>OZ038382.1:96564667-97164667 GCA_964036045.1 Eutreptiella sp. 'Long Island Sound 2002' | reverse complement strand
CACTTGACTCCTGTTCACCGGTGTGCCTGCTCGGTGCGTTGCATTGCGTGTGCGGTGTCCTCGGCCACTTGGCTCCTGTTCACCGTTGTGTCAGCTCGGTGCGTTGCTTTGCTTGTGCGGTGTCCTGGACCACTTGGCTCCTGTTCACCAGTGTGCCCGCTTGGTGTGTTGTCTGTCTGTGCGGTGTCCTGGGCCACTTGGCTCCTGTTCACCGGTGTGCCCGCTCGGTGCATTGCTTTGCGTGTGCGGTGTCCTGGGCCACTTGACTCCTGTTCACCGGTGTGCCCGCTCGGTGCGTTGCATTGCGTGTGCGGTGTCCTCGGCCACTTGGCTCCTGTTCACCGTTGTGCCCGCTTGGTGTGTTGTCTGTGTGTGCGGTGTCCTGGGCCACTTGGCACCTGTTCACCGGTGTGCCCGCTCGCTGCGTTCCTTTGCGTGTGCGGTGTCCGGGGCCACTTGACTCCTATTAACCGGTGTGCCCGCTCGGTGCGTTGCATTGCGTGTGCGGTGTCCTCGGCCACTTGGCTCCTGTTCACCTTTGTGTCAGCTCGGTGCGTTGCTTTGCTTGGGCGGTGTCCTGGGCCACTTGGCTCCTGTTCACCGGTGTGCCCGCTTGGTGTGTTGTCTGTGTGTGCGGTGTCCTGGGCCACTTGGCTCCTGTTCACCGGTGTGCCTGCTCGGTGCGTTGCTTTGCGTGTGCGGTGTCCTGGGCCACTTGACTCCTGTTCACCACTGTGCCCGCTCGGTGTGTTGTTTTGCTTGTGCGGTGTCCTGGGCCACTTGGCTCCTGTTCACTGGTGTGCCCGCTCCGTGTGTTGCCTGCCTGTGCGGTGTCCTGGGCCACTTGGATCCTGTTCACCGGTGTGCCTGCTTGGTGCGTTGTTTTGCTTGTGCCCTGTCCCGGGCGACTTGGCTCGTGTTCACCAGTGTGCCCGCTCGGTGTGTTGTGTTGCGTGTGCGGTGTCCTGGGTCACTTGACTCCTGTTCACCAGTGTGCCCGCTCGGTGTGTTGTGTTGCGTGTGCGGTGTCCTGGGCCCCTTGGCTCTTGTTCACTGGTACGCTCGCCCAGTATGCTGTGCGGTGTCCCTGGCCACTTGGCTCCTGTTCACCTCTCTGGCGTGCCTCCTGCCCCCGCCTGGTGCGCCGCGCCTCGTCCGGTCCGGTCGCTCCCGGTGCTCTGGTCGGCTTTCCTGCCGTTGGTGCCTTTCCCCACCCCGGGGGCTTGCACCAACGGTTTTACTGGGTGGTTGCGCGGGGCAGGCGGACGCCGGCCGAGAACCGGGCTCATTGTGCCTGCCGCTGGCCCCTCCCGAGGCAGTGGCGCTGGACTCGCTCCGCGTCGTACCCGTTCGGGGCCCTGCGATGGGGTCGTCCCTTGCGGGTCCCTCCGGCGTTGGTATTGGGCTCCCTGCGCTGCTGTGGTTGGCGTGTGTGGACCCGGTCACTGACGCGTCCGGTTTCCAGTACCGTCCGTCGTTCGGCAAGGAGTCGGCCGGTGCACCGGGGCTGTTTCAGTTGAAGGCCGAATCCTCCCCTTGCTGGTCAGAGGACGCCAAGCCTGGGTCCCGTGTGTGTGTGCGTGTGCTTGTCCGTCCTGGTCGGGTTGGGCGGGCCGGCCTCCCGGGCACTTTCCGGTGCGCCTCACCCTTTTCTTTGGCCGCTTTGACTTTCTGAGTTGCTAGGCCCCCTCCGGGCTGGGGTTGCCCCTTTCTTGGTCCTTTGTTTGCCCTCCCGTGGAGCCTGGTTCTCGGCCGGCCTCCACGTGCCCCCCGCAGCCACCCAGTAAGACCGGGGGCGACAGCCCCCGGGGTGGGGGAAGGCACCACGGCGACGGGAGAGCCGACTGGAGCACGGGGAGCGACCGGACCGGACGAGGAGCGGCGCACAAACGCGGGGCCACGAGGCACGCCAGACCAGGGCACGAGGACAGGTGCCAAGCCACAACGGCCACCTGGTGCCGCGACCCCAGGAAGCGCGCACAACACACGACGAACCGCGGCACGGGACAAGGTGCCAAGGACAGCCGGGCCCCCACGCCCGCACACCGCACCCACGGCCAGTGGGAAGCGGGCCCCGGCCGCAGACCGGAAAGGACGAGAGGTCGGGCGTGGGAGAGCGCCCGACCCCGGACGCCCCACACCGAGGCAAGAGGCGCCCCCCCCCGAGCACCCTTCTGCTGCCCCCACAGCACGCAACAGCGCGCGCTGTGGGGTTGGAGACGGGTCCCCAGGCCCGCACCCCCCGCACCTACAGCCAGTGGGTAGTGGGCCCCGGCCGCACGCCCGAACGGACAGGAAGTCGGGGGTGGGAGAGCGCCCGTCCCCGGACGCCCCACACCCAGGCAAGAGGCGCCCCCCCCGGGCACCCTCATGCCGCCCCCACAGCACGCAGGAGCGCGCGCTGTGGGGTCAATGACGGGTCCCCACGCCCGCACCCCCCGCACCCACAGCCAGTGGGTAGTGGGGCACACACCCACACCCGCGCCAACAGCACGTGGCCAGCGAGCCCTGGCAACCCGCCCAGAGGGCGGGCAGCCGGGGGGCTGGGAGCGCCTGACCCCAGACGCCCCTCACAACGGAGGACGGCAACCCCCCCGGGGAAGCCGTACCGCCACGCCCACAGCGCGCAACACCGGCCCGCAAGGGCGCGCGCTGTGGGGCAGGTGCTGGGTCCCCACGCCCGCACCGACCGCACCCGGGACACACTGGTCGCGGAACCCTGGCTGCCCGCACCAGATGACGGGCGGTCGGGGGAGGGACAGCGCCTGACACCAGACGCCCCTCACAACGCCCCCCACCATCCCCGCGGCACGCAGCCCCCACAGGGCATGAAGGCCAAGGGGACAGTGTTGAGACCCCAAAGCCACACACCCGCGCCCAGACCACTTGGGTGGGTGATCCCAACAGCCCGCCCAGTGGGCGGGCAGTCGGGTAAGGGACAGCGCCTGACCTCAGACGCCCCTCACAATGGTGCAAGGCACCCCCCCTGGGGATGCCCCTCCACCACCCCCACAGCGAGCAACGCCGGCCCGCAGGGTCGCACACTGTGGGGCCGGTGCTGGGTCCCCACGCCCGCACCGACCGCACCTGAGACACACGGGTCGCGGAACCCCGGCTACCCGCTCCAGAGGACGGGCGGCAGGGGGAGGGACAGCGCCTGACACCAGACGCCCCTCACAATGGTGGAAGGCACCCCCCCTTGAGACGCCCTTCCGCCACCCCCACAGCGAGCAACGCCGGCCCGCAAGGGCGCACGCCGTGGGGCCGGTGCTGGGTCCCCACGCCCGCACCGACCGCAGCCGGGACACACGGGTCCCGGAACCCTGGCCGCCCGCTCCAGAGGACGGGCGGCTTGGGGAGGGACAGCGCCTGACACCAGACGCCCCTCACAACGGTGGCAGGCCACCCCCCCCAGGGATGGCCCCCCGCCACCCCCGCGGCACGCAGCACCCACAGGGCATACGCCACGGACCCGCCCCATGGGGGGCGCACAGCCCGAAGACAGGTAGGCGGGAACCAGGACCGGACCGCCCCCCCCCGAAGCACGCCAGACGGAGCAAGGGACTGGGACAGGACACGCGGAGGGGCACGGACCACGTGGAACGGCCCTACCAGCGCCCAGTGCCGGGACCGCGCAAGGTGCGCACGCCACACCCCCCAGGGGGGGGGCGGAGCGGACGCCGCGGGAGCGCGAGCGCACACAGACGCAAAGGGCACGCAGGGAATACCAGAAGGGCAACCGGATCAAGCTCGCAGAGGGCACAGACCGCTGGAATGGCGTACCAGCGAGCGAGGGTACGGGACATCCGGACTGGACGGCCCGCCACACGCAGCGCGGAACACACGGGGCAGGAAGGGGGAAACGTGAGAGACACAACACCAGGTACCGGTCCGAGCCCCCCGAACCGGCCGCGAGCGCCGCGCACACACGGACGGGGCGCTGCACCTGCCAAGGCAGTAGTGGCGCACTGCGCCACGCCCCAACCCCTAGGCTAGGCAGCCTCCGCGCCAGCCGAAGGGGGTCTGACAAGCGACAAGCCAGTAGCACGGGCCCGGCGGCGCCAGCGCCCCGGGCGACCACGCATTAGGGGGGCGACACGGTGGGTAAGCGCCCGCAGCCACGGCTGCGAATTGATGCACTGACCAGGGAGTGGCGAAACGGGGAAGCCGGGGACGGACGGGGCTCCGAGCCCTGTGAACCCGGGGGAGTCCGCCACCAGGCAGGAGGTGCGTCCTGGAGGGCCCCCCACTAGGACCCGGTGGGGGGGATATCACCTGGCCCGACCAGGTGGCCTTCCGGGGCTGAAAGGCGTCTAGGACCCGCAAAATCAAACCTCAAACCTCAAACCTTCCTTGTTTGCCCTCCCCCCCCCCCTTGTGCTTTTTTTCTTGTTTCTGCATTGTTGTTTTTGGCGCGCCCCCTCTGTCTCTTGCTCTCTTTGGTTTCCGGCCCCGGCTGCCCCGGGCCTTGGCGCTGTGTTTTGTTTGTCTTGTTGCCTCTTCGTGCGCCGCCTGGTTTGTGTGTCCTGCTTTGCCGTTGGCTGCTATCTGGTGGTTGCTGCCGACCCAGCCCGCTTTTGCGTCTCGCAATTTTTGTTGCCTCCGCTCGGTGCCTTTGGTTTCTTTTTCTTTTTTTTTTGCTTCTCCTTTTGTCTGCCCCCCCGTTGTCTCTGGCTTTCTCTGGTGTCTGGCCCCGGGTGCCCTGGGCCTTGGCGCTGTGCTTTGTGTTGTTTTTTTTTTCCTCCCGCCCCTCATCTCCCTGTGCGCTCTGGCCTGTTTTGTGTGCCCCCGCTCGGCCGTTGGCTGTCCCCTGGTGGTCGCTCCCCCCCCCCCCCCGTCCCCACTTTTGTCTCGCGGTTCGCGTCGCTTCCGCTTGGTGCCTTGTTGTTTTTTTTTCCTTTCCTTTGTGCGTCCCGTTGTCTTCGGCCTTCTCTGATTTCTGGTTCCTGGGTGCACTTGGCCTTGGCCCTGTGGTTTGTTTGTTTTGTGGGCGTCCCGCTGCCCGGCTGCGCTCTCGCCTCGTTTGTGTGTCTTGCCCGGCCGTTCGCTGCTCCCTGGTGGTTGCTGCCCCCCCCCCGCCTTTTGTGTCTCGCGGTTTTTGTCGCCGCCGCTCGGTGCTACTTTTTTTTTTACTCTGTTGTGCGCCCCCGTTGTCTCTGGCTCTCTCTGGTTTCCGCCCCGGTTGCCCTGGGCCTCGGTGCTGTGCGCCGTTTGCTTTGTTGGCCTCCCGCTTCTCGGATCTCCGTGCGCTCTCGCCTCTTTGGTGCTTCCCGCCTGGCCCTAGGCTGCTCCCTGGTGGTTGCTGCCCCCCACTCCCCTTCCTGCGTCTCGCGTCGCTGCCGCTCGGTGCTGTGTGCCATGTGCTGTGCTGTGCTGTGTGTCCCCGGGTGCGCCACGCTGCTGCGCGTTTTGCCACCTTGTGTTGTGCTGTTGTGTGCTGTGTTGTTTTGTTCCGCACGCTTGGTGCTGCTGCTTGTTCTGTCGTGCCCTCTGGCGCTGCCCGTCGCCCTTGGGCCCTGTGTCTTGCAGCACTGTGTTTTGCAGTGTTCCCCCGCGCTGTCTGCTCTGTGCTGTGTGTGTTTTGTCGTGGCGCGCTGGTGCGCGCTGTTGTTCGCCGCTCTGCTATGTGCTGTGTTTGTCCTGGGGTGCTGTGCTGTGCGTTCCCTGTCCTCTCCGCTCTGTGCGGTGCTGTGCTTCGCTGTGCTGGTGTGCTTGCGTTGTGCTGTTTGTGTCGTGCGTGCTGTTGCTGGTGCCTGGTGCTTTGGTGCACTGCTGTGTGTTGTGATGTTTTCTTTGGTGTGCTGTGGTCCGGTGCTGGGTTCGGTGGCCCGTGGTTGTCTGCTGGTGGCTTGTTTTCGTGTCTGTGTCCCAGTCTGGCTGTGTGGTCTGCTTCCCCGTCGTTGGTGTGGTTTGCTGTGGTGCCCTGCTTCCCTGTGTCCTGTTCTGTGGTGCTGTGCTGTTGCGTGGTGCTGTGCTGTTGTGCTCTGTTGTCATGTTGCGGTGCTGTTGGTGCTTGCTTTGCCCTCCTGTGGCCTGTCGTGCTGTGCTGTGTGGTGCTGTTGGTTGTGCTGTTTTTTGCCCAGTGGTGGTGTCTGCATGCTGTGGTGCTCTTTTCTGCGTGCTGTGCATTCCCTGTCTTCTCTGTCTGAGACTCAGGGGCTACGCTTTCAATTGTGGCCCGCAGACTGCTAAAGCAAGCCAACATCCGGAAAACCAAAACCGTGGCCATAGGGGTTGGGGATGGTCGGACGGTCCATTCCCTGGGGGAGGTGGATGTCACTGTCTGTCTGGGCGATGAGCAACTGACTCAGCACTGCAAAGTGCTCGACACCGACGCCTTTGACATTGTCATAGGCGCAGGTTCCCTGCGCTGTAAGCCCCAGGTGAAACTGTTGTCTTTGCAACGTCCGTACGCCCTTCATTGCCACTTTAGTAGTGGTCTCTTCTCTGTCCCTCTGGAGCTGTCAGGATGAATAGAATCCAGTCTAGGCTACGTGAACCGGTCTTATCGAACTGAAAACTATCAGTTGCTGCGGCCGGTCTTCGAAAATGGACTGGCCGCCCTGCAGGTAGACCTGAATGAAGTTCACGGGGCATTGATCGCCAGTAAGGAGCAGCATATGATGCAGCTCTATTGCTCGCGATATCTCAATAACGCCTATGGCTTCTATTGGAGATCGATGGGGTTGTGCTCTGCTAGCCCTGCATTCTCTCAACTCGCTAAGGTGCTGATCATAATCGCCCATGAATGAGCGAGAGTGATCCTGTGTACCCCGAACTGGGGTACCACAGGGGAACACGCCTATTGGAGGCGGCTGTTGGACAGTATGACAGTGGGAAGAACTGAACTCCCCAATGGTCCAATCTACGTCCCTCAAGACTCTCAGGAGACCATGCCCGCCCCTGAATGGTGCGGTTTCTTGTCCATCGTAGATGGCTCTCTAAACCCCGTACCAGTGAGTGACCTCGACCAAGTGGTACTCAAGGAGTTGATGGCCGAAAACAGAGGCCTTAGCCTCCTGGATATTAAGAAAAGATCTGAGTGCTCCGGTGAGCAGGAGACCCCAGCTGTGTCCACTGCTTTGGCTGATGTTGACGACCGCCTAAGCAATATCGCCAGTGCTATACCGCCGGTTGACCCGGAGGTGTTTACAGTAAAGCACAGCGCTTTCCTAGTGCAGCTGCTTATGGCTTAGGTGGATCTCGGTGAATCCAGTCATGGCGGGTCTCATGCCCAGGCCGTTTAATCCATCCGGGCCACAGACCGCCCTACAGGTCAGGTACCTGGCGCTAAACCCTACAACATGGCTCTTTCTTGGTACGATGTACAGGATCTCCAGCAGGTTCTATGGGCTAAGGCTGAGGGTGTCACGCAATGGACTGGCCCAGACCTCCTGAAAAGGACCTGGAAAACGTCCATATGGTCCGAAGAGGATGACGAAGAGATGACTCTTCCCGATTCTGAGGTACCTCTGGTGTACTCCCTCCACTATGTCAAGCAGGGTCGCCGGGACTGGGAGGATGAACTACCCCCTGACGAAACGGGGCGTATGGAGGAAAAGGAAAAGGGGAAGAGCCACCTCCATTGCTGAGGAGGATTTCGTCACGAAACTGGAGAGCATGAACCTGGACCCCCGTCTCAATAAGCTCATCCAGAAATACCTGGAGCTTTTTGGAGCGTTGCCCCCACACCTGTCTTGCAAAAAACTCGTCCAGATGGACCTCAAACTCGAACCCGGGTTTGAGGGGTCTGTGCTGAGACGGGTTCCATACTCCGCCCCACAAGACCAGATCGACAAGATCGAACACCAGATTCAAGAATGCATAGATGCTGGCCTCTTCAAATAATATAAACACTGGGACTACCCCCGCCATTGTGGCCCTTGGTTTCTGGTGGCTAAACCTGGCTCCACTGCCATGCGCTTGGTCATTGACTACGGAGAGGTCGACAAGAAGATTCAGAACCACTCAGGGAGTATCTTTAACATGGGGAACACCCTGGAGAGAACCATCAAATGCCGATTCCGAACTAAGATGGGCAAGTGCAGTGGCTTCTGGCAGGCAGACCTAACCCTAGCAGCCCAGTAACTGCTCGCCTTTATAACCCCTGAGGGCCGTGTCTTCAGCTGGAAGGTCATGCCCTTCGGTGTCGCCAGTGACCCTGCTCTCTTTCAGGAGCTGATGAATATAATCTTATATATCCTGAGACGCAGACCCCTTGTGCAGAAGCTGATTTCCTGCAGGCCTGAGATGGAGGCACACATCGATGACGTCAGCCTGGACACTAATACCCAGGAGGATCATATCCTCCTCCTACAACAGTTTTTCACTGTTGGTCAGGAAAACCATCTCTGCATCAAACTCGAAAAACGTGACTTCATGCGTGAGGAGATGGAGTATCTAGGTTTTGACGTCCGGTATGGTTGGTGGAAACCAGGCGCATCTAAGATGCAACTCCTGCAGGACATGCAGATACGTGAAGACCCTAAGGAGGGTCTGCACGACGCCCGGAGTTTCAATTGCGCCTGCAATTTTTAACCGCCACCACTTCAATGATTTTACGTATTCATCAGCCCCCCTGAGTGGCCTTATAAAAAAGACCAACCCTTGGCGGTAGACCGACAAGGATGAGGCCTGTTTCCAGGAGCTGAGGAAGTAAATCTCCACTACTAACCGTCTGGGGGTACCCTGCCCTAAGGGCAAAAAGAATTCTCGTCACAGATGCCTGTGATGTAGGGGGGGGGGGTACCTTATACCTATGGCAGGAGCTTAACCCCGCTGAGGTGTCTTGCAGCCAGTTTCAAACTTCAGGTCTGAACCGCGTTGGTACCCTGAAGCAAGACTACCCTGCCAATGAATGGCGTCTGGTGCCTCTTGGGCACTGGAACTGGAAGTGCAATCAAGCACGATCCAACTACAATACCTACGACCAGGAACTCCTGGCTGGGATGCTCATGCTTTCTTCGGAGTCCAACCTGCTTTACACTAACCCTATCGTCTGGCTCTGTGACCAATAACCTGTGAAAACGTTTCAGAATGGTCCCCCTCTTGAAAAAGCGAAACTAAAGCGATGATCGACCCACCTCAGTTAGTTCAGGTTGACTGTCCACCATACACAGGGTATAAAGAACGAGATGGCTGACTATATATCTCGTAACAACTTCGACGCCCTCTTAGGTGAGAGCTCGGAGGCGTTGGCCAAAGAGGTGTTCCAGCGCATGGGCCTCCAGCTGGACCTATCCATGCGCACTGCAGGGCTACTGGAGGGCAGGAGTCTGAGCGACTACCAGGCGGAGTACCAATGCGTACTCCACTCCCTCAGTGATGGTCTAGAAGCACGCCTGATAGACGGCGACTGTTGGTAAAAATTAAACAATATCTGTACTATGAAGACCGTATAGTTGTGCCTGAGGCCCGACTGGATGGTTGCCTACAGTGGGCCCACCTCAGCTCTGGGCACATAGGGTGCAAACAGTCTGTTGACGCTTTCAGGGAGCGCTTCTACTCCCCACTAACCTGTGTTGAGCTACCTGCTCGTATGTAGTCCATAGTGGACGCATGTGGCTGTCACGCCTGCAAAAAGAGCGACTCAGGTGACCGGGGACTGTTGTCCAGTCTGCCTATCCCCCACTGTGCTAATTCTCTGTTGTACCTGGATTTCATCCGCAGTCTGCCTCAGTTTGGTGGTTATAACAGTTGCCTTGTTGCCATCTGTGGCCTGACCCGTTTTACCCGTGCGTTCCCCTGCACCAGAAAGAGCACGGGGGAACAAACTGTGAAAAATTTCGTTGAACAATAGTTCGAACACTATGGGGTACCTGGAGAGGTGCACTCTGACGTGGACGTACGTTTATGGAGTGACGGCGGATGGTACAAACGAGTAATGGACACCCTGAACGTCCATGTGACCACAGGTGTCCCCTACACTCACACTTCTAACCCTCTGTGCAAGAGACAGAACCGCGTGTTGGAGCATAACCTGAGGACTCGGGTGAAACAGGAGCCTACCAATTATTGGGTACGCCTGTTACCCTGGGCTGTCCTAACCATGAACTGTCAGGAGTGTTCCTTAACTTGCTATACCCACATGAAGCTGTTCCATGAGGGGCACCCTGCGTGGTTCTTCAAAACCCCTTTTCCAGACGACCACCCCCAGCTTCATGTGACAAGTATGGTTGTCGCGCGCGCTGGAGTCCTGTCCCAGAACAAAAAAAAAGACAGGTAAAACACGATCAAAAATGTTTCTGAATAGCTGAAAATAAAGCTAATTAGCATAAAAACCGCTTAGGCCAAAAAGCGCGCTGGGAAACGCGTAGGAACACGACGAAACATTTTTCGGCGTGGAATAGTTGAATAGTTAACGCCGTAAGCGCCGTAACGCTCGTAGAACCATAAAGCTGTCCCTCCGTCGTCTAACTAGCCGTAGGCGCAAAGAAAAACCCGTCACCCAGCGCGTAAAACTCGAAAATATTTTCTAAGCCGCCGCGTCCCTTCGCCCTGCTTCCTTTCCTCTTCTGTCCTTCTCCATGCACCTACCTCTCCCCCCTCGTGCCCCCCTCTAACCCTTTCCGTCAGCTCAGGCAACCGGCCCTGGGGGGAAAGGGGTCAACCCCTAGCAAACAAGACCACCATCTTCGAGGCCGCGTGGGAACACGTAAGTCAGCACAGTGACTTTGGTATTGCTGCCTGCCTGCGTGCGTGAGTTGCGTAGTGTCTGATTTTCTAGTGAGAAAGATTTTGTTTTTTGGTTGTGAGAAAGTTTTCAAAGGACCGGAAAAACAGCAGGGGTGTGTAGCGAAGCAAAAGAGGACAAAAAACGAAACAACAACAACCAGCGGCCAAAACAGCCGCACAGCACAGCCAGCCAGCACAGCGCCACAAGGCAGTATAGCACCCCGGGACACAGCACAGGGCGCAGGACGCCGCAGGACACAGCACCAGCACACCAGACAACGGGGAAAGGCGAAGGGACCACCGGCAGCAAAGGGGAACGCACAGCACAGCCCAGCAGCACGGCACCGCAAGGCAACACGGCGCCACAGAATACAACACGGCGCAGCACGACACCACAGCACACCACGCCACGCAACAGGGCAGCACCTCCACACCACAGAAAGCCCAGGGAGACAGCACCACAGTGCGAGGCACCAGCTACAACACAGACAAAACCAGCACGGAACAGAATGAACCACACAGCGCAACACAGCACCGCCGACACGGGGAAAGGACACAAACCAACACCGCCAACGAAGCGAAACTGACAGCAGGGCGCCACAGCACGGCACCACACAGCAACACAGCCGCGCGGAATACAGGACACAGCACAGGGGTGCGAGTCGCCGGAACACACCGCGGCACACAGCGGGGCAGCAGGCCACGCGGCCAGGCAGGAGCACGCCAGAGGAGGCATATGTACGCGGAATATTTTTTTGTGGAATATTTATCTAGATAGACTAGAAATATTCCGGGTACCGGAACATAAATACCTTATAGACTAGAAATATTCCGGGGGCTGACTAAATATTCCGGGGGGGGGCGGAATATTTAGCCCTAGAGATTAGAAATATTCCGGGGTCTGACTGAATATTCCGGGGGGGCCGGAATATTATTTACGACACCCCGGAATAATAAGTGTACCACCTCCATTTTATTCCGGGGGTAAAAAAATATTCCGCCCCCCCCCGGAATATTTTGACCCTATGGACTAAATATTCCGCCCCCCCCGGAATTTTTATACCCTAGAGCCGAAATATTCTGCCCCCCCCAGAATAATCCATCCATAGCTTAGATATTCTGCCCCCAAACCCCGCTGCGGAATATTTGTTTCATAGAACCCTGTTTATGTCGATCATTGTATGCAGTTTGCAACGCCAGCGGTCAGTTTTGACTAATTCGGCAGTTATGAATTTTATCGTCACCTGGATCGATGTTTACGCGTCTTCGTTAAACTTTGCCGTTTATTTTGTCGCCTTTGTGTGTGCGCGCGCCCTGCGGCTGGTGCTGTTGCTTGCACCCGCTCTCTGTTGCTTCGTCTTGTCTTAATGCGGGCCGAGCGACTGAAAACTCCTCCCAACGGGTGCTATCAGTGTTAGATCTATCCCGTTGCAGCCACTGACACGAATCGGAGACTAAGGGGAAATCCGGCATAGATGATAGATCCAAATGGTGAACCCTGGGTTGCCAAGTGCACCCGGCCGGCCGGCGGTGTTCCCATGTGCCTTAGTATGCCGGGGTGACGATCAGACGGGTGCACTTTGCCGCCGCAAGTGCATGGGGGCTCACGAGGCCCTTGAAGCCGGATGGAACCTTAGGGGAAGAGAAATGGAAGTGGAGGTGGCTTGAGATAGGCGCACTGGAAGGGAGGAAAGTAAGTTGCTCGTTGTGCCGCGTGTATGTTTGTTTGCACTTATCCTTGAGTCACATGTCTTTTGTGCTTATTTTTGGAGACAATTATGTTATGTACTTGATGCATGTAAATGTCAGATGCATAGGAAGTGCAAAAACTCTTTGCCTTTGTTGATTTGTGCTCTGCCCTCGTCTGACACATTTTCTTGCATTGTCAAATTCATTCATTCCACGCATGCATGTGACCTTGGACATGTTTTGCCCAAATATGACATGATTTGTGTCCTTTGTTGATTTATCTCGTCAACCCCATGTTTGCACTGAAGAGAAGTCAATCACCGTGAGTGTGTCGGGACCAGGAGGAAGCTACTCTTAGAGTCCAGTGTGAGCGTGCACCCATGGAGCAGGTCACTCGGGTGAATCGCCCTATTGAATAAATGCAGTTCTGTCTTTCTTTCCCGCTCAACAACAATGCATGAGCCATCTTCATCATCCAAGGATTTAACAACACAATACCACACCCCACCCATCCCACCCTTGCATGCACATCTAGCACGTCACCCACTCACCACGACACGTGTCTCACCCGAGTTAGGTGCGGCTTGGGTTGTTAATAATAATTATAACAATAAAAACCCATAATAATGATAATAATAATCGCGGTTCCCTTGCATCTAGAATAGGCTGATCCACCGTTGTGCTGCACGGAAATAGGCTGTTTCGAGGTAAACAAACTTTGTGATGGTTCACTACCGCGTGGAGTAGTGGAGAAAAGAGCATCAACGTGTTCGTTATGTGTTCCATTGACATGGTATCGTCCGGGAAGTACCATGCAGGGCATACACCACAATGATGGCTAGGGGTGTGACTCCCGGGGATAATTATGAACGACACTGACTAATTAGTACAACACGAGGGTTTTGTATGATACAATGTGGGCTCAGGCAGCTTGGTGTTGAGAGCCGGTTATGCGGGAAATGCATTCTAAAATAGCCCCCATCAACGGATGGATGTTTGATGGTATCGTAGGGGAAGCAGCAAGGCAACACCACAATGCTGGCCACGGGTGTGACTGCTAGGGATGATTATGACTATTATTACCGTTATTATTATGACCAACCAGTACAACAGAGGGGCTGCGTATGATGCATTATGGGCGTAGGCAGATTAGCACCATGGTGTTTAGAGCGGTTATGCAGGACATGCACTCCAGAATGGCCCCCATCAGCGGACGAGTGTGAGATTGTAGCATTCTGAAATCCATGCTTCGTGTCAAGAGATTGGACACACACATGGCAATGCAACGATCCCGTGAACATACGGAATCCGGTTACGAATCAATGCCTGACCTGGCATCCGCCAGTAGTAGTGACACAGGCACTACTGCCGGTTCACCGGACTCGGTGGCACCCACAAAAATAAAGAAGTATGTCAAAAGCCCCCCGCTCAAGAAGCCCCACCACAATGTGGGGTTGTGGCGACAAATTCTGGGACAGTGGTACGAGCACATACGGGACTACTTGCTTCGATGCGGAAGCGGTCCAGATGATCTTGAAAAATATAGTGAAACCGATCTGAAGGATCTCCTCCGCGAAGTAGGTGAAATACCCACACCGGTGCGCGTAAGGTATGGTAAAAGATTCAAAGTTTCGGTTGCTAGCATTCTTTGACGCCGTGCATTCGTTCTAGAAGCCGGAGATTCTAGGTTACCCATCCGTTCAATTGGTTCTAGGTTGGCGGGGGACATACTGCGTTACTTCCAAAGTGGCCAAACCCGCAGCCATGGGGTTCATGAACAACTCCGCCCTGCCACCGTTGCAAGTCCAGTGGACCTATTAGCTGTCCCAAGCGTAGGCTCCCCCTCTCTGAGCCTTGTCAACAACCAATCCTCAAGCCCGCCCTCCCCAAGTGGGTACATAGTGACGGTTGGGGGGCAAGCAAGCCCATTGACAGATCATGTCCTGAAGTTGCCCGGCGGTTCGACGAGCGTGCTCGGCAACAATGCTGGCACCGAAGCACCTGCCGAGGCCGCCATTCCAAGCCTGCAGCCAGAGCCTGCACCCTCAGTGCTATCGCCAAGGCAAGGAATCTGGGCTGCCGCAGACTTCCCAACCTCTGCGTCTATACCACCCTTGGCATCCGAGGACCCCTTCGCCCAACCCGAGACACATGCCCCGGCCTCAGCTCCAAGCCTCTCAAGCTGTGCGTCCCGACCACCCACCCCATCCCAGGACAGTGAATCCCAACAAATGCCAATGGCTGCAGTGAAATCCGAGATGTCGCAGGCAGAGTCACAACCCAGCGCAACTCAGCGTTTGGAGCGTGACGAGTTACAAATGATTCAGGAGTTCCAACGGAAACACGACATCGTGGTATCCAGGGTGCAGCTTGAAGCTGTGGCTAATCTGTTGCGCGGTATGGATGTGCTATCGATCTGGGCAACTCACACGGGCAAAAGCCTGGTGTTCCAGCTTGTGGCCCATATACTACAAGGGCTGGTAGTGGTACTTACGCCACTTAAAGCCACCATAGTATCTCAACTCGAGGAGTGCAAGGTTTATAGCATTTCGGCTAGCAGTTGGAATGCAGGAGCATCTGCCCGGAATGAGCCGCCCGGTGGGCATGTGGTATACTTGACGGCTGAAAAGCTCATGATGGGGGGGTGCCTCCCATATTTGCAACAGAAAGGGCCAGTGTTGTGGGTGTGTGACGGGGCGCATCAAGTTGTGCGTAGTGGCGCCAGTTTTCGCGAGGTGTGGACACAGGTCAAACAGATGCGTCCACCCTCATCGGACACCCCGATGTATACTTGTACCGCCACCGCCACGCCACGCGACATAGCGGGAATTTTCGAGGGCACAGGTCTGCGGCGTCCCGAAATCATAAAAACATCCGTTTGCCGTGATAATCTACACCTAGTTGTTGAGCCTGTGGATGGTCCATTGCAAAATGAGACCGTCGGCCATGGCATTTGGCCAAGAATCATGGAAATTGTCAGTACAAGAAGGTTTCTTGTTTGGGCGAACACACAACGTGAAGCTGTGTTCATTGCGCAGAAATTTCGCACCAACGGTGTTAGCGCTTGTGCACTGCACGGTGGGACCTCCGGACAACAGAGGATGGAAATCATGGCGAATTTTGGGGGTAGGAGACTACAGGTGATTGTGTGCACCACCACCCTAGAAATGGGTTACCACTTGCCTGGCATCGAGGACATCTTGTTCTTAGGGCTCCCACCAGGCCCAACATCCTTGCAACAATTTGCAGGACGGGTAGCCCGGGGTGGTACTGCGCAGGGCACCGCTCACGTCTTGGTGCCGTCAGATCCTTTGAAGGACTTCAAGTGGCAATTCGACGGGAAAAACAGTGATACGGAGAGAGAACAGGTTAAGACAGATTTTGTCCTCATGCATGCATTTCTCCGTTCCTCCGGTTGGAAGTGGTGTATAATACTAGATCACTTCAGCGAAGTCTTGCTTGACGACTGCGGTCACTGTAGTTCATGTACCTCCCGCATAGTCCCACAGGTGATCACAGATGTGCTGCATGCCTTGCATGAGGCTTTTCGTGCAATGGAGGGCACCCATTTCAACAAACTGCTGTGGGAGGGTTCCCTGTTAGACTTGCTCATGCGCAAGCAGAATGCAAAGTTGAAATCTGATTATCCCGCGTCTGCGCGTGCCGTCCTTTGGGACGTAGGTCAACAATTCCCACAGTTGACCCGCGCCGACTGGGCATCTGCTCTGTGGCACGGTGTCGAGGCTGGGGTGTTGAGTATCAAACATGAACTTAGTGCAACCTGTGCATCGGCTGTGTATACAGCGGGTGATTCCACGCCATTTGATGAGGGTGCCCATTTCATGGCAAAGTTAAAGGGCCAAGTCCAGCCCCCCACAACAAGCCAGGAGGGTGACTCGTTGAAGGTTGTGGATATGACAGTGCCACATCGGTTTGAGCTAGACGATATCACCGAGTTCTTCTCGTCTTCGCGGGTGGCACGGGTTGAGGAGCATGAAACAACAATGGATGCACCGGGATATGTGTTCACCGATTTGTCGGTGATGCCCCGTGTAACCGGTGGTTTGGTGTATTCTGCCATGTGCAAGTTCCGGGACGAAATATGTTCCGTATCCATAGCCATGAACGCTTCTAACCAGATCTTGCATAGTGTGGGTGGTTGTTGCGGTGGTCGATGCGATCATGTTTGTGCACTGGCGTTGCATTTGCAAAACACGGACGGCACACCATCTACCTCTGGTGCTACGTCTGATGCTTCCTCTGTAAGGTCAGGACGCGAACAGAGAGCAACAAAAGCCCAGGCCATGCCAAAGGTGCGCCAGCTTGTGCGACACGCGGAAGCCGGTCGCCATCGCATCGTTCTTGAGGGCGACCATGTGGCGTACCCCCCAACAAATGTTGTCCTCGTGGCACATGATGTTTACGAGTTGAAGGGAGGGTCTAGTACCTCGCTGGTAAGTCATGTTCAAGCAACCATGAATGGTCACGATGCAGGATTCTTTGGTGACGGTTTTGGGCCGGAGAATTTGCATTACGACAGTTGGGTGTGTTGTGGGGCATACCACTGCTCGCAAAACTCACCAAATACCCAAACAGCCGACAAGAGAACGCACAAGCAAAATGCCGTTTGCTCTCATGGTGCCATGGTTAAAAAACCATGTGAGAATCTGATGTTTTACCACATCTACCCATCAATTGGGCGCCGGGTGGTCACCTGCAGCCCCCCCTACCCTATGTTGAGGGTGCCGGACTCAAAGACACACGTGTGTTGTCAATTAGAAGCCTCCTAACAAGTGTATCAGGCCCGCCAACACCAAAAAACGCCGATTTTTCCTCAAAAAAATGCCAAAAATGGTGTTTTTTTGCCCTGAAATGGTGTTTTCTGGCCCTGGGTGGTCACCTGCAGCCCCCTCTACCCTATTTTGAGGGTGCTGGACTGTAAGACGTATGTGTTTCGTCAACTAAAAGCCTCGTAACAATATTTTCAGTCCCGCCAGCACCAAAAAACTCCAATTTTTCCTCAAAAAACGCAAGAAATGGTGTTTTTTGCCCTGAAATGGTGTTTTCTGGCCCTGGGTGGTCACCTGCAGCCCCCCCTACCCTTTTTTGAGGGTGCTGGACTCGGAGACGCATGTGTTTCGTCAATCAAAAGCCTCACAACAAGCTTTTACGGCCCGTCAGCACCAAAAAACCCCAATTTTCCCTCAAAAAAATGCAAAAAATGGTGTTTTTTTGCCCTGAAATAGTGTTTTCTGGCCCTGGGTGGTCACCTGCAGCCCCTCCCACCCTGTTTTGAGGGTGCTGGACTCGGAGACGTATGTGTCTCGTCAATTGAAAGCCTCGTAACAAGATTTTCAGTCCCGCCAGCACCAAAAAACTCCAATTTTTCCTCATAAAAATGCAAGAATTTGTTTTTTTTTGCCCTGAAATGGTGTTTTCTGGCCCTGGGTGGTCACCTGCAGCCCCCCTCTACCCTATTTTGAGGGTGCTGGACTCAAGACAGCACGTGGTTAGTCAATTCAAAGCCTCGTAACAAGCTTTTCGGGCCGGCCAGCACCAAAAAACTCCAATTTTTCCTCAAAAATATGCAAAAAATTGCGGTTTTTTGCCCTGAAATGGTGTTTGCTGGCCCTGGGTGGTCACCTGCAGCCCCCCGTACCCTATTTTGAGGGTGCTGGACTCAAAGACGCATGTGTTTCGTCAATCAAAAGCCTCACAACAAGATTTTCAGTCCCGCCAGCACCAAAAAACTCCAATTTTTCCTCAAAGAAATGCGAGAAATGGTGTTTTTTTGCCCTGAAATGGTGTTTTCTGGCCCTGTGTGGTCACCTGCAGCCCCCCCTACCCTATTTTGAGGGTGCTGGACTCAAGACAGCACGTGTTTAGTCAATTCAAAGCCTCGTAACAAGCTTTTCGGGCCGGCCAGCACCAAAAAACTCCAATTTTTCCTCAAAAATATGCAAAAAATTGCGGTTTTTTTGCCCTGAAATGGTGTTTTCTGGCCCTGGGTGGTCACCTGGACCCCCCGTACCCTATTTTGAGGGTGCTGGACTCAAAAACGCATGTGTTTCGTCAATGAAAAGCATCGCAACAAGCTTTTCAGGCTCGCCAGCACCAAAAAACTCCAATTTTTCGTCAAAAAAATGCAAAAAATGGTGTTTCTTTGCCCTGAAACGGTGTTTTCTGGCCCTGGGTGGTCACCTGCAGCCGCCCCTACCCTATTTTGAGGGTGCTGGACTCAAATACGCCTGTCATTCGTCAATTAAAAGCCTCGTAACAAGCTTTTCGGGCCCTCGAGCACCAAAAAACTCCAATTTTTCTTCAGAAAAAATGCAAAAAATGGTGTTTTTTTGCCCTGAAACGGTGTTTTCTGGCCCTGGGTGGTCACCTACAGCCCCCCCTTACCCTATTTTGAGGGTGCTGGACTCAGAGAAGCATTTGTTTCGTCAGTTAAAAGCCTCGTAACAAGATTTTCGGGCCCGTCAGCAACAAAAAACTGCAATTTTTCTTCAAAAAAAAGGCAAAAAATGGTTTTTCTTTGCCCTCAAACGGTGTTTTCTGGCCCTGGGTGGTCACCTGCAGCCCCCCCTACCCTATTTTGAGGGTGCTGGACTCAAAGAACGCATGTGTCCGGTCATTTCAACGCCTCGTAACAAGCTTTTCGGGCCCGCCAGCACCAAAAAACTCCACTTTTTCCTCAAACAATGCAAAAAAAGGTGTTTTTTTGCCCTGAAATGGTGTTTTCTGGCCCTGGGTCGTCACCTGCAGCCCCCCCTACCCTATTTTGAGGGTGCTGGACTCAAAGAACGCATGTGTTCTGTCAATTCAAAGCCTCGTAACAAGCCTCTCGGGCCCGCCAGCACCAAAAAAGTCCAATTTCTCCTCAAAAATATGCAAAAAATGGTGTTTTTTTGCCCTGAAATGGTGTTTTCTGGCCCTGGGTGGTCACCTGCAGCCCCCCCTACCCTATTTTGAGGGTGCTGGACTTAGAAACGCATGTGTTTTGTCAATTAATAACCTCGTAACAAGTGTTTCAGACCCGCCACCACCTAAGAACAACCATTCTTCCTAAAAAAATGCACAAAATGGCGTTTTTTCGCAATGAAACGGTGTTTTCCGGGCCTGGGCAGTCACATGAAGGCCCCCCCACCCTATTTTGACGGTGCTAGACTCAAAAACACATGCATTTTACCAATTGGAACCTGTTCTGTGCACTGCCGCACCAAAGAAAACCATTTTCACTTTAGAAGTGGCTTAAATGCCGTGTTTTTTCATGCACAAAACAGTTTCTTCAATTGTTTATTCGGTAGGTACAAATATTCGGGGGGGGGATGGGGGGCGGAATATCTAGGCTATATGGTAGAAATATTCCGGGGGGGGGGGGTATTTCGGCTCTAGGGTATAAATATTCCGGGGGGGGGGCGGAATATTTAGTCCATAGGGTCAAAATATTCCGGGGGGGGGCGGAATATTTTTATACCCCCGGAATAAAATGGAGGTGGTAGACTTATTTTTCCGGGGTGTAGTAAATAATATTCCGCCCCCCCAGGAATATTTAGTCAGACCCCGGAATTTTTCTAATCTCTATGGTTAAATATTCCGCCCCCCCCCCCCGGAACATTTAGTCAGCCCCCGGAATATTTCTAGTCTATAAGGTTTTTATATTCCGGTACCCGGAATATTTCTAGTCTATCTAGATAAATATTCCACAAAGAAATATTCCGCGTACCCTATACTCACGCCAGAGGCAAAACGACAGCGGACAACCAGGCCCAACGACACACACCCAGCAACCACAGGCAACAACACACGGCACCAACCAGCGCAAGCGCAGCAAAAGGGCACCACGAGCAGGAACTGACGTAAACAGTGACGCGTTCCCGTGGGGGGGCGGCCACGGGACGCTGCGGTGACACGCACAGGTGAGCAGGCAGGCAAGGCACTACGCTCACAAGGGCATCAATACGCCTGTGTCATGTGACAAAGCGTTTCAGAATCCTTGCCACTCTGCAAAGAGCGAACGAAAGTATGTACAACAACACATCAGGATATGTACACATGGGGTTAAGACTGGACTGGGGTAAGGGCATTACAGGACAATAGACACTCTATCCCAACTCATATCCCAATCCCAGGTCCGACCCTCTCAGTGGCTGATGGGGGCGGGGGCTCAAACTCAACCCATGCCCTGCTCAGTCCGGACCCTGAAACCCTGCCAATAAGGTAGATGTTCCGCCCAGCCACAGGCGAGTTCCTGGGAACCAAGATGCTCCAAGGCCAACCGACAGTGGCTCCCCATGCTCCCTTAATGGCAGGTCCCAACTCCACTCTGAGCCAGAGATATGGCCCCGCCATTATCCCTCAGGAGTTGGTAGCTGAAAATGGGCTGTTTCAGCCCAAACTGAAATTAGCTTGAAAAACTCCAAAATTGACCCCTCGTCCGGACCCGCCAGAGGTAGGGACGAGCCAACTGACCCTATGCCCTTCGAGTACGAACCCCCTGGAGCCCTCACCCAACCTGGTTCCCTCTGAGGTCCCGGCATCAGGGCAACACGGATGAGTCAAGTGGGGTCATGATGCCAAAATCACCAAAATTGGCGTCATTCCCACGCGTGGCTCGCCCGGCCAAGGTAAGGCCAATGGCTCACAGGGTAGGAGGCAGGACCTAGGACTCATATCTGAGTGCACGACTTGGATTTAGGTCCGGGCTCCCTATGGGCTTAGATAGATGGGGCCGCCAATTGACCACACGGAAGGGGGAAATTGGGGTCCCAAAATGGGGTCATTTTGGCTGCTTGAAATGAGCCAAAATTCGGTGTGCTCCCAATAGTATATCTCCACGCCGGCTTGGAGATCGGATCCGCCATTCCATACGCGATCCACCGGCCTCCCATGCCCTTGGCTCTCAAAGATCTCAATGCCACTTGGCGTGGTGACGATCCCAATTGGGTCCACAAATGCCAAAACGGCAAAATTGCCCACACTCACCTTGGGCTAGTGCCTCAACGAAGGTGGCTCCGCTTCGCCCACGTGGTGTGTCGACCATGGGGACCATTACCCATAACACCCATGTCATATATGGTCCATTGGTCCATGCGTCCGGCGTGCACGAGGGTTAGAACATAGTGCACGGCGGGCAGCAAAAGTAAAAAATTGCTCAAAATGGCCATAAATGCGCACAGTCATGGTTGGGGCAAATGAGGCACATGCCCGACTCGGACCGGAGTGTGCCATAGGATTGGTATCAAGTCATGTTGGTCCAACATATCTTTTGGGCGTCGCCCAACTCCTCCGATATTGGGAATGGCAGGGTCGCCAAGTGAGCCCATGATTTGGGATAGTCCCAAATCGCCAACATGGCGGCCACGGTATGCCAAGCCTAAGAGGAGTTATTCGCCGGGTCCAAGATATGTTGGGCACCGAAGTATGTACCCTCATATCATACTTGGGTCATGATGTCAATTGAGCGCAACGTTGAGATACACGGTCGCCACTTGACATCATGACGGGCCAAAAATGGCAAAATTGGCACAATGACACACAAAAGTGCCTTGAAAGGTCTACAATCATATTATAATATCTCCGGCTTGGATCGTGCAATCACTTAATCCTTCTAAACACAATGACGTGACACCAATGACCTTCGATCCCACATATGTGCTCCACTTGGGGCGCCTTGAAAGGTTACGAGCGCTATTTCCCAAGTGGGCACATGAAAATATGGATAATTGCAAAATACACCCTTTGCTCCCAACGCATCGCTTCGGGTTCACCACACAAGCTTCCCTTCACGAAGGTTAGGCTTGCAATTGATCGTAGGGAGTATGGAGAAGGGGCTTGCACAATATGAGGTCCATTGGCGGGCTTGGCTTGGAGCAATGGACCCGCCAAATGGGCACACAACACAACACATGGCACATACCACATATTGCCCGAAAATGTAGCTCCCACCACGATATGTCATGCCCCTCCAAGGGCATTTCTTTGTGTCAATCGCTCATAGGAACTCAATGAGAGTTCCTATGCAACACCAACACTTGCGCGCTACACTCGAAAGTTATCTTAACGCACGCAATATCATGGCCAATGAGTTGTAACGCAAACTCTACCCTCTTGACCATGATCCATTACACTAGCGCGCACGTGTGGAGACGCAAGGCATATAATGCTTCCCAAATTACGTCGGGAGTATTGTGAATACATCCCACGTTTCCTTATCGTCAATACTCGCAAGCAACACGAGATATGACCTTCACAAGTGGCCTCACGAATCAACTTTGTTTTGCCCATATCTTTAAGACAAATGGAGGGCAGGATAAAAGGAAAGTTGATTCGTGCATAGGGAAGCACGTAGGTCCACTCGAAAGAGGTCAAATCAAGTGCGGGGATGTCGAAGTCGAAAATCCGATTTCGACATCCTGAAAAATTCGGATTAAGGTTGCGAGTATTAATTATGAGAATTGCGGATGCATCAATGCAGTTCCTGGCGACTTTGGAGCCTTCGTGACGGATAGCGTTAAAATTTCCATTATAAACAGTTAAACTGGCGGTTACGGTAAAGTCGCGAACCAACCGCCAGCAGTCAAAACAGTGAGTATCGGAACGGAAGCGTAAAAATTGACGGAAACAATATGAAAATAAAACCCTGTTGATTCCTGATATTCTGATACACAAATCTCCGCTGGCGGTGCATCGGTTGCCGATGCGGGGCTTCACGGCACGGAACACGCCGTGCATGGGGTCAGTGGACCGGAGACCGGTTGTATGCCGTAACCTGGCCATGGGGTTCTGGGTACCGCTTCACCCCCCTCCTTAGAGCAAACCCTGGGGGGGCTCGATAACACCCACGCATGGCAGCGGGTACCCAGGACCACTCCCTGAAAGGGGGGGGGGGTGTCACATCCTCACTTTAGTAAGTCACAGTAAGATAGGTATCCCACAGTGGGATAGGTATGCTGCTGTAACAGCTCGTAGCACATGTATAGTATCAAGTATCAAGTCCCGGGTCCTGGCGGCGATTGTTCGGCATCCAAGGGACCCGTTAACCCATACCAGGCGCACCGGGTGCCGGCTGCTACGGTCACCACCACAGTGGCAGTGGCATACACGGCCAACATAGGCGTCACACGACGGCCGAGGTGGCCCCACAAGTCGAGAGCGACCACAAAGATCCATCAGGCTACCCCAAGCTTCCCAAGGCCCGCCGACTGGGGAGAGTCCCCACGGGTCCTTCCTCGGGCGCACCATGTCCATATCCATACGACGCGAGTCCAGAGTGCCATAGTCGAACTCCTTACGAACCCCAAATCGTAAGGGAACTCCTCCTGAAGGGATCGGGCATCAAGGCCGTCTTTTCCCTCGCCCTACTGCCACGAAGGCCATACATGAGGGAGTCCTCATGCAGTGTGGGCGGAGGCGTCGACTCCTCAAACCACCAGTTTCCCAGGCAGACTGACCGAGGTCAGGAGCACCGGAGGCCGCCATCCGAATGCAAGTGCGTCTGCAAATCGGTAGGCTCACACTGGGACTGACAGTGGCGGACCGCTGGGAGTGTAGTCAGGCAACTGGGCTTCCCGCCTGGCGCCATCAGGATCTCCACACATCACAGCGAATAGGGCAACACGGTATCACGGGCACTCAAACAGTAGAATCTGTAATCAAGTACTGGTCCAGGCTGGACCAGGCTGTAAGGATATGTACACGGCGACTCAAGGCGCCTCTGTATCGCGATTCGTGGTGAAAAACAGTCCATCCCTCAGCGATGGGCTGATGACACTTAACATACAGATGCACACATCCTGGAGGGCAGAAAAACAAGCAACAATTCGGGTAAATAGGCGTGTAAACACACTCAGAACAGAGTGCCAAACCACGCCACGGTCAGGAGAAGGCAAATGCAGGAGGATGGACAGGAAAACGCCTGAGTTCAGGCATATATAGTCTCGAGACACACGTCGACTGGTCTGGATTCCGCAAATGCCATGGAACCAGACCACACACTCAAAAATCGCAATGCCGATGACAGCGGCATCCGTTGCGCAACGTCGTATGGGCTTCAAGGCCCCAAGAGCTCAGAATTATGAAGGTCAGTCGCCCTACCTGGTTTCCCAAGGATTCAGCAGGGGGGGGAGTGACGAGTAGAAGAAGAGAGGGGCCATCCTCCTCTGGATTCAGCAGGGGGGGGTATATGGCCACTCTGTCACCGAAAGATGGAAGAGAGCAAGCAAGTAAGGGACGATTCGTCGGCCTCACAAGCGCTCACAACACATCGGGGGAGAGCCCAGGGCGCTGATCAGGCACCCCTGGCTGCAAACGCCCGGGTGAGTGCTGCCAAGTCCGAAACGTGGATCTTGGTCTTGTGTTTGCGGATGTACTCCATGAAGGGAGTATTGACCCGCGGCACGAACGAGGAGACGGGTTCCCAGGTGTCGTGGGACGGCCCATAGCCTCGCCAAAGAACCTTGAACTCCAGACCTCCGGGTGCCGAGGCCTTCGGACGCTGAGCCAGGATTTTCTCGACAGTATAGTCGTCCTGCTCAGCATAGTCGTCGTCCGAATCGGCCTCATGCTTGGCGTAGTCCAGGGACACATGTCGGCCACGGAGGTCGGGTTCCCGCACACGGAGTTGACTCTCGTGGCGCTCCCGGAACTGTCCGTGACCCACCTTGATGCGGTAGGTGTCCTCACCAATCCTGCGGACCACCTCGCCGGGTGTGAACCAGGTTTTGGTGCGGTGGGTGCCCATGGGGCGGGGTCTGATCACCCACACCGGGTCTCCCACCCTGAACTTCTGCGCTGTCGAGCTCGGGGCGGACTTCTGACGCTCAGCATGCCCCTTCTCAAGCTGCTGGCGGATGTCCCGCGCCGTTTGCTCTTGCCGCGCGAAGAACTCCTTGGCATCCATAGCCATGCCATCACCAGACAAGGGAAGTCCCCTACCCAGGGGGTCCCTGCCGAAGAGAATCTGGTGAGGGGACAAACCGCCCGGAGTGGGGGTGTCATGATGGGCCTTCAGAGCAGGCCACATCTCCTCGAACCAGTTCCGACGTGGATTGGTGATGTGGATCTTGCGCAGCTTCTCGAACAGCTGCCGTCCAGCCACCTCAGCACGGCCGTTAGACCGGCTGAGATAGGCCACGCTCTTGGCATGACGTATCCCCATGAGGGAACACATAGCCTTGAACCAGCCACCAGTAAACTGGGGCCCTCGGTCACTGCAAATGGTGCGGGGGATGTCAAAGACGGTCAGCCAATGACGAATCATCATGACTGCCACCTCCTTGGCAAGCAACCCCTTTTTGCGTGCCGGAACGGCTACAACGTAGCCGCTGTGGCGGTCCACACAGAGAACCACACAGTCAAAGGTCTCCTTGCCAATGTGTACTTCGGGCATGGAGAAGACGTCCATGGCCACGCTCTCCATGGGCTGGTCAGGAACCGGGGTCCATTGGGGTTCCCCCTTGACGTTCCGGTTATCGGGATTGCAGGCCTGACAGACCGAACAACCCTTCCTGACCTTCTTGATGGCGGTGTAGAGAACGATATGGTCGATCTCGAACCGACGCTGCATGTCAAGAGCCTGCTTCTTGACCCCTGGGTGCAGCATGTGGTGGTGCCAAGCTTCACACAGCTCGAGCACCCGGGACTCCGGGACTAGCAGCTTACCATTCCGGTAGAGCTTGCCATCTTCCTCGGTCAGCCCCTTTGGCCACTTCTGCCCGTCGTCAGGGTCGGTCACAGCCCTATACTCGGCCGCAAAGGCCTCAGACTTGGCGTAATCGTCGGTCCAGTCGTCCTGGAGGCAAGACTCCGGGAAGAGGTGCTTGTCGGACTCAGTTCCCACAGGGGGTGCCGGACCGGGCCTTCCGCCCGCGGCACCCACAGGGGCGAGTACACTGACCGTTCTGCTCACCCTCAAAGCGAGGGGGGCATCTGCGGCCATGACGACGAAGCATTTGGCACCCTCCTCCTCCATCAGGCGCTCCATTTCAATGATCCTCTTGGCTTCAGCGGTCTCAGCCTCATCGCCATGGGCAGAGATATCCTGCATGCCCTTGCTGGCGGGATAGGCCCACCTACTGAGACAGTCCGCCACGGTGTTATCCTTTCCAGGAATATAAACAACCGTAAGGTCGAACTTGGCCAAGGTCTCGTGCCATCTTGCCCGTCGGGAGGCGGGACCCGAGGGGGTGTCCACGTGCTCCTTGTGCCACGACTGCAGACTCTGATGGTCGGTGCAGACGGTGATGGGATGGAGGGCTATGTACCCAGCCCATTTCCTGAGAGCCATGACAATGGCATACGCCTCCTTTTCACGGGGCGTCCACGTCCCTCTCTGGCCTTCCGCCCCGACTCGGCTCCAGAAGGCCACGGGCACGTGCCTCCCATCGTCAAGCACTTGCTCCAACACAGCGCCAATGGCGTAGTCGGAAGCGTCGGTGCGCAGGACGAACCCTCGGTCGGGATCCACGAGGTGCAGACCCACTGCGGATAGCAGCGCCTGCTTCATCCCCTCAAAGGCACGGTCAGACTCTTCAGTCCAGACCAAAGCCTTCTTGGACCCCTTCTTGGTCTCCTCTCGGTTGCCCTTGAGCATGGTCGTCATGGGGGCTGCATACTCGGCATACATTTTGATATACCCTGAGTAGTAGTTGCAGAACCCCAGATACGCCCATAGCTCAGAGACCGTTTTGGGCTTTTCCCAGTGCTCGATCGCAGCCACCTTGCCAGGTATGGGCTTTCGCTGCCCGTTCCCGACTACATGGCCAGCGAAGACCACCTCGCTTACCGCAATGGTGGCCTTGTCACTGCTGCCCGTGAGTTTGTGCCGAACCAGAAGGTCCAGCACCCGAGTGACGTCCCTCTCGTGTGCCTCCAGGAGCTCCTCGTAGCTCATGCTGGGGTCCCCGGACGCGATGATCACGTCGTCCACGAAGGGGTCCGCACAGTCGCGCACCGGCTCAAGCAGGTTCTCCAGCATCCGCTGAAAAGCCGCATTGCCGTTGGTAACGCCCATGGGCATCACCTTCCACTGGAGAGGTCCAAGTGGGGTGCTCATGGCTGTGCAGGCACGGGACTCCTCGGCGAGAGGCATCTGATGATAACCATGTTTCAGGTCAATCACCGTGAAGATCCTCCGCCGGTGTTGCTTTTGCAGCATGTCCTCAATGAGGGGCAGCGTATAGCTGTCGTGCTGCGTTTGGGCGTTCAGGCCGCGGTAGTCGACCACGAGCCGCCACTCACCGGCAACCTTCTTGGGGACGACGAAACAGGGAGAGGCCCATTCGGAGTGGCACGGCTCGAGCCAGCCTCTCTGGATGAAGTCACGGAGGATCTTCTCCATGGCCTCTTTCCTCTCGCCCCTCAGGGCAAACTCCCGGTGACGATACACACGGGGGTCCTGCTTCAGTCGTATCTTGGCCTCGCCATACGGTCCACGCACCGGTGGGGGGAACACAGGTTTGCCGCTGAAGAAGGTCTCGCCATACTTCTGCTTCAGCCTGGCCCTCAACGCCTGGATCTTGGGGCAGTCATCGGACTCCGCCTTGGCTTTTCCGGGCACTTGAACCACGGAGCTTACTTGAGGGGTAGCGACCCCGCTCGCTTTCGTCTCAGGCGGTCTTCCCAGGTGGCCCAAAGGGCCATCTCTGGTCTTGCCTCGGAATAGATCGCCGTAGGTGGGTGGGTTACCCCCGATTGGCTCGTCCTGGCTGGACAGGTGGTCCAGTACCCTCCTTACGAAGGTATCTCCATCATAGGAACCAGAGACGATCGAGTCCACTTCCCACCAGGCTTTGTCCTGGCCTTTGCCCTCACGCTGGTTTCCCCAGTCGTGAAAGGGCTGATCCATATACCCCTGAACCAGATCCCACTCCTCTTCAGTGAGGGGCTCTTCCGAATCCGATTCTTCGATGTCAACAGGGGGAACCGCAAAGCATTGCCTCCAAGGCTCCGCTATGATGCGGTTGACACACACGAAGTCCGTGGTGTCGGCCTGATCAAGGCCCCCATCCACATAGTGGAATTCCGTTGGCCATCTCTGGGCTGGCATGGGCTGTCCCTTAGCGTCCTGATAGACACCCTCTCCAGCCGGTAGGACGACCTTGTTCAAGGTCATGTTGGTCAATGAGGCTACCCAATGTCGGGTACTCTCCTCCTCGGTGCATCCCATAGGAACAACCAGCACTGCCTTGGAGCGGTCCTTGCGAATCTTCGCTATCGCTCTTGGAATGTCCCAACGGGGGCAATGGATCCACATCAATCCCTGATGCGGACCCCAGTGCTTCTTCCACGCGGAGTCCTGTGCGCTCCAGTACTTCTCACACACCCGCAGATGGGCGGAGGTTCCTGAAGAGAACGCATCCAGGGCCAGATCCGAAGCTCCCAAGTCCGCGACAACTCGGCTCGCCACTTCCGGCCTTACGCCGTACTCCTGGTTTGCAGGACCAGTTGGCTCAGTGTCCAGCGCGGCCACTTCGAGCTGATTGCGTTCGGGGTGGATCCATTGGCATTCCACATGGTGCTCAGGTGACGAAAGCCACGAGAGTTGGTCGTCCTGGTACAGGGTCATGGAAGCCTGGGCCGGGAGGACGCCGGTGTCCGTCTCCATCATGAAGTCGTACCCGACGATCATGTCCCAGTCCATCTCGGCCCCGTAGAAGCTACCGTGCAGGAGGATTTCCTTGCCGAGGTCTGGGCGGCTCAGTTCACGATGGTTCACGAACTGCAGCCCAATGGCCGCTTCCTTCGTGCCTCCCACCATGTACTGGCCGTTCGCCACCTTCAGCCTGACAGGTTTCCGACTGTCGGTCAGACACTCTGGTGGGAGTAGGCCAGCCTTGACCAAGCTGACCTGAGCTCCCGTGTCGACCAACACGTCGAAAACCTTTTCCACTTCCCCGCATAAGGCACGGACCTTAAGATGCAACTGCCGCTCGCGACCGACGCGGCGCACGGCGTGCAAACTCAGGATCTCCGGCCGTTCCAGAAGCTCAACAAGCGACTGGTGCAGGTCGTGGACAATGGGCTCAGGCTGCCCATCTGCAGCATCCAGCTGCGGTCCGGGTGATCCTCCGATACTCTCGGAAAGATCGTGTAGTACATCAAACACATTCTTGGTCGCGAAGGACGGACGGGTGCAAGGGTTCGTGCCTTCACTTGCCCTCACCCCGCCTCCGCGACTGGGCGCCGGACCGGGCCTTCTGCCCGCGGCAGTCCCCTTGTGCTTATCGACTCCCGACTGGGATGGTTCGGCGCTTCCCACTTCACCATCCTGCGACCGCCCTAGCTGGGGCCCTTGGCTGCAGGGGCTCCGCTAGGGGGCGTCGGTCGTGGAAGTGGGGGTGTTCTCCTCGGCCTCAACGTCGTTGACGCCCTTCTTTACTCCCCCTTTACCTCCTCCTTTACCCTTCTTGTCCTTGTCCTTGTTCTGGTCATTCTGGTTGTTCTCCTTGTTCTTGTTGTCCGACCTGGGGACCCAGTTCCGCTTGATCTCCTGGATCTCCTTGGCCAACTCGGTCCCCACCGATGACATCAGCTTGGCCAGCTCGTCCTTGTCGACCTCCATTTTGGCTTCCCGGATACCCGCGGGCGCACGCTTCTTCGACCCGTGCGCCTTCTTGTAAGCCTCCATGTCGGCCTTGTGGACTGGGCATGTTCGGTGGTCATGGTTGAAGCCTTTCTTCCTCCCATAACACACGAAACAGCCCTGAGGGTGAGCTCGTATGAACTCCCCAAAGGACAGCGGAGGGTCGCCAATGCGGCGAGGGTCCCTCTTCTCCTGCTTCCTCCAACCCTGCTGCAGGGGCTTCCAGTTTCCCGGCTTGCTCCCCGCGCTCAGGTTCCTGGTCACGAAGGCACAGACGGCCACCTCAGCAGGCTCATCGTCGTCGTCATCGTCGACGAGAGTCTCATCGCCGCCGGCTCCCGCTGGGTCCATGGCGTCTTCCCCGCCAGGTCCCTCGCCAACGTAGTTGACGTCGCGGTCGCCGGGCCTCAACCCGCGGGTGTGGTGGAGGTTTCGGTACTCCTTGAGTACCTCCTCGCCAACCCACTCCAGGATCTCGTGGCAGCTCATCTGCGCCGGGATGGGCTGCAGACGGATGGTCTGGCCGCTCAACTCACAGTCGTCAAGGCGCCACATCGCGGTCTTCTCGCGATCGCCCGAGACGGTGATGAGAAGAGCGTTCCGCAGGGAGTGCCGTTTGACATCCCGGGCCACGTTCTTCTTCGCCCAAGACACCACGTTCGTATGATACTCCTTGGGGAGCATCATCTTGACCGTCTGGTTGGACTTGGCCCTCTTGGATTCCTCCTTGGTGACCCTCTTGATCCATGCTTCCGGCAGCATGGAGAGCAGGCGAGCCTGCTCGTCACCCTCGTTCCAATCCTCCACATTGCGGCGGAAGAGGGTGTATTTCCCTCGGAAGTCACGCCAGTCCCGTAGGCGGATCTCCCGTCCATCATGCTCAAGCTTGATGGACTTCCAGCGCTTGGCAGCCACCTGCGGAGCGTCCAGCCGCTCCTGCTCGTTGAGCCACTTCTTGGCGTCCTTGAGGGTCTTGATTTTCCCCTCCTTGGTCGCCACGAAGTATAGCTCGCCGAGCACTTCCGGCAGGCGGTACCTGAACCGTTTGAAGACATATCTCTCCGCATCCGCGGGAGGTAGGTCTTCAGTGACGGTCAGCCCCCAATCGTCCAGCTTCTCCAAGAAGCGGGCGAGGTTGAGGGGGTTGCCATCGTACATGGGGGGCTTGATGTCCTTCAAGTCTTCCCACACGGCGGCGTCCGCGGCCTTAGAGACCATGAACGCCGGCCGCGAGGTCGACCGAGGTTCCCATCGGCCTCGCCCACGGACTCCCACGGCCGCCACGTCCATCTCCTCCATGGAGTCCCTGTGGCTACGCCGCGGTTCCTCCACGTACGCTGAACCAAAATGTTCACGCCGTACTGCATCCATGTACGCATCCTCATCACGGCGCCGGCGACTGCGTTCAGCGGCCTCCCGTCGTACACCACGCGGCGGGCTGATGTCGAACTCCTCCAGGTCCAGGTCCAGGTCCAGGTCCTCACCTTCGCCGACATCCCACTCCACGTCTCCTCTGGGGACCTCATCCCTGAGTCCACCATAACGTCCTCCAGCCCTGGGGATTGGCACCGGGGCTGGTGGCGGGCGTCGGGGGCGTACAGGCGTCCGCGGTGGAGCACGGCGGTTGTGGTAATCCGCGCTGAGCCACTCATCGCGCCATTCCTCACTGCCACTGCCGGGCGGCACGCGCTCGTTGCGGCGGCCCGCGCTGTGGTGAGAGGGGGCGGTGAGAGAGGGGGCACTGGCGCTGGGGCGACTCCTGGGGGCTCCGCCGGGGGCGTGGGGTCTGCCTGGACCTGGTCCGGGTCCCCAGCCGTCGTCCGACGAGCCAGACTCCAGGGGTGGGTGGTCGCTGCTGACGCTCCCACGGGCTTCCAGCGCATCCAGCCTCCCCTGCAGGCCGCTGACGATGTTGGTCAGCGACTTGGTCTCGGCCCTGGCGATGTCCAGGTCCTTCTGCGCGCGCGCGGCGACCCCGGAGATGCGAGCCATCTCGACCTTGCCCATGTCCACATTGCACTCGAGGGCAAAGACCCTCCTGCGGAGGTAGACAATCCACCGCCAGGTGGTGTCCGGGTCGCCGTTCCCTGGTGGGTCGTCGGGGTCCTCAGGGGGTCCTCCAGGAGGGCCTCCGCCGGGTCCGCCCGGTCCAGGGGGTCCTCCCCCGCCCGGTGATCCGCCTCCAGGGGGTCCACTCGGTGGGCGTCCTCCAGGGGGTCCTGATGGTCCTCCGCCAGGGGGTCCCGGTGGGTCTCTGCCGGGTCGCCTCCGTGGGTCCGAGGATGGGCGCTTCCTCGTGATGCCGAACTCCATGTCGTCATCCTCGTCCATGTCGCCCCACCTGGGCGTCTCGGTCACGGAGGACTCCGAGCTCCGGTAGGGAGGAGGGGGATCCTCATCCTCACCTTCCGGTTCCATGGGGACGTCTCCGCCGCCTCCGCCCGTCCAAGCCACCACTTGGCGATGTCGACGGCCTCGTTCATCCCCGTCACTGGCGGTGAAGAAGGGGTCACTGTCGTGGGGGTGCCCACCTGCTGGCCTCCGCGGCCTCTCGGGGGTCTTCCCCTTGCCCTTCCTCCGTCGACGGGCGGTGGTGCCACCGCTCCCACTGCTGCCCGTGTCGGCCTCATCCAGCGCTATCCTGGAGGAGGCGTCCCCTTCGAAAAGCTTTCGAAGGGTCTCCACTCGTGATGCTCCCGGGGGAGTCTCGCGGCGGAGTTTGGCCTCTGCCTCCTCCATTGCGGCGGCGGTGGCTGCGGCAGCTCGCGCTTCGGCATCCTCCCGAGCACGAGCCGCCTCGGCTTCCCGGGCCTGCAGCAGCCGCGCCTTCTGCGCTTCCAACGCTGCCAGCTCCGCCTCCGTCTTGGCCTTCTCCTCAGCGACCTTCCGTCGCGCGGCCTCGATGGCTTTCTTCTTGGCGGCGTCCTCCTGGGCCTTAGCCGTCGCTTCTGCGTGGGCCCTTTCCCCCGCCTCCTTCTTTGCCCTCTCTTGGGCAAGCGCCTCTTCCAGCGCCTTCACCTCGGCCTCCTTGCAGGCAATGGCCTCCTGCGTCAGGCGGGCTTCCTCGTCGGCTGCCGCCAACTCACCGTTGACCTGGGCAGTCGCTGCCCCGTGGGCGGCCACGGCCGTGAGTCCGGCCGCAATGGCCGCCACGGTCTGAGCGTGGATGGCCATACCATGCGCCCACTGCGCAGCCTCCTCCTGGGCGATGCCGGTGGCGCCCTCCACGGCAGCGCTGTACTGCCTGGCCCGTTGCCGGGCAACTCGACGGTTGCAGGGCACCCCACAGGCGCGCTCACAGGCGCGCGCCACGTCCCTTTCGGGAGCGACGCTGCTACTGGAGCTGGCCTGGTCGGCCGGCGTCCTCCCGCGGTGGGCCGACTCGATGTCGCTGCTGGGGCCTGCTGAGGCCTGCCGGGCCTTCAGGAGCAGCGAACGGGGCTTGGCCTGGGTCTGCTTGGCGACTTGGATGTAGTCGCCAAGGGTGGTGGAGCCGGGGTGGTGTCCACCATTGGGCCGTTGGGGACTGGGGGCTGGGGTTCCGCCCTTGGCGCCTTGGGCGGCTTCGGCAGCCAGGGACTCCTGGTACTCCCGCCACCTCCGGTCCCTCTTCTTGTCCCCGGCGGACCTCTTCTCCGTCGCCGGAGACGCGCTGCTGCTGCCCTGCAGCATGCGCTCGCTCCCCGGTTCCGGGAAGTTCTTCTCGATCACGTCCCACAGGGAGACGTTGATCGAGGCGCCCGACGGGTAGGCGTTGGGGTCCTCGTCCTCCTCGATCCCGTCGGGGCGCAGCCCTTCGCCGGGCCTGTCCGGCCGGGTCCACGCCCTCCAGCGCCTCTGCTGGTGGCGGTACCCGTACCCTTCCGCCCGCAGCCAGTCCTCCACGGCCTGCAGGCGGTCGGGGGCGATATCCGTGCGGAGCTCGAAGCTCCTGGGCATGCCGCCTTCGCACTGGGGGTGGCTGTGGCGGTAATGCTGGTCCCAAACCAACCCACGCAGCAGGCGTGCTGCATGGGGGTGGGGCCGCGGCCACGTCCTGCCCGCTTCCTGCCAATTCACCATGGCAGCGGGGGCGTAGATGGTCTCGAAGTCCTTGATGTGCACTCGTTCAACTCAACGAACTGGTTGTGGTTGTTGAGGAGGGTGCTGCAGCACTGGATTGGAAGTGCGGCTGGTGCTGGTCAGCCGGTGGTTGTGGAGGTGGTTGACGCGGCCTTGCTGGTCGGCCGATGGGACTCCGGGTCGGCCGATGGGGCTGATGCAGGAGTCCTGGTCTGTGCACCTCTTTCACGGTTGCTGCGCGGTCAAGGCGATGCGCTGGACGGCGCTGCGGGCTCCGTGACGAACTCGGCGCTGTCGCTGAGTGGCGCTGCGAGCCGCTGCGCTGCGCTGCGAGACGCTGCGCTGCGCTGCGAGCTGCGAGCTGCGCCGCGCTGCTGCGACGCGCTGCTCGGGGTTGGTGGCCCCGAGTGGCACACGAGGGCTGGGTAACCCCGCGGCGGTGAAACGCTTTTGACGCGTTCCCGTGGGGGGCCGGCCACGGGACGCTGCGGTGACACGCACAGGTGAGCAGGCAGGCAAGGCACTACGCTCACAAGGGCATCAATACGCCTGTGTCATGTGACAAAGCGTTTCAGAATCCTTGCCACTCTGCAAAGAGGGAACGAAAGTATGTACAACAACACATCAGGATATGTACACATGGGGTTAAGACTGGACTGGGGTAAGGGCATTACAGGACAATAGACACTCTATCCCAACTCATATCCCAATCCCAGGTCCGACCCTCTCAGTGGCTGATGGGGGCGGGGGCTCAAACTCAACCCATGCCCTGCTCAGTCCGGACCCTGAAACCCTGCCAATAAGGTAGGTGTCCCGCCCAGCCACAGGCGAGTTCCTGATGACCAAGGGGCTCCAAGGCCAACCGACAGTGGCTCCCCATGCTCCCCCAATGGCAGGTCCCAACTCCACTCTGAGCGAGGGATATGGCCCCGCCATTATCCCTCAGGAGTTGGTAGCTGAAAACGGGCTGTTTCAGCCCAAACTGAAATTAGCTTGAAAAACTCCAAAATTGACCCCTCGTCTGGACCCACCAGAGGTAGGGACGAGCCAACTGACCCTATGCCCTCCGAGTACGAGCCCCCTGGAGCCCTCACCCAACCTGGTTCCCTCTGAGGTCCCGGCATCAGGGCAACACGGATGAGTCAAGTGGGGTCATGATGCCAAAATCACCAAAATTGGCGTCATTCCCACGCGTGGCTCGCCCGGCCAAGGTAAGGCCAATGGCTCACAGGGTAGGTGGCAGGACCTAGGACCTATATCTGAGTGCACAACTTAGATTTGGGTCCGGGCTCCCTATGGGCTTAGAGGGATGGGGCCGCCAATTGACCACACGGAAGGGGGAAATTGGGGTCCCAAAATGGGGTCATTTTGGCTGCTTGAAATGAGCCAAAATTCGGTGTGCTCCCAATAGTATATCTCCACGCCGGCTTGGAGATCGGATCCGCCATTCCATACCCGATCCACCGGGAGTCCAACAAAGACTCCCATGCCCTTGGCTCTCAAAGATCTCAATGCCACTTGGCGTGGTGACGATCCCAATTGGGTCCACAAATGCCAAAACGGCAAAATTGCCCACACTCACTTTGGGCTAGCGCCTTAACGAAGGAGGCTCCGCTTCGCCCACGTGGTGTGTGAACCATGGGGACCATTACCCATAACACCCATGTCATATATGGTCCATTGGTCCATGCGTCTGGCGTGCACGAGGGTTAGAACATAGTGCACGGCGGGCAGCAAAAGTGGAAAATTGCTCAAAATGGCCATAATTGCGCACACTCATGGTTGGGGCAAATGAGGCACATGCCCGACTCGGACCGGAGTGTGCCATAGGATTGGTATCAAGTCATGTTGGTCCAACATATCTTTTGGGCGTCGCCCAACTCCTCCGATATTGGGAATGGCAGGGTCGCCAAGTGAGCCCATGATTTGGGATAGTCCCAAATCGCCAACATGGCGGCCACGGTATGCCAAGCCTAAGAGGAGTTATTCGCCGGGTCCAAGATATGTTGGGCACCGAAGTATGTACCCTCATATCATACTTGGGTCGTGATGTCAATTGAGCGCAACGTTGAGATACACGGTCGCCACTTGACATCATGACGGGCCAAAAATGGCAAAATTGGCACAATGACACACAAAAGTGCCTTGAAAGGTCTACAATTATATTATAATATCTCCGGCTTGGATCGTGCAATCACTTAATCCTTCTAAACACAATGACTTGACACCAATGACCTTCGTTCCCACATATGTGCTCCACTTGGGGCGCCTTGAAAGGTTACAAGCGCTACTTCCCAAGTGGGCACATGAAAATATGGATAATTGCAAAATACACCCTTTGCTCCCAACGCATCGCTTCGGGTTCACCACACAAGCTTCCCTTCACGAAGGTTAGGCTTGCAATTGATCGTAGGGAGTATGGAGAAGGGGCTTGCACAATATGAGGTCCATTGGCGGGCTTGGCTTGGAGCAATGGACCCGCCAAATGGGCACACAACACAACACATGGCACATACCACATATTGCCCAAAAATGTAGCTCCCATCACGATATGTCATGCCCCTCCAAGGGCATATCTTTGTGTCAATCGCTCATAGGAACTCAAGGAGAGTTCCTATGCAACACCAACACTTGCGCGCTACACTCGAAAGTTATCTTAACGCACGCAATATCATGGCCAATGAGTTGTAACGCAAACTCTACCCTCTTGACCATGATCCATTACACTAGCGCGCACGTGTGGAGACGCAAGGCATATAATGCTTCCTAAATTACGTCGGGAGTATTGTGAATACATCCCACGTTTCCTTATCGTCAATACTCGCAAGCAACACGAGATATGACCTTCACAAGTGGCCTCACGAATCAACTTTGTTTTGCCCATATCTTTAAGACAAATGGAGGGCAGGATAAAAGGAAAGTTGATTCGTGCATAGGGAAGCAAGTAGGTCCACTCGAAAGAGGTCAAATCAAGTGCGGGGATGTCGAAGTCGAGAATCCGATTTCGACATCCTGAAAAATTCGGATTAAGGTTGCGAGTATTAATTATGAAAATTGCGGATGCATCAATGCAGTTCCTGGCGACTTTGGAGCCTTCGTGACGGATAGCGTTAAAATTTCCATTATAAACAGTTAAACTGGCGGTTACGGTAAAGTCGCGAACCAACCGCCAGCAGTCAAAACAGTGAGTATCGGAACGGAAGCGTAAAAATTGACGGAAAGAATATGAAAATAAAACCCTGTTGATTCCTGATATTCTGATACACAAATCTCCGCTGGCGGTGCATCGGTTGCCGATGCGGGGCTTCACGGCACGGAACACGCCGTGCATGGGGTTAGTGGACCGGAGACCGGTTGTATGCCGTAACCTGGCCATGGGGTTCTTGGTACCGCTTCAACAGCAGCCACCACGCGGCAGACCGCACAACAGATCAACACAGCACCGCACCCCAGGACAGAACACGAACAACAGACCACAACAAGAAACCAGGCAGCGGCACCAAGGGGGCAGCAGGAGGGGGGGGGGGGGGGGCGGAACACTGCGGGCACGACAAGAAATCGCACAAAACAGCACGGCACGACAGGGCACCCACAACAAAAGAGGGGAAGACAACCACAAAGGAGAAAATAAACCAAAAAAAAAGCAGCGGGGAGAGAGCAAGGGGGGGCGGGGGGCAGCCACAAAGGGCAGAGGCCGAGGGCAGCCAGGACCGGAAACAACGGAAAGCCCGAGACAAAGGGTCCGGGGAAAAAGGAAAAAAAAACAAAAAAAAGATAAAACGAAAAGCGGGGAGAGAGCAAAGGGGGGGGGGGCAGCCACAAAGCGCAGAGGCCTGGGGCACCGAGGGCCGGAAACCACGGAGAACCCGGGGCAGAGGAGCGCGGAGAAGGGAAAAGGAAAATACAAGCGCCGAGGGCGGAGGGGTTGGGGGGGCGCAACAAACGGGGAGCGCCAAGGCCCAGGGCACCCAGGGCCGGGAAGCACAGAAAGCCGGAAACAGTTGGCGCGCAAGGGGGGTGGGGGAGGGAAAGAAACCAAACAACCAAGCCACGGGCAACCCCAGCCCGGAGGGGGCCGAACAAAGAAGGACAAAACAGCCACAGGATGGGTGAGGGGCACCAAAACGCGCCCGGGAGGCCGGCCTGCCCGACCCGGCCAAGAAGAGCACGCACGAGCACACACACGCGGGACCGCAAGGGGAAGTGTTGGCGTCCACAAGAAACAGCCCCGGTGCACCGGCCAAGTCCCACGCCGAAAGGCGGACGGCACAGGAAACCGGACGCGTCAGTGACCGGGTCCACACAGGACTAACCACTGCAGCGCACGCAGCCCACGACCGAAGCCGGAAGAACCCGCCAGGGACAACCCCATAGTGGGGCCCCGAACTGGTATGACGCGGAGCGAGCCCAGCCCCCCAGCCACGGCAGGGGCAAGCGGCAGGCACAATGAGCCCGGTTCTCGGCCGGCCTCCGCGTGCCCCGAGCAGCCGCCCAGTAAAGCATGGGGCGACAGCCCCCGAGCTGGGTGAACGCACCACGGCGACAGGAAAGCCGGCCAGAGCACCGAGAGCGACCGGGACGGGCGAGGCACGGCGCACCAACGCGGGGCCACGAGGCACGCCAGAGAGGCATGCCGCTGGCCACAACCACGGCACAAGGACAGGTGCCAAGCAACAACGGCCACCAGGTGCCACAAACCCGGGAAGCGCGCACAACACACGACAGATCGCGGCGCGGGAAAAGGCGCCGAGGACACCCAGGCCACCAGGTCCGCACATCGCACCCACAGCCAGTGGATAGTGGGCCCCGTCCCCACGCCCGAACAGACGAGAGGTAGGGGGTGGGAGAGCGCCTGACCACGGACGCCCCACATCCAGGCAAGAGGCGCCCCCCTCCGGGCGCCCTCGTGCCGCCCCCACAGCGCGCAAGGCAGCTCGCAAGAGCGCGCGCTGTGGGGTTGGTGACGCGTCCCCACGCCCGCACCATTTGCACCTCCCGCAATTGTTTTCTGCATTACCATGCGGGGAAACAATCAAGTGTGCACATGTGTGGACAGTTGACAACAGGAACGATATCTTCGGCCAAATTTCGACCCATATGCACCTAGGAGGCATGCAAAGCAAGCTTTTAGGGATTGTCTTGGCTTCCCTTGGAGCGCTGAAGACCAGATTATGGCGGATTGTGGCAGATTGTAGCCAATTGTAGGCTTTCCTTCGGTTCTTAGATAACAAAAAGGGTTGAAAAGGGGCCGCAAAGCCTTCAAATTTGTTGCAAAAAGTTGCTCAACCACATTGTGAACCCTTTGGTGAAGGAACGGTGTACCAAAATGTGGAGGTGCAGGATGACGGTGCATAAATTGGCCAATTTCGGTTGTTTTTTGACACACTTGCCTCTACGGGTCCCAATTTGAGCAATAACGTGTCTGCCAAAATAGACTTGGGGACCCTGAGATGCATGAGAAAACATACAAACCACCTTGGGTCTCAATAGCTCTGTCTCAGTGGGTTTATGGAGACCCAGAGAGTGGAAATTTCCGGATTTGAAGAAAATGATTTCGGCACTATTCTTCAAAATTCATTTCTGCACAGAATGAAGCGCTGCTTTCACTGCGAACGCACAGAAATTGAGAAGAATCAAGCAAAAACCAGGGTTAAATTGACGACGATAGCAGCAAAACTGCGGCTGGGGCGGTGAAAGTCGGATGCGGGAAGATCTGGCGACTAGGGTCCCCGGTGCAGTGCCACCAGAAACTGCCACACTGGTTGTCCCTCTTGACGGATGTAAGGCTTTATGCTATGGCAATTGAAAACGTGCAACCCGTCAAAAGGGGGGGGAATATCCAGTGTAACGTGCTCGCCTTTATTGAGCACTTTGAGAACTTCATATGGGCCACACCAATCAACAGCCACTTTCCCCTTTTGTCGATATTTGGGTACCAGCACCCACCATTCCTACCCCACCTCAGGCACTCCAACGTGTTGGTCCATCCAGGACCACATGCATCTGGTGTATACCTTCCTAATGGCGCACACAGAACTGAAGGTACGCTCAGCTCGATGCATGTAATCGCTCAAGGTTGAAGGACCATTTGCCCGAGATTTCTTTCTGGGGAAAGCCAACGGAAAACTTGGTGTGTGTCCCTCATGAATCTTGATGGGCCATAACTGAATGCTGTGGGATGTCAAGTTGTTGAACTGAGTTTCGGCGAACAAGAGGACGACGTCCCTTTCGCTGTTGGCAACAATTCCGTGCGTGCGAAATAGGTGTAGGATCGATTGGTTGGATTGCTCCGCAGGGCCAATGCCTGCAGGGCGGCTTGCCACTGTTTGATGCATCTCGATGTCGAGGCAACGTGCCATCCCTTCCATGCTTGACACTCAAACAGCTTGTCTCAATCAGAAACGATTTGTTGAGGACATCCTTTGAGTCGGATCACTTCTCGCAGGAACACGTAGATGAGATAATCGGTCGTCATGTCCTTGCAACATGGGATCATCATGCCATGCTTCTAAAACCCAGCACGAACCGTTATAATAGTGTCATGACCTCACGTGTTCGGAGGCACCCCAGAGAATCATTCGACAGATACGCTGTGCCATTTGGTCTAAGGCACCGATGAGGTTGTTGGCATGTCGTAATTTCACCCGTGGCACAAGTTGCAACCCAGAATGTAGCGCTCCACGTAATGTCAGAGATGGGAGACTCATGGTAGCGTTTGATTAACGCCATGGTTCAGAGTATCCCTGAATGGCCGTAGAACTCAGAATAGTGGTATATGGCCACGCCGGACGGCACAAGCGTTAGAGGTACAAGAAGGCGCTTGCCCGATGTCAGCAGGTGGAAGTACTTACTGTTATTGCAGGTCAGTTAGGCGTCTCAGAGTTGATGTCGTGCCGTAGGGCTTCAATTGGCGACCTCATAGATGTGTTTTGCACGTGGATGCTCTTGATGCGGCGCCGACCATGCTGCTGACGAAGTCATATCCTTGCATTGATAATTTCGTCGCACTGTGCGGTGTGTGCCTTCCAGAATTGAAGGGTTGAAGGGTACCATTGCCCTCCATCGCGCCCCCATCTACCCCCATCGCCCCCCCTTGGCCCCCCTCGCCCCCCCGTACGGAGGGAGGGAGAAAGGGAGGGAGAGAGGGAGGGAGGGAGGGAGGGAGGGATGGAGGGAGGGAGGGACGGAGGGAGGGAGGGAGGGAGGGAGGGAGGGAGGGAGGGAGGGAGGGAGGGACGGCCAGGGAATGAGGGGTTAACCCCCCCCCCGAGCCCCCCCCCCCTCCTCCAGAAAGAATGGGCAATTGACAGGACCCCCACCAAAAATGGAGGGAGGGAGGGGGGAGGATCGGGGAGGATGCGGGGGGGGGCAAAAAGGGGGGCCTTTTCCCCCATATCTGCCCCTCTCTCGCCTGTCTCCCCTCCCATGGGAAAGGGAAAGGGGAAAGGGGAAAGGGGAAAGGGGAAAGGGGAAAGGGGAAAATGTCATTCTCCTCCCTCCTCCCTTCTTCTTCCGGCTTGTTCGGGCCCACTTTGGGTAAGGGTACCAGTTGCAGCGGGCCGTCCCAGTGACGCCCACAACGGATCAACTTCATCAGCGTCGGGGCATATCGATGTTCCTTGCCAAAGGAAACTCGGAGGGGGCTGTCCATGTCCACTTCGAGAAGGTCATCAGGGTCAACTGACTGGTCGGGTACCTCATTGCCCAGGTCGTCGAGGTGTGTTACAGGTTCGTGTAGATCCTCGGTCGCCACCCCATCGGTCGGCAATAACTCTGTGGTGCAGGACCATATCAGGGCCGCAATTGTAGCCCTCCCTGGCGGACCGTGCACTTCTAAGTGACAAGTATAGATGGTTGCAAGGCTGAGAACCTGTCCTCGAGAACATGCAGTAACTCATCAAATTGTTCTCTTCCAGGTGATGCCCGGTTCTCGACGAAGGGTACCACAAAGGGCCGTGTACGTGTGGCAATCTCGATGTCCATCAATTGTCTCGACATCAGGCAGGAACATGCGTCTGCTGCTGGATTCTCGAGACCAGGCACATACCACAAAGTGATATTGTACTTCTCCTCCGAACTGCGATCAACGCGCTTATCGTGATGTCAATGGTCGAGCGCATGTTTCGAGGTACCAAACGATGTCATGACCATGTTGCAGCCGTCGAGGGAGATGAAAGTAATGCCTCAGAGCTGGCACAATAGCCAACAGTTCCTGTCCTCGGATGGGGTATCAAGTTTCAGCAGATGGCATCTTGCGCGACATAAATGCAATAGATCGAAGATGTCCTTTGTACCTCCTGTTCGCACATCTTTATGCTAGCGTAGCCCCGAAGCAATCCTTCGACGCATCTGTGTACAGATGGTACAGCTGTTTGGGGACGGTGGCAATCAGATGTGTTGCGCTTCTCATTGCTTGCTTCAGCTTTTCCAAGGCTGCCTTTTGCACTGTTGTCCCCTCCCATTTGAAGTCTGCCTTGAACATAGCGGTGCGAGGAGCCGCTACAGCCTGGAATCCTTCCAGAAGTTGGTGAGAGAATCCACAGAGACCGAAAGATGGTTGAACTTCATGGACGATAGGTGGTGCAGGCGAACGTAGAATGACCTTGATCTTCTCCGGGTCCCTGTGTACTCCATGCTTATCAAAAATGTTACCCCCAAAAGGGAACTCGTGGTCAGAAGAAGGTGGACTCATCGATACAAGGGAACAACTGTTGTTGTCATAGTAACTGGTGTAATAAGTCAATGTGCTGTTGATGTTCTTCGGCATTCTTGAGGAAGATGAGGATGTTGTTGATCTACTCCCACACAGAACTTCCCAACTGATCTGGATAAACATGGTTGACAACACGCTGGAACTTTGATGGTGCGTTGCAGAGGCCAAAAGGCATGAAGACCCCATTGGAAGGCTCGAAGGTTTGTAGTGAAGGCCCTCTTCTGGATATCTTCGTCATTGATTTTAATTTGATGAAATTAACTGGCAACGTTGATCTTAAAGATGACCGTGGAGCCCCACAGCTTTCTCAATATGGATTGGATGGATGGTAGACGGTAACAATCTCGAATTGTTAGGGTGTTCAAAGCTCGCTAACCGACGCACATACGCCACTTCCCATTTGCTTTTTCAACTAACAGGCAACCCGCTCTGTACGGGCTTGAGGATGTTTGAAATCAGCCAGATCGGTGCAGCTGGTCCAGTTGACGTCGAAGCTCAGCTAGCTGGCTCAGGTCCATCTTATAGGGGTGTACCCACAGAGGTTGTTGTCTGTGTCGAGGCGTATTCAATCGTCTCTTCCGGGTTGATGTGCAGGTAGTTCGCCAAACTCGGCTCGTGCCCAGTCGTAGAGAATCACCGATTGGTGTACTCCTGTAGGCAATTTTTGTGGAACTTGATCAACTCCACTGCCATGTTCTTTTTTGTTTGCTATACATTTGGTCGACAGGCAGTGTGGGTCAGGGAATGCAGTGTAGAAACACCTGGTAACCGGTGAGGTCAGCTCGACGAATCTCCCTTATAACCTTCCGCAACGAGCCGGAACTGATTTCCATGTAGCTGCACTCATCATTGGTGATTCCATCTTTTGTGTCACAGGCATTGCAGGTATCGGCATCACCCTTGTTGTATGTCGATGAGCGTAGGTCAGCGTATCCTTCGGCAGGTGAGGCAGCACGTCCATCTGGGGCCGCTATCGACGAACTGGATGAAAGTCTCGAAAAGAGGTCCAACTTCGAAGTTGCTTGGAACTGTAACCGTGCGGAGTAGTATTAGTAGCAGTATTGGTAAGTAGTAAGGGCGGCCGCGTCTGCACCCTCATCTGACTTTTACATGGTGGCTGCCTCTGGCGGGAAGGGGAGCTTCCCACCGGCATTTCCCCTCGCGTCTCATGGCCAGGAAGTTGAGCAAGGATCCCTTGGGGCTTAATCAGTGGTGGGCTCTCTTCAGTCACTGCCCTCACTGGCGCTCCTTCCGGTGCCCCGTCCAAGGATCCTCTGGCCTTCCCCCACCAGCTCAGCCTTTGGGGCGCGTGCAGGCGTCTCAGGTCGGGCCTGCTTGGCCGTTCCGAGGCACAAGGATCACGCCCGCTGGAGAAGCGCCCGTCGGCTGAGGCCTGGATGCCAACGGCTAGAGGACAGCTGGGAAGCAAGCCCTAGCACAGGACAACCAAGCTCCGGAGGGTTCGGTCCAATCCCGACGGGCAGGTCTGACACCTTGGCCCTTGGAGCCACCGCATCTTCCGAAGGTACACAACCAGTGTGCCGATTTCCCTCAGCTGCATTTGCTCTGTTGACCAGGGGTGTCTAGCCGAATCGAGCAGCTGCAGTGATTCGGTATAGAGCCATTCCAATTGGATCAGAGTCCTTGATGGAGGCTTGTCCCCGCTTTGGTCCCCAGCGGTTCACACTTTCGTGCACCGCTTCGCGGGGCGTCCCATGGAGTCCATGGCCACCAGAGGCATGGCACACTCTGGATTGGCCGATGCCAAACCCTCAGATGACGGCAAGCGTTATTCCAACGGTACCAATGCAGCACCATCGTGCCAAGCGGAGAGCTCTGTCCCCATTCCGCATGTCAGTGGATAGTCCACACACTCCAGCTGTCAGATGAAAAGATAACTCTACAGGGGCGCCGGCGAGACGCAGCCCTGCAGCACGGGACGTGGGAACACCAGCGTTACCCCTGCCCCTTCCGAGCAATTTCCCGGAGAATGGGTTCTGTGTATCATCAGCCAAGGTGCTGGTACCAGCGTGTTGGATTGTCACATTCGCCTGCCTCCCCGCCACTCCTGCAAGGCAGAGGTCGTTGTGTTGTCGCGCGCGCTCTGCCCGGTTGCTAGATAGAAAAAAAAAGATAAGAAAAACACGACGAAAGAAGATTTCTAAATAGCTGAAAATAAAGCTAATTAGCATCGAAAACGGCTAGGACAAAAAGCGCGCGGCGATACGCGTTAAAACACGACGTCGAAAAGTTTTAACTTAAAAAGACAAAAAAATCACGCCGTAAGCGCCGTAACGTCAGTTCACCGTCTACGCATAGGAAACTGCGTCGCGAGCAACGCGTAAAACTCGAAAAAAAATTTTGTAACACGCCGCGCCCCTGAACTCGCTTCCTCCCGCCATCTTCTGTTCAGCATGTACCTCTCTCCTTGCTCGTGCTCCCCCCTCAGCGCTTCGGCCTCTTGTTCGCTGCAGGCAGAAATTACGCGCCGTCAAGACCACGACCACCAAATTCAACTACAAGTTCAAGGATGGGGAACAGAGTTCAGAGTACTTTCAACACCGATGCCATGGAGGCCGACGGGTAACAAGTAAGTCAGAGAGTAACATGTGGTCCTGCTGCACGCGCGTGGGTTGCATAGAGTATGATTTTAATATATTTTCAAAAACGGAAAACCGTTTTCACGGGTTTTGGAGAAAATTTTAAAGAGGAAACAGAAAACCAGCGCCACCAGCGAGGCAAAAGAAAAGAGAAAAAGAAAGAGACGACAGGGCACCACAGCACAGCACCACACGGCAGCACAGCGCCACAGGACACAACACAGGGGAGCAGGACACCACAGGGAAGACAACGAACAACGGCCAGGCCAGACACGGGCACCAAAGCCGACACACACCACCAAACGACAACGCCAGGCAACCAGAGCCACCAGCGGACCCGCAAAAACAGGCAGGGACACCAGGAACCAACAGCACCAGGCACCAGAAACAGCACAGATGACACGGACAGCACAACGCAAGGGCACCAGCACAGCGCAGCACAGCACCAGACAGGGCGGAGAAGACAGGGAACGCAAAGCACAACACCCCAGAACACGCACAGCAGACACGCAGCGGCACGAAACAAAAAAAAGGCACAGGCAACGACGCAAACAACCAGCAGAGCAAGACAGCACACCACCACACGACAGCACGGCGCCACAGAACACAACACAGGGCAGCGGAACACCAGGACACACCACACCAAACCACAGAGCGGCGAGCCACACGGCCAGAAAGGGACAGCACCACCGAAACTAGACACCAAGACCCACCAGGGGACAACAGAGGACAGCTAGGCCCAACAGCAAACACCCAAACACAACAGGCTACACCACACAACACCAGCCAGCGCCAGATTGGCGAGAGAGCACTGCACAAAGAGCAACGACATGGACAGCACCACCAAAGCACACACCGACACACCCGACAGCCCAGGACACAAAAACCACCCCCGCACCGCACAACCGGCAAAACAAAAAAAAACCAAGAAACAAAGGAAAAGTGGAAAAAAAAACAGGCAGGGAAAAAACAAAAAAAAGGGGGGTGGGGAAGGGGGGGCAACAACACGCCAAGGCCCCAGTCACCCCGGGCCGGAAAACACGGAGCGTCGGAACAACTGGGGCGCACAAAATAAGAAAAAAAGGCAACCCCAGCCCAGAGGGGGCCGAGCAAAAAAGGAGCGCACCAGAAACGGCCACAAGAAAAGGTGAGGCGCACCAAAACGCGCACGTGAGGCCGGCCCGCCCGACGCGACCAGAAAGGGCACGGACACGCACACTGGCGCGGGACCCGGGCGTGGCGTCCTCTGACCCAAAAGGGGCGGTGTCGGCCTCCAAACGAAACCGCCTAGGTGCACCAGCCGAATTCCCTTGTCGAAAGACGGACAGTACGGGAAACCGGATGTGTCAGTGACCGGGTTTACACACGTTAAACCACCGCAGCGCACGCAGCCCAAGACCGAAGCCGGAGGGCCCTGCCAGGGACAACCCGAATTCGGGGCCCCAACCGGGTACGACCCGGAGCGCGCCCAGCACCCTTGCCTCGGCAGAAGCCAGCGGCAGGCAGAAAGAGCCCGGTTCTCAGCCGGCCTCCACGTGCCCCGCGCAGCCACCCAGTAAAGCCGGGGGCGCAAGCCCCCGGGGTGGGGGAAGGCACCGAGGCGACAGGAAAGCCAACTGGAGCACCGAGAGCGACCGGACTGGATCGGGCGTGGTGCACCAACGCGGGGCCACGAGGCACGCCAGAGAGGCATGTTGCCAGCCACAACCACGCACCAGGACAGGTGCCAAGCCACAACGGCCACCGGGTGCCACGAACCCGGGAAGAGCGCACAACACACGACGAACCGCGGCACAGGACAAGGTGCCAAAGACAGCCGGGTCCCCAGGCCCGCACACCGCACCCACGGCCAGTTGGAAGCAGGCCCCGGCTGCGAGCCCGAATGGACGAGGGGTCGGGGGCAGCAGGGAGCCCGTCCCCGGACGCCCGACACGTAGGCAAGAGGCTCCCCTCCGGGGCACCCTCGTGCCGCCCCCACAGCGCGCAAAGCCAGCTCGCAAGAGCGCGCGCTCTGGGGTTGGTGACAGGTCCCTATGCCCGAACCTGCCACACCCACAGCCAGTGAGTAGTGGGCCCCGGCCGCTCGCCTGAAAAGACGAGTGGGGGTGGGAGAGCGCCCGACCCAAGACGCCCCACACCCTGGCAAGAGGCGCCCCCCGCGGGCACCCTCATGCCGCCCCCACAGCACGCAAAGCCAGCTCGCAAGAGCGCGCGCTGTTGGGTTGGTGACGGATACCCACGCCCGCATCCCCCGCACCCACGGCCAGTGGGATGCGGGCCCCGGCCGTACGCCTGCAAGGACGAGAGCTTGGAGGTTGGAGAGCACCCATCCCCGGACGCCCCAGACCCAGGCAAGAGGCCCCCCCCCCCGGCACCCTCATGCCGCCCGCACAGCGCGCAAAGCCAGCTCGCAAGGGCGCGTGCGGTGGGGTTTTTGTCCGGTCGCCATGCCCGCACCCCCCGCACCAACAGCCAGTGGGTAGTGGGCCCCGGCCGCACGCCCGAAAGGACGAGTGGTTGGGGCCCCACACCCAGGCAAGAGGCGGCCTCCCGAGGCACCCTCATGCCGCCCCCACAGCGCGCAAAGCCAGCTCCCAAGAGTGTGCGCTTTTCGGGTTGGTGACAGGTCCCCACGCCTGCACCCTCCGCACCAACAGCCGGTCGGTAGTGGGCCCCGGCCGCACGCCAGAAAGGACGAGTGGTCGCGGGTGGGAGAGTGCCGGTTCCCGGACGCCCCACACCCAGGCAAGAGGCGCCCCCCGCAGGCACCCTCATGCCGCCCCCACAGCGCGCAAAGCCAACTCGCGGGAGCGCGCGCGGTGGGGTTGGTGACGGGTCCCCACGCCTGCAACCCCCGCAACCACAGCCAGTGGGTACTGTGCCCCGGCCGCACGCCCGAAAGGACGAGCGGTCGGGGCTGAGAGAGCGCCCGACCCCGGACGCCCGACACCCAGGCAAGAGGCGCCCCCCCCAGGCGCCCTCGTGCGGCCCCCACAGCGCGCAAAGCCAGCTCGCAAGAGAGCGCGCTGTGGGGTTGGTGACAGGTCCCCATGCCTGCATCTGCCGAACCCACAGCCAGGGGGTATTGGGCACCGGCCGCACGCCCGAAAGGACGAGTGGTCGGGGGTGGGAGAGCACCCGACCCCGGACGCCCCACACCCAGGCAGGAGGCGCCACCCCCGGACACCCTCATGCCTTTCCCACAGAGCGCAAAGCCAGCTCGCAAGAGCGCGCGCTGTGGAGTTTGTGACGGTTCCCAACGCCCGTACCCACCCCACGGGGAGCACGCAGCCCCAAGCCAGGTAGGGGGAAACAGGACCGGGCCGCCCCCCCTCCAAGCAATCCAAACGGAGCACGGGGCCGAGACAGGACACTTGGAATGGCACGGACCGCGTGGAACGGCCCTACCAGCGCCTAGCACCGGGATCGCGCGAGGTGCGGGCGCCACACCAACCCGGGGAGGGGGGGGGGGAGCGCACACACACACAATGAACACGCGGGGAAAACCAGAAGGGCAACCGGACCAAGCCCGCGGAACGCACAGACCGCATGGAATGGCGTACCAGCGAGCGAGGATAAGAACACCCAGACGGGACGACCCGCCACACACAGCGCGGAAAAGCGGGGCTGGAAGGGGGAAATGGGGCAGACACAACACCCGGCACGGACCCAATCCCCGCGAACCGGCCGCCAGCGCTGCGCAAACAGGACTGGGGTACTGCATCCGCCAAGGCAGTAGTGGCCCACTGCGCCACGGACCAGCCCCATGGCTAGGCAGCCTCTGCGCCAGCCCACGGAGGTCCCACTGGCGACGAGCCAGTAGCACGGGCCCGGCGGCGCCGACACCCCGGGCCACCACCCATCAGGGGGGCGACGCGGTGCCTAAGCGCCTGCAGCCACAGCTGCTGAGTGATGCACTGACCGGGGAGTGGCAAAATGGGGAAGCCGGGGGAGGGACGGCGCTACGAGCTCTGTGAACCCGGGGGACTGCGCCACCAGGCAGGAGGTGCGTCATGAAGGACGCTCCACTAGGACCCGGTGGGGAGGATATCACCTGGCCCAACCAGGTGGCCCCCCGGGGGCAAAAGGCGTCTATTACCAACAAAATGAAATCTCAAACCTCAAACCAGTCCTGCAAGGCAGAGCAGTGGCACGGAGCTTCACCACGAGGGCGCAGCGCCGCGCACTTCATGGCACCCAGTTAGATGCCAGCAGAATGCTGCACGCATCTCCCGCTGGTCCACCCTGCAGCCACCCGGGGTCGCTACAGTCGGGCCTCCGCAGTCAGCACCCCCTCGACAGGAGCGCTGGGGGCCACCTTGAAGGGCCATCCCGCTGCTCCATCTGTCTACGCTTCTGCAGCCAGTCTTTTTGGGCACAGATTGACGCCGCTTGGACTCCCCCCTTCGCTTCGGACCTCGTTGCCCTCCACTGTCGCGCAGTACGCCACACGTATCACCCAGAGGCAATCTTGCAGAACAGCTCGTACAGCAGGCCGTCGCTTTGCAGCCTGGCCGCGCAGCACACATCACCTGGCGGTCCTGCATCCCGCCGTTGCGGTTGCAGCAGACATTCATCTGGTTCTCGGTCTGGCGTCGGGGGCCGGGGTGCTCGAGATCCGCCCCTGTGTCCTCCCTTTACTCTTGTGGTGTAGCGTGATCTCCACCATGGGCATCATCCCGTCGACCGGGTCCGCCGCGTCCCCGTGCCTGCCCCGTGCCTCCAGTAACCCCTCCGTCCGTCCCCGACCACAGCCCTCCGGTGTCGATACCCCGGGCCCACACCTCTAGCGAGCCTTGCAGCAGCCCCCCTCAACGCCCTCGTGTGCCTGCCCTGCCGTCCTGCTTTCACTCCTCGTGGGCCGTGCTCATCATCTTTTTGCCCTGTACGGATCCCCTCCCCTCTGCCCCACGCGGCGCCATTGCCTTGTCCCCTGCCCCTTTCAGCCACCGTAGGTCGGAGATGGCCTCACCACTCCTCCCTGCGCAGCCGCTCCTGGACCCTCTCTCCCATTTCCTGGGACATTTCAGGTCCAGACCCGGGAGGGCCTCCCCCAGCAACCTCGTTGTCTCCTTCCCCTCTTGCCCTCTTCTCAGACGGCGACTGTCCCTCCCCATTTGTGGGTGGGGTGTCCCGCTCTGGATCCGGGATGACCCGGTGCCCCCCGCGGGCCACCGCCCCCTCCTCGTCCCTCACCCTAGGTTCCTGCTCTGCCACCTCCCTGTCCCACTCCTCCAACCTCACTGCCTCGCCCTTGATCCTCTACCAGGCCCGCTACTGCACCTCCCTCTCCGCCTTTAGCGGGGTACCCGGTTGCGTGAACGGCTGCAGTGGGGGAGGACTCTCCGTTCCCTCGCTCCCCTGCTACCGTTCTCCTTGCCGCTCGCCGTCCCGCTCTGGACTCTCCAGCCTCTCGGCCCCCCTCCAAATATCCACACATGCGCGCTGCAGCTCCTGGAAGCTTGCGCCTCTCCTCTCCCCGGGCCGCCCTGTGCCCTTGCCTGCGGCCCTGTCGCCCCAGCTGACCCCCCCATCGCCCGTGCCTCCGTCTGCTGCTGCATCCTCTCCTCCTCCCCTACCCACTCCGATGCCCTCCTGAGCCCCTCCCCCTTCCCTCCTTGCGCCCCCCACGTCTTTCGGACAGCCTGCGGCTGCCGCTGCATGGGTGCCGGCGGCAGCGCACCCAGATACCTTGCTGAGGGGCGTACACCGGCATGACCGCTGGGTACAGTGCTGGGATGACACCTCCCCACCACCTGCCTCCCCCCTCCCCCTTGGACACCGGTGCCCCCATACACCCTCCTCCACCCACCTTCCCTTGTGCCTTGCCTCCTGCTCCTGCCTGTCCTGCCTTCCCCAGTCCCTTGCCTCCGGCTCCTGGCTGCCCTAACTTCCCCTGTCCCTGGTGCCCACCCTTCCCCTACCAGCCTCCGTGCCCCTCCCACGCACCTTGTGCACCTTGCTTACCTTACCCCGTCTGTCTGCCCTCCCCTCTGTACCCTGTACCCCTCTCAGGCTCCTCCACTCCTTGGGATGACACCTCCCCACCACCTGCCTCCCCCCTTCCCCTTGGACACCGGTGCCCCCATACACCCTCCTCCACCCACCTTCCCTTGTGCCTTGCCTCCTGCTCCTGCCTGTCCTGCCTTCCCCAGTCCCTTGCCTCCGGCTCCTGGCTGCCCTAACTTCCCCTGTCCCTGGTGCCCACCCTTCCCCTGCCAGCCTCCGTGCCCCTCCCACGCGCCTTGTGCACCTTGCTTACCTTACCCCGTCTGTCTGCCCTCCCCTCCGTACCCTGTACCCCGCCACTCTTTGCTGCCTCCCGCTCCCCTGTCCTCCTTCCCACCGGCCGTGGTGCCCCGCCTTCGCAATGTCCCCCTCCCCTTGCCGCCCCTCACCTCCCCCTGTGACCTGCCCTTCCAGATATCCCCCGCTACCTCGTCCTTCTGGTCCCCCACTTAGCTGCCCGCCGTGCCGCTCCCCTCCCCTCCTCCATCTTCAGCTGGCAAATGGTTTTTGGCTCCAGCGAGGGAGCCTGCTGACAACAGCGCTAGTGCTCCAGGTGCGCCAGCGCCTCGTACAGCGCCGTTGGCCTCCCTTTCCTCCTCCGGCCTCACCGCTGCCCTAACCTGTGGCGTTGATCCTTGGGGCGGCTGCCCAAATGACTGCTGGGGCTGTAACAACTGGTGCCCCTGTCCCCCGCCTTTTCCTCCCGCCCCTTCCTGGTGCTCTGCGGTCCTCCTGGCCCCTGGCGCGCCCGCCTGTCCCTTCCCTCCTGGGTGAGGCCGCCCCCGTCCTCCTGTGTGTCCACCGGTGCCAACATGGCCTTGAAATCTGGTCCGTGGCCGCCCTTGCCCACATTTGCCTTCCTCTTTCCTCTGCACCGCCGGGAGGATCGACTTCATGGCAGGTGCCTGCACATTGGGCGCCGCAAGCTGTCTGTGGCCGCCTGCCACTACCATCCTCCCCCCCCCCTCTCCTTCCTCCTCCGTCACCTCGAGGATATCGGCGACCACCGATGTGCCTGGCCTGTCGCTCTCTGCCGGGTTGAACGGGACCAACCGCCGCCCCGCTGCCATGGGCCCGCCCCGTCCCCCCCTCTTCCCGCCAGCTCCCGCAGCCTCGACCGTCGCTGTCCCAACCCCTGCCTCCTCCTGTCCGCCCCTGGCCTCCCCCTCTCCTGTACCTGCCGGGACCGCGCCCTCCTGCCCCTGCTCTGCGGCTCCCTTGCCCGCCGGCTGAAGCGTTGCCGGAGTGTCTGGGGTTGGAGCCGACGACTGCACCACGGACGACACCGAGAGCGTCAGTGAGGGGGGCGGCGGGGGAGGTGCGGTCTGCATACGGGCCACCTCGACCCGAATTCACCCAACCCCGGCTTCCCGAACCCTCTCACAGGCTGCGCCTGCTGTGTGGCAGTCGCCGGTGACGACGAGCTGGAATTGGGCTCTGGCGTGTGGGACGTTGCTCTGCAGTACATGGCATCGCGTCCCTAGCCTTGCTGCAAGCCCCCGCCCCTACGTGTGCCCGGCACGCAGCTTTCGCTGCGCTGTGGCCCGCGGGTCCTTCGTGGAGACTTGGCCTTCGGTCCTCAGCCCGCTGTCTCCAACGGCGCCTTCGCCTCTGCTTCCTGCACACAGCGTACTGTACCACTCCATTGCCCCATTCTTTTTCCCTCCGCCGCGTTGATCTCTCCTTCTGGGCACGTAACTGACGGTCTTGTCTAGTCTCGGGGCCTCTTGCCTACTTTCCCCGCAAGAGGTTATAATCTTGTGACTTGTGCTCCCAGGGTTGACATCTTGACAGCCTCTTCTTTGTGCTGTGCCCGGACAACCCGGGGTTGTACCTGCAGCCCCCGGATGCTCCAGTGAGGAAAAGTTTTTGGTTTGCTCACACTTGTGCTTCCTCGTTGTATTTGTTTTAGAAAGCCCTTGCTGATTTTGCACAACTCAAAATGAAGTAGTCAGGGTAAGTCGTTCTACAATCATCCCATGTGTAACAAGGAAGGGCTGCAGATAGACAAAGGTAGATCTAAATACAATGCTTCAATGGTTTATATACAAAATGGATGATTTTATGTGGAATCTGACAGGACTGGGGCCTCCAAGAAAGAACCAAGCACTTCATGTGCACTCGTTTGGATGAAATGAAGTTGGTTAGGAGTCTGGGGCATAGAAGTTAGGCCAGACACAGGATATGGCCTGGCCAGCAAGGCCAAGCAACTGAATTCAGAAACAGGTAAAAGGTAGAACCGCAATAAGTGGTAGAATCTGTTGAGTATAGGGGTCCTGAAGTGGAAGACCACTTAGCTTGACCTACAAGGCCTTAGGCATGAAGTCCCTACTTTATTCCGGTATTACCCGCATGAAGGAAGGTACGTCTGCTCAGTTGAGTGCTAAGGGTGACGTTCATGGGGAGCTAGGGTTATAAAGCCAGTTACACTGAGAAAGTGTACTTCAAACGTCTAAAGAATGATAAAAAAGATTAAGTTAGTCTCAACATCAACAAAAGGTTTTTAGGGGGGGCTTGGCCTGGATCAAGTCCCCCACGAAACGCATCGCTGTGACTTTTTCTTACTCCCAGTTGGAGTACTAGTTGATCAGGTTAGTAGGACCAGGGAAAAAGTCTCAAACTGCTCTCAATGCATTCAACAAGCAAAATACACTCTCATCAGTTCATAGAAGCCTATCACACTGTAGGTACCCTTGGAAAACAGTGTAATGTACCGTGAATGATGTCCCTTCGATGGGGCATTCCTCAAAGGTCGCCGTGAGGAGAAAATGTTTGGTAAACATTTTGGGGTAGTGGGTTTTGAACCCAGGACTCCCTCCCTAGAGCACACATGCTTGCCCACTAGGGTATAGCCAAAGCTCTAATGCGGACAGGTGTCGCTGTATAAACAGCGTTTAAGTACACGTCCTGACCAAGGGCCAGAGTGGAGCAATACGCCCAATGGAGGGCACAGAACTCCAGGAGCTAAAAGAAATAGAAAATGGAACCAACAGGGAGTGAATCCTGTGGTTTAGCGAGAGGTGTAGCGATTGGAGACTTCAAATCGTTAAGGATTGACGAAAAGACGTTAGAAATTGTCATTGTCAGGCACAAACCTAAAGTTGCAGACAAGCGCAACAGGGGCCACTCCCAAAAAGGGTTGCACATGAATAAGAAGGTATGAGGCGTGATTTGTAGAGCTTTCAAAAGAACTCTTTGCATAGTTTCACCTAAATTTAATAAACTTTAGGAAAAAGTATTGAACAGAAACTCACGCAACGGAGCAGGTAGACAACCCACCTCTCAGGTATGTTAGTGTGATGTCACAGGCATACATTGCGTTCGTCGTGGTAGTTTCGTTAAAACGCTATGGTCGTCACCGTTGCGTTTGTTGGGGGTTTGAGCGTTCACTTCCCTTGCTCTGCACAGGTCAAAACGGAAATGAAAGGTATGTGAAACAAATGGAGCACGCAGCGCGCACGTAGGGTTAGTGTATGCGCTGTGCTCGCGATGCATGTACCTAATTCAGGCATTCACACGTTGTGGCGATTTGCTGAGCACCCATTCACCCTTCTTTTTTCTTCACAGGTCAGAAAGGAAAGTGCTTGCTTGTGTTTGTGTTGGCATAGCCTAAAATAGGGTTGCTTAAGACGCTTAGGCTTGTTTTACGCTGTGCCGTGCGCCATTCCCTCTCTTTCTTCTGCAGGAAACAAGGTGAGAAGGGCATGCATGACACACGATGCATTAATCGTTTAGGGTTGTTTACAACTCGCCGTAGGGTTGTTTGAACGCTTAGGGTTGCTTTGCGTTTGTGTTCCCTTCGGGATTCACATGGTGCGTGGTGAGTAAGGTAGGAAAGCGCAGGAGGAGCTCACCTCCTGGTTGAGTCACGCCATGATCGGACGTAGTGGGTGAATGATAGGAAAAGGAGTGTTGTCAATCGTCTCCCTTCCCTGCATATACACGATGCATTGAGGGGATATAGACCACGCGCTGTGCACACGGTATAACCCTTGTTTAGGCTACCCAGGACTCCGGCACACCTTCTATAAGAGAACGGGCGGCGTCCTTAAGTTTGCTTGCTTGCCGCTCGGTTAGAGGACAGTGTATTATTTTCCAGCCTAAGAAGCGTATAATACATGGAGGCTGGTTAGGTTCCTCAGCCGCTAACCGAGTCTCATCTGCCTTTGATCTCAGGTGGGCAAGGTCAGGGTGATTGGTGAAGCAGCAGTTGTTTTCGGCACCTTTCCATTTTTCTGCCCAAGCTAAAAAGGGCGCAGATCACACAAACAACGAACTGTGCCATCATCATCCACGCTGTACACGCTGTTAGAGCACTTCTTCCCTCCAAGCCCTGACAGGGAAACGTGTGGTGACGTCCCTGTTAGGCCACAGTCGCTCAGTATCGCTGTGTTCCCTTGCAAATTCACAGGGGAGCCAATAGGGCTCGAGACTTCTTCATCCTGGACACCCAGTAGCGGGTGTAGGGGCTAGGGTCAGCAAGCCTTGTAGGGACTGAGTGCGGTTGTGCTCTCTTTGCCTTCGAAGGTTGGTGCTGGCATTAGTGAGTTTAGTGTAGTGGTGTATCCTGTCCCGCTTGCTTTTGCTCTTGGGCAGAGGAATGTGTTAGCTTTTGGCCCTTAGAAAAATCACCGCTTTGTATGCCCTTAGCACACTTGGCCAGCCCTCCCCTTTAGTAGGTAGGGCTTTTGCCGGCTTCCCCAAAGGTTAGGCGCCAGCACAGAAACTGGGCGCCATAGGAGTGGTAATAGTACCTGATTAGGACCTTCGGTCCGAGGTCAGCGAACCCCTGTCTCCGGGAGCAACGCCGGGGAGTGAAGTGAGACACATACAGACATACGTAGCACACTTAGGGGTATGGTAACCCTGTAAGGAAGGGTAGAACCTCTTGGGTCTGGACCAGTCAGGGGTCTCAACTGTGGCCACGCTTGTCCCCAAGGAGGGTGGACACACCTTGCTTCACAGCATCTTGCTTGTCATTCTCCCCTGTAGTAGAAAGCCACTGCTCTTTGTCCGCTTCCCAAGGTCATTACATCAGGGCAGTTCCCATGCAACACACGGTCAACAAGGCACACACTCGCTCGGTGGCTGCAAACCTGATAAGCGACCATCTGGCTCACGCTGGTAACCATAGGCATGGGACTGCAGGGCACAGCCAGGGCAGGAGCAGTACTCTGCAAGCAGCGGATGTGTAGACGTTTGGAGTGCCCAACCCGATTGAGCGTGGGGGTTAGTACATTTACCGAGACTGGAGCTCTACAGGAGTCCTGAACCTGTCCGAGCTCACACTGGGGAGGCCTAGCTATTCAGCACAAGAGTGCTGACCTCCCTGGGAGGTTAAAAAACAGTAGATAGATGGGCACAAGGAGATTAGGTTTCTTCCTCCGCTGGGACAGAGTCACAGCATGGGTTAGTAGCTGTACTTTGTTGTTCTCAACGAGGTAGGAGCGAAAGATGGGGTTGATACTCCCATCTAGCTCTACAAAGGCAACCATGGGTTCCCAGGTCGCCTCAGATAGCCCATAGCCGTCCCACAGGGTAGGAAATTTCCAGCCCTGTTTATACTCGTGGCGGGCAATACCTGCAACCACGTAGACATCGACTGCTATCCCATCAGCATTCATCTCTTCAGGTTTGTCTGCCTCCTCAGGGTTAACAGCGTTCTCTAGGTCGATGCGCTCAACCTCTCTATCAGACAGACACCACTCGTCCGAGGGCAGTTCGTCAGGCGAGTGGTAATGGCTTAGCTCCTTAGGTGCACACAGCCATTCTCCAACTAGGCGGGGACTGCACCTCACATGGATCCTGGATCCGTCTATTTTTATAATACGGTAAGGCCCCAAGTAGGGGTCCTGCAGACAGTTGCGGGGCCACGTGGTTAATCACGAATGGTGTACCAGCAAAGGGTTCCTACTTTGAAGGTGGCAAAATGTCTTGTGCGGTTACGCCTAGTCAACTGACGTTCTCGAACGTGTTTCAGGTTAGCTCTAGCAAGGTTAGCCAGGTCCTACTTATGCTCCAGCCAATCCGGTATGGGGCTGTTGTAGTCCTCTGGAAAAGGGGTCTTGAAGAAACACACAGGCTGCCCCCCATGGAACAGTTCGTGGGGAGTATAGCCAGTTGAAGAACTCTCCTGAGTGTTCATGGTTAGGACAGCTCAGGGTAACAGAGGTACCCATTCTCCCAATCTCCTGTTCTGCTCCAACACACGGTTCTGTCCCTCTCACAGAGGGTTAGAAGTGCGAGTGTAGGGCACATCCGTGGTCACATGGACGTTCAGCGTGTCCACTACTTGATTGTACCATCCGGTATCGCTCCGGATATGTACGTTCTCGCTAGAGTGCACCTCCTCAGGTGCCCCATTGTATTCGAACCATTGTTCAACCAGAAATTCTCACAGTCTGTCCCCTTGTGATCTTTTTCTTGCAGGGAAGCGCACAGGTGAAACGGGTGAGGCCACAGGTGACAACCAAACAGCTGTCATAACCACCAAACGTAGGCAGACCGTGGATGAAATCCACATACAACAAAGAATTAGCACAGTAGGGGATGGGCAGACTAGAGACCAGTCCCCGGTCTCATGAGTCACTCTGTTTGCTGGCGTGACAGCCACAGGAGTCCGCTATGGACCGCATAGAAGCAGGTAGCTCAAAACGGGTTGGTTCAGAGTAGAAACGCTCCCTGAAAAGGTCAACAGACCGGTTGCACCCTGTGTGCCGGGAACTGAGATGGGCCCACTGTAGGCAACCATCAAGTCCTGCCTCAAGCGCGACTATACGGTCCCCATAGTACAGATACTGGTTATATTTATACCAACTGTCGCCGTCTATCAGGCGTGCCTCTAGGCCATCACTAAGGGAGTTGAGTATGCATTGGTACTCAGCATAGTAGTCTCTCAGACTCCAGCCTTCCGGTACACCTGCAGTGCGCATGGATAGGTCCAGCTGGACGTCCATGCGTTGAAACGCCTATTTGGTCAACGCCTCTGAGCTCCCACCTAGGAGGTCGTTGAAGTTGTTACGAGATGAATAGTCAGCCATCTCGTTCTTTATACCCTGGATATGGTGGACAGCCAGCCTGAACTGACTGAGGTGGGTGCATCACCGCGTTAGTTGTGCTTTTCTAGGAGGGGGACCCTTCTGAAACGTTTTCACTGGCTCTTGGTCACAGAGCCGGACGATAGGGTTAGTACCAAGTAGGCGGGACTGGGAAGAAAGCACGAGTATCCCAGCCAGGATTTCCTGGTCGTAGGTACTGTAGTTGGACGGTGCTTGGTTGCACTTCCCTTCTAGTGACCGAGAGGTACCAGACGCCATTCATTGGCACGGTAGTCGCGCTTCAGGGTTCCTTTGCGGTTCAGAGCTGAAGTTTGAACCTGGCAGTGAGACAACTCAGCGGGGTTGAGCTCCTGCCACTGGTATACGGTACCACCCCCCCCCTACATCACAGGCATCTGTGACGAGTATTATCTCGCCAATAGGGTGGGGCCCCCAGGCAGTTTGTAGAGGAAATCGTCTTCTCCAACCCCTGGAAACAGGCCTTTTCCTTGTTGGTCCATCGCCAAGCATTGGTCTTTTTTACAAGGTCAGTAGGGGCAGCTGATGAATACATATAACTGTGGATATGGCGCCAGTAAAAATTGCAGGCGCCAATCAAACTCCGTATGTTGTGCAGACGCTTCTTAGGGTTGTCTCTTATCTGCATGTCTTGCAGGGGTTGCATCTCAGATGCGGCTGGTTACCACCAGCCAGAACCAACATTGAAACCTAGATATCCCATCTCCTCAGGCATGAACTCACATTTATCGAGTTTGGTGCGGAGACGGTTTTCCTGACAGACAGTGAGGGCTATTGTAGGAGGAGGATATGATCCTCCTGGGTATTAGTACCCAGGCTCACGTCATCGATGTGTGCCTCCATCTCAGCCCCGCGGGAAACCAGTTCCTGTGCAAGGGGTCTGTGTCTCAGGATATATACGATTTTATTTATCAGGTCCTGAAAGAGAGCAGGGGCATTCGTCACACCGAAGGTCGGGACCTTCCAACGGAAGACACGGCCCTTAGGGTTTACAAAGGCGAGCAGTTCTTGGGCTGCTCGGGTTAGGTCTACGTGCCAGAAGCCACTCTGCTTGTCCATCTTAGTTGTGAATCAACACTTAGTGATTCTCTCCAGAGTTTTCTCCATGTTGGGAATACTCCCTGGTTGGTTCTGGGCTTTTATGGTGACCTCACTGTGGTCAACGACCAAGCGCATGGCGTTGGAGCCAGGTTTAGCCACTAGAAAACGAGGGCTACAATGGGGGCGTTAGTCTCCGTGTTTACACTCCTGGACGTGGCCAGCATCTATGCATTCCTTGATCTGGCGCTCAATTCCGTCTATCTTGTCTTGTGGGGCGGGGTATGGACGCCGTCTTACCACAGACCCTTCGAACTCTGGTTTGAGTTTGAGGTCCATCGGGACCAGGCTTTTGCAAGACAGGGGTGGGGGAAACGCTCCAAAACCCGCCTGGTATTTCTGGATGAGCTTACTGAGACGGGGGTCTAGGTTCATGCTCTCCAGTTTCTCAACGAAATCCTCCTCAGCATGGAGGTTGCTCTTCCCTTTTTCCAGTTTCTTCATACGCCCCATTGTTTCAGGGGGTAGTTCATCCTCCCAGTCCTGGCAACCCTGCTGGGCATAGTGAAGGGAGTATACCAGAGGTACCTCAGGATCGGGAAGAGTCATCTCTTCATCAGCCTCCTCGGACCATATAGAAGTTTTCCAGGTCCACTTGAGGAGGTCCAGGCAGGCCCGTCGCTCGATACCCTCAGCCTTAGCCCATAGAACCTGTTGGAGATCCTGTACATCGTACCAAGAGACGGGCATATTGTTAGGTTTCGGGTTTACCGCCAGGTACCTGACCTGTAGGGCCATCTGTGGCCTGCATGGAGAAAACAGCGTGGTCATGGGACCCGCCATGAGTGGACTCACCAAGGTCCACCTCATCCATAAGCAGCTGCGCTAGGAAAGCGCTGTGCTTCAGTGTCACCATCTCCGGGTCCACCGGGGGTATAGCACTGGCGATATTGCTGAGGCGGTCGTCAGAATCAGCCAAGGGCGTGGTGACTGCTGGCATCTCCTGCCCATGGGAGCACTCACCACTAGATTCGGGCCACGCGAGGCAGGCGACGGTGAAATGCGGCAGGGAGCAACAGGAAGGCGACAGGGTGGCAACAGAAAGACGACAGCATGGCGACAGGAAGACGACAGAAAAGGGGCAGGAAAGCGGCAGGAAAGCGACAGGAAGCGACAGGCAGGCGACAGGAAGGCAACAGGAGAGCTGCGACAGGAGGGTGACAGGACGGCGATAGGGCGGCGACAGGGTGGTGACAGGGAGACGACAGAGAAGCGACAGGAAACAAGACATAGCGACAGGATAAGCAACAGGAAAGCAAAAGGAAGACGACAGGAGGGCAACAGGGCTGGCGGCGACAGGGAAGCGACAGGGAAGCGACAGCAGAAAGCCACAGGAAGGAACAACAGAAGGGCGACAGGAGAGCGACAGGAAGGTGCCAGGCAAAAATTAGCAGGCCGACAGGAAACAACAGGAAGCGACAGGAAGCGACAGGATAGCGACAGGAGGGCGGCAGGAAAGCGACAGGGAAGCGACAGGGGAGCGGTAGGAGAGCGACAGAAGAGCAACAGAGAAGCAACAGGCAAGCGACAGGAGAGCGACAGAGGGCTAAAAGTGCCAAAAAAGCGACAGGGAGGCGACAGGTAGGCAACAGGATGGCGACAGGGGAGCGAGACGGCCCTAATCTACTGGTAGTAGTGACCGAAGAGTTCTCAGATCTTTTCTTGAGATCCAGGAGGGTAAGACCTCTTTTTTCGACCATCAAGTCCTTGAGTACCACTTGATGGAGTTCACTCAGAGGTACGGAGTTTAGGGAGCCTTCTACGATGGACAGGAAACTGCCCCATTCAGGGGCGGGTATGGTTACTTGAGAGTCCTCAGGAACGTACGTTGGACCATTGTGGAGTTCAGTTCTTTCCGCTGTCATACGGTCCAACAGTCGTCTCCAATAGGCGTGTTCGCCTGTGGTACCCCAGTCAGGGGTACACAGGACCACTCTCGCTCCTTCAAGGGCAATTTTTCTAAGCACCTTAGCGAGGTGAGAGAATGGGGGAATAGCATAGCACAACCCCATCGGTTTCCAATACAAATGGTGGGCGTCATTAAGATACTCTGAGCAGTGGAGCTGCATCATCTGCTGCTCTTTACTCGCGATAATTTCCACCTGAACTTCATTCAGGTCTACCTGCATGGCTGCGAGTCCATTCTCCAAGACGGGCCGTACCAACTGATAGTTTTCAGTTCGATATGACCGGTTCACGTAGCGCAGACCAGACTATTTTCGTCCTGACAGCTCCAGAGGGACAGAGAAAAGGCCGACGTCAAAGTCACGGTGAAGGGCATAGGGACGTTGCAAAAACAACAGTTTTGCGGGTCTTTTGAGATGGAGCTTTGGGAGTTCGATCTGAAGGTTGGCCGTAGCGATGGCCTTCTTTCCCCTCCGTAGGACGCCTGTGTCATCTGTACCACCTGAAAGCAGTGAGGGGTACACTGTGGCCAATGGGGCTAATGCTGCCAGTCCATAGCCTTTCATCTCAGCCTCTGTCGTGTCACCTACACTGCAGACAGGCACAGTTCTCTTACGAGGGTTAAAATGGCTAGGACAGGTGTCCATTGTGGAGATGCGGATGCCTCTGCAGCTGTTCACATCCCTGTTCAGCAGTTCAACACCTGAAGACATGGTAGAAGGGGGCTTCTTCAGGTCGGAGAGCCCCATTTCGTCCTGAGTGCTGCTGACAACGCACTCAGATCTGGATCTTCATGGCCAGCGCCCAGGACCCGGGAAAGCAACTCCATGGTCTCATCGAGATCCCGCCTAGGAGCCGCCATGCGTGGGGGTTAAACCTCGATCCACGCATGTAGGTTTGAGCGCCACTGCCCTGGAACTGGGGCCAGGCTTCAGGCATTCATGCTCCTACGGTTACTCCGGAGGCGCAGGTTCTCCAGACACCCAGTCGGGTTCCCACTCAGATTTTCGGGCCGACAACGACCAGTCCATCTCGAGGCCAGGTATCTGGAACGTCTCCTCGCTCCACGTAGCTCCGAACATCGTTCTCAAAGGCGCATCCTTCGTCTTCACTTTTCTTGCCACTCTTCCCCAGGCCTTGACCTTGGCATTAGCAACTTCGATCCCTGGGGTAGGAATAGCTTCGGACGGGTTCATCGAGGACACGACGGAAGCTAAGTCGGCTGCCCTAGGGTCCTTGCCTTCGAGGTGCCTGACGTTTGCCCGCGTTAAGCAGGCCCCTCAGCGCTTGCGCTCGGGCGGGCTCCTTCTGTATATAGCTCTGTGATTTCTTCCGCCCCTCTTAATAAGGCAAACTCTCCTAGAGGACCAGTATCAACCGGTACACAACTTGTGGATGTTGGTCGTGCTCTCAGATCATCAGTTTTGGCCCTGGTGCTTGTGATTGCCACTGTTTTGGCACTGAGTGTGATGGACATCCTCACAGTTCAGAATACAAGTCTTTATTGCTGTTCTTCGTGTTCTGCTCTAGTCTTCTAGGGCCTTTGTCTGCTACCAGAAGAGGTTTCGGGTTTGCGCACACTTGTGCGTTTCCCTCGTATTTGTTTTAGAAACCGCTTGCTGATCTTCTACAACTCAAAATGAAGTACACACAAAGGTAATGTAGAGCAAGTCCAGGCACAGGATTAATCAAATCAGGATGATTCCTTCCACAATCAAATCATGTGTAACAAAGAGGGGCTGCAGATAGACAAAAGTAGATCTAAATACAATGCTCCAATGGTTTATATACAAACTCGATGATTTCATGTGAAAACTGGCAAGACTCAGGCCTCCAAGATAGCACCAAGCACTTCATGTGCAGTCTTTTCGACGAAATGAAGTCGGTTAGGAATCTGGGGCATAGGAGTTACGCCAGACACAGGATATGGCTTGGCCAGCAAGGCCAAGCAACTGTATTCAGAAACAATTCAAACGTAGAACCACAATAAGTGGTAGAATCAGTTGAGTATAGGGGTCTTGAGGTGAGGGACAACTAGACTTAACCTACACGGCCTTAGGCCTAAAGTGCCTACTTTCTTTTGGTATTACCTCCATGAAGGAAGAAACCTCCGCTCAGCTGAGTGGTAGGAGTGAACTTCATGGGGGGCTAGGCTCATAACCCTAGTTACTTTGAGAAAGTGTACTGTAAAATTCATAAGAATGATAAAAAAGATTAAGTTAGTCTCAACATTAACAAAACGTTTTTAGGGGGGGCTTTGCCTGGATAAAGTCCCCGGAGAAAATAATGGCAGTGATGTCTTCTTACTCAGTCCGCTGGGCGCCTTCTTGCCGGTCTCGCTGCTCTGTCGTGCATTCTCCACTCTGGGGCTTTCGGCTTCTTGCCTTCTTTCCTATCCACCCTCATCCTGGGGCTGGCGGCCCTGCACACTCCTGCCTCTCCAGCCCTGCGGTTTTTCTACAGTGGTTTTTGTTCCAACAGTTCTTCTTTCTTGTCATGCCCCGAATGATCCAGTCCAGGGTTGTTCTCCTGCTTCCCCCGGACATCCTAGCCTTGTGGGCGCCCTTCTCGCCGCGGTGCTTCGCCCTAGAGGTACCAGCCTGTGCTGCCGGTCTGTGGTCCCCTGGATGGCCCCCTTGAAGGTGGTCGACGTCTTGCCTCTCTGCTCCGTACCAGACGCTCCAGTCCGAGGCTTCTTGCCTTTCTTTCCTATTCTACGCTGAAATCCCACGGCTCGCGTCCTCACGTTCACTGTGAAACCTGTCAAGTAGCTTCATCCGAGCAGCCGGTCCCCTTTGGCTACCGTGGGGTGTACGCTGTCGTCTCCTTCTTTTCGTTCCGCGCCGGCTCATCCAGTCCGGGGCCATTCGCCTGCCTCCTCCAATCCCTTCTGCCCCGGGGATGGCCGGTTTTCTGTTCTTCTCCGCCTGCCCCGGATGTTCCAGTCCGAGGGCGCAGGTCCACGTCCCCTGGATGTTCCAGTCCAGGGGGCCGCCGCCTTGCCGCTTCGCTCCGTCCCGCACGCTCCAGCCCGGTGCTTAGGACCACCCTTTTTCACGGATGGTCCAGTCTGAGCGATGGGTGGCCCATCTTTTTTGATCCTCCCGTGATGCGTCGGCCTGCCGTGACCCGTCCATGGCTGGCCTGTCACTAGGTCCCTTCGTACGCTGCTCCGGCTGACCAAGTCTGCACCACCCTTACGTCCCCCGCCCATCACGGTGCTCTTGTACGCCTGCTGCCGCCACCCCTCTGCTCCCGCCCACCCTGCTCCAGTCCCTGGGCGTCCTTGTCCCCTCTTGGCAGACGTGTTCATCCTCGGTCCCCTTTCTTCTGCTGCTCTGTCGTTGTCTATGCCTCCACCCTCGGCTTGCTCCCCCCTCGATGGCATCTCCTGCTCTTCCCCCCCCCCCTGCCAACCCACCTCTTCTTCGCAAAAGTCCCCCCTTCCCCTGACGATCCTGTCTCTGCCATTTTCCGCCCCGGATGATGCAGTCCGCAGCACATCCCTTCACTGTCCCAACCATGGCATGTGTCCTCATGCCGCCCCGCCTGCTTCCTCCGCTGGCCTCTAGCTGTTTTGGATGGCACAGCGCAAGTGGTCACGCCGTCGTAACCCCTCTTCTCGACAACTCTCATACTTGCGGTACCCGTTTCTGCCTGCGCGCCATCAGGCGCTCCCTTTGATCATCGACCACTTGTCCCGCCTCATCTCCCGTGCCCTCTGGCTGTCGGAATCGCCGGTCTGGTTTAGGCCGCACGTCCATCATGGTCACCTGCGGGTTGTACCTGATCAACGCCATCTCTGACCTTTTGGGAAAGGTTCACGCATGTCCTCAGCACGCGCCTCCAACCGTGTCTCCCTGCACGTCATGCGCTCCTGCAGATGTTCCACTCTACGCCTCAATAGCCTGTATGCCATGACCTCTGGCGCTACCGTATGCTCCTGGAGACCGCACCACAGGAACCCCACAAACACCATGTGCCACAATCCCTTGCGATGCCCTTCTTTCCCTAGTTTGCTCTCCATCCCCCTTCCTCCTTGCGCACCCTTCTTGACCATCAGGATGTCTGAATCCCTCACCATCGGCCCGTCTATCTGCCTATACCGTTCACATTGCAAGAAGTGCTCGTACCATTCCAGCTCCTTACCACAGTGGCACCGCATGTACTCATCCAGCAGAAGCATACCCCTATCCCTGTACCACCTCATGATGGTCTACCTCACTGGCACCACACCCGTGATAGCCTGGAGCCTCCTGGTTTGCCGCCTTATCGGCAGTGTTTCCGCTCTCAAAACGTTAGGAAAGTTGACCTGCTGACCGAGCTTGCCCTCCAAATACCTGTTCAGGGCGTCCATCTCTGGCGCCCCTCTCACCTGAGCAAGCATGTGCACTGGCTGCGGCTACAGTCCTGACTCTCTTCTGCCCCTGTCCTCCTCGGCCACACATCCGGCTCTCTCAATTACCCCCCCCTTGGCGGTATGTGCATCATGTGGAGGTGCTCCTTTCTCTCTGGCACCCTCCATTCTGGTTCCTGTTCCTTGTTCACCGCTTGTGCGGCTCCATCCACCTCATTATTCCCGACGCCCGCTCGATGTGACTCCTGCTTCAGGAGATGTACGACCAGCTGCACGCTCCCCTTCTCCAGCCGGTGCCATATCGTGTACACCTTTGACGCTAGTACTGTGCCAAGGGCTGCATGCAGCGGCTTTGTGGCGAGTCTCCTGAGGGATGCTGTGTCTGCCTCGGCATCCACCAACATCCACACTTCCGTCACGTCTTCCCCTAACTCCCGAACCACGTGCACCACTGTTTGTACCCCTCCATGGGACGCGGCCCCGTATACCACTTTGTTGATGATAACTTCCCCCTCCTGCCCCACCCCCTTGACCTGTACTGCTGCCGCCTGCGCCTCAGGCGGCTGCCCTTGGAGCCCTGACTTGTCCGCAAACACCACCACTCTACCATCTTTTGGCTCAAGTATGCGTACTTGCTCTCTCGGGTAGTGGCAGTACACGGTGTGCAGGCCCATGTCATACATCCGCACCCTTGCATCGACGCTTATTTCTTTCACACCCCTGTACACCGCGCACTTATTGTTTGTCCTGGCTTTCCAGCCCTATGTCACCACTACCCTGTGACACCATGCCTTGTTTCCTTTTGCCCCCCCCCTGCTCAAAGTACGCCTGTACCAGAAGCAGGTACCACACCCTATCCCCTGGTAACCTGTGCACCCTCAGCCTGATCTGTTCCGCGTCTTCCCGACCCGTGCGGCTGACCGGCACCAAAGGCACCTCCTCTGCGGGCCGCCCCGTATCCGTCATCCGGAAGCTCACTGCCACCCGATCATCCTCCTCTGGCAGCCCTCTCACTGTGTGCCAGCGTATCTGGACCCCTGCCCTACTCCCCTCATGCCCCCCCCCCTCCCACCATAGCTCCATGCCCCCCTCATCGTCGTCAGGCACCTCCTAGGGCAGTTGTAGCACTGGGCCCCAATACTGTAGTGCGCATGGTGGCAGTCAAAAACGCCCCACCTCCTTTGTGCATTTCGGGCACTGGTCCCCCTGCCCCCACTGAGGCTGTCCCGCCAGAACATATCTGCATGCACATTGTACCACTGCCCCCTCATACTTTGTACCTTCTCTCTGGGCCCTTTGAGCCGAAGCGGAGCACACAACAGCATGCCTGGCCTTGCCTCTCCCTTTTTCACCAGACCAGCACCTCCTCTTCCACCTCCCTTTTCCCTCTCCCACGCCCCTTCGCCTTCTTCGTGATCCCCCACTGCGCCACCCACTCTTTCCACATTGGTCTCCTCAGTCTGTCCCACCTGTCGCAGGTTTCATGCCCTCTCGCCCGCCGCATCATCCATTTCTACACACCCTATTCCAAGACCCCCTTTTCTCTATAGACCTCCGCGTGGTGCAGCCCTGCTGTCGGGTACTCCTTCATATGTTTCCTGCGCAGGTGCATCACTTCCAAACTCTCTCCCTCCTTCATCACCCACCGCACTGTTCCATGGTCCGCTCCTCCAAAGTTTCTGTCCAGCACCAGGATCGGTCCACGTCTGCCGCACCTCCTGTTGGTCGCCAACACGTGCAAATTTCCCGGCACCACGGCCTACAGGACGCGCCACATGTGCTCTCTCTTCCCTGCTGTTAAAACCCACTCTCTGTACCACACACATGTTCTCCTCTCCTGGTACTTCTGCAACGGGCATGGTAGCACACCCGGCACACCACCTCCTCGTGGTTGTGGCACATCCTGTTTAGCGCCCTCACCGTGTGCGCCCTATACGCCTCCTCCGGCGTGGGCACCCCTCCCCATAATACACTGTGGGCGATCGCAACACGCATCGTGGCACATCCCCGAACAACCCCTCATACCCCCTGATGAGCCTCCCCACCTCGCTCTCCACCTCCTCGAGCTGTCCCCTCCAGTATGGGACGTGCATCCAATGGTGCCCTATCGCCGCATTGAGCACAGCTTAGTGGTAGTACACAGTCATCTGTACCGACCAGGGGTGATGCTGCAGGACCACCAACATTGCCTGGAACCCCCTGAGCAGCTTGTCTGGCAGCCGGATGCCCCCTGCCCCCATGGATGGTGCAGGCCAACCTGGAATGACCTTGATCTTCTTGGCGTCCATGTGTACTCCATTCTTATTGATAATGTACCCGGAAAAGGGAACTCGTGGTTTGAAGAAGGTGGACTTATCGATACAAGGGAACAACTGTTGTTGTTGTATTAACTTGTGTAGCAAGTCAAGGTGCTGTTGATGTTCTTCGGCATTCTTGGAGAAGACGATAATATTGTCGATATACACCCACACGAGAAATCCCAACTGATCCCCAACAACATCGTTGACAACGCGCTGGAACTTTGATGGTGCGTTGCAAAGGCCAAAAGGCATGACGACCTATTCGAGGACTCCAAACGCTGTATGGAGGGCAGTCTTCTGGATATCTTCGTCATGGATTTGAGTTCGATGAAATCACCTGACAAGGTTGATCTTAAAGAATACCGCGGGGACCGAGCAGCGTTCTCAATATGGATTAGAGCGATGGTACGGGATACCGATCTCGAATGGGGAGGTTGTTCAAAGCTTGGTAGTCAACGCACATACGCCGCTTCCCATTTGCTTTTTGAACTAACAGCCAAACCGCTCCTTACAGGGTTGAGGATGGTCGGATTCAGCCTGATCGCTGCAGCTGGTCCAGTTGACGTAGAAGCCAAGGAAGTTGACTCAGGTCCATCTTAAAGGGGTGTACCCACAGAGAGTTGTTGTCTGTGTCGAGTCACAATCGATGGTCTCTTCTGGGTTGATGTGGAGGTAATTTGCCGAACTCGGCTCGTGCTCGGTCGTGGAGACTCGCCGTTTTGTGTATTTGTGTAGGCAATTTTTGTCGAAATTGATCAAGTTCACTGCCATCGTTGTTCTTTTGTTGCATGCTATGCATTCGGTCGACCGGCACTGTGGGTCGAGGCATGCAGCACAGGAAAACCTGGTCCGCGGTGACATGAGCTCGACTGATCCCCCACTTAAGCTTCGGCAACGACTCGTACTCGATTTCCATGTCGCTGCACTGATCATTGGTGATTCCATCTTCTCTGTTGGAGTCATTGGAGGTATCGGAATCACTTTTGTTGTATGTCGATGACCGTAGGTCAGCGTATTCTTTGGCAGGTGAGACAGGGCTTCCATCTGTGGCCGCCCTTGAGGTACTGGATGAAAGTGTCGAAAGGACCTCCAATCTCGAAGTTGCTTGGAACTGTAATAGGGTGGAATCCCTGGATCCATCGAAGAATAGTCGGCACGAAGTCCTTCTGTGACGTATGTCTGAATACTGTTCCTCCCCTTTGACAGTTGAATGATACCTACCAAGCCATGGTAAACCAAGTACCACGTCCGGAAGAATCTCGAGGATCTTAAAGTGGTGTCCAAATACAAATTCTCGGTTGCCAACATAAGCCCCGCCGTGGTACCCTACTTTGACTTGAACAACTCGGGCAGTCATGAGGTGTCGTGGGTGTGTGAGTTTGTAGAGGGGAAATCGCCCCCTTTTTGCTGTCTGCATTGACATGAAATCGCTTGTTGCGCCACAGTCGAGCAACATGTGTACTGCTACAGAGTCTTAAATGTCAACTCTACGCACACAAAGGCGTCCACGGACCGCGAACAGAGTGGCATGTTCTGGTTCTGTCCACTCAGTATTGACACCTCCAAGTGTCAATTTTCCTCGGGTTTGGGGCTCCTGGTCGAGTACAACTCTTCTCGAGGACATTCACCATCAGGACTTCCAAAGCTGTTCTTAGGCCGTTGTGGGCGGTCGCTCCCTACTCTTCCAGCTGCTCGAAATTGCCCTTTACTGTCTCGGCGGTGCTCTCTTCATGGTGTTCTGGGCCTGGATCCGTGCAATAAAATCCACACTAAGGTTAGGTTCTATCCTTCTTGAAAAAAATGAATTCCTTCAAGGCACAAAAAAATACCCATAGAATTGTGTGATAGGAGGTGAAAACGAAAATGGAAATCTGAACTCCACTATGCTTCAATTTGAAATCAAAAACAAAAGCACAAACAAAACGTGACACACAACAACACAAACTAGACAATTTATGTGAACCTATGATGATTGACGATGATTGAGGCTGAATCAGTTGGAGTCCCCTTGATATTACACCGAGTTCATTGATGATTGAAAACCCTTCCCTCCAGGAGGGTGATTCTGCAAAGGCTTGAGAAAGAGAGAGATGCATACATGACAATCATATTCATTTACAACACATCATTGATCATGGCATGCATGCATCATGGGTGTATCTCACATTGCGAACACAATGGCTCCAAAATAAGTGAATGTGAAGATAGTATCGACGTCAACATGCATCAATTCCATAACCAATCATGAAATTCTTGGCGTCCTGAAGTTAAAAGCAAAGAGATCAAACCAACATTCAGTGGCACATTCGCCATGACATGCATTATGAACACAAAGAAGATGTCGTATGGCAATCACCATCAAAAGGACATCGGGCATTCAAACTGAGTAAATGATTCGGAATTGCTTGAGACATACTTCAAATGAATCCACGAGAGCAAATTTGAAGTCAACAAGCATGACTCGAATGCAAAATTCAATGAAGCATACAAATGTAAACCCTCAACAATCCGTCATAATTCCTGAAAGCCCTGACGTTGTGGTCATCATGTAAGGCATACCATCACCGGATCTTATGCTGTACGACTCATGATTACCCATCAAGGATGCGGATAACGGTGTCCGTCTCCACTGATCCCTAATTATGCATTTTGTACCATTCTGTGTTTGTGCTGCCCCTCGGACTCGTATCACACTGTGGTTTCGCCTCTCTCAATGGATAGAACAAACACCATTAGCACCACAGATCGTCAATCAGCAGACCAGTGTGCGCACGACGCAAACAGGTGGGCTCATGCACACAGAGATCTCAGTTCTGAACTCGTGACCTCTGCTGGCATACCCACCCTATCACCGGAGCACCGGTGTAGAGTGTTTGTTCTGGGTGCTGTGCCCAGAGGAAGAAAAACACATCCATCCCTTTCAAAAAATGTAAATCCTGGTACTGGTGCTGGTATTGGGCTCATAGTGATCACCCACTGGACAGACCAGTATTGCCAACAGCACAGAGTTCCAAATGATGCCAAAGGTCCCCACCTGCATCTCTATTGGCTTACACACAGATATATTACATAATTCGTGCACATCCACGTACCTGCACCAACTGGCGGAACTGTGCGATCTCCAAAAATACAGTTCTCAGCCTTCGACCAGTTGCGGATCAACGTTTAAGGTGACGGGAAACAATAGGAAAAAATAGAGCAAGGAGATCCAGATCATGGTGAGAATGCAAAGGCAACAAGGCGAGAACCCATTGATGTGGTCTAATATGAGCCTGTCAAGCAGCTCATGGTGTTTGCTATAGGACGACCAGTCCTCATTGATTTTGTGGAGGAAGGCCCTGGCGTCCTGCCACTCAGGCTCCTCATATCCTTTATATTTTACAAGTCTTTTGGTACCCCTTTTACTGCCTCTACCCTTTGGCTTGTGATCCAGGATCCGTTCTACAATATACCGGTCGGATTCGACCATCTCCTCCCCATCAGTATAGAAATGTAGAGGGGGCTGGTCCCCACTAATGGGGGGTAATAGAGCTTAAGCCTCACACTCTCCAGAATCTGCTCCCCTTTGTGTGTATACACCCGATATCTGCCTGTCCCGGCTCTCTCAAAAACTTCTGCTGGTCCAGTCCGGATCCGCTCCAGTTTAGAAGTGTTGGGGCAATTCTTCAGATCCTTGTGGATACGCACCCAAACGCCATCCGCAGGATACAAAATCTGCAGTGTGTGTTTCTTCAACAAGCCACGCGTCTGTGAATCTTTGTGAATCTGAGACAACTTGGTCTGGACCTGCTTTCTCTCTGAGGTAAGCCTGTTAAAGAAAGAAACAGCGACCTCAATGTGTCCATGCGTCCATGATTTGGCGCAGTGACTGCACAAGAGACTGCACTGCCCGTTCAGCCATACCATTAGCCTTCGGATTATACACAGTGGACTTATGGTCTTCAGCCCCCGACAATTTCATTAACATGTGGAAGTAACTGGCCCTCAAAGTAGTATCGTACCCTGAGCAAATGTCGTGGGGGAGCTCCATAAAGGGAACCACCCGCTCCAAAAACAGCGCAGCTAACTCTGCACTGCTTAATTTGCTGTTGCAAGGCAAAGCAATAATATAGCCAGTGAGCCTCCACACCACAACCATATTACTGTTATATTGTTTGGAGTGGTGGTCCAGCTCTGGCATGGGGACAAAATCCACGGAGATTGATGAAAGAGAAAATTCTGGGATGGTGAAAATTTCCAGAGTATCGAGCTGTGCACCCCTACGCGGCTTGCTGGCCTGACAAACATTGCAACTCTTGACAACCTCAGAGATGGTCTTCAACAATTCATTCCTGTTCATAGATACAGAAAATGTCCTGGAGAAAAGCCGTCGAAGCTTGTCAGCCCCAGGAAATGTATACCAATGCAGGCCATTCAGGACCCACTGCATAATTGAAACAGGAACACATATTTTGTCCTCCCTACGAACCTTACCCTGGTGAAAGAATTACTTGCCAACGGCTCTGTCTGTACGATAACTGTGGCCAAGGACCCTGAAAATTGGGGTCTATCGCATAGACCTCAGACCAATCCTGCTGTAAAATGCTCTCTGCAGGTGGAGCCTTGACAGACCTCTTGGGGGAAGGTTCAGAAGAAGAACATGCATGAGATAAGGAATGCAACACAAGCTCCTCAAGTTGTGAATGCACTTGAAATGAACTTGTATCTGTAAGGGAAGAGACATAACATTCAGGAAAGCAAGGGGGAAGGTAGAATCAGGTAGAGGTGCAAGAGTAACAGGGTCCAGAAATTCACAAGACTATTCTTGCTGCAGAAGTTCCCAAGTTGTGGCCTGTTCTCGCTGATCATCCATGGCTCATCCCTCAGCATCCATGGTAGAACCATGGAAGGCTGTGTCCTGCGATTCCCCTGCAGGGTATGCCCATCTGGACAACGTATCCCCCACCTCATTCCTGTCCCCCGGCGGGTATTCCATATGCAAATTGAACCTGTTTAAAAATTTGTGCCAGCTCCCCTGACGCCCCAGCAACCCTGAAATGGTATAAAGGTCCTCTCTGTGCCATTGCAGTAAGCTACTGTGCTCCGTGCACACTGTCGCCTCCTGGCCCCAAATCCACGATTGAAATTTCAGGAGAGCACATACTAACGCATATGTCTCCTTTTCCCTAACTGTCCACCCCATCTGTCCCCTGCGTGGGTTGGCCTGTTTTTCAAGCTCTCGGCTGTTTTTGTCAGGGTACGTGTAATTCTGCATCCCACTGGACCCCTGCAGTTTCCGGGAGAAGAATGCCATGGGCTGCCAACGCCCGTCCGTACCCTGCTGCTCCAACACTCCACCAATGGCATGAACACAGGCATCTGTCGTGATTTTTCACTTGCCATCGGGGGTGTGCAGATACAGATCGACAGCCTCCTGCAGTCCTGGGTTTTTGGAATTGAAGCCACGTATCATGGGCTCCGTCCACTGTATGCGGGCTTCAGCAGCAGTTAAACTAATGCTCTTTCTGTTTTCGCAGGTAGGCCCCCCTTGGTGATGGATGGTCCTGATTTCTGTTCATACATATATTTACCCTTAAGGCCATCCATCAATGGGGCGGCATGTTTTACATATCCTTGTATATATATATAGTATACCAGTTCGCCAGCCCCAAGAAGCCCTTAAGAGCCTTGGGCGCTTTTATGGTATTATGATCCCCATTTCGAATCGCCTCTGTTTTGGCAGCTGAAGGGCATCTCCTCCCCTCCCTGAGAATATGCCTGTACTGCACCTGCATCTGCAAAAGATGGCATTTTTCAGACTTGACATAAACTGTGGCCTTAGCCAAAGCAGAAAAAAGATGATATAATGCCTGAAAATGGTCCTGAAGGTATTCCTGACGAGCAACAGGGTCCTTCATAATGGTCTGTGTCCTATCATGGGTCATCACCTTACCCTGATATGCGTATTTCTTCCCTGTCCCTGTCAAAACATCGTCAATGTATGGCTTACTACCTGGACAGTCCTTCAAACAGTAGGCTACCATTCACTGGAATGCCTGTAGCCCTACTTTCAACCCCATTCGCAACACGTTCATCATATAAACATCAAAGGGTGTAATGAAGGTAGTGTAATGCCAATGTTCTTTGGACAGGTGCATTTGGTGGAATCCATCCAGCAAATCCACCGAGGACCACAAGAAATTGCCATTTTGGTTGCCAAGCTGGTCTTTAATTACCGGCATTGGAAAATTTTGATCCTTCAACTATGTATTCAAATGCCGATATTTGATGACCAGCCACCATTTTCCATTGGGCTTTGGGACCAAAAATGTCCTACTCACCCATTCTGGACTGTGCACCTTCGATTTTTGAATGAGAACCCTTTTTTTGAAACCACTCAATTCTGTCCCCCAGAGCCGCCTCTCTGACCCCTAGAGACCGAATAGCCCTACAGCTCATCAGTTTCAAATTCTCCACAAAATCCAACCGTACAATGGCATTGGAACCTCAATGTTCATTGGTAACCTCGTCATAGCCCCGTGGCGTAAGAAGAGAACCCTCGAAAGTGGAGAGCAACTGCTCCTGATAGTGCTGGAAATCTGGATGGTCCGGATCAGTCTGGACGACAGACTGTACTGACTGGGATAACACGAATTCTGCACCTGAAAACCCGTTTCCTGATGTCCATTGCCAGTAGGAGCTGAACTACTATCAAAGTCATTCTTGTACGCATATTTAGAATAATCTGGTTCTGATTCAGACTCGGAAGTCATACCACACTCAGTGGCAGAGTCCCATTGCGGCTGACTCGGAATCGGTCAGACCAGGAACCTGGGGAGAAGGAAGCCTGAAGCTGAAGAAGACATACCCAAATGACCACGCGGTCACCTGCGAATCTCTGTGATTGTCTGGCATGCCTGGGTTCGCTTGTGGTCCTGTGGAGAGGGGAGGAGAAGAAAATTCTCAGCACTGATGGGCGAAGGGATGGGTGGCTCTGAAAAAGAGGTCGGGCAGGGGGGGGGGGCTATCTGATTTCTTGGTACCCTGGCGTTTACGGAACACTTTACGCAATGGTTCCCAATCATCCGTATTGCCCCCCCCTTTCTGAGGATCAACATATTGATTCGGGGCGGGTGATCCACCACTCATGACCCATGGCATCAAAAAGCACCATACTGCAAGGGACCTTCAACTCTCGATGTGTACCAAATGTGTCAAAAATGAATGCAGGGGCCGAAAAATCAACCCAATTCACCACTACCTCTCCAAGTATCCACCACCATCGCTGCTCCTTCATGGTCAGAACAAGAGCCAAATCCGTGGCCTTACCCCGAGGATGTTTGTGACGCAATCATCCGAACAACTATCCAGATGATGTAACTATAAATACTCATCCAGCCAGTACTGCTTGAAAGCGTCTTCACCTGGGGTCCATTATCGTTTGACACCATTGTGCGTCATCAAACAACTGGACTTATTGCCGCAAAAGGCATCCATTTCAACCCATACCCCAATGCCGATTGTTCAGTGGCAGCAAATGAATCTGTCTAAACTGTCAATTGGCACTATTTGGCCAGTGTTTGCGACGTGCCGTTGCCCCATTTAGAACACACATTCCTGCTGACATGAACTTTCAGGGGCACCTTTTATGTTGTCCAAGGCCGAGACTAACATTGCAGACATGTGCTGAGACAAAGATGGGTGTATTTGGGCCATCTGCTCCAACTGAGGATCAACCAGCGGGGCACCCTCATCTGCTGACAAACAGACCATTGACGCCAGGATTAAAAATCTGCAGTGTCTGTTTCTTCAACAACCCACGCGTCTGACGCTTGTGAATCTGAGACAACTTGGTATGGACCTGCTTTCTCTCTGAGGTAAGCCTGTTAAAGAAGGAAACAGCGACCTCAATGCGATCCTCTGGAAAAATTTGGGGCCAGTCTCCAAAGCCCATGGGACCCCTCCCAAAGACTAGCCTATGGGGGGAATAACGTAGAACTGCCCCTGGTAGATCATTCAGGGCCCAGGTGGCAAGGGGGAGTAGATGGAAGCAATCTTTCGAAATGTTTTGGTCCATGATTTGGCGCAGTGACTGCACAAGAGACTGCACTGCCTGTTCAGCCATACCATTAGCCTTCGGATTATACACAGTGGACTTATGGTCTTCAGCCCCCGACAATTTCATTAACATGTGGAAGCAACTGGCCCTCAAAGTAGTATCGTGCCCTGAGCAAATTTCGTGGGGGAGCTCCATAAAGGGAACCACCCGCTCCAAAAACAGCGCGGCTAACTCTGCACTGCTTAATTTGCTGTTGCAAGGCAAAGCAATAATATAGCCAGTGAGCCTCCACACCACAACCATATTACTGTTATATTGTTTGGAGTGGTGGTCCAGCTCTGGCATGGGGACAAAATCCACGGAGATTGATGAAAGAGAAAATTCTGGGATGGTGAAAATTTCCAGAGTATCGAGCTGTGCACCCCTACGCGGCTTGCTGGCCTGACAAACATTGCAACTCTTGACAACCTCAGGGATGGTCGTCAACAATTCATTCCTGTTCATAGATACATAAAATATCCTGGAGAAAAGCCGTCGAAGCTTGTCAGCCTCAGGAAATGTATACCAATGCAGGCCATTCAAGAACCATTGCAGAATTGAAACAGGAACACATATTTTGCCCTCCCTACGAACCTTACCCTGGTGAAAGAATTACTTGCCAACTTATCTGTCTGTACGATAACTGTGGCCAAGGACCCTGAAAATTGGGGTCTATCGCATAGACCTCAGACCAATCCTGCTGTAAAATGCTCACTGCAGGTGGAGCCTTGACAGACTTCAACTCAGAAGTGGCATACTGCACTGCTGCCGGTATCTGCCATGAAAGCATGAGGGTATGTGCCATGAAAGGTCACGCAGAGCAGCCACATATTCCGTGGGGGGAGGTTCAGAAGAAGAACATGCATGAGATAAGGAATGCAACACAAGCTCCTCAAGTTGTGAATGCACTTGAAATGAACTTGTATCTGTAAGGGAAGAGACATAACATTCAGGAAAGCAAGGGGGAAGGTAGAATCAGGTAGAGGTGCAAGAGTAACAGGGTCCAGAAATTCACAAGACTATTCTTGCTGCAGAAGTTCCCAAGTTGTGGCCTGTTCTCGCTGATCATCCATGGCTCATCCCTCAGCATCCATGGTAGAACCATGGAAGGCTGTGTCCTGCGATTCCCCTGCAGGGTATGCCCATCTGGACAACGTATCCCCCACCTCATTCCTGTCCCCCGGCGGGTATTCCATATGCAAATTGAACCTGCTTAAAAATTCGTGCCAGCTCCCCTGACGCCCCAGCAATCCTGAAATGGTATAAAGGTCCTCTTTGTGCCATTGCAGTAAGCTACTGTGCTCCGTGCACACTGTCGCCTCCTGGCCCCCAATCCACGATTGAAATTTCAGGAGAGCACATACTAACGCATATGTCTCCTTTTCCCTAACTGTCCACTCCATCTGTCCCCTGCGTGGGTTGGCCTGTTTTTCAAGCTCTCGGCTGTTTTTGTCAGGGTACGTGTAATTCTGCATCCCACTGGACCCCTGCAGTTTCCGGGAGAAGAATGCCATGGGCTGCCAACGCCCGTCCGTACCCTGCTGCTCCAACACTCCACCAATGGCATAAACACACGCATCTGTCGTGATTTTTCACTTGCCATCGGGGGTGGGCAGATACAGATCGACAGCCTCCTGCAGTCCTGGGTTTTTGGAATTGAAGCCACGTATCATGGGCTCCGTCCACTGTATGCAGGCTTCAGCAGCAGTTAAACTAATGCTCTTTCTGTTTTCGCAGGTAGGCCCCCCTTGGTGATGGATGGTCCTGATTTCTGTTCATACATATATTTACCCTTAAGGCCATCCATCAATGGGGCGGCATGTTTTACATATCCCTGTATATATATATAGTATACCAGTTCGCCAGCCCCAAGAAGCCGTTAAGAGCCTTGGGCGCTTTTATGGTATTATGATCCCCATTTCGAATCGCCTCTGTTTTGGCAGCTGAAGGGCATCTCCTCCCCTCCCTGAGAATATGCCTGTACTGCACCTGCATCTGCAATAGATGGCATTTTTCAGACTTGACATAAACTGTGGCCTTAGCCAAAGCAGAAAAAAGATGATATAATGCCTGATAATGGTCCTGAAGGTATTCCTGACGAGCAACAGGGTTCCTTATAATGGTCTGTGTCCTATCATGGTCCATCACCTTACCCTGATATGCGTATTTCTTCCCTGTCCCTGTCAAAACATCGTCAATGTATGGCTTACTACCTGGACAGTCCTTCAAACAGTAGGCTACCAGTCACTGGAATGCCTGTAGCCCTACTTTCAACCCCATTCGCAACACGTTCAACACATAAACATCAAAGGGTGTAATGAAGGTAGTGTAATGCCAATGTTCTTTGGACAGGTGCATTTGGTGGAATTCATCCTGCAAATCCACCGAGGACCACAAGAAATTGCCATTTTGGTTGCCAAGCTGGTCTTTAATTACCGGCATTGGAAATTTTTGATCCTTCAACTGTGTATTCAAATGCCGATATTTGATGACCAGCCACCATTTTCCATTGGGCTTTGGGACCACAAATGTCCTACTCACCCATTCTGGACTGTGCACCTTCGATTTTTGAATGAGAACCCTTTTTTTGAAACCACTCAATTTTGTCCCCCAGAGCCGCCTCTCTGACCCCTACAGACCGAATAGCCCTACAGCTCATCAGTTTCGAATTCTCCGCAGAATCCAACCGTACAATGGCATTGGAACCTCAATGTTCGTTGGTAGCCTCGTCATAGCCCCGTGGCGTAAAAAGAGAACCCTTGAAAGTGGAGAGCAACTGCTCCTGATAGTGCTGGCAATCTGGATCGTCCAGATCAGTCTGGACGACAGACTGTACTGACTGGGATAACACGAATTCTGCACCTGAAAACCCGTCTCCTGATGACCATTGCCAGTAGAAGCTGAACTACTATCAAAGTCATTCTTGTACACATATTTAGAATATTCTGGTTCTGATTCAGACTCGGAAGTCATACCACACTCAGTGGCAGAGTCCCATTTGTTGTCAGTCATTGAGGCTGACTCAGAATCGGACAGACCAAGAACCTGGGGAGAGGGAAGCCTGAAGCTGAAGAAGACATACCCAAATGACCACGCCGTCACCTGCGAATCTCTGTGATTGTCTGGCATGCCTGGGTTCGCTTGTGGTCCTGTGGAGAGGGAAGGAGAAGAAAATTCTCAGCATTGATGGGCGAAGGGATGGGTGGCTCTGAAGGAGAGGTCGGGCAGGGGGGGGGGCTATCCGATTTCTTGGTACCCTGGCGTTTACGGAACACTTTACGCAATGGTTCCCAATCATCCGTATCCCCCCCCCCTTTCTGAGGATCAACATATTGATTCGAGGCGGGTGGTCCACCACTCTCCTGTTCATGACCCATGGCATCAAAAAGCACCATACTGTAAGGGACCTTCAACTCTCGATGTGTACCAAATGTCTCAAAAATGAATGCGGGGGCCGAAAAATCAACCCTATTCACCACTACCTCCCCAAGTATCCACCACCATCGCTGGTCCTTCATGGTCAGAACAAGAGCCAAATCCGTGGCCCTTACCCCGAGGATGTTTGTGACGCAATCATCCCAACAACTATCCAGAGGATGTAACTATAAATACTCATCCAGCCAGTACTGCTTGAAAGCGTCTTCACCTGGGGTCCATTATTGTTTGACACCATTGTGCGTCATCAAACAACTGGACTTATTGCCGCAAAAGGCATCCATTTCAACCCATACCCCAATGCCGATTGTTCAGTGGCAGCAAGTGAATCTGTCCAAACTGTCAATTGGCACTATTTGGCCAGTGTTTGCGACGTGCCGGTGCCCGGTTTTGAACACACATTCCTGCTGACATGAACTGTCAGGGGCACCTTTTATGTTGTCCACGGCCGAGACTAACATTGCAGACATGTGCTGAGACAAAGATGGGTGTATTTGGCCCATCTGCTCCAACTGAGGATCAACCAGCGGGGCACCCTCATCTGCTGACAAACAGACCATTGACGTAACATCTCTAGGAAATCTGGCATGACCCCAACCACCCATGAAGTCATGAGGTTACAAAAGCTGGACCAGGGCGTCCCCTGTGGCCCTGCATCTGGTCCACAGAGGCATCAGCGGACACCCTATCAGACACATGGTCGGAGATGTCAGACTCGGATTTCCTGAGATATAAAATGCTGTATATATCTGGCTCACCTGCTGGATCACTGGAACGAATCATTTTATCCAACAGCTGAAGTGCCTCCTGCTCAAATCTACACCCTGGTTGCACATGAGGAAGCAGGATTTGGAAAAACGCTTGGAAAACCTCAAAGCCTGCCACTACAATCAGTTCGTTGCCTGAGACAACCATGCATGGCAGGGCCATCCACTGCACCGGATGTGCAGCCGCAAATTGAAATCAGACAGTAACCTGCAACTCACGCTTCCCCTCCAATGCCCGCTTGGCCACTTAGGGATAATGTGTTACGAAAGGGAGATCATCCAAAATTCCAAATCCGCGCAATACGATGTTGTGGGGTGCAATTTCCCCACACTGTACTGCGCTTCCTCGGAATTCCTGGGCGGCTGGGAAATCTCACTCAACCTCCGGGCAGGAGAATGAAACCCCGTCAGGAGGGGGGGAGCAAGTCACTCAGGCCTGTGCTGGCACCACGCTGCAGCCAATTCTTGCAAATGCCGAACTACAGCAGCACTTTCACCAAGCAACTGCCCTCCTTGACGGTCTTACTGTTTCACTGGGCGCAGAGACCCCAGACCACGTGCTGAACCCAAACTCGGTCTCCGTTCAGGGGTCTCATGCAGCCGCTGTCCACAATGAGACATTGAACTCCGCCTTCTCTCCGTCGTGAAGCCACGTCTCTGATAATTTTCTTGTCCACGCCACTTCCGAGATGTCATGCTGGGACAACGTTAAGTGGTAAAATCACACATCTGGTATTGCTTTTGCGGCTGGGAACCCCTCCAAGGCTGGAAGCATTCCCTCGGCAGGGATCCACTCTGAGATGTTGGGTCATCTGGACGTCCACCTGAGTTTGATGCACTCCGAGGTTGTCCCGTTGCCAACTTGTTGGGACAATCGGCCGCCTGATTGGGACCCTCACAATGGTAACACCACATGCGCAGTGGATGATGACAGTGATGGGCATAATGGTCCTTTGCACCACCAATGTGGCACGCATTGGCATTCTCTTTGAAGCAGTCCTGCTGAACGTGGTCAGGACTGCCACAGTGATGGCATGTCCGGCTGACTTCAGAAACTGATTATTAGGACCCCATGAGGATTTCACGGGCCCTGCAGCTGTCCTCTTCCCGTGTTAGGAAGTCCATGACCCACACATACAACTCCCGATAGTCGAATACATAGTCCCGTTGTGCAGGTTCTTCATAGAGCTTCTCGCCAATGATTATCAAGGGCATCTGCTTGCCAGCCCGCTTGTTGTCACAGTACTCATCAAGGACCAAGGGTATCTGTGAATGGCCTTACTTTCTGGTGGCTCCTCCAATGAGCTGGCTGCCCTTTTCTAGCCATTTGGTGAACCAGTCGCACCACTCCATAGGCCCAACATGACCTTCGAGCCGTAGCGCTTTCGAAACAGGTTCAGGCCTCTATATGTTGCGGATTCGGCGGCCATACCGAAACACCTCTTTCCACAGTGTAAAGAGATCCAAATCCTCCCGCATCACTCGTTCGAAGAAGTGGTCGTGTATCTTGGTGGGAATGGAGACCAGAAAAAAATTCCCCCAATGTCCGACGGTCCTGCACGTCAAGGAAAACGCCAACCAAACAGCTCCACTCCTTCTCCCACCGCTCTCGCTGTTCCTGGTTCTCGAGATCTCTGAAAACAGGCATCTTGTATTCGTCCTGCAGCACTTGCACAGTTTGGAATCAATCATGGGATGGCCTTGCCTGCCAAAGGACCCCATGGGCATCTGCATGTTCCTGCCATCAGGTAGTGCCTTGAGCTCCATCACTTCCACCATGAAAGGCTGGACGTCATGAAATGCAAATCCCTCTCCAATACCTGTGGGTCTGATCTTCTTCCACTTCACACTAGGAGAAGGTCAACTGCCCGTGATGGGATGAAATATTGGCCTTCAAAGTACTGGGCTAACAGTCCCAGGACGGCCCTATTTGTGCAGTCCTGGTTGGTGCGCATTCTGCGGGCTCGTGTTTGCAGATGTGTCCCAGCACGAGGACTCAGATTGCGTCTGCAAGGTCATATTCTTGCTGCTGCAGATCTGGGTGTTCTGGCCCGTTCCGGAGGCAGCCGGCCATGTCACCGGGCCCGTAGTTTCTTTGGCAGTGTACGAGGGCACAGTCCTGGTCTCCGGCGTCCACTCAACTTGCACCCTGACGGTGCTGCAGCGCTTCTGAGGACATCTTGGCCAGCCCTAAGTGGACAGTGTAGACTGTCAGGGGCCGGACAGCTCAGGCGGCATTGTATGTCACCCCCTGGAGCATCATACCTGGGTGCTCTCCACGACAGCGGCGGCTGCCCTGGCAGTGCCACCGCCTTTTGACGTAGTGCAGGCCTCTCTTTGCAACACCATCACAGGTGAGCCCCTCGGTTGGATGCCTGCAGTAACAGTACCCCCGGCAGTACACATCCTTGGGTTGTCCCTGTCCCTAAGGCCGAGGGCTTCCATTGTGTTGGCATCTGTGCTCCGCGCCACACAGCTGCAAGCGGCTTTCTTGCCGGGACCCCTGGTGGCACCCCCAGCGCTGCGCGCCGACCACGGAGACGATGGTGTGACTGTCTTTGACGTGCAAAGCTCACTTGCCACTGCCTGAAATAAGACGTATGCTGACCCCGGCGGTGTGTGCTCACGGACTGGACGTGCTGCTCAGTAAGCCTGTGCCCCATACTCTGTTTTTGGCCATTCATAGCCAATTCTGGTCACATTCTTATCATGACAATCATCCCAATGATCGATCGTGTGAAAATAATGATAGCCAAGAAAACCCAGTGGGTATGACCACACTATCAGTATCGTCCCCAGGGCCTCATGTTTGTTCAAGTAAGAGCCACCAAAGGTGGCTTACGCGTTGTAACACGAGAATGTATAAGCATCAAATGCTTGGTACTAGCAATCTGCCATAATTGAGCTAATTGGGAGGGGGGTTCAAGCACAATCCACATATCAACACCACGTAGACCCGAGTAACAACAATTTCTTTATCTTTAGGTCCTTATAGGCCCTGTGACAGTGGTCGATGGCAAACGTAACCAACAATCTTAATGTAAGAGCAAATGCAAATAACATTCTCAGCAAATCCATCAATTAGACGATTTCAATCCAACCAGAATCTCTGAAATGGGCACGAAATTAAGCGAGTTCTTCCTGGGACGAGTAGAGGAGTCCAGCTAGCAGCAAAAAACGTGGGTGTTGTCGTGGTTGAAGACAAAGGCCTCTGGATGTGGATCATCTAGCATGATGGGCATAAACCACACTATGATAAAGATGAGTATAATGGACATGTCCCCCAGGATGACCTCAGAGTGTGCCATAATCTCTTCATCCAACTATAACTGACACGGTGCTAGGACTGTCTCGTCCGAAAGCCAACAGTCCATGCTGGCCGTAAGATATTCAGGAGTCTCGAGGGATCTTAATTCTGCTCAGCTCTTGTTTGGAAGGGGTGGGGCCACCATTGGAACTTCTTCTTGTGCTTGATAGTCTTTCTTGGTGACGCAATCCTTGAGGAGAGACTGCCCACCATCCAGATCAGCGTGCTCCTTCATAAACATGATCGAGCTGTCCGTATACCACTGAATGAAGCTCGATACTGGCTGGGATTTATCCTGTTGTCGACTATAACCTGTCGATCTACACAGAACATACCACTTTCTCCAAGCATCATTCTTGTAATCAAGGATCTTCTACCATTCAAAACTAATCTTGGGCATCTTCCTGTAGCTCAGGTACTTCGAGGTCCAATACACTGGCTTCTAAGCGGACATGATGTACTTCCCGATGCCTTGCTGGCTCAACCTCCATGTTGACTATCGTTGACTGTTGACTTGGAATGGGCCTTCCCAAAGTGGCAAAAACGTGTTGTCGTCCTTCACCGCTTCCTCTGACTTACGAAGCCAGACTTGCAGGCCCTTCTTGAAGGGTTTATCTTGTGTTCTTGATTAATTCCTGAAATCACTCCAATCTGCTTGACTCTCAATTTTGGCTCCAATCGACTTACAATCTAGTTTCCTCATCCTTTCAAACCAATGTGGGGCGGCATAGTACTGTATTGGTTGGAGGCAAGAATTCCCTTTACCTTGCTTGTCTTGACATTCTTGCTTGCTGGATTTTCGATTGTCGAAAACCTTGCTGAATTTCTCCAAAGTCCAAAATGACAAAGAACAGGTACCAAGCAGCCCAGATACCGGATTGAAAGCAAAATCTGTGATCGTCCTTCAACTTCAAAGCAGAAGTAGCAAAGGGAGGCTGCACATGGAATGATGCAGGCATTAATACAAAGCTTCAGTGATCCATGAACAAAACAATTGATTTCATGATGATAACCGGCACACATCTAGCGCCAACGACCGTTGCAAGCACTTCAAGTGCACAGTTTGAGATGCAATGGATTTGGCTAGGAATCAGGGGCACGTAGGCTGGGTCAGACACAGGATATGGCTTGGCCAGCATGGCCAAGCAACTGAATTTAGAATCAGTTAAGAAGTAGGACCAAAATAAGCAGGTGAGACACTTTACTATAGGGGTCCTGAGCTGGGGACACCACTGGGCCTGACCTACAAGGCCCAAGACATGATGTGCCTATTATACTTTGGTATAACCTCCATGAAGGAAGATACCCCGGCTCGCTTGAGTGGTAGGGGTAAACTTCATGGAACGCTTAGGGTTATAACCCTAGTTACTTTGAAAAGTGTACCTAAAGCTTCAAAGGAGTGAGAGAAATGTTTGCTTGTGAGTCTTCAATGTGTCTCAAGGAATAGGGGGGGCTTGGCCTGGATCACGTACCCCCGAGAAAGACAGCTAGTGACTGTTTCTTTCTCCTCCCTGGAGTACTAGTTGATCCAGCTAGTAGGACCAAGGTAAAAGGCACAAATTACTCGGAAATTACCTCGGAAAGTCAACGTCAACTTCAAACGCGCAATAGACATGCTAATCAGCTGGTAGAAGCCTATCAGGCTGTTAGTACCTCGCAAAACAGTGTAATTTACCGTGTATGATGTCCCTTCGGACAGGCATGCTCCAAAAGTTGCCGGCGTGACGCGAAAACATTTGGTGACAATTTGGGGGTACTGGGGATGGAACCCAGTACCTCCTCCCTAGAGTACACATGGTGACGCACTAGGGTATGGTCGAACGCTCTAATGCGGACGGCTGTCGCTGTATAAACAGCACTTTAGTAACCGTCTTGACCAAGGGTTAGGGCGGAGCAATACTCCTGATCGAGTGCACAAACGCGCACCGACGCGCGGACGCGTAGGGCACAGGGGGACCCACACACACACAACACCGCACACAAACACAGGGTGCAATGGAACAGAAGCAGGACAACAGCAGCCACGCCCAACAGAGGGCCGCTTTGCCTGAGTCGAGCACGCCAACACAGACCGCAGCCCAGAAATCCAGTCCAGAACACCAAGGCATGCCTAATGTGGATACGAAAATAAGGTACGGCCAAGAGCGGCTATATGCTCCACTAATCACGGACCCCGTGCACGGGGAGTGCAGCACGCGCAGGAGCGGGCCTACTGCCACCACCATGGACGATGGAGGACAGATGCCAAGGACAGCCATACCGCAACGGCCAACGGGGGAACCGGAGCCAACTGGAAAAGGTGTCCCAACACATCGACTATAGTGACCACGCAACTGAGTACATTGCCAACGCGACTTCAACGTGTAGACACACGCCGAGCCCGGACCGCACCGAGTACAGCATTCAAAACACCGTCTACAGCACCAAGCTGCTACCACAGGCACAGTGCCACCACCAGACAACCGACCGACAACCAAAACAGCATGTAACAGCACTGCCCATAGTGGCCGTGCAGTCACGGGACGACCGCACAAATGACGAAAAACAACCAACCGAGTCTTGCAACACGTCAGACACACCGTCCAATAGAGCAACGACGCCATCCCAGACGTCCACCCACAGCAGCATCACGGATGACGAAGCCACCAGCGACCCACCCCAGCAACAACGAGCCCCACCAACACTGCCTAGCGTCCTGGACGTCCAGGATGACACCATGGAGTTGCACGACAACCCGGTGCGGGACAGCATACAACGCGTCTTGCAGTTGGCGACGTGTGCCCTGGCTCCCCAAAGACCCATATGGAGTCTGTATGGAGCGCTCCATGCGGCTCAAAAGCAGGTAAAGGCAGCAGCAGATGGGAGCTCAGACCCACGGGCGTACGCCCAAATAATACTGCGATGCATGCGGGAGGCACACAAAAACCCACCAACAGGAGTGGCAACACAAGGACGAGTATCCAAGACTGGGAGTTGGATAGAACTCACGGAAGCACGACACGCGCAGGAGGCGTTGAACCACATCCAGGAGTCGGATGGCCCGCCGCCAACAGAATGCGAAGAAGCGGCACACATCCTTCTCCTGACGCTACATAGCTGGACGTGGAACGACACCATTACCCTCCACGACAACACAGGCCCACCCTATGCACGCACTGCGACCTGCGGACCCAACACGGCATCCGCGGGTGAGGTCCACTTGGACTCCACGCCCGGACGGGGCAGCGACGAATACACCGTGCTACACACAGGTACGCCACGAAAAACGCAACGACGGAGGCGGAGGACCCGGAACAAACAGTGACCCAGACTCCTAGACCAACACCCCAATAGTGGACATTGTACAAACTCCTGGCCCATGCCCGCACCCTAGCCGAACACAGTATCTGACCGTACACGGACGTGACAGACGTGGAGGTTATGTTGCAGGACTGGCTGAAGTAGGAGACGGGGGTGCTGAAGGGGCACACAGGACCACCGGAGACTACACCTCGCACAACTAGGGACCAGCTGGTGCCCCACGGCGAAATCTGCGCGCTGGCCAAGCTCATTCAGAACATGGCGCCAGAGCACCCGTTCGACGAAAGCTACGACCCCGCCATTGTGAACGCCATCCTGGCGTACCACGGCTCGACGACCCAACAACGTCTCCACCTCCATTCAGCATCCGACGACCCATGCGAGTGGCACCCGATCGGTGCCCCCACGCTCGAGGTTTACCTCCACGGGGATGCAGCCACAAGGGCGCATACAATCACCGACCTTCGACCGGTAACACTGCAACCGGTGCCGGAGCCGTACATAGCCCCGAGCCTACCACAACCCCGCCCCCCAGGCCGGGAAGGACTCCCCACTGAGAATAACGCGGAACCTACCACCACAGTCCCACACATGGCCAAGCCCCTCAACACGCACCAACTACCAACTGCCCCTCAAGGAAACCACACCCGCTTATGTGGACGCTACCGTAGACTGGAAAGGGATCCTGTCTGGGGTAACCACGATGGACGCCATCAACCTCATCGCAACCAAACAGATGAAACCGCCGCCAGCTGAGCACCCCTTCACCATTATTTAAAGCACGACAACGATCGAAGGCGCCGCCCTGGGAGACGACGACCAAATGCCCCAATCCAAACCCGTACAGGCCATCTGGGTGACAACAACCACGGACAACAACATTACCATCCACCCAGACTCGGAATGGGCGGCCATCCACTATCCCGTAGGGGGTGCTGATGGCGACCAAAAGACAAGCGACTGCGCTCCCCAAGGCAGCCCAGGCCATGGCACACAGAGAAGGGGCCCCACTGGAGTGGACACTCAACATCCTGGTGGACCAACGAGTCCACAACAACGCCAACAAGGCGCAGCAAACTGGACGCCAAATACACCCGCGGCTGTGGGACAAAGACGGCAACTTTCAGCACCACAGCCCGTAGTTGGTGCACTTCATCCTCCAGGACCACAGCGGAAACCAAAAAAGCACGGAAGTACAGCTCACGCACAATCTGGCGCACACACACCTCCATTTCACCGTCCCCACCTCCAATACCCTGGTCACCTACGGCATAGCTCAGCTGTTGACATACCGACTACGCCTGGACGCAGAGGGCGCGGCCTACACAGTATATACCGGGGGAAATAACAACGACCTGCCAGGCCCCACATGGCATCAAAACCAAACCAAGCACCAGACCCTTCACCGAGAAAGCGTACCCAGACAAGACGGAGCCAAGCCCACGCGAAAACGCCACTCAGGGTGGTGGAACAAGACCCATAAACATTGTAAACTCGACCCTGGCAAATGCCAGGATGCCCCTCATCCACACAGGGCACCCAACCCCCAACAACACCACCCACCGCAGAACGTGGGGCACCATCAGACGGGCCCTACATCATGACGTCGACCCCCAAACCGAGCCACCTGGCTCGATCAGGGCTCCGTTACTATCCGGGCTGGAGGGTGGCTAAACAGCCTAAACCCCAAGAAGCTCCGCAGGGTAGTGGGACCCTACATTCTGTACCGCGTACCACACGGCATGGATGGCCCTTGCCTAGGACTCTGGACTGGGGACCCCCCATGCGGACACCCCTGCCCCCATGCTTTGTTCCAGCCACTGCCTTCGCAGCCAGCACCGCTCCGAGGTATCCACCTAAACACGGTACCGGGAGTGAGAGGAGTATACCTCACGGCAGGGGACACCCTCAGCCAAGCCATTTCCCCGCACGCGGTCCAGAACATGGCGATGGGGCCACGACTACCCGACACCAACAATCGACGACAGCCCTTTGCAAGACGCAGAGCATGGGAACCCCAGCCCATGGACCCCAAAGACCCAGGCCCAAACAGGGCGCTGCTGCACCTAACCATGAAACCCATGGCCCAGCTCCGGACAGTCCTGGAAGAGAAAAACACTTATTAAGAAAAAGTCACTGCCATGTGTTTCTTGGAGGGCTTGATGCAGGCCAAGCCCCCCTTAAAACCCCTTTGTAGATGCTAAGACTAACCTAAGTATTTTGATCTCCCTTTGGAGGCCCAAAGTACACTTTTTCAAAGTAACTAGGGTTGTAACCCTCGCCCCCCCATGAAGTTCACCCCTACTACTCAACTGCGCGGAGGTACCTTCCTTCATGGAGGATATACAAAAATGAAATAGGCATTTCATGCTTTAGGCCTGGGAGGTTAAGCCTAGTGGTCTCCCACCCCAAGACCGTTATACTCAATTGTTCCTACCACTTATTGTGGTTTTACTTTTTAACTGTTTCTGAATTCAGTTGCTTGGCCAAGTCATGTTCTCTGTTGGCCTGACATCTATGCCCCACATTCCTAACCAGCACCATTTCACCCAAAAGAGTGCACATGAAGTGCCTAATGCTATCTTGGAGGCCAGAGTCAGTCCAGTTTTCATATAAAATCTTTTGTCTTATCCAGTTGTGATTAAATCTTTGTGTATAAACCTGCATTGTCTATCTGCAGCCCTTTTGTGTTACACTGGATTGCAAAACCAATCATTGATTCGATCCACATCCTGTTCCTGCTCTACTTGCTGCTTTCTTTTGGGTTTTCAACTTCAAAACCTGCAGGATTTCATCATAATATCTAGGGCATCAATCAGGGACATCTTTCTGGTAGCAGAGGCAGTCCCTTGTGACCTTTGGAACTGACCCTGAGAAGAAGTGCAGCACACAAAGCTCAACAACAAGTTCATCACATCCACGCCAAGCGTCAGGACCTGGCCCGTAAGAACTGTCCAAGTACAAATGGGCAGCATGGCCCACCCTATGAGTGAACCACCTTACCGAGCTCCACATCTCAGTGGCGCATCTGGGTCCGCAGGAGATCCAGAACGCAGAAGGGCGGAAGAAAACACAATCCTTACCACAAAGGCCTTAGCGGCCCACGGTGGAGACAGCCTGCATCATCTCCACAGGCGTGTAGCAGCCTCAGTCTCCCGATCCGCCTGTCCGGCTTCATCCTCAACAGCGATTGGAGGCCCTGAGGAATACGAGGAGCTGAGGAAGAAAACCGATGAATACATCCTCCATGAGGAGTACTACAAATCCATTCGTGGAGAAGATGGGGAGGAGCCATTGGCAGTACACGGATCCAGACCACGTACAGACCTAGGGTCCTACACGCACTCTGGCCCGCTGTCCGACAGAGCCGAGACAGCATCCCTGCCAAGACGACCGAGACCCGAGTATCCAAGAGCATGTTGTCCAACCCAAACGGCTCCCGAAGTGGGCCCGACTCGAGTTGAGTAACAACATCATCCAAGGCCAACCCACGGTGCCCTGGATCATACAGCCGAACTGCTGGCCAAACTTCTGTCTGGATCAGAAGATCCAGATCTGACGGCCCTATCGGAGGCCATTAAGGCGAAACTGGGTATTGCAGAACCCTTACCCAAGCCAGAGTTGTCCTCCGCCTCTCCCGGACTGAGTACCCTGGCCGAAGATCGTAAGAGATCAAGGGTCTCAAGGCTGTTGCCTAAGGTCACCTGCCCCTGCCCCTTTCACCCCGTGCCAGGACAGTGCCCATGGCTGAACTACAGGACATGGCTGTGACAGAGACTGAGAAGAGAGGGCTGTCAGCCTTGGCACCTCTTGCCGGCGTATCACCTTCTGGCCTAACTCCGGGGGGTGGGAAGACGGGCAGACCTATTGCCCAGGCGAACATCCAGCTGGAACTGCCGGAGTTCGACCCCAAAGAACTGCCTGAATGGGCAGAAGAATTTGCTGAATTTCTTCTGCTGACTGGCCAATCCCATGTGGATGTGGCAACCAAATGCTCACTGTTGAAACACTCATGCAAAAAGAAACTTTTGCAAAGACAGGTGAAACAGATTGTGAAAACCTGTTCACCCTGGGCAGAGGTACTCCAGAGGTTGGAGAAAACGTTCCCAGTCTATGAGACTGACCTCAGTGTGCGCACTCAGATAGAGGAGCTACCTATGCCCCCTGAGTTACCTTCCGCTGCGCGAATCTCTGAATACGTGTGCGACTTGGAGTATCTATTTTCGCGGATGAATGTGGGCTCCTACGGAGCCACTGGGCCCCACCTGTGGCTCATGAGTAAGATCCCCCAACGTACGTGGGATGATTGCCGCTCTACCTCTGAGAGGAAGAGTAGGACCCACTCGTACGATGAACAGGCGGACCTCTTTTTTGAGCTAGCTCTTGAGAGAGAGAATGACTCCCACATGGAGAAATTCCTCAAGAAGCATTTGGGTTGAGGTGGTACCCCTACCCCCGAACTTGGCGAAGGGAAAGGGCCTAAAAGTCCCACTGACACCAACCAGGGAGGTGGTAAGGGGAGGGGTAACCTACGTGCTATGAATGAGGTTAATCCTGATGCAGGTACACCCCCTCTGTTCTACTGCAAACCTGTCAATGACAAGGGGGGGCATTGTCATGCCTCTGACTGCGATCACTGCAGTAGCTGTATGCTGCAGATGAAACGACAGCAGTATACCAAGGATGGGAAAACTGTGACCCATCAGGATCATTTCAGGTGTACCATCACCTGTGGGTATGGTGGCAAACGTCGTCACTACGAAGACGAATGTCACATAAAGAAACGTGAGAGTGATAAACTTAAGTGTCAAAAGGTCGAACGCCAGAAGACCCAAACACCCACCAAAAACCCTCAGAATGGGGATAAAGGTGGTAAAGGAGGTGGCAAGGGGGGTGGCAAAAATCGACCCCCTAACCCGCAGAGGCGCTCATCCGCGCCCTTTGCTACACCCAGTCCTGCTGCTACACCCGCGGGTGATCCCGAGAAGCGCCTCCAGGGGGATGACGCTACCCCTGAGGGGAATAACTCCAAGAAGAGGCGCTTGGCCTGGATGGCCAGGTCCCTCATTGCTGCAGCGGTGGATGTCAAGATCCCTGATGAGGAGTAGGGGGGCGGCTCCGAAGAGGAGGACTTGGTTTTCTGGATCAGGTTTTTCGAGCGGTGCTTGACACCGGTGCAACACTTTCCATAGTGGCCCGGCGCCTGCTAACGACTTTCGAGAAAAAAAAGACCGTGGCCATAAGAGTGGGGGATGGGCGTACCATCCATTCCTTGGGGGGGGTCGATGTGACTATATGCCTGGGCGACGAAACCGTGATCCAGCACTGCAGAGTGCTGGACACCGACGCCTTTGACATCGTCATTGGTACAGACTTCCTACGAAGAAACCCCCAGGTAAAAATGCTGTCTCCTCAGCGCCCCTATTCTTTGCACTGCGACTTCGGCAGTGGGCTATTCTCCGTACTTTTGGAGCTGTCAGGACGAAAAGAGTCTGGTCTGCGCTACGCATCCAAGACTAACTATCGTACTGAAAACTACCAATTGGCCCGTCACGTTCTTGAAAATGGACTGGCGGTCCTTCAGGTAAACCTGGATGAGATCCACGTGGAATTGTTTGCGAGCCAACAACAGCACATCACGCAGTTGTACTGCTCGAAACAATTGAACAATGCTTTCCGTTTCTTCTGGAAAGTAATGGGCCTAGCGTATGCTAACCCTCCCTTCTCCCTGCTCGCGAAGGTTCTAACCAAAATCGCTTATGAGGGAGGAAGGGTTGTCATGTGCACCCCTGACTGGGGTTGCTCTGGTGAACATGCTTACTGGCGCCGTATGCTAGATCGAATGACTGTGGGAAGAGTGCATATCCCCGACAGCCCCATCTATGTGCCTGAGAACTCAGACACAGCTATGCAGGCCCCTGAGTGGGCCAGTTTCCTGTCCATCGTCGATGGATCTCTCAATCCTGTACCCCTGTGTGACCTACACAAGGTGCTACTGAAAGAGGCCATGGCCGAAAATCGTGGCCTGACCCTTTCGGATCTCAAAAATCGATCTCCTGAGCACCTATCTGCCACACTTACAGGGTGTGAGTCTCCCGATGATTATCTGGAACCTGCAGCTGTAAAAGAGGATGCTGACGACCAGCTGTCTGAGATCGCCAGCACTATCCCTCCTGTTGATCCCAGCTGTGTTGACCTAAAGCACAGTGCCTTCCTCGCCCAGCTGTTGCTAGAGGAGGTAGATCTAGAGTCAACCCCTGAACCCGCTTGTCCTGTTGGGAAGCCAGTGCTACACATGCAGCCTGTGCACACAGGTGAACCCGTGGCCCGGAGTGCTGATGCTCTGGCGCGGCCTGCTGCTAATACCATGCCATTGTCTGAGCATGACACTCAGGAACTCCGGCGGCTGTTGTACCTGAAGGCCGAAGGTATTGAGCGCCAAGAGCGGCTGCAATACCTCAGACAGACTCGGAAATACTCCATCTGGTCTGAGGAGGGCGATGAGTCCTATGCGCTGCCTGATCCTGAGATACCGCTAGTATATTCTCTGCACTATGGGCAGCAATGTCCCCCTGAGTGGGACGGTAGTTCTGTGCCTGCCGAAACTGCTGATCGGCAGAAAAAGAAAGAACATGGAAGGAGCAACCTCCATGCTGAGGAGGATTTCCTTCAGAAACTCGAGAGTCTCAACCTTGACCCCCGCCTCAAGAAACTGCTGATAACCTATGAGGAGGTGTTCGGCGCCTTGCCACCTCCCCTCTCTTGCAAAAAACTGGTCCAGATGGACCTGAAGCTGAAACCTGAATTTGAATAGCCGCGAGTGAGGCGTCGTCCCTATCCCGCTCCACAAGAACAGGTTGAAGAAATCGAGCACCAGATCCAGGAATGTACTGATGCTGGCCTCATTGAAGAATATAAGCAGGGGGACTACCCCCATCACTGCAGTGCCTGTTTCCTGGTTGCCAAACCAGGGTCGACTGCCCTACGACTGGTTGTTGACTATGGTGAGGTCAACAAGAAAACCCAGAACCACTCAGGGAGTATTCCTAACATGGAAAATACCCTGGAGCGTATTGCCAAATGCAGGTACAAGACCAAAATGGACAAACGCCCTGGTTTCTGGCAGGTGGACCTAACCGCCGCAGCTCAGGAGCTACTGGCTTTTATAACCCCTAAGGGCCGTGTCTTTAAGTGGAAGGTTATGCCTTTCAGGGGGGCTAATGCCCGAGCGCTCTTCCAGGAGCTAATGAACAAAATTTTGTACATACTGAGGCGCAGGCCTCTAGTACAGGAGTTGATTTCTCGGGGTGCAGAAATGGAGGCTCACATCGACGACGTGAGTTTGGGTACTAATACCAAAGAGGACCATGTTCTTCTCCTCTGTGAACTTTTCATTGTCTGTCAAGAAGACCATCTCTGAATCAAACTCGAAAAATGTGAGTTTATGAGAGAGGGGATGGAATATTTGGGTTTCGACGTGGGGTATGGTTGGTGGAAACCAGCCGCGTCTAAGATGCAGCCCCTACAGGACATGCAGATTCGCGATGACCCTAAGAAGGGTCTACACGACGTGAGGAGTTTTGTGGGCGCCTGTAGTTTCTATCGGCGTCACATCCACAATTTTACTTACTCCTCTGCCCCCCTCACTGACCTAATCAAGAAAACTGCTCCCTGGACGTGGACCGCCAGAGAGGAAGAGTGTTTCCAGGAGTTGAAGAGAAAGATTGCCTCCTCCAACTGCCTGGGAGTATCCCGCCCTGAGGGCGAGATAGTCCTGATCACTGATGCCAGTGATGTGGGGGGGGGTGGTACAATCTACCAATAGCAGTAGCTTAACCCCGCTGAACTAACCCACCGGCCTTATCGTACTAGTGGACTGAACCGTGATGGTTCATTGAAACATGACTATCCTACCAGTGAGTGGCGACTGGTGCTACTGGGACACTGGAATTAGAAATGGAACCAAGCGCGTTCCAATTACAGCACCCATGACCAGGAACTCCTGGCCGGTATGTTGGTGCCTTCGTCACAATCCCAACTCCTCGGATCTAATCCTATTGTCTGGGTGTGTGACCAGGAGCCTGTGAAGTTTTTTCAGAAGGGCCCACCACAAGAGAAAGCAAAGCTAAAGCAGTGGTGGACTTACCTGAGCCAGTTCAGGCTGACAGTGCATCATATCCCAGGAATAAAGAATGAACTGTCTGACTCTACATCGCGCAACAACTTCGATGCGCTTATATCTGAGAGCTCTGGGGCACTCGCCAGAGAGGCTTTCCAGCGTATGGATGTCCAGCTTGACCTGTCCATGCGCACTGCTGGAATCCTGGAGGGTTGGAGTCTAACCGATTATCAGTCAGAGTACAAAGGAATTCTCCAAACCCTGAGCACTGGTCTCGAACCCCGTGTCATTGACGGGCACCAGTGGTACAAAAACAATCAGTACCTCTTCTACGAGGACCAAATTGTGGTGCCTCAGGCACGACTGGAGGGATGTCTACAGTGGTCCCATCTCAGTTCTGGTCAAACTGGCGCTAATCGCTCAGTGGACTTCTTCCGTGAGTGTTTCTACTCTAGTCTAATCCTGACTGAACTGAGGTCGTGTATGCAGACCATTGTGGATGCTTGTGGCTGTCATGCCAGCAAGCAGAGCGACAGTAGGGACAGGGGCCTGATCTCCAGCTTACCCATACCCTATTGTGCTAACTCTCTTCTCTATGTGGATTTCATCCACAGCCTACCACGCTCCGGCGGCTATGATAGTTGCCCAGTGGTCACCTGTGGCCTTTCCCGCTTCACCCGTGTGTTCCCTTGCAACACGAAAATCACAGGTGAGCAGACTGTGAAACTGTTGGTCGAACAATGGTTCAAACCCTATGGGGCACCTAAGCAGGTGCACTCTGATGAGGATGTACGCATCCGCAGTGACACTGGGTGGTACAAATGAGTGCTAAATGCCCTCAACGTGGAGGTAACCACACGTCTAACCTTCTCTGTGAGAGACAGAACCGTGTGGTGGAGCAAAACTTAAGAATCCTGATGAAACAGGAGCGTACCAAGGACTGGGTACGCCTAGTGCCCTGGGCAGTGCTGACCATTAACTCACAGCGGAGCTCCTCTACGGGTTTCACCCCCCACGAACTGTTCGGTGGAGGACGACCTGCTCCGTTCTTCAAAACCCCCTTTCCTGAGGACTTCAAGAGCCCTGTGGGAGATTGGCTGGAACACAAGCAGTCTCTGGCTAGCCAGGCTGGAACTAACCTGAGACACATTCGTGACCGTGAACTGAGCCGAGGGAACCGCCTACGGCGACCTGCCAGCTTCAAGGTTGGTGACCTTGTTTTGGTACACCATTCACGCCTACCCTCCTGGCCACGTAACTGCCTACAGGACCCTTTTTTTTGGACCCTATCGTATCATCAAGATAGATGGATCCAGGATCCATGTCAGGTGCAGTCCTCGTCTAGGCGGTGAACTGCTGTGTGCACCTAAACAGTTGAGGCACTATCACTGCCCTGACGACTTGTCTTCGGATGAGTGGCGCCTCAGCGACGGTGAGGTCGAGCGTATAGACCTAGAGAACGCTGCCAGTCCAGAGGAGGTAGACGAACTCGAAGAGATGACTGCCGATAAGATGGCAGTCGATGGTTACCAGGTGGTTGCAGGTATTGCTCGCCACGAGTATAAACAGTGCTGGAAATTTCTAACCCTGTGGGATGGCTATGGTTTATCTGAGGCGACCTGGGAACCTATGTCAGCCCTCATACAACCAGACGGGAGTATCAACCCCATCTTCCGCACCTACCTTGTTGAGAACAACGAGGGGCAGCTCCTAACCCGTGCTGAGACTATGTCCCAGCGTAGAAAGCGAAACTAATATCCCTGTGTCAGTCTACTGACAGGTGGACTGAGCACTGCACTGACCCGGTCTGTGCCCTGCAGACCCATGCCTATGGTTTCAAGCGTGGGCCAGGTGGCCTCTTATCAGGATTGCAGCCACCCAGCGAGTGTATGCCTTGTTGACCATGTGTTGCATGGGGACTGCCCTGTTGTAATGACCTTGGGGAGTCAAAGAAGAACGGTGGCTTACTACACCAGGGGGGAATGACAAGCAAGGTGTTATGAGGCAAGGTGTGTCTTCCCTCCTTGGGGACAAGCGAGCCCACAGTTAGGACCCCTGACTGGTCCAGACCCATGGGGTTCTACCCTTCCTTACAGGGTTTACCATACCCCTATGTGTGCTACGTATGTCTGTGTGTGTCTCACTTCTCTCCCCAGCGTGGCTCCCGGAGACCGGGCTTCGCTGACGTCGGACCGAAGGTCCTAATAAGGTACTCTTACCACTCCTATGGCGCCCAATTTCTGTGCTGGCGCCTATTTTTGGCAGAAGACGGCAAAAGCCCCACCTACTAGAGGGGAGGAGTGGGCAAGTGTGCTAAGGGCATACAAAACGCCCATTTCTGCTACAGGCCAAAAGCTAACGCACTCCCCTGCCCACGAGGAAACACACGCGGGACAGGAGACACCACTACACTACACTCACCAACGCCAGCACCGGCCTTCGAAGGCAGGGTGAGCACAGGGTGAGCATCACTTGCACTCAACCCCTGCAAGGCCTGCTGACCCTAACCCCTACACACGCTACTTGGTGTTGCTGTCAATGAAGTCTTGGGTCCTAATGACCCTCCTGTGGAGAAGACAAGAGAACACAGCGCTGCTAAGCAACTGTGGCCCAACAGGGACGTCACAACAGGTTTCCCTGCTAGGGCTTGGTGGGAAGGGGTGCTCTTGTTGCGTGCACAGCGCGGATGTCGATGGAGTCCAACTGCCCACGCCACTCCTGGCTGATGCGCAGTCAATTGACTGTGTGATCAGCGCCCCTGTCTGGCTGGGGCAGAAAAATGGGATAGCCGCCGAAGGCAGCTGCTGCGTGCACCAGTCACCCTGAACCTCTCCCACTCGTACAACAGAGGCCAATGAAGGGGTGTTTGCGGCTGAGGAACCAAGCCACACTCCACGTATTATACGCTTCTCAGTGTGACCTATAATACACTGTCCTCAAACACACCCTGTCAAGCAAGCAAACGTTAGGAGACTCCTCAGGTTCTCTTGAGAAACGTACCGAGGAGCCCCTGGGTAACCTAAACAAGGTTTACCGTGCGCATTTCGCGTGACCTACCCTTTAATGCGTGTGTGAACGCATGTGTGCGTCCTGTGCACGCATGTAGGGAAGGGAAGCGGACCCACCACCACTGACCCAACCAGGAGGTGAGCTCCTCCTGGGCTAACCTACCTTACTCACCATGCATCATGTGAATGCCGAAGTGAAGCGAACGCAAAAACAAGCCTAAGCGTTTTAAGCAACGCTACTCTAACGCTACGGCTATACACGAACAAACACTTTCTTTTCTTACCTGTGAAGAGAGAACAAGGATGAACTGGGGTACAGGGAAAGCGTCACAGCGTGTGAATGCCTCAATTGGGCATATGCATCGCGAGCACAGCGCATATTCTAAACCTACGTGCGCGCTGCGCGCTCCATTCGCATCACATACCTTTCATTCCTGTTTTGACCTGTGCAGAGCAAAGGAGATGAGCGCCCGAACCTCCAACGAACACAGCGTTGACAATCCCAACGTTTTGACGAAGCAACCAACACAAACGCAATGCATGCGTGTGAGATGACACTGGCATACCTGAGAGGTGGGTTGTCCACCTGCTCTGTGGTGTGGGTTCAGTTTGAATACTTTTCCCTAAGGTTTATAAAAGTTTTGATGCAACTGTGCAAAAATTTCCTTTAGAACTTCAAAAAACTACGGCGCATACCTTCTGTTTCAAAAGCCGTTTACGCTTGCACAACCTTGTTCTTGAAGTCCGCACCCTTTGCGCTTGTCTGCGACTTTGAGTTATGCGTAAAAATGACGATTTCTCGCGTTATTTCGTCAATTTTTAGCGATTTGACTTGCTAAACCGCTACCCTTTGCGCTAAACCGCAGGAATCACTCCCTGTTGGTTACATTTACTATTTCTCTCAGCTCCTGGAGATTTGTGTCCTCCATTGGGAGTATTGCTCCGCCCTGGCCCTTGGTCAGGACGTGTACTTAAACGCTGTTTGTACGGCGATCGCCGTCTGCATCAGAGCGGTCGACTGTACCCTAGTGGGCAAGCACATGTGCTCTAGGGATGGAGTCCTGGGTTCAAAACCCACTACCCCCAAATTTTTACCAAAAGGTTTCGTCGCACGCCGGCGACTTTTGAGGAATGCTCCATCGAAGGGACATCATTCACGGTACATTACACTGTTCTTCGAGGGTGCCTACAGTTTGATAGGCTTCTATGAACTGCTGAGGATGTTTTTGGTAGGTTTAATGCATTTTCTGAGGTCATTTTGGGAATATTTGAGCCTTTTTCCTTGGTCCTACTAGCTTAGCTAACTACTACTCCAGGGGGGAGTAAGAAAGGGTCACTGCCATGTCTTTCTTGGAGGGCTTGATCCAGGCCAAGCCCCCCTTAAAACCCTCTTGTTGATGCTAAGACTAACTTAAGTATTTTTATCTCTCTTTGGAAGCCTAAAGTACACTTTCTCAAAGTAACTAGGGTTGACAACCTAGCCCCCCCATGTATTTCACCCCTACCACTCAACTGAGCGGAGGTACCTTCCTTCATGGAGGATATACCGAAAGAAAATAAGCATTTCATGCTTTAGGCCTTGTAGGTTAAGCCTAGTTGTGTCCCACCCCAAGACCCCTATACTCAATTGTTTCTACCACTTATTGTGGTTCTACCTTTTAACTGTTTCTGAATTCAATTGCTTGGCCAAGTCATTTGCTGTGTTGGCCTGACATCTATGCCCCACATTCCTAACCAGCACCATTTCACCCAAAAAAGTGCACATGAAGTGCCTAATGCTATCTTGGAGGCCAGGGTCAGTCCAGTTTTCATATAAAATCTTTTGTATTATCCAGTTGTGATTGAATCTTTGTGTATAAACCTGCATTGCCTCTCTGCAGCCCTTCTGTGTTACACTGGATTCCAAAACCAATCATTGATTCGATCCACATCCTGTTCTTGCTCTACTTGCTGCTTTGGTTTGGGTTTTCAACTTCAAAAGCTGCAGGATTTCATCAAAATATCTAGGGCATTAATCGAGGACATCTTTCTCACTTTATTGTGGAAGGTCTCACTGACAACGTCATCACTCTCGCGACCAACACCTTTGCAACAGTCACGGACACAGACAATGACGCCTTGGGGCACCCAACGGAACGCAAACGGAGGATTCAGGACAAGGAGGACACCCTGACGACGGAGCTTATGGACTAACTGGTCCACCTCACCAGCCCACCAGAGCAACATGTACAACAAATGGTGCTGATGGTCATGGACTGGAGAGTCCTCAACCACAACCTGCCTACGGTAACCCTGATGTGCCACCACCACATCTGGTGGGTCGCACACTTGGATGCAAAGGGCACCGCGACCAGAGTACAGACATACACACCAGAGACACGGGCAGCCACCCCACTGGCACTAGGGCAATGTTGCAGACACTCTGTCCAGCACACCAATGACCCCCTTGCACACTGGCTGGCACTCAAGACAGCTAGGCACTGGACAGTGGATGCCCCGGCCACCAACACCACACTCCCCACCACGTGACCCACACTGGCCAGAAAGGTGATGGCGTACGTGCTCAGACATAGGATGACGCAGACACAACACTGGATGTCATAGCCCAAGGACACAGAACAGACTCTCAAGCCCCGCGTCGCCAGCCTGCAAACCCACGCTAACAAGATGCAGCGCATGCACCGGCCCAAAGAAGGTCCCGGACCGGCATACAGCATCTTCCAAGGTCGCAACGCCCCCAAGCCAGCCCCCTTCCACCAGTAGAACCAGTGTAACCAAAACCACGACCACGACCGGAGGGGGCGGGGGCAGCGGCCCGGCGGGTCAAGCGTCCTAAACTGGCACCCAAGATAGCGCCGCCCCGGCCCGAGCCCAAGCCAAAGCCGCGGACCAGCCCGTACTTCTCACCGCACGAACACAAGGCCATGCCCCTGGAGAAACCCTGAGGGAGCAGAAGTAGAAAGGGTCTATGTCTGCTCGCTGAAAAGGCAGCCCAAGCAATGGGTCTGGTTCGGGGGCAACCTATAGCTAAGAATAGCATCGCAACCCTTACCGGGACGGGACGAGAAAGCAACCACATCCAACGTTGAGCTGTGGGACGACAGACCGTTCCCGGAGTGCCCGCCAGAGCTCCACACACCAGAGAACCAGGTAGCACCAGGCACGGTCTGCACAGGGGACATGGCGGAGGCCTGGCTGGAGGAGCCTGATATCCCCGAGGAACAACGAGTGGTGACAGCCCTCGCCCACAAACTACGCCTGCGAGAATGACTCCCGGCCAGACGGACGCACCGGGAGAAAAAAACCGCTCAAACGCACGGCGACAAGGCCACAGCCTTACTTGTTACCCTGATGTCCCTTAACAAACCAGGAGGTGTGTACAACACGTCCAAAGCCTCAGACCTTCAAGACATCCCTATCGTGCTGGGATGTGACCCTGACGCCATGTTATGGCAGTAAAAAGTGCTCGAGACCCGCACCAACACCCCAAACCTGACCGCCATCCTCACCAGAACAGGGTATCAGTACCAGACCATTTGGGTTAAAGGCGTACTTATATCCCACAAGCCCGAGGTTCAAGTCCACGTCTCCCTACGACTAGGCATTGAGGGCCGACTGGCGGCATATATACTCGTGGGCTCATCCTGGCAACCGAATGTCATTAACGTACACGTCTGATTTGGCCACGCCACAGACGACTTCTTCGAGCACCTCATGGGGACCTACCAGCAGCTGGCCGTGATGGGGCCCACAGTCATCATAGGAGACTTCAATGCCGCCCGTACAATGGACAACCGCGGGGGAAGACCTACACCGGATGATACAGCTGTAAAGATGGCCATGCACCACTGGAACGTGCAAGACCTCATGGCCTCCCTACAGGGCCAGGCCTCGCACCAACCCCGCAACCGCAACCGGGCTCCACAGATTCACGCATCGACTTATGCCATGAGGACCCGACACAAGTGAGAGTGACACGGACGCAGTACCACGACCTGCCATCCAAGGCGACTAGACACCGCCCATTAGAGATGCAGCTCAAGGTGCTGCAAGTCCGCCCCACCCCCTCAGAGGATGTGGACCAGGACGCAGAACCCGCCATCAGCCCCCCGGAGGAACATAGCACACCCCAGTGGGTGGCATACTACCGCACGGTGGACCGCATCCTCGGCCACCGGATTGACCCTAATTGGAAACTTGCCATGAGGCAAGCGGCAGCAGCATGTTGCCTCCACGAGAGACTCCACTACGAGCAGGAGACTGTCACCCTGCACCGGGACCTACGCCCAATCGTCAGTGCCATATTGTGTGATAAACGACACCTACATACCGCATTCCACTTTCACAACCCACACACCCAACGACACGCCCACCGCATTTGGGCGCGGCTAGAAACCACAAGACGGCAACTCAGGGAGTGGCACGAGCGTCGACCAAGGGACCTCGCACAGGAACAACAAAGATGCTCCCCGAACCCCAAACCATACAAGTCGCTGAAGCACCTGGACAAGATCTTGGGAAAGACGGGCCACCGGGGCATCACAGCGGTACACCTTCAGGATGGCACGGCAGCCAACGATCCCAAGGAGGTCATTGAAGAGGTGTTAAACAGCTTCAAGCGCCAACACAATGCGAAGGACGGAGAATTATCCGACTATACCAAGAACCTGATTTCACATTTGCCAAAACCATACAACCGGACACAACGACGTGACATACACCGCACCTTGTTTCGGTGCGGGTACTGGATCAGGTGTTGCACAAACTGAAGCCAGGGAAAACCCCAGGAGTGGACAGTCTACCTGCAGAACTCTACTGTAGACTGCCACTCAACCTGAAGAGGCACAATACGGCACGCATCTGGGACATAGCCATAGGGACGAAGGACATACCGCCTGACTGGGCAAACCTGGTGCGCCCATTGTCCAAAAAAGGCGACTGGGCAAACCAGGACAATTGGAGACCCATCGTGTGCGCCATCACGGAGGCGAAACTCATCTGGACGCTCATCCTGAAACGAGTGGCCCCAGTGGTGTACCGGGCTATCCAACCGACGATGTAGGGACCAATACCAGGAAACTCACCACTGGAAGCCGTCTATATGCAGGAGGTGGTGGTGGATATGGACCCCATTAGCCTCATCATCACGTTCCCGGATGTCAAGGGAGCCTGTCCCAACACCCCACATCGCATTCTGCGCGCCGGCTGGTAGCACATGGGACTCCCTTTTGAAGGTTTCCTGCAAGCGTACCCCGCCACCCGCCTATACACGGTGCAGACCAATGTAGGCACAACCCCAAGGACCGAGTCAACCAGCGGGGTCCCACAGGGAGGCGCGGAGGGCCCATTCCTTGTCCTGCTTGTCACCCTCCCGCTTGCCTTCTACGTAGGACGCACTTACCGTGACAGGACATCATACCCCCTACGGACCACGCTACTGTTGTTCGCATATAACACGACGATAGTTACCGCCACCGCCCGCCAACCCCTACCGGACGCCTGAGACTACACCAGGGCCACCCAGGTGCTTCAGGATGTTACCAGCTACCCGGGAAACAACCAGCTTCTGGTACACAACGTCACGTCAGCCGCCATGGTACACAATGCGCCACCCCCGCCTCTCCGCCCCGGTGACACACCAATGACCCTGGTGGACACTGCCACCTATCTGGGGATTCAACAAGCAGCCACAACGGGAGAAGTCACCCTGGCACCCAACCTGGAACGCCAATGAACACGCACCCTCGTCATCGCACGCATAGGCGCACTGTCCACCCAGTCCCTGGCGTACTTCTTACAACCCGTGCTCAATGCGGCCCTGCACCTGACACACCCAAGGTACATGGTAAAAGGGGCTGTCACCACTGTACGACGTGCTTGGCCGGTCCACGGCCACCGGCCCACCTCCCTCCCCGCCGAGGTCCGCATAGCGTCAGTGCCGTACTGTGAGGACGGCACCAACCATCCGATCCACAGTCCATACACCGCGCACAACACGCCCCAGCTACACCGCCTCGTGCACATCCAAGAGCCGGAAGTGGGAGAAGTCTTCACGCTAACACTACGGGAAGCCCAACACCAACGCAACACGTGTCCCCAGTACATACTCCACCAACGGGGCCTCCCCACCACGGTGGGAACACGAATATGGAACCACCTACCACTCCAGCTACCGCACCACGAACATGTCATTCAAACGAACCACAGGTGCAAGGGGGCGGGCCCGATAGCCATCCTGCACACCGATTCGGGCAAGGATCCAACAGGGGAAGCCACGGTCCTTGGCCAAGTTGGCACCAGTGTACACCTCCTGAGAATAACGCCAAACCAAATGCGAGCCCTCCTGCGGGCGGGCACCCATCACCTCCCCTTCCTACAGCACCCTCATTGGCCCAAGAAATCGGTTCTAGAAAGCCACCCACGCACGACAGCCGGTCGCCCGCCACAACCAGATGGAGAGGTCCATGACGCATACAACCTGTTCTGAAGCACTCACAAGCAGCCCCTGCCACAGAGCCCCCCGAATAGAAACCGGCACCGACCGCCGGATCAGGTGGGGTACGTTCCGGAGGCTATGATACCAGCAGTCCTCCTACTGGCACCGAACGGCGTCAAAGTCACCCTGTGGCCCGGCAAAACGCAGGGCAACTACTGGATGCTGCCCCCGCCCACGGCACGCAAGTTCACCCCACCAGTGTTACCACAGGACGCACTGACAGGCATACCCACCACGTGCTGGCGATGCGGGCCCCAGGCACTGGCCACACCAGGCCCTATCCTCCAACTGTAGGCACGCCACCACCACAAACTGAGGGCCCATGCTACCCCAGAGCAACATCAGTGGCCTCACACACACTTCGAGCCAGCCCGAACGGATTTGCCAGCCACAGTGACATGGAAGCCCAATACCCCGGCAGAGTGGTGCATCCATCGACGGCAATTCAGCACCAACCACCCCGCCCTCACCTACGCGGTACTTGCAAAACACCGCAGGCACCTGCGTACCCCACCAAAACCCCGTTGCTCAAGCGAAGTCCCAGAGACACAAACCATTGAGTGGACCACATGCCACCCGAAACGGGCGTATCTACTCCAGTACATACACAACTACCTCATACAAGGACACGAAAGGAACCGCGAGTACGTACAAATGAACGCGGCGGCGACGGAGGTCATCCACCAGGGGATGGAGGTTTACGTCGTCCCCCGGATCACGCCAGCCACCACCACACCATGGGCAATTACAGTGGGGATACCGCGCGTCAGGGCATATCAGCCGACGTCCCTGTGCCGCCTGCCCCGGCCAGATAACCAAAACACCATCATATTTGCTGACGTGTCCGGCACGACGGCCCTCACATCAACAGCCGGTGGGGCAGCTCTTGAACTAAAGCCGGACACAGTGGGCCAGCTGCGGCAACATCAACTGACTGGGATCACCATCTTCGGGGCCTCCTTGCACGGTGAGCTGAAGACACTAGCGATCGTTGTGGACGCCGTTACCACCGTCTCCGAGGCACTGCAGGATCAACAACACCACATATTGGTCATATTTGACGCGGCAGTGGACTTCCAGATCGTAAGGCGCCTCGCAAGACAGCCCCTGCACAAGGCAACGGACTCCAGCCTGGGCACGCAGGCACTACACCTGTGGGTGGCACTACGGAACCTGCGAGGGCACATTGCCCTGCAGTTGATAAAAAAAGAGTCCCATCGCTACAACTTGGGTAGCGGACACATAGACCTACATGCACACAACCAACTCGGGGAGCACGTACCTACCCCGGACGAGCCCCCTCTACACGACCACATGCACACACACCTCCAGCACCTACCCCCGATCTTGCAGCCCGGGGAGCCGCGCCTGGGGGTCCGAGGACGTGATCTACAATGACATTGGGCAGGCATACCACTACCCACATCCTCTCAGAACCATGGCCCACATCTGGGGCAGCCACACCGACAACACCCTCATGACCTGCCTCCAACAGGAGTTACAAACGACGCTGTACTACTCGGCCCTTGATGCGTCCCTGCTACCAGTACACCGGCAAAAACGGCGAGCAGCTGCCCCTACTAGACAGAGTGGCACTTTGGTACGGCAGGAATGGTATTTGCATACCGCCCGAGTACACCGTATGCCCGTGCCACCTCAGAACACCGGAGACATGGGACCACTTCACGCGATGCCCACTAGCCCAAGACAAATTCCCCTTGGCCACGTGCAAACCGGAGGACACGATCACGCAACACGCCGGATGGGGCCTGGCGACTCCGCCGGCCAGCGAGGTACGATGCCTGATGCGTAAACCAGCGATTAAGGGAGCAGTGTTACGGGGGTGGTGCCCCTGGAGCTCTACCAAGTCCTCGCTGACAATGCACCCGGTACAAGGGCCACAGTGAGCCACATGCAGCTCACGGCCATCAGAGAAGCAGAGGCACAGCTGCAACATTGCGTCAAACCATACGCACAAGAGGCACAGCACGCCCCGGACAACCAACGTATCTACTGTAACCTGATCATACATTACCAATCGGTTCAGCTGACGGACTAGCGCGTTGTCTGGGAGCCTCAGCGGGGCCGTAGCAACAGCACACATCGCGCCACACCACACGCCACAGTACACGGCACGCGCACCCCTGGACTCGCTGACCCCTACCCACTACTCACATTTTCCTCAGGATGCCCACTGGCGAGGCCCCCCATCCGGATGGACGGGGGGAACCGCGCAACGTGTGCTTCGAGCCAGGGCTTCTCGAACATGACCTTGGCTGTAGCAGCACCGAGACGCAGCACTGGTTCGGCAGCCAATGCGTAGTCAAGCTGCATCATTGCCCCATTCGCAGGCAACGGCAACAACCCTGTGCACCGGCCCGCCCCCCAGACAGACCCAGGAGGAGGACCTCTCGATGGTCAGGATAAGGATGCTGGCCACCAAGAACATCTGGCCTGCCCACGACCACATCGGCGGCGAACACAGCCAAAATGTCGAGTGGCTGGAGACGCTGTGGAGCCTGATGCCACCACCGGCCCGCCCCCCCTGGCGCCCGGCGCTGGCAGGTACCAGCGGGCGAAAACCCCACCAACTACGCCCCAGAGCACGAGCCCTACAACAGGGTGCCGCCGGGCAGCCTACCCCTCCTCAGCAAGCTACCGAGCAGGTAGCTCCTGAACATCATAAACATTGAGAACTACAGGGCCGTCACCATCGCCCTCTCCACCCGCTTCCCCTTCGCTTTTCGGTGCCTGGTCGGGGATGGGGAGTGGGCCGTCAGGCTTGCCCGAGGCGCCCAGGGCCATGACTGGGGAGACCTCTTCTTCCGCAGTGGAGACCTGCGCCCTGGCGGAGAATCATCTACAGGGTCATGGCCGCCCTGTTGACGTGTAGGCATATCCCCGTCCCCGAGTGGGTACAACCTGTGGTCCAACGGGCCCAGCAGCCACCCGTCCCCCCACCACAAGGGGGCACCTATGGAAACGCGGCCATGACCCAGGCAGCCCACAACGTCGAGGCCCCGGCACACTACTGGTCCAGCTCCAACACAGCCAGCCGACCAGGTGACTTCCACCCTAGCACACTCCCCTGGCGGGAAGCGTACCCCCAGTACTGCAGCGAGCTCCCTTGGCGGTACCGGCAGCCCCGGTACCCTGGCTTGGCCAGTGCGTCTATCCGGACCCAGCCGAGGCCACAAGACACGTCCAGGGCCACGGAGGCTCTGTTACCATCAGGGGCCAACCCACAGAGCCGCCTGCAAGAACTTGCGGCCAAGCGAGCGGCACCACCCTACCCACCAACACCACAGGATTGTCCTGACTCAACCAGCGCACCACTAAAAGGTGCACGCGCCAGAGACCGGGGCAATCCTGCGCCTTCCACCGAGAGGGAGATCACTGAGCACCACACGACGGCGGCGACGCAACCTGACGCCGGCGCACGGAATGAGGGACCCCCCTGGCACCACGCATCCGCAAAAAACGGCCACCCCAAGCACCATGAGACACCACGCCCCTCGCAACCCAACATATGCCCACGGGCGGCATCACCCCCTGACCCCAGCGCGGGTTGACCCGGAACCCTGCCCACACCCTGGCTCACGGGCGCGGCCTACAACACCTGTACCACCCGTCAGCTCCCCGGCGCTCAGCCAGACCTCGGCTCCGGTGCCGGCGCGTGCCACCACCCCGCACGCTGATGCACCAACAAGGACGCAGCGCCACGGGCCCCAACCCACGGTAGCACAGCCGCAGGGACCGAAGCTGGCCGAAACCCTGGGCGGGGCGCGCCACCAGGCGACCTAGCTGGGACCACTGACATGCCAACCGCAGACAGGACGCAGGCAATCACCGACAGCCCGAGCTGTACGCTACCGGCACCACGTGACCCGGAGACTCAGCCGGGGGCACGGACCACCGGCGACACAAATGCGCTACCTACATCACCAGCCAGCCCGCGACAGGGTAAACCCACGGAAAAGGCTGGGGCTGGGCCCCAGGAGAGGGCAGTAGGCGACAGCCGCGAAGGGCCGGACTCGCCGTGCGGTGAGCAACTAGCCGTCATGGACGCGGAAAAGGCAACCGTCCTGCCAACACACCTTGCCCTCCATGCACTACCCGCGAGCCCCCCTGGCACTGACCGGCACCACCCACCCACGGGGGGCCCACGACTTGAGAACAGAACCGTTAACTGGCTATGAGACACCGGTGACTTGCAGGCCCGGCACAGATGAAGCGAGACCAAGGGACCCAGCACCGGCAACCCCCGGGGCCCGCCACCTCCCACAACCGTGGTTGACAGCGCCCATCACAGCACTGCTGAGCACTCCGGCCCCAACGCCCGGGCACCGCCCGCGGCCTCCCCGGGAACCGCAGACGCCGCAGGGGGGGGCACCCTGCCCACAGGCCCCCCGCCAGCCGGAGGCACCGAGATGTACCGTCTGGACAACAGGGGGCACCGGGCACACAGAGGCTGGAGGACAAAAGACCACACACACATCCCCTGGTTCTGGTGAATGAGGAACGGACAGAGGGTGCCACCGGCGACGGTTACCCACCGCAGCCCGCAACCACGGAAGAACGTGCCCAACCCGGTGCTACCACGAGCCCGGCACGAGGGCAGATGCACGGCGATCGACCAGCCAGAGCCCCGGAGACGGAGGACATCCCGGTGTCGGTGTTCAACGGGACCGCACCAACGGCAGCCCAAGGACCGCCAACGGACAGGCACCTCCACGACGATGAGTCCTTCGACGCCTTCATGGCGTCCTGCCGGGACAAGAGCCCCACCCCAGGACCGGCAGCCACATCCGCACCGAGGAATACGGCACCACACAGGGAGCTCGCTGGCCCTACGCGGGACCTTGCATCCGCGTCCCACCAGGCACATCTTTGTCGCAACTATGCCACCTTGGGGCCAGTAGCCACCGTCCACACAACCGCCACGAGGGATCATCATGCAAGAAGGCGTGCCGTGGAGGTCACTAGTCAACACCCACACACACAGGACACACCGACCCATGTTGTCCGAACACCAGGACCAAGAGGACGCCCAGCGCCCCAGCGCAGAGGCGGACCACGCGGCGGCCCTTGACCTCGACCTGTGGCTCCCTTGGACCTCTGACGTGGGGCAGCTGACGCTCCAGGTCCGAACCCGATGGCTCCTCATGGATATACACGACATCATGAACCGCACCCGCACCATGGCGGACGTCATCTGTGACCACCGCGAGGGGCGCCCCCCACCATGGAACAACCCAGCCAGTGGTGGTATGTAGCCACCCGCCTCATGGCGCACATGGGGGCTTATACCCCACACGACCTAGACAAGCTACATTGGCGGTGGCACCACAGGGCGGCCCTCCGCATCCGAGAGGCCCTGCTCCGACACAACATCTGGACAATCCGGACCCTCCATCCCCGGGGGCCACCCGCCCCCGGCAGGGCCACGGGGCACCAACGCCAACAGGCCCGGACGACCAAGGGACCCCCGAGGCAGATGGCACGCACCAGCCACTCGCAGATCCCGCACAGACGGGCTTCCGACGTGGCGCCCCCATGCAGTCAACGGCAGGGCCCCCTCTGGCCGTTCACCCATCCTCGGCCGGACCACGGCGATCAGCGCGCCCCGTAAACAAGAAACGAGCAACACTCCCCTCGGACACAGAAACCGCCGCGGGGGTGCAGGAGATCGGCGGGCATCCAAGGCCAAAGTCGCACACCGTCCTCAGCAGCGTAGCGGATGACCTTCCATGATGACGCCGACAACAGCCAACACGGACCCAGCGGGAGACAACAACAGCAACTGTCACCCACGGCCGAGCCCTGGCAACGACTCAAAAGGTCCCGAACGGACAGAACACAAATCCCCACCATTCTCCCACCAACCGAGCGAGCGCTTGACAGCGCTCAGCGTATGCACCAACACGGCGGAGGCCGCCTCGTCCAGCTCTTCTGCCGCCCCTCCAACAAAAGGACGAGCGGCACTACACCAAGGCCACGCGAACCATTGACGGCCTCACAAACTGCGACCCGGGTCTCAACGACGTCGGTTCACCCCTCACATGACCGCGGCCCCGCCGCAGCCCAACAACACCAACCAGAGCACGCACACGGGCCACCACGGAAACCAGCGTACACAGGAGGGGGGGCACAAGACTTCAAGACGGTGGCCACGGCAGCCACTACGACACGAGCGGCCATACCTGTGCAGGTCCCGCTCAGCGACCCCACTCTGGCCACGATGCAAGCGTGATCCGCGACCTTGGTGCTGCGCCAGCACAACGAGCCCAGCGACACGACGCCAGACAGCGGTGAAGCGATGACGGAAAGCCAGGAATCGAGGAAGCCTGAGGCCACCCCATCTCCTACCGCATGCTCCAGCCCAGCACCCCAACAGCCCGGGCCTGCCGAGGAAGACATGTACACAGAACCCGACAACAACGTGTCAGGGACGGTCCCTCATCCTGCACCCTTGCGGCCCGGGACAGGGATATCATGCCCCTCCCACCCCCAAGGCCGGCACACTCGAGAGACCCCCTCGGCCTGAAGGAACTACGGACGATATACGGCGTGTACCACAGCACGCCCTCGCACGACCTGGTAGAGGCCCTCCGGGCGCACTTACACCACATCCGCCCCGACCGGCGCTTTGCGGCAGCCCTCCTCCCACATGGAGCTACCAGCATCTGCGTGCGACAACTCCCAGCGCTCCTCACACCGGGACAACGTACCCCAGACGACCTCATCGACGTGTGGAACTGGTGGTTGAACTACCATGAGCGGGACCAGGGGCAGATATGGGTCCAGCACCTCGCCCGGGAACACACCCTCATCGCGCGAACAACCGAGCCCCGGCCTGCACCAAGCCCCGGAGGCCAGACGCGAGCCGCGCCGCAACTGAGTGCCGACGCCCTGAAAAACCCGGCGTACAATGGACTGGCGTACTGGGAAAGCTGGACCGCCCCAGAGAGGCAGGACAACATCCGGGCAATGATGGAGCGATATGCGCAAACGATGGGGCCCGAGGCACACGCGAAGCCTCCGGCGCGCGGCACCCCCAGCACCGGCGTCATCGTGGTGTTGGAAGACGGCCACTACTACCAGGTGAGGATCGCGCCACGACCGCTGGAACACCGCTGGGACTTGCTGGCTGCCGACTCCATGCTCCCCAGGGACATGGACCTGCCAAATGGCCCCACTCCCCTGCTCCCAGGCCAGGCCTCAGACCCCCTGATCGCCTTCCCGACCGGCAGGGCGGGCACATGGCATGCAGGACACGTCCTCTACTGTGGCCTGTGGCGGTGGGCCCAACGGAGGGGGTAGCACACCAAGGAATGGTGAGCGACATGGAGTTTCCACCTTGTTGGCCGGCAACAGGCAGGGATCATCCCGCTTCACGACCGGGCAGCCAGACAGCCCGCCACGGACAACCTTCTCCCGTCTATGCTATCCACCAGATCTGAGCATTTTCCGGCGGGACAAGTGTCACCCGCCATCCACACGGAGGAGGAAGCACAAGCAGCACATACAGCCCTCCTGAGCGAGATCTTCGCCGCCCTCCGCACGGCCGTCTCCAGGCATCCGGGTAAACCGCAATGCCTTGACCAACGACAGGCCATAATCCAGCCCCCCCTCGCAGGACACGCGGATCACCAAGACGGCTACCATACAACACCGGCCACCAACTGGCCACGGGGCCCGACCGACGAGACCACCGCCCCGCCCGCCCACCAGGGTGAGGCACCGAGGTCGCACCATTGGGACCACCTCCACACAACCCCACCCGCTGCGCGCCGAAACCTCTGATGTTCAGCTGCGGTGCATGCCCTGGAGATGCTGATGATAACCAATCCCCCATGATGTGTACCACAAGGTCCCGAGGGGGCCAACTACACATCCAGCGCAACCGTCACATACGCTGGTCAGGCAGATTACGGCCTGGGGGCGCAGAGAACGCTATACGGGATTGCACACGCCACACAGTGCGCCCTGAACACCCAAACCCCGCCGCAGCGTGACCAAGAGCCAGACAATGCAAGGGACTGCAAACCACGGCACAGTTTTCCTCCAGCATGCCCTTAGGAAAGGGCACTCCCTTGTAGGGCCCGAATGTTAACGCCGAATTGAGGCGAAGACGAACACACCGATACGATCCCTGACGCTGGCACGTGGGGCCCACCGCGCGAGTACGCCCGGAACACAACCAAAGCAGGCCAACACATTGCACCGCGAGCCGTGCAAATCCCCACAGCCCAGCCAGCAGGCCTTCCCCCCTTGTCCGGATGAGGTCGGACGCGGAGTCCATAAAGGGGGACGCCGGCAGCCTGGCGAGCCTCACATCCACTAACCCACCGGCCCCACGGGCGACGCTCAGGAAAGCTACATCGGACGACCGTCCGCACGCGTAATCTTTAGGAACGTTATCCACTGGGACGCAGTAACAAAGACCAAGTAAGCCAGGGACATGGGGGCCACAAGCTCCACAGGGCCGCTGACCAGAGCAATACCGGCCCAACGTACCGTAAGGCCCTAAGGCCCTAAGATACCGGCACGACGCAGCCAGGGCTGTACGGCACAGACGCATGGACACCAGGGGGGCACGAGGCGGTATCGGGGAGCAAAGAACCAAGGACTCTGGAGGTGGGGAGGAACACGCCAGGGGGCATAAAACCACCAGGCGCACCAGATGCCCCGAGACTCCCCTGGGGAGGTTGGGCGGACACCGACCAGGGGGGCATTGCCACCAACGGTTTTGTGCATACGCTACAAACACATGACGACAAGGGAGCGACAATGCCGACAGAGACTAAGTGTAGCGCGATACGGTGTTATGCATGCGGCGAGTGCATGAGGGCAGGGGCAGGCAGATCGGTGCTTTCTTGGCAGGGGCCGGCCGCAGCAAGGAGCTCCGGTCACCGTACGTGGACGGCCACGTACGATGGGAAAACCACACCTACATCCAGGGCCAGCCAACGCAACCGCATGGGCAAATACCGGCTGCAACGTGGCGGGCCCATCGATGAACACACTGGCCGCCAGGCAACTAACATAACCATCCACAAACCACGCAGCTACGGGAGCCCAACTGCTAGCAGACCGCACACCAACTAACTACCAACATCAAAGACTCATTACAACAGACGCGCCAACGCCGACGGAAGCACGTCAGACCCAACAGCGAACAAACCAACCATACGGCGACCAGCACTACCAGGTACCAACTAAACTGCTACAGAAACAGCAACCTGACAACAAACAGACCACACGCAAACCGGCCAACACCAAACCTGCCAGGCATGCAAGTGTTGAAACGGGAAAGGCGTCCCCAGGGTTGGCAACATCACACACCACATCCACGGACACGAGGACACACCGCAGCTCTACCACTATACAACCGACCAACCGACGACAACGAACTACTTCGAACCCCCAGCCCCCCAGAAGAGCGCAAGGTTGATCGAGTCAGGAAGCGTGAGCACGCGTCACGGCATGCGAGTCCCGTAGCACGTGCTTCTTCAAGTCATCTCACGGCTACTGAAAACCGACCCAGGTGGGGGTGCCTGTAGGACATGGCCTCCGGCCCGGCCCCTGAGCCCTCGGCTCCGGAATCCGGAGATTGATGAGGAGGTGCGATGGGATCCACCCCCAGGTATCATCCGCTCAAAGTAGAGGAATGTGAGACCTTGGTTGAACATCGGTTGACTCTCTGGGCAGAACCCAATTGAGGGTACTGCTCGCGGCGGAGGACCCTTCCTCCCACATGTGGGAGCCGCTTTATGGGGGCACGTGACGTCGGGCCGTGGTTGGGTGAGCCAAACCCCCTTCATGGGCGACCCCAGTCCAAACATGACCTACCTACCTACGTGTCCAGCATCTCAGTTGACAAGTTTTGGACCGCTGCCCAGCACCTGGGCCTCACATGCGGCCCCATCCCATACCTCAACGTGCGGCTACTGGCAGCCTTTGTTTGGTGGCGCCGTGGTCCGCTCTCGCCAGCACCAGACTGACATACTGCATAGTTCTCATGCACCTTGGAGTGCTCATGCTGCAACTTCCAGCTACCCTGGACGCCACATATAACAGAGACGTCAATTGGCGCTTCAAGCAGAGCTTTGGCACAGCCGTCACTCCCTGGTCTGGACCCGCCTTGGAAGGTCAGTTTCTGACACGACACGTGTCAAGGTGATAGGTCTTGCAGGCCACCCGCAACCGCCTTTACACATGGGCAGCGATATCACCAGCCTTTGGCGCAGCCTTGTGCCCACTTTGGAGGCTGGTGTTTCCAGCTATGCCCAGGCACAAGGCGTGAGAGTGCGTTTGCAAGGTCATATCCCTGCTGCTGCAGACGTGGGTGTTTCGGCTCATACCGGCAGGAGCCGGCCATGTCCCCGGTTCTGGAGCTTCTTTGGCAGTGTGCGAGGGCACAGTCCTGGTCTCTGGCATCCACTCAACTCGCGCCCTGACGGTGCTGCAGCGCCCCTGCCTGACGACATCTTGGCCGGCCCTAAGAGGACAGCGTACACCGTCAGAAACCTGACAGCTCATGCGCTGTTGTCTGTCACCCCCCTGGAGCTCATACCCGGGTTATCTCCACGATGGCGGCGGCTGCCTCGGCAGTGCCGCCGCCTTTTGACGTAGTGCAGGCATCTCTTCCCGACACCATCGCAGGCGAGCCCCTCGTTTGGATGCCTGCAGTAACAGTACCCCAGGCAGTCCGCATCCCTGGGCTGTTTCTGTTGCTAACGCCGTGGGTTTTCTTTTGTGTTGACGTGTGTGCTCCTCACCACACAGTTGCAGGCAGTTTTCTTGTCGGTACCCCCAGTGGCACCCTTAGCGCTGCACGCCCGCCATGGAGACGATGGTGTGGTTGTCGTGACGTGCAGTTCTGACTTGCTACTGCCTGAAATAAGACTTATGCTGACCACGGCGGCGTCTGTTCACGGACTGGTTGTGCTTTCCAGTGGCCCAGTACCACAGGCTCTGTTCTTGGCCATTCATAGCCAGTTTGGGTCACATTCTTATCATGACGATGATCTCAATGATCGATCATGTAAAAACAATGATAGCCAAGAAAAGAAAGTGGGTATGACCACACTGTCAGTACTGTCCCCAGGGCTTCATGTTTGTTCCAGTAAAAGCCTCAAAAGGTAACTGACTTGTTGTAACATGAGAATGTATAAGCATCCAATGCTGATACTAGCAATTTGCGATAATTGAGCTGATTGTGAGGGTGATTCCGACACAATCCACATGTGAGCACCGCGTAGACCCAAGTAACAACAATTTCGTCATCTCCAGGTCCTTATAGGCCCTGTGACAGTGGTTGATTGCAAACCTAACCAACAATCTTAATGTAAGAGCAAATGCAAATAGCGTTCTCAGCAGATCCATCAAATAGACGATTTCAATCCGACCTTGTTATGTGTCAGAATCTCTGAAATGAGCACGAACTCAAGCGAGTCGTCCCCGGGCCAGGTAGAGGAGTCCAGCTAGCAGCAAAACACGTGGGTGTCTTCGTGGATGAAGACAAGGGTCTCTGGATGTGGATCATCCAGCATGACGGGCATACACCACAGGATGATGATGATGACTATAATGGATATAATCCCCAAGATGACCTCAGGATGTTCCGTCATCTGTTCATCCAACCACATGGACACGGTGCCAGCACTGTCTCTTGTCAAGGCCAAGGGTTCATGCTGGCCGTAATATTTCAGGGAATTACCAGGGATTTTTTTTCTGCTCTGGTCTTGTTTGGAATGGTTCGTGCCACCATTGGAACTTCTTCTTGTACTTGTAAGTCTTTCTTGGTGACACAATCCTTGAGCCCAGACAGCTCACCGTCGAGATCAGCGTGCTTCTTAAGGAACCTGATGAAACTGTCCGTACACCAATGAATGAAGCTCGATACTGGCTGGGGTTTATCCTGTTCCCGACTATAACCTTTCCATCTACACAGTATATACCACTTTTTCCGAGCATCCTTCTTGTAATCAAACATCTTCTCCCATTCGAAACTAATCTTGGCCCTCTCCTTGTCACTCAGGTACTTCGAGGTCCAATACACTGGCTTGTAAACGGTCATGGTGTACCTTCAGATTCCTGGCTGGCTCAACCTCCATGTTGACTGCCGATGACCCTTGATTTGCAATAGGCCTTTCCAAAGTGGCAACCACTTGTTGTCGTCCTTCAGCGTTTTCTCTGACCTACAAAGCCAGACTTGCAGGCCCTCCTTGAAGGGTTTATCTTGTGTTCTTAATTCATCTTTGAAATCATGCCAATCTGCTTGACTCTCAAATTTGGCTTGAACCCACTTAGAATCTAGTTTCCTCATCCTTTCAAACCAATGTTAGGCGTCATACTACTACCCTTGTTCGAGAAGAGTATTCTGTTTATCTTGCTTGCCTTGACATTCTTGCTTGCTGGATTTTCAACTGTTGAAAACCTTGCTCGATTTCCTCAAAGTGCAAAATGACAAAGAACACGTACAAAGCAGCCAAGATAGCGGATCGAAATCGAAATCCTTTCATCATCCTTCCGCTTCGAACCGTAAGTATCAACGAGGGGCTGCACATAGAACCATGCAGGCATAAATACGAAGCTTCAGTCATGTAAGAACAAAGCAATTGATTTTATGATGAAAACAGGCATACATCGGGGCCCAAGGATAGTCCCAAGCACTTCATGACCACAGGTTGACATGCAACAGATTTGGCTAGGAATCAGGGGCACGTAGGCGCGGCCAGACACAGGATATGGCTTGGCCAGCATGGCCAAGCAACTGAATTCAGAATCAGTTAAGAAGTAGCACCACAATATGTAGGTGAGATACGTTAGTCTAGGGGTCCTGAGGTGGGTCACCACTGGGCTTGACCTACAAGACCCAAGGCATGAAGTGCTTTTTTTTTCGTATAACCTCCATGAAGGAAGATGCCTCTGCTCACTTGAGTGGTAGGGGTGAACCTCATGGGGGGGCTAGGGTTATAATCCTAGTTACTTTGAAAAGTCTACCTAAAGCTTCAAAAGAGTGAGAATGATGATTACGTGTGAGTCTTCATCACTTCTCAAGGAATAGGGGGGGCTTGGCCTGGATCAAATAACCCCCAGAAAAACAGATAGTGACTGTTTCTTACCCCCCCCTGGAATACTAGTTCATCAGGCTAGTAGGACCAAGGAAAATGCACGAATTACCCTGAAGTTACCTCAGAACTGCAACCTCAACTTCCAACCAGCGATGCACATTCTAATCAGCTGATAGAAGCCTATCACGCTGCTAGTACCTCACAAAACAGTGTAGTGTACCGTGTCTGATGTCCTTTCGAAGAAGCATGCTCGAATGGTGGCCGGCGTGGGGCGAAAACATTTGGTGACACTTTGGGGGTAGAGGGGATGGAACCCAGGACCTCCTCCCTGGAATACACCTGGTGACCCACTAGGGTATGGTGGAACGCTCTGGTGCGGACGGCCATCGCTGTATAAACAGTGCTTTAGTAAACGTCCTGACCAAGCGTCGGGGCGGAGCAATACTCCTGATGGAGTGCAAAAAACTCCAGGAGCGGATACATTTGAAAATGAAACCAACAGGGTGTGAATCCTGCGGTGCAGCGGAAGGGTTAGCCATTTTAAAAGTCAAATCGCTGAAATTTTATGTAAGAGCGTTCAAAACTGTGAGATTTAGTCCAACACTTGCAGTCGTAGAAAAGCGCAACAGAGCCGCGCTTCACAAAAGGGGCTACAGACGCAAAATGGCTGTTCTGAAAGAACATGCTGGCCGTGCTTTTAAAAGTCTTTGCAAGAGGTTTTTGCACAATTGCATCAAAACCTTTTATAAACATTAGGAAAACTCCAAGAAACAGGAACCACACAACAGAGCAAGTGGAGCACCCGCTTCTCAGGTATGTTATTGTCATTTTGAACGCATGCATTGCGCTTTTGTTGGCTGTTTCATATAACTGCTAGGGTTGTTGCCGTTGCCGATTGTTGGGGTGTGGGTTCCTCTGATTTGATCTGCACAAGCAAAACGGCAAATGAAGGGTATGTGCCACGAAGGGGGCACGCAGCGCGCACGTAGACTGAGAGTAAGCCCTGTGCTTGCGATCCATGTGCTCAATTCGAGCATTCATGAGTTGTTGTGCCTTCGTCATGCTTTCCCTTACTCCTCCCCTCTCTTCACAGGTGAAAAAAAAAGGACTCCTGCGTACTTCTCTTTGCGGTGATGTTAAAGTAGGGTTGCTTATAACGTCAGGCTTCAAATTGCCTTGTGCTCGTGCCGTTCATCTTGTTGATTCTGCCGTAGATAACAAAGGAAAGGAAGTGACACACATACAATGCATTAGCCGCTTAGGGTTGTTTGAAACTGTTGTAAGGTCGTTTAAACGCTTAGGGTTGTTCCTGCGGTCATTGTTCTCCGCATTCGCATAGTGCATGGTGAGTAAGATGGGGAAGCCGAGGAGGAGCCCACCTCCTGGTAGAGTTTCTTCTTGACGGGGTCAAATGAGTTGTGGTTAATTAATCAGAGTATCGCCTCCCTTCCACACATGTTCATGATGCATTAAAGGGTATTGGGCCAGGCTTTGTGCCAGCGATAAAACTGTTGCCAGGTTACCCAGGGCTTTGCCCTACTTTCTTTCAGACAACTGGCGGAGTCCTCCGCGCTTGCTTGCTTGATAGGGCATTTTGAAAATGATGAATTATTTTCAAGTCAAAGACCCGTATAATCCAGGCAGGCGTGTTAGGTTCCAGGTCGAAACTGTGCTGCATGAGCATCCTTCTGCTAAGAACAGGGAAGGGGGAGGTGGTGTCGTTGGAAAGCCCTGCTGAACTGGGGCACTGATCACAGACCGAGTCAGGCTTATGGACAACATGGCCACCGGCAGCAAGTACAAATCGCGCTGCGCTCACCCTACGCACTCCTAACTCCAAGCCCTGGCAAAGAAACACGTGGAGGCATCCCTGTTAAGCCACAGCAGCCTAGTGGCACTGTGTTTTTTTTTTCACAGGAGGGCCATTGGGGCCTGAGAGACACTTGTCAACGCCATGCAGTACGGTGTGTAGGGGTTACGGTCAGCAAGCCTGGCAGGGACCGAGTACGGCTGTGCTCACCCTGCCCTCGAAGGCTGGTGCTGGCAGTAGTGTGTGTAGTGTAGTGGTGTCTCCTGCTACGTGTAGTTTCCTCACGGGCAGGGGAGTTTGTTAGCTTTTGGCCTTTAGAAGAACGAGATTGTATGCCCTTAGCACGCTTGACCACCAATCCCGTCTAGTAGGTAGGGCCCCTGCCATTTACTCTCAAGGATAGGCTCCAGCACAGAGACTAGCGGGAGGGCTCGAAAAGCAGCGGATGTGGACGGGCTTGGAAAACCGAAACCAAAAGAAGAGGGCCGGTGTCAGTACACCCAATCGAAAGTGGAGCTCTACCGGAGTTCTGAACCTGTCATTGTACACATTGATTAGGCCTAGTTGTCAGCACAAGAGGCTCACCGCCCCTGGGAGGCTAGGAAGCAGAAGCGATTGCGAGTAACGGGCCTCAACTGTGAGTTTCAAAGGGACAGAATCTCTTCAGGAGGGCCGGCGTGTTCAGGTGACCCGCAGTCGAGGTGGTCATATTGACGGGGGAACGTCTGACTGATCCGACCCCATCGGTACCTGGTCCAGCGCGTGGGCGCGTTCTTGGTACTCCACCGTGCGGAAAAATGTACGCTTGAAGGCCGTGGCAGTAGGACTCACCGACCATGGGGCTGCAAACATAATAAGCTGCCTGGTGGTATTCGATGATCCGGAGTGTTGCTTTCCTCAGTAAGGGGGACGTTTACCTCCCGGGGGAGCTTATACTCCTGCAGGAGTGGCCCGAAGGAGACTCCCAGCGGCAGGAGGGTATGCCTGGGAAGTCCTGCATGTCCATCCTTCTGGTAAGAACAGGGAAGGGGGAGGTGGTGTCGTTGAAAAGCCCTGCTGAAATGGGGCACTGATCACAGACCGAGTCAGGTTTATGGACAACATGGCCACCAGCAGCAAGTACAAAACGCTGTGCGCTCACCCTATGCACTCCTAACTCCAAGCCCTGGCAAAGAAACAAGTGGAGGCGTCCCTGTTAAGCCACATCAGCCTAGCGGCACTGTGTTTTTTATTTTACAGGAGGGCCATTGGGGCCTGAGAGACACTTGTCAACGCCATGCAGTACGGTGTGTAGAGGTTACGGTCAGCAAGCCTAGCAGGGACCGAGTACGGCTGTGCTCACCCTGCCTTCGAAGGCTGGTGCTGGCAGTAGTGTGTGTAGTGTAGTGGTGTCTCTTGCTACGTGTACTTTCCTCACGGGCAGGGGGGTTTGTTAGCTTTTGGCCTTTGGAAGAACGGGATTGTATGCCCTTAGCACACTTGACCACCCCTCCCGTCTAGTAGGTAGGGCCCCTGCCGTTTACTCTCAAGGATGGGCTCCAGCACAGAGACTAGCGGCAGGGCTCGAAGAGCAGCGGATGTGGACGGGCTTGGAAAGCCGAAACCAAAAGAAGAGGGCCGGTGTCAGTACACTCACTGAAAGTTGAGCTCTACCGGAGTTCTGAACCTGTCATTGTACACATTGATTAGGCCTAGTTGTCAGCATAAGAGGCTCACCGCCCCTGGGAGGCTGGGAAGCAGAAGTGATTGCGAGTAACGGGCCTCATCTGTGAGTTTCGAAGGGACAAAATCTCTTCAGGAGGGCCGGCGTGTTCAGGTGACTTGCAGTCGAGGTGGTCATATTGAGGGGGGAACGTCCGACTGATCGGACCCAATCGGTACCTGGTCCAGCGCGTGGGCGCGTTCTTGGTACTCCACCGTGCGGAATAATGTACGCTTGAAGGCCGTGGCAGTAGGACTCACCGACCATGGGGCGGCAAACATAATAAGCGGCCTGGTGGTATTCCGATGATCCGGAGTGTTGCTTTCCTCAGTAAGGGGGACGTTTACCTCCAGGGGGAGCTTATACTCCTGCAGGAGTGGCCCGGAGGAGACTCCGGGCCGCAGGAGGGTATGCCTAGGAAGTACCACCGCCTCCTGAAGCTTGCAACCTCCTCATTTTGGTTAGGAGCAACAGATAGATAGGCACAAGGAGATTAGGCTTTCTTCTTACGCTGCAACAGGGTCTCAGCGCCAGTTATTAGCTGACCCTTGTTGTTCCCAACAAGGTACGAGCAAAAGAAGGGCTTGATAGTCCAATCAGGCTGTAGAAAGGCTCCCATGGGCTCCCACAGGGTAAGAAACCTTTAACCCTGTTTATACTCATTGCAAGCAATACCTGCAACCGCGTAGTAGCAATCAACTGCCATTTCATCGGCAGCCATTTCTTCAAGTTCGTCTGCCTCCTATTTGCTCTGTGCATCCCCGCGTTACCCCTGGGATGCCAGGGTTTGTCTGCCTCCTCTTGGTTGGCAGCGTTCTCCAGGTCGATACATTTGACCTCCCTGTCAGACAGACGTCCCAGCAGAAGCTGTCACGTGAGTGGTAATGTCCCAACTGCTTAGGTGCACACAGCAGCTCTCCACCTAGGCGGGGACTGCATCTCACATGGATCTCGGTTCCATCTATTCTTATAATTCAATAGGGCCCAAAACATTGGTCCTGCAAACAGTTGTGGGGCCATGAGGGCAATCGCAAATGGTGTACAAGCACCAGGTCTCCTACCTTGAAACTGGCAGGACGTCTCGTGCAGTTATGCTGAGTTAACTGGCGTTCACAAACGTGTTTCAGGTTAACTCTAGCCATGTTGGCGAGGTCCTGCTTATGCTGCAGCCAATTCCCTACATGGCTCTTCTACTCCTCAGGGAAAGAGGCTTTGAAATGCGGGACGCCGCCCTGGGAACAGTTTGGTGGGGGGTATTGTCAGTTGAGGAACTCTGTTCACAGTTCATGTTAAGACATCTCAGGGTAACAAGCGTACCTAATCCTTAGTACGTTCTTGTCTCATCGGTATCCTCAGGTTTGGATCCACCACACGATTCTCCCTCTTGCCCACTGGGTTGGAAGTGTGAGTATGGGGAACACTCGTGGTTACCTGAACATTCAGGGCGACCAGCACTCTCTTGTACAACCCAGTATCAATCCAGATGCGTACATCCTCATCCAGGTGCACCTCCTTGGGTGCTCCGTAGCGTTGGAACCACGATTCAACCAAAATCTTTACAGCCTGTTCCCCTGTCATCTTTTTGCTGCGAGGGAACGCACGGGTGAAACGACTCAGACCACAGGTGACAACAGGACAACTGTCGAACCTCAAAACCTAGGAAGACCGTGGATGAAATCAGCGTACAACAGAGAGCTAGCACAGTAGGAGATAGGTAGACTGGATATCAGTCCCCGGTCATCAGAGTCGCTTTGATTGTGGAATGACAGCTGCAGGGGTTCACTATGGACTACATTCGCGACCGTAGTTCAGTCAGGGTGAGTCAGGAGTAGAAACACTCCCTGAAGAACTGAACGAAGCAGTTGCAGCCGGTGTGCCCTGAACTGAGATGGTCCCGCTGCAGGCAATTTCCCAGCCCTGCCTCAGGCACAACTATGCAGTCCTCGAGATGGAGGTACCGACTTTCCTTATACAAAAGGTCGCCGTGTATCAGGCCTGCCTCTAGACCATCACTGAGGGTCTGGATTACACATTGGTACTCCTGTTGGTAGTCTGTCAAGCTCGAACCCTCCAGGACACCTGCAGTGTGCATGGGCGGGTCCAGCTGAACATCCATACGTTCAAACGCCTCTTTGGCCACACCACGAACTCCCAGCCAAGAGGGCATCGAAGTTGTAACATGATATATAGTCAGCGACTTCATTTTGATGCCCCGTAAATCATGCACAGTCAACCTGACCTGACTGGAATAGGTCCATCATCCTTTGACTTTGGATGCTTCAGGAGTAGCACCCTTCTGAAATGTTTTCACAGGCTCTTGGTCACAGAGCCACACAATGGGCCTAGTACCAAGTAGGGGGGACCCCGAAGAGAGCACGAGCAACCCAGCCAGAAGTTCCTCGTCGTAGGAACTGTAGTTGGATGGTGCTTGATTGCGCTTCGAGTTACAGTGCCCGAGGAACACCAGACGCCATTCATTGGCAGCGTAGTCATGCTTCAGCGTGCCATCGCGGACGAGAACTGAACTATGATATTGGGAGTGACCTAACTCAGCGGGGTTAAGCTCCTGCCACTGTTGTAGGGTACCATCCCGCCCTACATCACAGGCATCTGTGACGAGTGTTATCTCCCCCTCAGGGCGGGGTACCCCCAGGCAGTTGGTAGAGCAGATTTTCCTCTTCAATTCCCTTAGCCAGGCCTCCTCCTTCTCGCCAAAGGTTGGTCTTCTTCAAATGGTCCATCAAGGGGGCTGATGAATAAGTAAAATTCTGTATATGGCGCCGTTAGAGATTGCAAGCGCCAATAAAACTCCGAACGACATGTAGGGCCCTCTTGGGGTCGTCAAGTATCTGCCAGTCTTACAGGAGTCGCATATTCGATCGGGCTGGTTTCCAACAGCCATACCCAACGTCAAAACCTCAGTATTCCATCTCCTCAGGCATGAACTCACATTTCTCGAGTTCCATGCGGAGATTGCTTTCCTGAGTGACATAGAAAAACTCGTGTACGAGGAGGATATGATCCTCCTGGGTATTAGTACCGAGGCTCAACTCGTCGATGTGTGCCTCCATTCTGGCCCCACGGGAAACCATTTCCTGTACAAGGGCTCTATGTCTCAAGATATATAGGATTTTAACCATCAGCTGCTGGAACGCTGCCAGGGCATTCGCAACACCAAAGGGCATGACGTTTAAGCTGCCGACACAGCCCTTAGCTGTCATAAAGGCCAGCAGTTCCATGGCTGCTCGGTTTAGCTCTACTTGCCAGAAGCCACTGCGTCCATCTTGTTGTTGAATGGGCAATCGGGATTCTGTCCAGTGTGTTCTCCATGTTGGGGATGCTCGTGAGTGGTTCTGGGGCTTTTTATTGACCTCACCATAGCTAACCACCAAGCGCACAGCGCAGGAGCCAGGTTTAGCAAAAAGGAAAAAGGGGCTACAATGGCAGGGATAGTCCCCGTGTTTAGGCCAGCATCTATACATTCCTGTATCCGGTTCTCAATGTCGTCCATCTCGTCTTGTCTGGCGGGGTACAGATGGCGTTATACCACAGACGCTTCAACCTCTGGTTTGAGTTTGAGGTCCATCTGGACCAGTTCTTTGCAGGACAGGGGTGGGGGCAACGCTCCAAAAACCTTGTCGTATTTCTGCATAAGTTTACTGCGGCAAGGGTCATGGTTCATGCTCTCCACCTTTTCAGCAAAATCCTCCTCAGCGTGGAGATTGCTCTTTCCCGTTTCCTGTTTCTTCATGCGCCCCATAGTCTCATCGGGCACTTCACCCTTCCAGTCCTCGCGACCCTGATGGACATAGTAAAGGGAGTATACCAGGGGTATCTCAGGATCGGTGGGAGTCACTTCCTCATCATCCTACTCGTACCATATAGACGTTCTCCAGGTCCTCTTGAGGAGGTCCAGGCGGGTTGGTCGCTCAATACCCTCAGCCCTAGCCTATAGGACCTGTTGAAGGTCCTGCACGCCGTACCAAGAGAGGCAGATGTTGTTGCCTCAGGGTTTAGAGCCAGGTACCTGACCTGTAGGGCCATCTGTTGCACACATTGAAAACAGAGAATGGTCATGAGACCCGCTAGGGGTAGATTCGCCAAGATCCACCTCTTCCATAAGCAGCTGCGCAATGAATATGCTGTGCTTCAGTGTCAACACCTCCCGGGGCCGAAATCAGGGGGACAAGGAGCTCGGGACCATTTTGGTCAAAAAGAAGAAATGTCATCCCAAAGGTGGTCCCTCCTAAAATTGTATCTGCCGCACGGAAGTAGCCGTAGGCATTAAGTTCCTTTAGCACCAAGGAGTTGGGTTCTAAAAAAGGTCTGTAGGACCAGCCCTGGCCATAGTGCAGTCCACAAAATCAACCACCAAATGGAGTTGAGTGTGACCTCATCAATAAATGGACATGATTGTGGAGAAGGGAGCAAATGAGACAATGTCGGGCAAAAGGAGGGGAAGAAACAGAAGTATAAGTGAAGCCCTGGAATAGAGTATGCGATTATCGAAGACGATGTTGCATCCTTACCCGAAGAATCGATTTTATATACCATGCACATTCGAACTACGGACATATGACGCCATGCTAACAACCTGGATTCACCACAGTAAGGAACATGACATTGATTCCCGGGGTTATGGGCGACAAGATGACTTCAATGAGGTCCATGTGACACATGGCGGAACACAAAGAAATGATACACGACACCATGGCATCATCGGATTCAACATAAGCGTGGCCCACATGGCCCATCCTCACACTTGCCCACAAGACTCAAAAAACTGGAATTGAGAAACATGAGCTCCAAATATGAGGAACATCTGACCGTGGATCAAGTGTGACACTGTGGCCTCCGAGAACACAAAGTACGGCATGGCCACATACATGATTTGCCCACACTCATGAATCAGCAATGATCACGAATAAAGACCGTGCAATGAGGATCACCAAATGTGAGCCAGGAAGCTGACCTCATGGCAGTACCTGACACCTGGCATGTGTGACACAGTCCATATATCACCATGCTGGCAATGCCTCGGTACTTCACAGCGGACGACGGTTGCCTATCACTTAGATAAGATACACAATGGCCAGCAAGTGAAAAGACTTGGCGGGTTTACTTGCTGCTCGCGCACAAAACATCAAGAAGGGCCAGCCCACCACACCTCACTTGTTTAATGGCTGCTGCATACCAATTGCTGGGCTCCTGCGGTTAGAGTATCGCGAACCAAAGGCACGAGCAAAATGTAAAGCCAACACACGACATACGTCTCATGCCCTCACACGCATGGACATGCCACTCGGTCCCACCACTTGGTGCCTAATTGCTTGCAACCCGATGGCATGGGCAACCACAGCCGTCATGTGCACTAGAAACCATCCACACATGAACATGTGAAATCAATATTGCCTAATTGCATGTTCGTATAACACCGAACCAATTCAATGCATGCTACTTGGAGAGAGATTGGGCAAGAGTGCTTGGGTAAGAAGATCCCCCGGGTCACATGAAGAGACCTGGACCCTGCAAGCAGAGAGAGTGCATGGAGAGATATCCTGGGTCCAAAGAGAGCCCATCTGACACATGGTGAGATTGTCCTATCCCAAGGAGAGATTGTCCCGCCTCAAAGAGAGATGATCCCGCCCCAATCCAGGCCTTGAGAGAGATGGTCCGGCCCCAGTCCATGCCCTGAGAGAGAGACCCTCACCCATCCATGCCCAGGACAGACAACCTAACCAATCCATGGCCGAAGACAGATAACCTAACCAATCCATGGCCAAGGAAGGAGAACCTGACCTCACCAAAGCCCGATCCTGAGCGCATAGCCTAGCCATGACCCGTGGGAGCATGCATATGGAGAGAGACTTTCGCCTAGCCATGACCCATGAAGGCATGCATGCACTTGAAGTTAAAATCTCTGACATTGATTGAGGATTATCCCTCCACCCAATTGCCAAATCGAATGAGCTATCCTCATGCCATGACATACTTCATGCGTACAACAGAGGGATAGTGGTCACCAACCGTGTTCGACCAATGATATGAAATCACAGAAGTGTTCGACCAATGACATGAATTCACCGAAGGTCACAGGAGTAAGACGGCAAATGAGAGGTTAACAACCAGGGCATAAGTGCAATTATCCACCTTTAGCATGTTCACCCATTGCACGTGCACACCACATAGTCAACACACACAATCAACAAGGATTGACCCTCTTTGATTCCATGGGGTATCAAGTTGTCATGACACATGCAAAGCAAACAAATGATAAGTCAAAGAATGAGGAATTGCTCCGCCTTGCAGAGCAACGACCGAGTTACTTTCTTCCCTTCCAGTGTGCCTACCTCAGCCACATCTACTTCCACTTCACTTGCAGTACGACTCCTCAAGCTTCCAGGGACTCGTGATCCCTCATACACGTAGGCGTGGCACGGCTGAAGCAGATGCGCCCATTAACGTGTACGATTCTCCTCTCAAGTGCAGTGATGCACCCAAGGGCAACAGCCGGTGTGCGTGGAGGCACCATACCAGGGTTTAGCCATATTGCAATTCCGGGCCTTCTATCTTCCACTGGCGTCGCCCTAGCTTCTGATTTCTTTCCGTTTCCGTAACAGTGTAGAACTAACACTCTTAGCACCCATTGGGAAGAATTTTCAAACAATCGGCCCGCATTGAGGGACACAGAGCACACGCACGCCAACTGGAACACGAGAAGGGCGCGCGCACACACAGCAGGCCTGGTACGAACGAGAAATGTTGAATCCTCCATCCTCCTGAAATTATATCCGGAATCGCTGAAATCGCCGAAATTGGTCATGAATAGAACACTGCAGTCAATTGGGATCCCAACCCCCTTCCCAGAGCATTGTCACCTGCTCGGGAAGACAAAAAGAGGAGACAAGGATTTCTGGGCGCTCCCCCCATTGTCGGAGGGTACCACATACAGCATGGCCACCATTGCAAGTAATAAGGAGGAGGAATGAAAGAACTCAACAGAACGAATTCCCTCTTGTCACCACAAAACCTAAAAGCATAGGCTCGGCGGATCAAAGATAGGCAAAGGCAACGTCGTCGACCGGTCCACAGAAAAAGACCACAAACAGATATATGAAGCTTGACATGCCCAGCATGAACCCCTCACATGACTCGCACTCCCACCAAGAGAGATGAGAGTAATGGACCACCTCGGGGAGACATTGGCGTTGGGCGGGGTCATCATGCATCATGACAAGTGTAGACACAAACAATGCGGAGAAAAAAAATTTCCAGGAAAAGAATTTTCCGAAATTTTTATTTCAACAATTTTCAGAGTCATCGGACTCCAGGTGCAAGATTAGCTCAAACGGACGTCACCATTGCGTCAGCTTCGCAAAAAAATGGTCATTGAACTGGTCGGATGGTCCCAAGGTGCCCAAAACGCGAAAATATCAGAAAACAATATTCTACCAAAAATAGTAACATTTGCCACTAAAAAAAGCGGAGGCGAAAATTGAGATCTCCAAACTGAGGGTGCCTGGAGGGAAACCGACCTCACCAATGCAACGGCGACAGCTATCGGGTGGCTGCGGATTCAGACAAATCGCAAAACTGAGCCGGTAGGACCAAGTTCTTAAAATGGAAATTTTGTTACAACAAAAAGAACAAATGTTCTAAAAATAGAATGTGGAGTGCTAGAAATAGAAATGGCACTTGGGGAGGGGTTTAGCATATCCGGTGGTCCCAATAGCTTCCGGCAAACTCCTAATAGGTGAAGTTGCACCAAAGAGTAGCAAGGACAAAGCACCAACACAACGTGGGTAAAGAGAGCAAAGCAACAAAATATCAACTTCATATCCCCCGCAAACTCTGGAATCCCAACCCAGAAGTCCACGAACGATCCCATATAGGGGGGGTGTCGGTCCCGCCGATGCACTTACCAAAGGCTCCACCAGAAAAATAGCGGGGATGAGTGGGTCTTGACAATTCTTGATCCGTAGGAATCTCCCGAGCAAGCAGCGACCGATTGTGCGCACAAAGAAAATATGAACACAATCCAAGACCCATCTTCGTTCCATATGCCCGTCACATGTTAAGGAAGTTGAGATTAGGGGTACTTGGGAGGTATTGAGCCATGGTATCTGCATCCCTGCGGCAAAGCAAGCAAAAACAAACAATGGTGTCAAAGGTGAATGGGGAGTCACTCAATCCGCTTCGTGCATGATGAAATGCACCAACACATCCTTGACATCTAGATAATCCCCTTTTTCTTGAGATAGTCCAGCCACACCGAGGTATACCTCGGCACAAAACTGCTTGGAGGCTCCCACGAGTCTCGCAGAGCGGCAAATCCTTTCGAACGAAACTTGAATAGCCCCCCCCCCGGCGTGGCGGGGTCGAACTTGTCCGCTAGGAGTCGCTCCGCGGTACAGTCATCCTCCTCACCGTCATCGTCGGAGTCCAGGTCTCCCACCGTGAACTTAAACGTCACCGCTGGCCCGCTGGGATCCGGCGCTCGTCGTCGGAGCTGTGTATGTTCTGGATCCAGGATTTTGTCGTCTCCCACCTGGACGGCATACATGTTTTGCCCGATCTTGCGCACGATGACCCCTGGGATATACCACGATTGTTGGCGATGGCGAATTAGCACGTCCTTGTGATGGCGCTCCACCCAAACAGTGTCCTTGAGGGAGTACTTGTGGATCTTGCCCTCCTTGAAGTACTCGGCCCTCTGCGCATGCTCACCATGGAAAGACTTGCACACCTTGTCGCTGTGGCATCTGTTTCACTAATCGTGGCGTCCGCATCCCGAGCAACCTTGCCATAGTTCATCGACGGGAGGGTTCGAGACACTCGATCCTGTTGGAATAGAATGCGGTGCGGAGACAATTCCGTAGGCCCCAGTAGATCATGGAAGGCTTGTAAAAACCTCCAACACACGGCACAGTCTTTGCAATGACCATTTCAGATTGCCTATTATCCTGGAGGGAACTCAAACCTCCATTCAAGATCTCGTTGCATCTTATCGCGGCCCGGATGCATAAGTTGGGCGTTGTGCCAATGGTCAATGAGCACCTGGACCAGGTTTTCCGGCACCAATAGCTTGTCATTGAGGAAGAGCTTGTCCCCGTCCTCCGTCAAGCCTTCGGGCCAGTCATCATCCGAGGGGGCACTCGCGGCGTTCCAATACTTGTTCCAATGCTCGGAGGCGGCATAATCCTCCGACCAATCCTCCATGAGCACCGACTCCACGTACTCAATGGGCGCCATGAGACGTTCCTCCAAAGACTCTTCCATCAGAAAACAACTCCGCCTTGGATGCCATGACCACAACGCACTTGGTGTAACCCTCTTCCATGGCCCTCTCGAGCTCAATGATGCGTTTGGCCTCCTCTGTTTCCTCAGCGTCTCCATGGCTACATATGTCCATTCAAGCCTTGCCCGCGGAATAGGCCCAACGACTGAGGCAATCGGCTACAGTGTTGTCCTTCCCGAGGACATAGACGACGCTCAAGTCGAAATTCGCAAATGTCTCGTGCCATTGGGCTCGCCTTGCTGCTGGACCCGAGGGAGTGTCCACATGCTCCTTGTGCCAACTCCGAAGTGATTGGTGATCGGTACATACCACCACGGGTTGAAGTCCGATGTGGCCCGACCTTTTCCGGATCGCGCACACGATGGCATAAGTCTACTTCTCCCTCGCGGTCAACTTCAGATGTTGGCCTCCCGCCAGGAGTCGACTCAGAAAGGCCACCGGGACATGTGTTCCATCGCACCGGACTTCCTCGAAGACTGCCCCCACGGCAGAGTCCGGTGCGTCCGTGAGCAGCACAAATCCCTTTTCCGGGTCCACCAAGAAAAGACCCAATTGACCCAATGGTCGTTCCTTCAACTTGTCAAACGCTTCTTCGGCTTCCGTTGTCCATGCTACTTTTTTCTTGCTTCCCTTGCGACCATCAAACTTGCCCACCTGTAGCATCTTGTGGAGAGGCCCCGGGAGATCCGCATACATTCGTACATATCCCGAAAAATAATTGCAAAATGCCATGAAGGACCGGAGTTCACTGATGGTTTGGAGCTTTTCCCAGTGGCGTAGTGCTGCCAATTACACCGGCATTAATCGGCGTTGCCCGTGACCAACCACATGTCCAGCGAACTCCACTTCTCTCACAAACAGTGAGGCCTTTGTGGGCTTGCACACCATGCTGTGCTTCTCCAAGACGCCCAATACTCGGCGCAATTCCTTCTCATGCGCCTCAATGAGCTCATCGTCAGTCATGTCCTCGCTGCCCGACCCAATAGGAATGTCGTCAACAAACGGGTCGGCATAATCCGAAACAGGTTGAAGGAGATCCTCCATCGTGCGTTGAAAAGCAGCATTCCCATTCTTGGATCCCATGGGAACTACCTTCCATTGCATGGTCCCCAGCGGAGTGGACATCGCTGTGCATGGCCTTGAGTCCTCATGCAGCGGCATTTGGTGGTACCCGTGCTTCAGGTCCAACACGGTGAAGATGCGCTTCTTCTGCTGCTTTTGTAGGATGCAGTTGATCAGCGCTAACGAGTACGAATCATGCTCGGTTTGTTCGTTCCATCCCTTGTAATCGACAACCAATCTCCATTCACCCTTCTCCTTCTTTGGGACGATGAAGGCCGGGCTTGCGCACTCACTATCAGAGGGTTCAATCCAACCACGCTCAATAAATTCTATCAAGAGCTTCTCCATCGCTTCCGCTCGTTCCCCTTGGAGTTGATATTCCCGGTGACGATAATTTTCCGGTTTGGTCTCAGGTTGATCTTGGCCATAGCATATTTTGCGCGATCCGGAGGATTCTTGTTGGCAACGCCACTAAATAGGTGCGGATAGGCTTCAATAAGCCTATCCTTGAGCTCGGCTACCTTTGGATTCTCCTTGGCTTCTTCCGCCGCTTGCCGGGGTATTGAAACTACTGAATTCACGGCGGTGTATGCGTCTTATGGATCCAGTCCGACATCTCCTCATCTGATATGCCCTGTTCATCGACGTGCGCGGCCGTTCCAACCGATAATCTTCGACAAGTTCGGGCCACGGGCTGGAATTCGTCGAATTTGTCACCCACTCTTGAAGAAACCCCATGTCGGTGGGTCTGACCCTATGGGACCATGGTATTGTTCGGCCAAATGGTCCACAGCTCTTGCCAAGAACTCATCTTTCTCAAACTTCCCGGTCACCAACTCCCGATAGTCCCACCAATGGGGTGACTTGGCCTGGGCTCCCTCCTTTTGAGCAGCCACTTGGTCATGCATACCCATCCGCATGTAGGCGACAACCTGATCGATCTCCGAGTCAGAGAGTACGTCAACACTCTCCGTAGGGTCACTCCTTTCTTCAAACATGACCCTCATCAGCATGCCTCTACCCTCCTGATAAATGCTTCATCACGAGTTGGTTGGCATTGTGAATCATTAACCAAGAAGCCTTGGTACCCCATGCTTGTCCCGGGGAGCGCATTGGTATACCCTTGGGGGTGATGAGGAACTGCTCCTCAGGTCCAAATTGCATCTCGTTGAGGGTGATGGAGTCCAAAATCGGTTTAAGATCCTCCAACGGACATGGGCTGGATCCTATGCCAGTCACAACCAGGATACCCATAGCTCCATCCGCAATAAGTTTGTTCACCGTACGTCTGGTGTCTTCTTGAGCACCATGCCAGTATATGGGCCCCCACTCCTTCAATCCCCAATGCTTTGACCACGCAGAGTACCCCTTGTGCCAATGCCTCATACACTTCCTTAGCTGCCGGGCATCCCGGGAAGCAAATACGTCCGTCTTGGGTTTTTCGCCTCCAAGTTGCTGAACCATGCGATTGTACACTTGTGGCGCCATGCCATATTCCATGAGATGAGCTCCGCGGTCCCCATTGAACTTGGTACTCATGGTCTTGACCGCCCGCACGATTCTTTCCTCCTCATCTCCTGTCCACTGAGATAACCCTGGGGCATGGTCCGTGGATAGCCGAGTCAGACGCTCCTTGTCCTCTCGAACCAACGCTGCACGGTGAGGAAGAGCTCGAATGGCGTTGCCTACCATAAAATCATTCCCCATAATAATATCCCAATCGGCAATATCCGCGGCATAAAAATTCCCGGAAAGTACGATCCGCTTCGACAAATCAGGTCGGTTCAAGCGATCATGTTCCCAAAATTCTATGCCGATAGTGGCTTCATGGGAACCCCCACCCATAATTTTGCCATTGGCAACCCTCAAGCGCACCGCTCTTCGGCTGGGCTTCAGAAATTGTCCCAAAAATAATCCCTTACAAACCAAGCTCACTTGGGCACCCGGATCCACCGATACATCCGCAATCACCTCTTTCTTTCCACGCCGTACTCGCACTTTCAAGTGCAATTGCCGTTCCTCGCCATGTGGAGTATTAACAACTCTCACGGCATGCAACTCTGGTATGCTTGGATGCATCAATCCTTCGAGCGTGTGATCCCAGATGGTGTAGTTCTGGGGTTGGTCATGCCAATCCACGGGGCTCTCCGTGGTCTCTCCATCATTTATTTGTGTGCGGCCCAAATCCTTATGTACTTCGCTTGGGAGGGTGTTCCATGGGCTGGGACCTACAACCTTCAGCCTTCTTTGCTCTTCCGGAGCCCTCTCTGGCACCATGGGTACCTTCTCTCATTGGAACTTGCTGATTTGTAGCAGAGAGACCTCCGGAGTCCCATCCCCGTGGGGGCTTCTCTAGGTCCGGCTTACTGCAGCACCCTGATGCTGTGAATCACCTGGGCCTTGACTTCCCATTCGTTCTTGCAATTTTTTCAAGTCCTCCGTGGCCTTCCTTAGCGACTCAGCGCCCTCATCAATTTGCCGAATCTGCCGATCGCCACCATGGATTGATCCCACATGTCGACCTCCATCAGCTTGTCTCTTTGGCGATTCGTCATTCCGCTTCTCCTGGGCAATTTTTTAGGGGTGGGCTTGGAAGTATGCCCGCTTGTCCTCCTCGTACACCTTGCACGTTTTGTGGTGTCGCTTATGGGAGCACCCTTTCCCATAACAGACCCAGCACCCACCATGTTCCCGCCGGTACTCGGTAAAGCTCAACGGGGGATTTCCAATTCTCCACGGCTCCTTTCCTTGACCGGGTGGTGCTTTCCTCCACTTGCCCTTGTCATGACAATACGCTTTCGTGTTGTGGGCCACAAACGCGAAGAAGTCTGCATCTTCATGATCTTCCCGAGTCATGTACTCCCGCCGGACGACGTCTTTCCATCCTCGGACCCCGGATCCTGACTTCGGTTGCTGCGGACGGTTGGATCCTCTTGGATGGCGCGATAATTCCGATCGTCGCGGCGCTCGCGATTCCCATTGCTGTGACGGTCCTCAATGTGAGCCTCATTTTTGGAATGAAGCTTCAATTCCACGCTCACGTATTGGACTATTGAGTCCAGGCTCATGCGGGCTGGGATCATCTGCATCCTCAGCTTCTCCCTACGTCTCCACTCAACGTTGTTGAGCCTCAGCAAACGTGCACCAGCCGTGTCCCCAAACACCTCCACGTAGACTGAATTCTTCATGGAGATCATCCGGTCGGGCTCTCCCAGGTTCATCTGGAATTATTCCATGATACGAGGATGCTGATCTTCCGGCGACACAATACGTACAGCCAAGATCTTCTTTGCCGGTTTCTCTTCTTCGTCTTCGACACGCTTCCTCCAGTACGATGGCAGTACATCTCGCAAGAGATGGCGAATCTTGCTTGATTCGGACCAATCTTCCACTTGGTTCAGAAGCCGGCGGTACTTTCGGAGATACCTCCTCCAATCCTTCAACCGCAATTCTCCACGCTCCAAGTTGAGGCGTATTGATCAAAGATCGTCATACATTTGGTTTGGAGCATCGACTCTTTCATCGTGCTCCAACCAATCGAGGCATTGCTCCTCCCTACTGATACTCTTCTGCCGAATTTGATCACGTAAATCCGCCTTTAGCTCCGAGGCCAAACGATGTGGGAAAGTGCGACATGCCCACTTGTCACGGGCATCCTGCGCATGTCACCAACCACTTTCTCGGCAAATTCTTTTCAGTCGTGGATGAAGTCGACAATGTTGGCAGACTTGTCGTTGTAGTAGGGAATTTTCACAGCCCGAAGGTCTTCTAGCCTCACGGCATCCTCAACATCCGAAGCGATAACGCCCCCAAGGCGGATTCCTCCTGAACTCCCATTGCCTGGGGAGTGGGAATATACACCCCTGATCTCCATGTAATCACGCGGCCGGGGCTCAGCTTCTCCCACGCTCGGACCTCCCATAGTCTATATTCCCGACCGCGGGTCAATCACCCATGGATCCTCCGCTCCTCCAATTGAACCATGTCCGCGAGCTGCTGACCTCGAGGCTCCTTCGTCCACACGTGCCGCATAGGCAGCTCTGGGGTCAAACATCGCCGCGGTTGGAGGACTACTCATGTCGATCTCAACGGTCTCCTCACAGCCATGTTGCTTGGGCCTACCAATCCCCGAGCGTTTTTCTGGCGTCTTCTCCCTCAGCATGACACTTGCCGAAAATAGTGGGATGTGCCTCAATAGCGAGGGGTCAACCCGTGGCGGCCCATAAGGGGCCAACTCCATGTGACCATCCATGGGCGCCACGCTCTCTGCCGCTGTCCTCAAGCTCGTCACCCACCTCAGCAACGACTCCGGGGCAGGATCGCGTGACAGGTCGGGGCCTGGACCCAGGCTGGGCGTTAGAATTCCTGCACGCTTCTCCAACTCCCTTATCCGGTTCTCCACTGTCTCCAAGTACTTGATCATGTTGTCCACCACCCGTTGCTGCTGTACCAACATGCTCTCCAACTTGGCCTCGTAGTCCTCTCGATGTGATCAAATTGTCTTCAGATCGTGGTCGAAGATGGCCTGGTCCTCAAGGATTCTAGAGTTTGTGTCATGCAACTTGTCGATCTTCTCAATAAGGGCATATTCCCCACCCGGATATGGCTTCCGATGGAGAAGTCCACATGATGGCAATGGCAGTGATCGCCATTCCCATCTTTCCCGCACACCGCCTTCTTGGTGTCCTAGTGGGGTTGGCGGTCATCTCCTTCGAGATGCAGTGGCAGCTTCCCCGGAGCTCCGCGCTCTTCTCCTCCAACCATGACGGTGTCGCCTGTAGCGTCACCGTCCATCCTCGCCACGTCCACACCATCGCCCGTGTGCCTCGGAACGGTGGTGATGGCTGCCCTTCGCGGCAATGATTCCCGTTCTGCGTCATGAGCAAGTTCAGGATTTACGGCTGTATGCGACCGCCCTGCTGGGAAATCTGGCTCTGCGCCGGCGTCATCCGAAGGGTAACAAGTATGATATCCCTCGGAGTCCGACAGAGCACTGAACATCCGGCGAACGGGGCTGGGCGTCTTTTTTATCGCTGTTTCCGCATCCCCCTTGGACGGTTTTGGCGAACCACGTTTGTGGTAGCGCCTAGTATTTTAGCCGCTGCTGCAACTCGTGACCTCGGAGATGACAACGTTTTCCACATGATTTTTCACAAAGGTGACGGTGTCCTCCATGTTCGCACCCGCTCTTCTCTCTGAGTGTCTTCTCTCCTCTCTGGCTTCAACAATGGTGACCCGGGGTCCACTTGGGCAGGGCTCACGAGGGCCCAAGCTCCCCGGGTGGCGGTAGGCGGCAGGTACTCCTCTGCTAGCATAAAGAAGGTCTGTAGGACCAGCCCCTGCCAAAGTGCGAGCTCTACTGCCAATACCCGATTTCTCCACCCTCTTTCCCGTGATTCCCATCGTCCTTGACCTCACCAGTGCTTCCATGTTTCACCGAATCCAAACTCCAAAATTCCTGCAAGTACCCTTTGCAACCCGTGGCCACAAAATCCAAACAAATCCCGTAGGTGCCCCTTGGCAACCCTTGCAGTAAAAACCAAACGATATCCTGCTCTTCTCCTTGTGTGCGGTGCATTCCTCTGTGCGGTGCTTTCGGTCTTGGCGCTCTTGCTCTTTTTTCTTCTTGGCTTCTTTCGCGCGCTTTTGCTCCTCCGCCCTTCTCTTTTCCTTGTCCTGCTCTTTTTCATCCCTCTTCTCTTGCCTTGCCTTTTCGTTGGCCTTGTCTTGGGCGATCATGTCCGCAATCATCTTCTTCGTCTCTGCAACACCGGCGTCCTCTTCCGCGGGGCGTCGGGCCCATGTGTCCACCCCATGGGACCGGCCCCATTCCTTTTTATTCTCGAGGTAGCTTGACGTTTCCTTATGCCGTGAATGGATCCATGCCGAGGCCTCCTTGGTGGGCTTCTTGGGGCCGGCCACGTTGGCTACCGATGCTTGGAGGGTTTGAGCGTGTGCGTTGGTTTTGGGTTGTACTGGGTTGCTTTGGGGTTGGACTTGAAGTTGCGGGACTTGGGAGAAAGGCATTCCTTGGTCATGAGGTGGTTGAGGAATTTGTTGGAGTAGTTGAGAGGTTTGGAGTTGTCGGAGTAGGGCAAGTTGTTGAGGTGAGCCTTGAAGCGGGGTGAACGTGAGGCCGATGAGGCAGGAGGATTGCACGAGGGTGCCCACCACGTAACTTGCTTGGGTTGCGGACCATTGGGCCCATGCCACGGGTTCTTGAGCTTGGCTTCGGAGCGCGCATACACCGCTTCCCGTGACCACCACTACGTCCTGCGCATTAAAATGGAAGCAAAGTTGAAGCAAGGTTGCATGCACCATTGTTATCACACTCATGCACTGGACAAATTTGCACCCAACGTTGGCTAAACATTGTCTAACGAAGGCGATGTGACCCCAAGGAACCCCAAATGGCAAATGTGGTACTACCTCGTCAGAGAAGGGCCTCCTCTGCTCGGTGGGTTGGGCCACTACATGTTCCTCAACCTCTCCATTGATCTCCTCCTCTTTCATCCTTGGTTCTTCTCTCTTGGCTTTTTTGTGCTTCTTGTCCTTCTCCTTCTTCTCCCTCTTCTCCTTCTTCACTTTCTTTGGTTCGGGTTGCTTGCGTTCGGGGAACAGTGTGCGGCCCGTGGTCATACACCCCCCTACCGCCTCGATGCTTGGGTACGTGTTTTCATACCCCCCGGCGTCGGCAACGTCCTGGTCCCACCATCCCCGCGGAAAAGCCTCCAAAGCCGGTTCATAGAAGTAAAATTTGGCTTGTGGAGCGTGTCCCCCTTTACCACCGCGTGCACCGGCCATGCACACTTTGCCTAATCCGTACCCCTCGAATGCTCTCAAAATGTAGGCCAACTCCATTTGGCCGGGCAAATAGACTTGTTGGCATTGTGATGCTTTGGTGCTTGGTTTGAGCATCCGCCACGTGGACAACTTGGAGGCCGTCACCGCCTCGGATGTGTACGGGGGTGGAAGTGTTGCCCCATTCATGTCTGTCCTTGTGTTGAGCCTTTTCCACTTGTACAAGATCCTTTGGAACAATGCTCTAAGGGTGATGTCCGCAAACCAGCCGTAGCCCAAGGCTTTGGCACGGCCACTACCAATGATGGGGGTGTCAGGGTTGGGATGGTGCCCTGCTAGAAGCTCCTCACTAAGGAAGAAGCAAGAAGAGAGCTGGGAGGGCTTGAACGGCTCGGTGGAAATATTGGAATCGTCATCGTTGTCGTCTTTCGGGACGATTTGCTGCTTTCGAATCTACAGTACCACAAGGGAGTGATGTGGCGCTGGACAGATCTGCCACGCGCGCGCCATTCACAGTCGCCACGGTACAGGTACAAAATTGCACGCAACATTCAAAATCGATGCGAAATCGCACGTTAGGCGTTATAAATTGCAGATGCGATCGACGCGTAAATGGAAATAGCAGCACCAAAATTCAAAAAACACCAAAACCTGAAAAAAATGCATTCACAGTGCATACATGGGCTGGTTCAGTGTGAGTCTGCCGCAGTAAGCTTCTTAGCCTGCTGAGCTCCTCTGCCGATAGGTCATTGGTCCCTGCCATGGTGGACAACCCTGTCACCGAACACCAGTGGGATACGTCCAGGAAAGGATGTTTTTTTGCAACGAGAATCCGTGCAATTTACTACTCACGTAAGTTTTCCCACTCGGCAAATAACTTTGAGACACACCGACGCGCTTTACTCCGCATCCGCGTGCGCTCAGAAATGGGGATCTCAGTGACGGCAATGTTGAATGAAAGTTGAACGGCAAGATTGACTAAGTCCAATATACCTCAAAACAGGTGTTGTTATGTCGTTCATGATTGAAAAACCGGAACGTGTTGAGTGCCTTCAACAGCTCCCGGTCGTGCAAACTACAGGCAACCCGAAGATCACAGAAATGAGCATCTGAGCAGCCGGCCGTGAGGTTTTGGTCGAACCCAACGCATTGGTGCGCCAAGGTTGAGCAGGCGTTGCACCGAAGTTGCACCAAAGTTGCAGCGCACGCCGCTGAAGCAACGCCGAAGCCCAAGGAACGCCGAACAAACGCCGGAGGAATGCGGAAGCAACGCGGAGGCAACGCTGAAGCAACGCAGAAGCAACGTTGAAGCAACGCCGAAGCAACGAAGCAACGCTGAAGCATCGCGGAAGTAATACGAAACAAATGAGGTAATGGGTAGGAGAGAGGTGTGAATTTCCGGCTTGTGGTGCTAAATGGAATGCAACATAGGAAAATAAAACGCAAAACAAATTTGCACAACTCCTCCAGAAAATTGCAGTTCCGTTTTCCAATGTTGGGTGCAACTTTGTATTCGTGGGGCGCCATGCCGAGTACAGCGACACCATTGAGGTCGGCGAGTAACATGTAACACAGATATTTGGTAGTGGTGTTGCGAGTGTGTGTTGGGTACTGTGGACAATTTTTTTTGTCAGAAGTAAGAAATTTTGTTTTCTTTCGCTTTTTCGCAGAGGTTTTTAAGGAAATGAACAAGAACAAAAACCAGCCACAATGAAAGCAAGACAAGCCAGCCCGACAGTGCAACACCACACGGCAGCACAGCCCCACAGCACACAGCACCGGGGAGCACGACACCACAGCAAACCACACCAAAACACCAAACAACAGGGAAGCCGGCCATGCGGCCAGACAGGGACACCAGCGCCAACACACGCCACCAACAGACAACACCAGGCAGACAGACCCTCCAACAAACACCCCAAAACAGCCAACAACACCAGGCACCGACCAGCGCCAAAGAGGCAGAGGAGCAAGGCACAGGGCAACACAACGCAGGCACACCGACGCAGGAAACCACAGCACCGCACAAGACGCGCATAAAAAACACAACACAAGCCACAAAGCACCACAGACAGCTTGACAGAGCAACACAGCACCAAACTCAAGCGCACGGGGCCACAATGGGCGACACGGCCACGGGCGACAGAAACACCGCAACAAAACGAGCAACTCACCCCGGCCTGACACAGCAGAACACTGACAGAATCAGCCGAGACCAACACAGCACAGGACGAAGCACAGCACCGCACCAGACAGCAGCCCGAGGAACATTGGTCGAGCGCAGCACAGCAACCAAACACGGCACACAGGGCACCGCACAAAGCCAAAAGAAACAGCACAGGGCACCGCACACAGCCAAAAGAAACAGCACAGCAAACAACAACACAGCAAATACCACCAAAACAGGTACCTAATAGAGCATATAGCAAAGTTGCAACAAAGTTGCAATCAGCCACATTAGGGGGTAGCGGAACCACCACAAAGTTTACCAAGATGTAATGCAACTTTGATGCAAGTTAGAGATTCTCAACAGGAATGCAATTTTGGGTGAAATGCAATTTTTGTTGCAATTCTGAAATTGCATGCTCTGGTGCACGGCACACCTTTTTTTGGAACTTTCAGGTCCAAAACCAGTTCCACCTCACGTTGAGGAGGAATTTGGAAGGGGCGCCGCCTACGCGGTGCATGGAGCAGTTCAGCAGCGGGGATAACTCGGTTCACCACACGTTTAAGTAGTTTTTTGGCCCGGGGACTACTTCCGGAAAAAAAATTTGGAAGTTCCTTGGTAAGAGCCCGGTCCTCCAATCTGCAATAGTAGTTTTTGAGGCATTTTCAGCCCTTGTTAGGCATTACAATCCTGCAAAGCACAAAGAAACAACAGGTCGGTGCCATTTGAAAGCGACCTTTTTTCCCCTCATACAATTTTGAATGGTTAGCTAAATTGAGGATGCTTTTCGGTGAGTTGAGGTCAACATTGGTTTTTGCACGTTATGTCAAAACGGGCCCCTAAAGATGCTGCATACCAATTGCTGGGCTCCTGCGGTTAGAGTATCGCGAACCAAAGGCACGAACAAAATGTAAAGCCATGCCCTCGCATGCTTGGACATGCCACTCTGTCCCACCACTTGGTGCCTAATTGGTTGAAACCCGATGGCATAGGCATCCACAGCCGTCATGTGCATTAGAAACCATTCATACATGGACATGTGAAACCAATATTGCCTAATTGCATGTTCGTATGACACCGAACCAATTCAATGCATGCTACTTGGAGAGACATTGGGCAAGAGTGCTTGGGTAAGAAGATGCCCCGGGTCACATGAAGAGACCTAGACCCGGCCCGCAGAGAGAGTGCATGGAGGGATATCCCAGCTCCAAACAGAGCACATCTGACACATGGTGAGATTGTCCTATCCCAAGGGGGGATTGTCCTCCCTCCAAGAGAGATGGTCTCGCCCCCATCCAGGCCTTGAGAGAGATGGTCCCGCCCCAGTCCATGCCCTGAGAGAGAGACCCTCACCCATCTATGTCCAGGAGAGAGAACCTATACAATCCATCGCCAAAGAGAGAAAACCTAACCAATCCATGGTCCAGGAGGGAGAACCTGACCTCATCGAAACCGAATCTTGAGTGCATAGCCTAGCCATGACCCATGGGAGCATGCATATGGAGAGAGACTTTGGCCTAGCCATGATCCATGAAGGCATGCATGCACTTGAAGTGAAAATCGGCGACATTGATTGAGGATTATCTCTACACCCAATTGCCGAATCAAATGAGCTATCCTCATGCCATGACATACTTCATGCGGACAAAAAAGGGCTAGTGGATCACCAACCGTGTTCCACCAATGATATGAATTCACCGAAGTGTTTGACCAATGACATGAATTCCCCGAAGGTCACCGGAGTAAGACGGCAAATCAGAGGTTAACAACCAGGGCATAAGTGCAATACTCCACCTTTAGCATGTTCACCCATTGCATGTGCACACTACATGTTCAACACACACAATCACCAAGGATTGAGCCTCTCTTATTCCATGGGATATCAAGTTGTCATGACACATGCAAAGCAAACAAATGAGAGGTCAAAGAATGAGGAAGTGCTTTGCCTTGCGGAGCAACGACTGAGTTACTCTCTTCCCTTCCGGTGCGCCTACCTCAGCCACATCCACTTCCACTTCACTTGCACTAGGACTTCTCCAGCTTCCAGGGACTAGTGATCCCCCATACACGTAGGCGTGGCACTGCCAAAGCAGATGCGCCAATTAACGTGTACCATTCTCCTCTCAAGTGCAGTGATGCAGCCAAGGGCGACAGCAGGTGTGCGCGGAGGCACCATACCAGGGTTTAGTCACATTGCAATTCCGGGCCTTCTATCTTCCACTGGAGTCGCCCTAGCTTCTGATCCGTTGCCATTTCCGTACCAGTGTAGAACTAACACTATTAGCACCCGTTGGGAATAATTTTCAAACGATCGGCCCGCATTGAGGAACACAGAGCACGCGCACGCCAACAGGAACACGAGAAGGGCGCAGGCACCAACAGCAACCCTGGTACGAACAAGAAATGTTAAATCCTCCATCCTGTGGTTTGTGGAAAATATAATTTCGGAATTCTCCTGAAATTATATCCGAAATCGCTGAAATCGCGGAAATGGCTCAAAAATAGAACACTGAAGTCAATTGGGATCCGAACCAGCTTCAGTTCAAAGCATTAAAAATACTCTATTAACACTGAACCCTTTAGATCACACGAAATATGGGAAAACCCGCCAAACTGCTAATATTAGGACATATATAACCATGAGGTGCTAAGGCCCAAAAAATATGGCATATGGCAAAATTGAAGGACCCATAGTAACTGTACACAAACATGCCTACTACGGGTCAAGTCGTCCTTTGGTTCCCAAGTCAATCATGCATGCATATGGGCGCCTGTGCAAAATGAAGAAATGGCACGCATCCTCACAAGGCAATATTATATGCAATGCGAGACAACCTTGGAAACGTCAAACAAGCTCTACACTTGGGCGGCTGATGTTGCATAGTCCAAATGAGCCGATGTGTGCCTAACACAACACCTGTGGAAAATAGTTTTTTGGGTAGCCCAGTCACAAGGAGTCTCAGAATATAGCCAGACATTCATTACTTGGACTCTTTTGGTCTGTTTTTGACAAAACCAGATGCGCCAAAAAATGATTTGTGTTGGCCAGAACGCACTGCTTTCTCCTGAAAACCTACACTAGTAATCTGTCTCTCGTATTTCTCAGCCAAACACAAGCGCACGCGTGCAAACGATGCAGCACTCAGCAGGCACGTCTTGCAGGGGACTCTTTGTACATGGCGATAGTGGCGGCAACCTGAAGGCATAAGTTGTTGTCCATGGCCGGTGTTGGAGTCAATGCTTAGTACTCAGCTGTGGCACCTGATAGAAAAAGGTAAGCCAAAAAAACCCGCAATTCGCAACAACCGAAAACCTTTGGGCTCATAGATTGCAATGGCCGGTGTGCTGCCCGCAGCAGTCGGCATTATTGTTGACTTCAAGATGGTGAAACTGGTGGATCCGGATGCCACGCATCAGCACATCAGAGAGAAAAAAACCAGAATTGCAGCTCTGGTGAACGAACCCCCTAAGCAGATCTTGGAGATCGACAAGACAATGATTGTCATCAATTGCAGCATAATTGAGCACCTGCCCCTGTGACAATGTGCCCCGATTGGCTGTATGATGACATGGCACGCGCTGACACACTCAATTGCGGATCTCAAACTGTCATTGACAATATGGACAAAGTTCTGGACAATGGAAAATGAGAGGCGCCTGAATGAAGATGTCCAGGCACTGCACATAGGCAACATGTTGTACATCGCAATATCTAGTTGGCCAACAAAATCCAAGCCGGCTGGGGATCCTACCGTGTTCAACGTTAGCTGGTTGCTGATTGTGGCACCAGATACCTCGGGCAGAAGGGTAGTATTCTGTCATCGCGTCCCCTCTAGGTGCGAGGCTTAGCGCAACAACCCATGTTCCGTCTCCAGAGAATCTGAATTATCTGACGGTTGGTCCTGCCCCAGTGAAGAAGATCGCGGACTCAGAATCTGGCTGTCCCTTTCCGAAAGCTCATGTCGTGTGGTATTCTGATACTCACCTCACTCATCTGAAACAGCAGCTGGGCTTCACGGCTGCTTTAACGTTCATCGATCATCGACCAGACTTGGCGGGTGAGACTGCGTCCATCGAGCCTGATTCCCGCATGTACCTTCTTGGTGTGTCTGCAGACAGTGCCGCTTAGTGGGTCAACAAAGTGCAGAATCAGCTGGGGGATGACTTGACACATGGCTCACGCCTTGATGCTTCTCGTGAAAAAGGATCAGCAGGCCAACTGGACCAACCATGGAATTCCTCTTTGGGTTTGGGTTCCCAAGTATGGTGAGGATGTGTGCCACTGAGGGAAGAAGACCTTCAGCAGGAGGGTCAAGCAGCAGCCGCACAGGCCCCTGCAGCAAAGCTGAGGCTGACTCGTGAGGAGCCTGCTCCAAAGGAAGAGAAGACTGCTTCTAAGTCCCCAGCAGCAAAACCAAACACCGGTGAGGATACTGACGGGAGGAATGGAGATGAAGACGAGGGAGAAAATGAAGAAGAGGACGAGGAAGCAGCAACTTCTCAAAGCAAGAAGTCAAAGAAGGCAGCAGAGAAACCAGGGCCTGAGGCAGCCCGGGCTACCGTCAGTGCTCCATTTGAGCAGCCAGCCTGTCAGTCGGTGCCGAGGGAACAACCCGCAAAACCATCTCCAAAGGGTAAGGTGTCCGTGGCGAAATCTTTGGACGCTAAGTTGGCAACTGCTGCGAAGAAAAAGTAATTTCTTCGTTTGTTGTGATATGTTATGCGCGAGGGCTCTTGCTAGACATTGTTCTTCGACGACCTTTTTGCTGTGACCTTGTGCGGCATGTTTCACCATGTGTTGCATTTTTAGAAGTTGTTGTGTTGCTTCATGTGCGAGGCGTTGCGCATAGATCAATGTCGGATAAATGGGTTTTGTAGTGCGTGCAACACAGAGTTCAAAAACTGTCGACTGAAGCAACTAACAGTAGATGGTCATATTCACGACAAGGCACAAATGTCAAAACAGGATACAACTCTTCGTGTACCGCTGTGTGGAAACACAGCCTAGGCCTTGTCGGTGATACACACCTTTGTGAGCTCGCACGTAGTGGCTGTTGTTTGGGTGATCCAGGTGCATCATGACCCGCTGATCTATTATAATGGTGTTCGTTGATTTCTGCAGTGACTGCGGGGACCTTTGGCTGTCCTGCATAACCGATGCCACTTTTTTATAGAACTCTGGAAGAATGATACCCTCCAATTTCTTCCACGAGTTCTTGGTCACGTTTTGTCCTTTCTCATATACCAGTCTCAAACCTTTCACCGCATAGGCACCGCCTTAGTACGCAAACGCAATGAAACGTTTCCAAAGATTATGTGTTTTGTCCTGGACAAACAGGGTCATGCGCGAGGCCTCGTGCAACAGGCGAAGACGAAACAACGCCCAGTGCACAAACACATTGACCCGATTGTTTGAGGTCAGCTGTTTGAACGACGGCACTCATCTGCACTGCATCAACAATGGCGTTCCTGTGATTGTCATATGTCTCAGGTATCTGGCGTCGCCGCTGATCTTCTGAACACCAAATCAGGTTATCTGCCGCCTCCTACAATGGTATCGGTGCAACGTCCTGTGCGCTTCGTCGGGCTTGTCCTGCCGATTTTGCGCGAAAGGACCACGGTGTATGCGGTCTCAGAATATCCGCCGTGCATGTAGTATGCCACTTCTGCAATTCCGAACGGTCTTTTTGTTGCTTTTCACAAAATTTGCATAACTGCTTCAACGGTGTGCTGTCGACATACACACCAGTAATCGCCATCTATGACCGGTACACGCATGGGAAACCACACTCAGTCAGCTGGAAACATACTGTTGTCTTCCCAGAGAACGACGTATATGCGTCATGTTGGAGGCGCTGCACACACTCTGCATTCAAGTACGCGGTTAAGCATTGACGCACGGAAGTCAGAAAGGAGGTTGAGATTTTGCACACATTAACCCTGTGACCTCCTATCCGGATAGAGACTAGTTGGTAATGATGTTCAACGTCGTCGATGGTCACTGCACCCCTGTTTGGACCTTTCCTCGTTATAATGCTGGAGAGCAGACTTTCACAGAACTTCTCAGCAAAAGCCTGAGCAGGCATAGCTGACTGCCATGGAGTGCGGCCACAGTAAGGCAGTTCCAACGGTTCGGTCAAATTTGGACAGTGTTTCCCCCATGTTCAAACGGTCCAAAAGACACATGACAATCTGCAGTCCTTCAGAAGCAAAACTTCCCGTCTTAGTGCTGTCACCAGGCCAATTACACTGCCTCACAAGGCGCCCAAGATATAGTAGCATAGGACAATATTGCGTCAATATAACCTGCATAGCTTTGCACACAGCGTAACGAAGACGGTTTCGGCGAATAGCTGGACACACCAACCCCAACGCGTGAGACTTTCTGTTCAGACAGCGTAAATGTGGCCCCATGCCCAACAGTAGTGCACCAATGATTATTTCCATGTTGATGAGCTTTGCTAAAAAGGGGACCGTTTCACCAATGCGTAACAACCCTTTAGGAAAAATGTCACAATTGGCCACAACGAGCGAACTGTTTGCGTAACACAAGATTTGTCTGCGTGCCAGAAGATGTATAATATAGAATGGGACCGGAAAATTGGCGGAAATTCCACTCCCTTGTTTTTTCACCATACATCATTTTGCAAATACGGTAATGGATGTTCTCATCACATAAGACAGGCACAACTGGGCGGGTGTGCTGGGCCAAGTCCCTGGTGAACTGCAGTAGAAGAAGCAGCGAAACATTGCTGCTTAATCTTTTTGTACTTAGGCAAAGAGGCAACCAATGAGGTCTCTTGGCAGGCACCTCACGAATAATATCAAGTGTTGCCCTCATGTTTCGCACAAAAGGGTGCGTGCTTGCAACGCCTAGGTCACACAAAATGCTGGCAAAGCATCCCTCTGTGATCCCTAGCATGTGTCCAACAATTGGAACACGCCGTTCGAGCTCCTCGAGGTTGAGATGACCATGCCAGTAGCCTGGTGCATCTCTCAGGAGCACCACAGCAAGCTCTGTTGCCTTAAGGAACTTGTCGTTTATGTCAGGGTTTGTGGTAAATTGCTTGTTGTACCAGTTGTTCATGCACAAGACAACCCACTGCTCCCATATTTTGTCCCACATTGCTTGCAACCTGACTGCGGCCCTCTCCTTCACTGATGGCGCGCTGTAAGGCGCTAGGCCTCACCGCGCTAAAATATGTCGTTTTGCCCTGCTGTAAGTGCGGCTAACCCCCATCTGCTCAGATTTTCACTGATCTGCCCCAGATTGGCTACATTTTGGTCATTTTCTCTGCTTCGGCAAAATCGCCGCCCCGCAGCTCAGTCTCAGGATCAGACCTATATATTTCTGATATGCCGGATCTGATTCCGCGGTCCATTCATCGTAAATCCGTCGCGTTCCGATCATTTACCTGGAATCGCCAATTGCCGCTGATGCGCGCCCGAAGCCAAATCAGCCAAATATTTTTTCACAATCGGATTTATTTAAATCTTTTCAGACAGATATGGACACTCAGATGTACTTAGGATAATCCGCATCAATTTTCTTCATAGACTGGGATTTTTTGCTGGATAACAATCAGCATGGATCTTGCTTCCGTTGTTGCTGCTCTCGCCTCCGTTGGTGTCCGTGTATCCGGTTCTGCCCCCAACAGCAGCGTTCAGGTCGACTCCTCGCGTGCCTGTCCCACTGGTCTTGCCGGCCCTGAGCCCTCCGGCACCATCAACGACCCAGGGCAGCACTTTCATGGTAGCAGAGGCTACCTGAATGTTGCTTCAGTGGTCTCTGCACCACAGCCCGCTCCCCAGTACGGCCCCGTAGACCCCGCCGCTTCTGGAGAAGTAACGATTACGCTGCCATGGTGCTGCGCGAACGAGGCCTTGAAAGGAATGCCTTGCGCAAGCCCAAGCTGCCCAAGAAGGGCGCACATCAGCAGCTGTGGAGACCCAAATTACCTTAATCCCAGTCGAAACTGGCCATCGAGCAGCTAGAATCCGCCGGCCTACGACGATGGCAACGCTCCGGTGGACCTTACGGAGCTGACAGGTACCAACATTCCTTACGGAGGTCCAACATTTGAGACCCTGGACGCCGATCTGGACGACACTGAGATGGGTGGTCCAGGTGAGGTACCTAGCTATAATCGACCAGCCTCTTGGGCACAATGGGGCGACCATTTGTCCCCAGAAGTGACCCGTAACCTTGAGGCCCTTGAGGCCCTTTGTCTCTTGGCCACGTCTAAGCTGATCGAACAAAAAGAATCGCCTCTGATTTTTTAACGGAATATTTTTTCCTCCTTCAGGACGAAATTAATACCAGGATGTGGTGGCGTTCTCAAGAAGATGACTCTTTTGCCATTTTTTTACAGATCTGGAAGGCAAGCCCCTTCCCAAAGGAGAAGGGCACGGCACCTGTTCCCGGGCCCTCCGCCCCTCATCCCCCTGTTTCCATCCGCGACGATCTAGCCGCCGCTGTTGAGGAGGGAATTTTAGAGGCGGCCAGGCAGGCAAGCCTGGAAATCAGGGCTGAAGGAGCTCCCCAAGTGGACTCCTGGCTGCAGACCACCGAGATCAGCGGTCCGACAGCCTGCTCAGGCCCTTCAGGACACGGTATGTACTGTCCTGCCGACTGCTCCTGCAGATTCCAGCGAGATGCTGAGCTCCAATTGCTCTAAGATCAAATGCACCTCATTATTCAAACGCTGGGAATAAAAGATCTTTTCAAGACGCACATGCGGTCTGAGGGCGCATCATTGGTGGAACAAGCAACGAAGCCATCGGAGGAGGCAACAGAAATTTTTTAAATTCCTCCTTCGGTGGACTCCAGGACCACCGACGCAAGGATCAGCAGGACCAAGCTAAGGGAAAGGGTTAAAATCTCTCGTTCTGAGAGTAGGACGGCAAAGGCTAGGACTGAGGCTCAGAATGCCAAGCGAACTGCCTCCCGTACTGCCCCTCCTGCTGCTGATTCCAATACCTTAGCCCAGCTGTTGCTCGCCCAGACCCTCGCCGGAGGTGGTGTGGCGAATGATGCTGCCAAGGTGTCTGCCATTACGGCCAGTGTTGGGCTGGATTCGCTTCTGAATCCTACTTCATTGCGACTTCGTCAGGTTGCCAAGCAACCGAAGTATAATGGGAACCCCCGACGTTGGCCTCAGTTCCAACGGGAATTTAAACTGTGGGTTAAGACTCAAAAACTCCAAGATGATCAGTTCCTGATGGCCCTCTTGGATTGCCTTGAGGGAGCGCCGGCCAACACTTGGCTCAGGACTTGGAGTGATCGTGAGGATACAAGTTCCCCCCTTACCTTTGATGAGGTGTGGGAACAGTTCGAGGTACGTGGATCCCGGCTGCCAGAGGACCATTACCACCAAATGTTGAAGAATTTTCCTTCATTCTCGCGATTAATCTTGCACGAAGTGCAAGACAAGAAACAGCGCTTCTGGAATTTAGTGGAAGAAGCTGAACATTCAGGCGAAAAGTTTTCTAGTGCCGAGCTGAAAAGTCTGATTTTTGACAAGATCCCCTCAGAAACTGCCGCCACCCTTCGGAACAAACAGTCCGAAGAAAAGGTCAAGACCTGGTGGGCGGAGGTGGAAGGCTTCGATGCCTCTGCCAATAAGTTTTCCGTCAGGGAGGCACTTCAAAAGTGCTCCCCCACGTCTTTCTCCAAGGTGAAATTCACTGAGGAGACGTGGAAAATCAAGTTTCATGAACACGAAGATCGGGACTTGTTTGTCCAAGTTCTCAACAGGGGAGTAAGCTTCCATGGCCATCGCCTGAAGGCCAAGAACTGGGTGTTTTCGTTCACCCCGAAGGAACTCTGGGAAGAGGTTGAGCGGCTCGCCGACGCCGCCAACCAGAATTTCCATGAGGGTCTGGGGGGAAACAAGAATACCCAGCAAAACACCCAAAATGGAGCCCAAAAGGGCAACAAAAAGGTGAATGACACCCGGGGTGTTCAGCAGCACTGTAGCATCTGCCTTCTTTTAGGTTCTACGAACCGAGCTAAGACGCATTCTACTGATAATCACCGATGGTCTCCTTACGATCACAAGGTGATTGGTGAAAATATCAGTAATTCGCAGAATTCAGACAGGAATGACAGACAGGTGCATGGTGGGAAGGCTGGAAAGGGGAATCCGACACCCTCCGGTGTAAACAAAAATCCTGGAGGCCCTGGCGGGTCCCAAGGCACAGGAAATCGGACTCCATCCGGCTCCGGTGGGCAGAACGGCCAGAAAAATCCCAATAGCAACGCCGGAGGCGGAAATCGAAATCCAGGCCAAACCACTCAATTCGGTACAAACAAGGGAAATGCTCCAGGATTCCAGGGTAAAGGTAGGGGAAATCTTTCGGGAACCCCTTTCTCTGGTAAGGGCAGAGGGCGTGGCGACGGTGGAGGTCCATCATCCGGCGGCCGTGGCCGTGGACGTGGAAAGGGCAACCATCGTGTGGATCAGGTCTCAGGTGCAGATCAGGTGTCCGATGCGGATCGAGATTACGTTGAAAATGCCTTGAATGCAGCAGATGATCCGCTCCAAGATGAGTGGGTCGACAAATCAGGGTGTGTCCATAATGTTGACGCAGCCACAGGAGGTCAGAACGCCTAGGGGAGCCACGAAAATCGCCCGTCCCCAGGCGATTTCAGGCATGATCCCCAGATTCCTTCTCGACCATTACTTGATGTAGGGTCGCTTGTCTCCTCTCCCCTGGATCCGGCAGCGGATCCTTCTGTTGTAGTGGACGAGGTTGGTGTACAGTCCAGGCACGGGGCCCGTCAGTTTGTCACAAAGATGTGGGTCTCTGATCGCAAGGGCAATTTCCACCTCGCCACTTGTTTGTGTGACAATGGATCGGAGGTAAATCTCCAATCCAATTCTTTTTTGCCTGGCGACTGCGTGTTTGATTCGCCTCTTCCTGTTACCCTCGAGGGAGTTTCTGGACATTCTCTCGCAGGTTGGCAACGCGGTTGTTATATATCAACTCATTTGGTCGCTCAAGACCTTTGGGAAGAAGGTAATGTGGAGGAAGTTGTCCTTAAGGATGACTACTTCTATCGTGCCGACATAAAGTATGACCTTTACTTGGGCCATCCTTGGCTTCGCAAGAACAGGGTGGCGCCCGTAGGTCATCGGCGCTGTTTTTTGCTGGAGTCAGGTCCCTTGGAGCGTCCTGAATTTCGTTTTTTGCACGCAGGGTTTAAAAGTGCAGAGGAATTTTTGAAGCAAAAGGTTACACCAAAATTTGGCGAAGATGTCACCATTGCAGAGGTGAATGGGAGTGCCGATTACCCCCGAGAGTTAGAATGTCTTCGTAGGGACTCCCAGCCACGACGCCCTTCGCGCTGGCACTCTTCATCCTACAGAGTTGTCGACAAATGGCGCGATACAATTTGTGAATATTTTCATGAACACCATTCCTTTTGGCCACAGTATGATGCCTTTGCCAACCGCGAGAACAAGCGCTTTGACAAGCATTTTTGCGACGCTTGGACCCATAAATGGGACAAGAAGTTGTGGATTAATCCTCTGTTTCACTTAATCCAGCAGGTCATCCACAAAATCAAGCAAGATAAAACCCAGGCGGTTTTAGTTGTGCCCTTGTGGGACGACAAGCCTTGGTTTCAGGAATTGCAAGACATTTGTGTAGATTACACCGAACTTCCCAGGAAGATTAAGCTGTATGCCAGGGACAACACAGGTCCCCTGCCACAGCGGCCCTGGAGTTCGCTTGCATTCCTGGTGGATGGAAAGCTTTCTGACTCTGATTCTGCTGATTCTAGTACTGATTCCTGTGTTGGGTCTGAATCTGAGGTTGAGCGTGGTACTGATGATGAATCTATTTTTTCTGATTTTTGTCCGTCAGATGCCCAGGGTGATCCAACGTCAAATGGATCCGCCTCGTCTCCCTCTTCCCCAATACGATCGACATCGAAAAGAATCTTCACTGCACGGGCGAAGAAAAATTTTGAATCGCGCCGCAAATTCAGAGTTTTTTCTGAAAAGCCCCGTGTGGAAGCTTTCATAGATCCTTTCGAGGAGCTGGATCACGAAGAGAATCTCTGGAATGTCGACACTCGACCCACCTATGTTCAAGAGGCAGTTGATACGGACCTTTTTAGGGACATCCGTAAGAAGATTCTTCCTGCCAAGGCCGAAGAAGTCGCCAAAGTTTTTTCGACAGTAATTCCTGGCGATCAGGTGGACACTGAATTGTGTTCCAAGAAAAGAGACAAGATTTTTGAGGAACGGAAGGACACAACCCTTTCGGGGAAGTTGATCAAAGACCCCCCTGTCCGTGGGCTGTTCGGTGAAGCCTTCATCGAGCTTCGTGAAGGCTACAAGGCGAAGAAACAGCGTCCTTATGAGAAACCATGGACACAAACATGAGATACTCAGAAAAATAATCGAGAGAAATCTCAGGGAATTTGGTTGGCTTGAGGGTTGTATGACCAGCGAATGGTGCTGTGCACCCTTCACAGTCCCGAAGCCGCCGCCTGCAGACCAGAACACTATTGATGGTTGGCGAATGGTTGTTGATTTTCGCAACCTCAACGCCGAAACCAAGGCGGATTCACACCCCCTGCCCCTCATTGAGGAGGAAATCGCCAAGAGGGCAAGAGGTCGTTTGTTTTCTGTGCTGGATCTCCGTCACGGCTTTCACCAAATGCCGTTGAGGAAGGACAGCCGACCTCTCACCTGTATGTGCACGCCATGTGGCCCAGTCCAGTGGACGGTCATGCCCATGGGCCTGAAGAACGCCCCTTCGTTTTTTCAAAGAATGATGGAGGATGTGCTTTTTACAGCTCATCTTGAGCTTCGTGCCTTCGTGAGTGTGTACATAGATGACATAATCATTGCGACAGAGGGGGAGGGACTGACCGAAGCCGAGCTGGTGGCCCTACATGAAAAGCAGCTGAACCAGGTTTTGGACATTCTTGATGCCAATCAGCTGATTTGTGGGCCAAAGAAGGGAAAACTATTTTTAAAATCAGTCGAATTTTGTGGTTCTCTCCTTGAGAATGGCACCCGACGACCCAGTCCAGGGAAGCTCGTTGCTATTCAGAAGTGGAAGTGCCCTGAGACGATCACGGAATTGAGAGGATTCCTGGGTTGTTGCAATTTTTACCACACTTTTGTGCCGAATTATGCCAAATTTGCTGCCCCCCTCACTGAACTATTGAAGGTAGGGAGAGATGCGGGCAAGGCAGGTTCAAAGGTTCGTGTCAAGTGGACTGACGAGTGCGAGGAGGCCTTCCATCACTTGAGGGCGGCCTTCTGTGAAGTCGCCACGTTGCATGTGCCGAAATTTGACCGACCCTTCTACATAAGAACCGACGCTTCTAGGTACGCGATCGGAGCTGTCCTTGAACAGGTTGATGAAGCCACAGGTGATCATTACCCTCTTGCATTTTGGTCTCGGAAGCTAGCCCCACGCCAAATGCAATGGTCGCCGCGTGAGCAAGAAACCTACGCCATAATCTGTGCTTTGAAAAAGCACCAATCGTGGGTTGGCACCAATCGAGTAGAGGTCCTGACGGATCATCGATCTCTGGAGTATTGGGCGGCCGAATACATTGATACTGTCGCGAGCCCAGCTGGTCGACGGGCCAGATGGCATGAATTTCTCAGTTTGTTTGACCTCCATGTGTCGTATTTGCCTGGAAAACACAACACGGTAGCGGATGCTCTGAGCCGATGGGCTTACCCCGCTTCAGAGGGGCTGCAAAGTACCAACATCCATGGTACGGAGCAGGACCGCCACATCGTAATCGACTGGGATCAAGAGGAAAAAAAGCTCATTCGACGTGAATGCATGCAATGCGCCGTTAAACAGCATGCATTACCGTGCCATGACATCACGGCCTTCACAGATCCGGCGCATGCTCATGGAATCATCACCAAGTCACTGAAAGTCGTGGAGAAAGTCACCGATCCCTCCTCAGGGAGTGTGAAACGGTTTGACTATACCCGACGTGTAAGTGGATTTCGGTTGATTCAGGGCATTAAGCGTCGTGATCCGGCCAAAACTCCACCCCTGCCGAAAGATTCCCTTATCATCCGTGACTGGACGAATGATTATCTGCATGATTCCATGTTTAAAGAGGTCTTTGGAAATCTCAAATCCAAAGATGCTCACAAAGATGGAATTTTTTCTGAATATTCGTTGGATGGGGGGAAGCTGTGGATGGAGGGTAAATTGTGCGTACCAGACGCCCTGGCCCCCCGAGTGTTAAACTGGTGGCACAAATGGGAGTCCCCCCACGCACATGGCCGTAGATTATGGTCGATGATTAAACATAGGTTGTTTGGCTCAAGGCTATATACTCACTGTATGAAAGTAGCCGCCGGATGTGCCCAATGTGCTGTCGCGACGCCACCCAGCGCGAAGAAGCACGGCCATCTGAGGCCACACCCTATTCCGGAGCGCCTCTTTAACAGAGTCACCAGTGATTTTTTCTATCTTGGTGAACTCGACGACGAAGAGTGCCATTGGACCGACAAAAAGGTCAATGGAGTGCTCCTTATTCAGTGCCGTCATTCCGGCTACATTCAGGTGTTGCCTCGTAACATCGAGTCGATGACTGGCAAGGCTGCCGCCAAATGGTGCGCGCAGACGTGGATGGGAGGTTGGGACGTCCCATCCGAGGTGATTACGGACTCAGGTAAGGAGTACACCTCTGAATGGTGGAGAGAATTATGTACCCGCCTTGGAATCCATCACCTCAGATGTGAAATCCACTCACATCGAGCGCTGCCACGCGAAAGAGCCGGCCGCTCACTTATAAATATGCTTTGTAAGGAACTCGCCATCGAGAAGGACTTCCATTGGCTTGAGATTCTTTTCGCCATGCTTCGCCGTTACCACAACACGCCTTTGTATCATGGCCTTTCTCCAAATGAATTTGTCTTTGGACGAAAGAAGTGTTGGTGGAACATGCCGTTGAATAATTCCTCGCCCTTGTAAAGATGCTTCGTTGTTTTTGGACGAAATCCAACGAGCAGAAAAGACTGTCTCGAAATTAATCGATAAGCATCAAGCTGACTGGCTTTGGGTCCAGAATCAAGGCCGAAAAAACCCCCACAATTTTCAAGTCGATGATCGAGTTTGGCTTCGAAAATCCGAAACCACCCTGGACGGAGATGATAAGCTTCTTCCCTTGTGGGAGGGCCATTCGCTGTTACAGCGCGTCTAGGTGAGAACAGGAGGAGGATTCGTGTGGATGTCAGCAGGGAAATTGAAGTTTCGGGCGATCGCCTCAAGAGAGAGATCCCCTCCCCCAAGAGTCGGGTTAAACCCCTTTTTTGGACTTCGAAATTCTTGTCCGATCGGGTCATCGAAGGGGGGAAGTACGAACTCAAGAGGATTTTAGAAGCAAGACGTGACGAAAGAGGCGAATGGGAATTTCTATGTGAGTGGAGGGGCTTTGATTCCAGTCACAACAACTGGGAACCAGCCCATTCTTTTGTCCATGGGTACACCAAGGGGTTCATCGACTTCCTCAAGAAGCACCCCGAAATTGGCGTACTCCTGACAGACTGTTTGTCGAAACCAGACACACAGGTGGAGAGCGACGGAAAAAGACCTGTGGTGAATCGAGATCCAGCCTTTTACGCCCCTCAGCAGCCACATTCCAGGGCTGATCCGTGGATCCCCCCTCCTGCGGTCAGGCCAGCTCAGGAGCCAAATGAGGACCAAGCTTCGAGTTCAGCCGCTGATCTACAGCGCCCAAGCCGTACGAGAGCCCCACCAGACAGGTTGGTGGTCACATGTATTCGTGCTTGGCCGAATTGAGGGAGATCCGTCGTGACTTGAGTCGCCGACGCCATAATCTGGGTAACAGTCGTCTAGTCCAGGGCGTCATGGCACTCGTCGCTAGGGCTCAAGGGTGTAGGTTCGAAACCCTTGCATGTCCAACTCCTACAAAAGCTCCAGCCTCGCCCTGTCGACCACTTATTCCAATGTGAGTGTTCTGACGACTTGAAAAAACACATTCTGCTCAATCCACTGTTCATTCTTCCTGATTACATCATGATGTGGAGAACTGCGAATGTTTGATAATTTGACGTCAATCAACTTTTCTTTGGTCTCCGTTCGGCAGACAAGGCGTAGATACGCTGCCGAAAGCCACGGAGTGTGCTGCCGTGTCCAGAAAAAACCAAACTCAGGCTTAATTCAGGCAGATTCGGGGTAATCTTGTCTCTGTTGGTCTGTGCATCTTTGAAATTTGGCTACTCGTGCAGATGGAAGCAAATGTACATAGTAAAAACGCTGCGCAGCGACATTCACCCCTACAGGCACCCCCTGTAGTACTGGCTGCACTAGATGCGACGCCAGGGAACACAGATCTTACCTTCATTTGCCGTGATGCTGCAGCCAAAGTCCAGATTCAGATCCAGATTTCTTGAATTTACCTTGAATTCCTCAGGTTTGTCCATCATTCTGCCACTGTAGTGCAAAACCCCGACGTCCATTGTTCAGACAACCTTCACATAGGAGCTCTAGGGACTTCTAACAGCAACCTCTGAAGTCCGTAAGCTTCGTTGTATTTTTGGCACACGCCAATGTGAGCTGAATCCGACCTGAAACTGTCGAAAATGGTGAATCCAAGTGTCCTGTGGGACTCAATCGAAAGATGGGCCTTGTCCAAGTCGATTGACACCGCCGCCACTGTAAATAGAGGGCTATTCGGGGTCTCTCAGGTATATACTGTCAGTAAAGCGCCTTCAGCGAACCTTCGGCGCGTTACATGCCAAGGATCCAGGGCCAGCATGTCCCATCATGATGCATCATCACATGATCCACATTTTGATGGAATCTGTTGGATGCTCGCGAACCAACGTGCCGGAAAGCACAATTGAGCTGAATAAACGACAATATATATTAACTCTAGTCTAAACACCTTCGTTACATCTTTGTTAGTAGTTTCAGTTGTAGATATTCCGCTTCATTTCACCTTCATCTTAGGGAATTTCCTCATTTTAGGACATTTTAGGTTGCTTTCCTTGTCATCTCCTCTCATTCAACGAAGTTAGGCAAGTTAGGCGAAGTTAGTTCGCTGACGCTGATGTTTTTCTATTCACTTAGGACCTGCAGACTACATTTGTATTTGTTTTCCCTCTCTGTGATTGTTTCATCTCCTTCATCTCTGCTCAAATTGAATCTCAATCTTGCTGAATCTTGTGATCATCCGCCAGATGCGCCAAATCTGAAGCGCATGCTGCACTTTTCAGAACGAGAAAAGCGGGAGTAACACGATGTAGAGTACGTGGAGGACACCGTAGCGTGCCCGCGACAGCTAAACTGTGCCAGAGCGCCGAGATGTCACTCCATTTCTTGATTTTCCCACTCAATCCACCAATAATCTACCTCATTCTCAACCAGTGCATGGTTTGGTATCGATTCTCGATACGTTTACATGCTTTTTAGCCCTTAACCTAATGTTTTACTGCACGAGGGACTGTTCGTCACTCCTCATTCTGTTTCATTTCAGGTTCATCCATCCTGATTCAGTGCCAATTCAGCCCAAATCAGGTCAGATCAAGCAGATTTCGCCCCATCGAGGCTACATTTTTCTTTTTTCTGGGACTTACCCGCACTACGTTCTTCGTTGACGTAGCGACACACCCCAGTGTGTTTTTGGAGGGGGAGTGTAAGTGCGGCTAACCCCCATCTGCTCAGATTTTCACTGATCTGCCCCAGATTGGCTACATTTTGGTCATTTTCTCTGCTTCGGCGGAATCGCCGCCCCGCAGCTCAGTCTCAGGATCAGACCTATATATTTCTGATATGCCGGATCTGATTCCGCGGTCCATTCATCGTAAATCCGTCGCGTTCCGATCATTTACCTGGAATCGCCAATTGCCGCTGATGCGCGCCCGAAGCCAAATCAGCCAAATATTTTTTCACAATCGGATTTCTTTAAATCTTTTCAGACAGATATGGACACTCAGATGTACTTAGGATAATCCGCATCAATTTTCTTCATAGACTGGGATTTTTCGCCGGATAACAATCAGCATGGATCTTGCTTCCGTTGTTGCTGCTCTCGCCTCCGTTGGTGTCCGTGTATCCGGTTCTGCCCCCAACAGCAGCGTTCAGGTCGACTCCTTGCGTGCCTGCCCCACTGGTCTTGCCGGCCCTGAGCCCTCTGGCACCATCAACGACCCAGGGCAGCACTTTCACCTGCTCCCTTCTATTGCAACCACAGATTTTGGTTTTCCTTTATACAAAACGGCGCAGTGGTGCATTGGCGAATAAAGGCGCCAGGCCACCTCTTTGAGAACATCAACCAATCTCTTTCCCTCTGACGGGATTGTTTTTTGGACACTGCAACACGTCCCTTCGTGTTTGCGTAGTTGCAGAAAAAATTAAACAGCAATCCCCCGCCCTCGTCCGTTTGTTTTGGCTCTTCCCACAATTGTTGTGCGGTGTGATACGTGGGTGACTCTGAGCATAAAGCGTGGAATACTCCAGATGCCGCTTGTACTGTTATCTCTGGGTCCAACTATTTGCGTAGGGGCATTGTCACTCTCAGAGCAATTTGCGCAAATGTATCATGCTACATATTGCTGTTCGAAAAGACCTGTCAGACAGTTCTCGCGCGACCAAGTCTTCACCGATTTGATGGTTGCATGCAACATTTTTCGTTTCCTGTAACTGTCAGATACTCCCACATTTTTCTGGTTAATGTTACCTGTAGTAGCCAGTTGCGGCGCGCTATGATCTCTGTTTGGCAGTGAGGTCAGCGGCGACCAGAGCATGAAAACTAGAGATGCCTGCGGGACCTGTAGGGCCGGCTATACAGCAGCGCTGCATCACAGGGAATGTACATGCTGCGTAGTTGGTGGATCTGCTCATCACTTCTTTAATTGTGCGTTCCCGACCTCCATTGTGCGAGGCCTTGGACATACATGACTAGAATTTTATTGTTCCCGACGCTCCATTCCATGCACCAGGTCTTGCACATGAAACCACAGTTCCTTCAGTAAGGTAGGTAGGTAGGTAGGTGCACTCGGTCGTGGAGAGGCGCCTCATGGTTCCCCCTGGAGTCGCCCCTGTGACGAACAGGAGTAGGTTCCGCGCGTGAAGAGGGGAGGCGGCTTACTTCCCGCTACATTTGACTGGTGGCCCCCAACAAAGCGCCCCTGGGCAACACCGGGAGGGCTGATCGCCGCCAGCGTGACTGCTTGTCTTGCCGGGAGGGTGGGCCCCCGTGCTTGCGCACGTCCCCTCCTTTGGGCGGAACCCTAGGGGTTCACCGGACTTCCTGGCGTATCCCGCTCCCAAGGCATGCATGCATGTTCTTGGTACTGGGGTTCCGAGGTGCTTGGGTGTCGCACGCTCCGCCTCGAGTCCCAAAGCAGCGCAGGCCTCAGGATGCAGCCTTACCCCCGGTCTCCGGATCTCGTTTGGCCGGGTCACCTGCATGGCACGGGCTGCCTCAGTGCCCGGGCTATGGACACTGGGTTTCCCACCGTTGCTTGGCGCTTGTGTTTGGGTGTGGGTTGTGGTTGGGTTCGGGTTTCGGCTGCGCCCCGCCACTCTTGCCTGGGGTGTTGGGGTGTGTGTGTGCTTGTGTGTGTGCTGCGCTTGCACCTGGCCACTTCTGGCACGGGTGCGCGGTGTGGGTGTGTGTGTTTGGGCTCGGGTTTCAGCTGCGCCCCGCCACTCCTGGCTGGGGTGTTGGGCTGTGTGTGTGCTCCGCTTGCACCCAGCCACTCCTGGCCACGGGTGCGCGGTGTGGGTGTGTGTGTTTGGGCTCGGGTTTCGGCTGCCCCCTGCCACTCCTGGCTGGGGTGTTCGGCTGTGTGTGTGCTCCGCTTGCACCAGGCCACTCCTGGCCACGGGTGCGCGGTGTGGGTGTGTGTGTTTCGGCTCGGGTTTCAGCTGGGCCCCGCCACTCCTGGCTGGGCTGTTGGGCCGTGTGTGTGCTCCGCTTGCACCCAGCCACTCCTGGCCACGGGTGCGCGGTGAGGGTGTGTCTGTTTGGGCTCGGGTTTCGGCTGCGCCCCGCCACTCCTGGCTGGGGTGTTGGCCTGTGTGCGTGCTCCGCTTGCACGCAGCCACCCCTGGCCCGGATGCGCGGTGTGGGTGTGTGTGTTTGGGCCCGGGTTTCGGCTGCGCCCCGCCACTCCTGGCTGGGGTGTTGGCCTGTGTGCGTGCTCCGCTTGCACCCAGCCACTCCTGGCCACGGGTGCGCGGTGTGGGTGTGTGTGTTTGGGCTCGGGTTTCGGCTGCGCCCCGCCACTCCTGGCTGGGGTGTTGGGCTGTGTGCGTGCTCCGCTTGCACCCAGCCACTCCTGGCCACGGGTGCGCGGTGTGGGTGTGTGTGTTTGGGCTCGGGTTTCGGCTGCGCCCCGCCACTCCTGGCTGGGGTGTTGGGCTGTGTGTCTGCTCCGCTTGCACCCAGCCACTCCTGGCCACGGGTTCGCGGTGTGGGTGTGTGTGTTTGGGCTCAGGTTTTGGCTGCGCCCCGCCACTTCTGGCTGGGGTGTTGGGCTGTGTGCGTGCTCCGCTTGCACCCAGCCACTCCTGGCAGGGGTGTGCGGTGTGGGTGTGTGTGTTTGGGCTCGGGTTTCAGCTGCGCCCGGCCACTCCTGGCTGGGGTGTTGGGCTTTGTTTGTGCTCCGCTTGCACCCAGCCACTCCTGGCCACGGGTACACGGTGTGGGTGTGTGTATTTTGGCTCGGTTTTCGGCTGCGCCCCGCCACTCCTGGCTGGGGTGTTCGGCTGTGTGTGTGCTCCGCTTGCACCCAGCCACTCCTGGCCAGGGGTGCGCGGTGTGGCTGTGTGTGTTTGGGCTCTGGTTTCGGCTCCACCCACCACGGTGTGATACGTTGGTGACTCTGAGCATAAAGCGTGGAATACTCCAGATGCCGCTTGTACTGTTATCTCTGGCTCCAACTATTTGCGTAGGGGCATTGTCACTCTCAGAACAATTTGCGCAAATGTATCATGCTACATATTGCTGTTCGAAAAGACCTGTCAGACAAGTCTCGCGCGACCAACTTTTCACCGATTTGATGGTTGCATGCAACATTCTTCGTTTCCTGTAACTGTCAGGTACTCCCACATTTTTCTGGTTAATGTTACCTGTAGTAGCCAGTTGCGGCGCGCTGTGATCTCTGTTTGGCAGTGAGGTCAGCGGCGACAAGAGCATGTGAACTAGAGATGCCAGCGGGACCTGTAGGGCCAGCCATACAGCAGCGCTGCATCACAGGGAATGCACATGCTGCGTAGTTGGTGGATCTGCTCGTCACTTCTTTAATTGTGCGTTCCCGACCTCCATTGTGCGAGGCCTTGGACATACATGACTGGAACTTTACTGTTCCCGACGCTCCATTCCATGCACCAGGTCTTGCACATGAAACCACAGTTTCTTCAGTAGCAATTATGCATTTACACATTACCAAGTGAAGTAGAGTTAAAATTGATGTATTCATATGTGTATTTCTGCCACTCCATCCTGATAAGGATATGATGTTACGTGTATACAGACGTCATGTTTCTCATTTTCCACATCCTGCCTCATGCATTGTGTTGTAATACAACAATCTGACACAAACGTTCGCCTGTTTGCGAGGCCTCGCGCATAGAATAGTCATGGTACAAAATTTATTGGGAGAGTACCCATTAGGCGTGTCTGTATGGTGAAAGAACCAAATTTATCAGAATGGTCTACAGAGTGCTACTCAGACCCATAAAAAATATCGCTGCTTCACTGCTTCACCACGGCCTCGTCCTCTTGGCTGCTGCTCCGCATCTCCAGGGACACGTCCACTTGTGTTCATCACTGCATGACCACCGCCTTGACCTCATTATTGTTTCACAGCATCTCCTCAGCGTCGTCCTCATCACCGCTTCTCTGCATCACCACGTCCCTGTCCTCATTGCTGCATCTCTGCATTACCGCGGCCTCATCCACAAGACTGCTGCTCTGCTTCACCACGACCCTGTTCTCCTCAATGCTGCATGTTCTTTCCTCGGCTCCGTCGCCATCAATGTATCACTGCATCTCCATGGCGTGGTCCTTTGCTCTGCATCCGGACCTGACTCCATTGCTGCACCACCTCCGCCTTGTCCTCATGTCTCATTCGCTTCCGGCCGTCATTTTCCCCCTTGATGCTCCAGTCTCGGGGGTGGGGGCTTCTCCTGGTTGATCTGCCCCGAACCATCGTGCCCAGGGCGTCAGGCCACATTTCCCTTGATGATCCAGCTCTCAGGGTTGTGGCCGGTCCTTCTTGTTCTGCCCCTGATGATCCAGTCCGGGGCGTCAGGCCGCGGCTTGTGCGTCGACGATCTATTCTGGGGCGGCGGCGGCTGATGCTGCTTGATCCGCCCCAGATGATCGGGTCTGGGGCGTCAGGTCTCTTTTCTCGCATGATGCTATTGTGGTCCTTTGACTGCTCCTTCTTGTTTTGCCCCGGACGATCCAGTCCAAGACAACCCATGGCCTCGTCACCGCCTCGCTGTTTCACCAGGGCCTCGTCCCTTTCTCCGCACAGAAACAAACAAAATGCCAAGGGGGGATCCATTACGGTGCTACAGCAGCAACCAAATGGACCAATACGTCCTTGACATCCAAAGAAATACCCTTTTTCTTTAGGTAGTCCATCCAGACCGTGGTATACCTCGGCACGAAACTGCTCGGAGGTTCCCACGAGTCCCTGGATGCGGCGAATCCTTTCCAACAGACTTTGTAAAGCCTACCCCCAGGCGTCCCCAGGTCCGGCTTGTCCGCCAGGATCTTCTCAGCGGTGAAGTCGTCGTCCTCACCCTCGTCGTCCGAGTCCACATCGCCGGCCGTGAACTCGAAGGTGACGGGACGTCCGCTGGGGTCTGGTGCTCGGGAACGAAGCTGGGTGTGGTCACGGTCCAGGATCTTGTTATCCCCCACACGAACCGCATACACATCCTGCCCGACCTTCCGCACGATTACCCCCGGCACATACCAAGATGCCTGCCGATGCCTGGACAGGACATCCTTGTGGTGCCGTGCCACCCACACGGTGTCTTGGAGAGCATACTTTTGGACTTTTCCCTGCTTGAAGTACTTGGCCCTCTTGTCATGCTCGTCCTGAAGTGCCTTGCACACCTTGGCCGCCGTGTCGTCCGCCTCAGACATCATAGCGTTCGCATCCCGTGCCACTTTGCCATGGTTCATCCACGGGAGAGTGCGTGACACTCGATCCCGTAGGAACAGGATGCGATGGGGCGACAGTCCAGTGGGTCCCGGAAGGTCGTGATACGCTTGGAGCACCCTCCACAGCGAGTTATACCAGTTCCGGCCCGGTTCGTCAATGTGCAGCTGGCGGAACTTCTCGAACATCTGCCGCCCGGCCACCTCAGCCCGACCATTCGACCGGCTGTGGTATGCCACGGTCTTGGCATGCCGAATCCCCATGTGCTTGCACATCGTCTTGAACCACGTCCCCACGAATTGACTGCCCCGATCGCTGCAGATGACAGCTGGGATATCGAAAATCGTCAGCCAATGCCTGATCATGGCATTAGCGACGGTCTTGGCCTGCAGCCCCACTCCATGCTTGTCCTTCTTGTCCTTCTTCTTGGACTTCTTGCCCGGGACTGCCACGATATACCCGCTGTGCCTGTCCACCGCCAGGATGACACAGTCGTAGGTCTCTCCGTCCACGGTGACCTCAGGCATGGCGAATACATCCATGGCCACGGACCGCATAGGGGCCTCCGGTATAGCCGTATACACCGGGTTGCCCGCTGTGGAGTGGTTAGGGCTCTTCGTGGCTCGACACACGGCACAGTCGCTGCAGTACCTATCTAGGATGGCGTAGTACCCCGGAGGGAACTTGAAACGCCACTCCAGGTCCTGCTGCATCTTGTCTCGGCCAGGATGCATGAGCTGGGCGTTGTGCCAATGGTCAATGAGCTCCTCCACTCGGTTCTCGGGCACCAGCAGCTTGTCCTTGAGGAACAACTTGTCGCCATCCTCGGTCAAGCCCTCGGGCCATTCGTCGTCCGACGGGGCGCTCACGGCATTCCAGTACTTGCTCCAGTGCTCGGATGCCGCGTAGTCATCCGACCAGTCCTCTCTGAGCACCGACCTGACTAGCTCTACAGGGGCCACCATCCATTGCTCGAGGGTTTCCTCTCGAATAGCTTGGACGCGGGCACCCCGGAACTTGGCCAGGTCCGTACAATTTGCCATCACCACAAAGCACTTGACCCCTTCTTGCTCCATGACCTTCTCCATCTCGATGATGCGCTTGGCCTCCCCGGTCTCCTCTGCGTCGCCATGGCTGGATATGTCCATCCACGCCTTGCCCGCGGGGTAGGCCCAGCGACTGAGGCAATCTGCCACAGTGTTGTCCTTCCCCGGGATATACACGACGCTGAGGTCGAACTTGGCGAACGTCTCGTGCCATCGGGCCCTCCTAGCCGCTGGTCCTGAGGGGGTGTCGACATGCTCCTTGTGCCAGCTCTGTAGGGACTGGTGGTCCGTGCAAACCACCACCGGCTGCAGTCCGATGTGGCCAGACCACTTCCTGAGCGCACATACAATGGCGTATGTCTCCTTCTCCCTCGCGGTCCATGTTCGGCGTTGGCCCTCGGCCAGGATCCTGCTCAAAAACGCCACGGGAACATGAGTCCCGTCGTCCCGGACTTGCTCGAGGACTGCCCCCACGGCATAGTCCGAGGCGTCTGTCCGTAGCACGAATCCCTTGTCCGGGTCCACCAGGAACAACCCCAACTGCCCCAGGAGTCTCTCCTTCAGGCGGTTGAACGCATCCTCAGCCTCAGGGGTCCAGGCAAGCTTCTTCTTGCTCCCCTTCCGGCCATCGAACTTGCCCACTTGCAGCATCTTGTGCAGCGGCCCCGACAGTTCTGCATACATCCGGACATATCCCGAATAGTAGTTGCAGAACCCCATGAAGGACCGGAGTTCGCTGATCGTCTGGGGCTTCTCCCAGTGGTGCAGGGACGCCAGCTTCCCAGTCATGGGACGGCGTTGCCCGTGACCAACCACGTGACCCGCGAACTCCACTTCCTTCACGAATAGTGAGGCTTTGGTGGGCTTGCACACCATGTTGTGTTTGTCCAACTCGCTGAGCACTCGGCGCAGATCCTTCTCATGCGCGTCGATGAGCTCGTCCTCAGTCATGTTCTCCGTGCCGGACCCGATGATGATGTCATCCACGAAGGGATCGGCACAGTCCCGGACAGGACCGAGTAGGTCCTCCATCATGCGCTGGAAAACGGCGTTGCCATTCTTGGCACCCATAGGCACCACTTTCCACTGCATGGGCCCAAGCGGCGTCGACATCGCTGTGCAGGGCCTGGACTCCGGGTGTAGCGGCATCTGGTGGTAACCGTGTTTCAGGTCCAACACCGTGAAGATCCGCTTTTTCTGTTGCTTTTGGAGGATGGAGTCGATCAGGGGGAGCGAGTACGAGTCGTGCTCGGTCTGCTCGTTCAAACCTCTGTAATCAACCACCAACCTCCACTCGCTCTTCTCCTTCTTGGGCACGATGAAGGCTGGGCTGGCCCACTCACTGTCGGAGGGTTCGATCCATCCCCGCTCAATGAACTCGGCCAACAGCTTCTTCATGGCCTGGGCCCGATCGCCCTGAAGTTGGTACTCCCGATGACGATAGATCTTCGGGTTCGGCTTCAGCTTGATCTTCGCTGTACCAAACCTCCCGCGATCTGGAGGGTTCTTGTTGGCGACGCCACTGAATAGCCGCGGATTGGCATGGATCAGCCTCTCCTTCAGCTCGGCGACCTTCGGGTTCTCCTGGGCCTCTTCAGCCGCTTGCTTCGGTATCGAAACCACCGACCGCACTGCGGTATAGGCCTCTTCTGGGATTCTTCGTCCGATATGCCGTCTTCATCGTCGTGGGTCGCGATTCCCACCGATAATCTTCGAAAAATTTGCGGCCTCGGGCTGGTGCTCGTCGCTACCGGTTCCCACTCTTGGAAAACCCCACGTTGGTGGGTCCGACCCAACCGGACCATCGTTTTGGTGCGCGATGTGATCCATGACCCTCGCCACGAACTCATCCTTCTCGTACTTGCCGGTGACCAACATCTTGTCATCCCACCAATGCGGAGATGTGACCATGGCCCGCCTCTTCTTGGCTGCCACACGGTCGTGCATCCCCATCCGCATGTAGTTGACGACGTCATCGATCTCGTCGTGGGACAGGACGTCAATGCCGTCAATAGGCTGATCCGTCCCCTCCTTGGGCTCAAACATGACCTTCATGGGCACCGTCTCCACCCTACGGATGAATGCTTCATCAGCCGTGGGCTGGGCTTGCGCCCCATCCACCAGGAAAGCCTTGGTACCCCACGCTTGACCCGGGGAGGGCATTGATACACCCTTGGCTTCGATGAACAGCTCCTCCTCTGGCCCGAATGACATCTCGTTCAGGGTGATGGAGTCCAGCGTCGACTTGAGACCCTCCAGCGGACATGGGCTGGATCCTATGCCGGTTATGACCAGGATCCCCTTCGCCCTATCCGCGATGATCTTCTCCACCGTACGTCTGGTGTTTTCCAGGGAGCCATGCCAATACATGGGTCCCCACTCCTTCAAACCCCAATGCCTATGCCAGGCTGAGTCTCCTCGATGCCAATGCCTCCTACACTTCCGCAGAAGGGGGCATCCCGGGAAGCGAAGACGTCCGTCTCGGGCGCTTCGGCTCCCAGCGTCTGGATCATCCTGTCGTACACCTGCGGCGCCATTCCATACTCCCTGAGCTGAACTCCACGGTCTCCTCTGGACTTGGCACCCACAGCTTGCACCGCTCGGACGATCCGATCCTCTTCCTCAGCATTCCATTGGGATGACCCGCACGCATAATCCGTGGACAGCCATGTTAGGCATTCGTCGTCCTCCCGGACCAGCGTTGCGCGATGGGGAAGGGCTCCAATGGCGTTGGCCACCATGAAGTCGTACCCCATGATCATATCCCAATCAGTAATGTCGGCCACGTAGAAGTTCCCGGATAGAGTGCTTCTCTTCGCCTGATCAGGGCGGTTCAAGCGCTCATGTTCCCAGAATTCCATACTGATAGTGGCCTCATGGGTGCCACCACCCATGATCTCTCCATTGGCGACCTTCAGGCGGACCGGTCTCCGGCTGGGCTGCAGGAATTCCTCCTTGAACAACCCTCTCCGGACCAGGCTCACCTGGGCACCCGTATCCACTAACACATCCACCACCTTCTCCTCTCGTCCGCACCGTACTCGCACTTTCAAGTGCAATTGCCGCTCGTCGCCATGCGGTGTATGGACGACTCTCAAGGCATGCAACTCTAGCACGTCCGGGTGCATCAGGACTTCAAGGGTATGGTCACGGATGGTGTAGATCTTGCGTTGGTCCTGCCCGTCCACGGGGCTCTCCGTGGTCACTCCTTCCTTCTTGCCATGTCCCGTTCCCACATGTACTTCCCTTGGCAGGGCGCTCCAGGGGTTGGGAGTGGCGAAACTCAGTGGTTTTGGCTCTTCCGGAGCCTTCTTCGGCACCCGATGTGCCTTCGCCTTCTCAGGGATTCCACTGATTTTCGGAGGAGAGACCTCCGAGGTCCCACTCCCGTGGGGGCTCCTCTAGACTTGGCTTCCCGCAGCCCCTTCCGGCTGCGATCCGCCAGGACTTTGTCCTCCACTTTGCTGGGCTTTGAGTTCCGCCAACGTCCTCAACATGTCCTCAGCAACCTCCTCGATCGACCTCACTCGTCAGTCTTGGCCAGGTCCACCACTATAGCCTCTTCCTCCGCCTTTTCCTTGGCCTTTGCCTTGGCCTTTTCCCCCGTCTCCGCCCTTCGCCTTCCAGTCGGAAATCCGCTGCTCCTTGGGCTTCTTCTCGGGGTGAGCGGCGAAGTAGGCCTTCTTGTCCGCCTCATACACCTTGCACTGACGGTGGTCGTGTGCATGGTTGTGTCCCTTGCCATAACAGACCCAGCACCCATCGTGCTGAGACCTGTACTCTCGGAACAAGAGCGGTGGGTTCCCGATCCTCCTTGGTCCTTCTCTGTTCTTCCTGGGTCCCACCTGGCTCCATCTGGACCGATCCTGCCCATGGTTCTTCACGTTGTGCGCCACGAACGCGAAGAAATGGGCCTCCTCGTGATCCTCCCGGGACCAGTGGTCTTGGCCACTTCCACTTCCATCCTCCGCGGAGTTGGCCGTGTCCTCCTGGATCTCCCGATGATGGCGGTCGTCTCGGTGGCCTCGTTGTCCATGACCATGCCGATCCTGCACGTGGGCCTCGTTCTTCGCATTGAGCTTCAACTCCACCGTGATGTACTTCACGATCTCGTCCAGGCTCATGCGAGCGAAGATGACTTGCATCTTCAGCGGCTCCCCGCGCCTCCACTCCACGTTGTTGAGGCGCAGCAACCTTTGCCCCATCGAGTCCCCGAATACCTCCACGTACACGGCGTTCTTCAGGCCCAACATCCGGTCAGGTTCGCCCAGGTTCCTCCTGAAGAACTCCATGATACCCGCATGGGTATCCCCTGCCGCCATGATCCTCACCGCCACCCGCTTCTTGGCTCGCTTCTTCTCCTCGTCCTCCACTCTCCTCTTCCAGCTGCCGGGGAGGACGTCCTTCAGCAAGTGGCGGATCTCACTGGCCTCGTTCCAGTCTTCCACCAACTTGAGGCATCTGCGGTACTTCCGCAGATACCGGTTCCACTCCCGGACCCGCAACTCACCGCGGTCCAGCGGCAGTGGAATGGACCACAGGTCCTCCAGCTTCTGGTCAGGAGCGTCCACCCGCTCCTCATCCTCCAACCACTGGAGGCAGGCCTGCTCCGTCCGGATCAATCCTTCCCGGATCTGATCCCGCAGCTCCTCCTTGAGGTCCTGCGCCAGCCGGTGTGGGAATGTCCGGCATACCCACTTGTCCCGCGGCGCTCCCCGCATCTCGCCGACAACCTCCTCGGCGAAATCCTCCCAATCCAGGATGAAGTCATCCAGATTGGAGGGATTACCATCGTAGTAGGGGATTTTGATTCCCCTGAGGTCGTCGATCCTGATGGCGTCTCCGACGTCTCCAGCCACCACTCCACCGAGACGGATACCACCTGTGGCCGGGGGGTGTGAGTACACTCCCCGTACATCCCTCTCCTCCATGGAGTGCGATCCAGTTGGGCCTGAACCCATGGGGTTTGGAATGCGGGAAGGACTTCTTCCATCGGCCGTCCATATCCCCGTATTGGGGTCCTTCGCCCACAGATTTTCGCTTGGATCGCCTCGACGATGTCCGTCGGCCCTTCCCATGGTTTGCCCCTGCATGGTCTGGTTCTGGATCTCCTCTTCCGCATAAACTGCATAGGTAGTCGTTGATGGCGGTAGATCCTGGGCGGCGTGGGACATCTGCACCGTCAGGCTCCTCGGGTCCGTGGCTACGTGCCCTTCCCGCCTGGACCCAGCCGGTGCCGTGTGTTCCCCGAGCATTGTGGACTCGCTGAACAGGGGAACACACGGCAGCGCACCCGGGTCTACACGCGGAGGCGCGTAGGGTGCCTCTGCAGGGCCGCCCATGGGTTTCTCCATGGCGCTCCTGAGGGTCTTAACCCGCTCCACCAGCTCCACCGCGGCCGGCTCTGCCGGGAGCTCCGGACCCGAGGCGAGGGGCTGTCGCTCCTCTAGCCTTCTCAGGCGTCCCGACATGTCCTCCACTAAGTGGAGGAGGCTGTCCACCACTTGCTGCTGCTTCTGCAGGGCCAGCTCCAGATTCTCCCGGTACCTGGCCTTATCCGCTCGCAGCTCCTCCATGTGGTTCTCTGCGGCCGACTGGTCATCCAGAATCCCCGCGACGTCCTCCTCTAGAGCATCCTTGGCGTTGTCCAGGCGGTCAAGATGATTCACGATGGCGTCCATCCCCATCTTCGGGTACTTGCCCATGAGGAAGGACACGTGCTCGCAGTGGCACGTAGCGTGCTTTCCGCCAGATTCAGCGCATCCCGCGGTTCCCGGCACCTCAGACTCATCGCCCATAGGCGTATCGCCTATGGCGTCCGTCTCTGGGCCCGTGTGCCGGGGCACAGGTGCCGTCCGGGCCCTGGCTGGCCTCTCCAAGCCCTCGGCGTCGTGCTGCAGGGCGGGCTCGGGGGCTGTATGCGCCCTGGCGATCTGCGCGGACATCTCCGGCTCCGAAGGTGGCTCGTGGGCTGTCCGGTAGCCCTCGGAATGCCCCTCGGATTCCCACAGCCTGACCGGGCTGGGGTCCGTGTCCATAGCCCCGGCGTCCCTTGCCGCGGACTTGGGTGACCCGCGCTTCCGGTAGCGCCGGGCCCGTCCTCCACTGCTGCCTGAATGGCATGCCTCATCCGAGTCCTCCGTGGCGGAGCGGAGGTTGCATGCCTTTCGGCAGCGACGCTCACACATGGAGACGAGGTCCTCCATGTCACGTCCTCCTCTTCCCGAGTGTCGTTCTTCTCTTCGGGCTTCAACTTCCGGAGTTCGCCATGCTCTTGAACGTCTCGGTCCTTCTATGGCTCTAATCTCCGGCGTGGTCTCCACCGAGTCCACAATACGCACCCGGGGCGTACTTGGGCAGGGCTCATGAGGGCCCAAGTCCCGGGGTCGGCGGTAGGTAGAGGCAGCAGGTAAGCCTCTGCTACCATAAAGAAGGTCCCTACCAGGACCGGCCCCCGCTGTGCCCCTTCCGCCTGTAATTCCCGCTGACTTGCTCCGGATCAAAGCTTGCATTTATCGAAATCCAGGGTCCAAAACCAAAAATATAGAAAATAGAAAATACAATCCTCCTTCAACCCTGAATGGCAACCAGATCACACAAAGACAGCAATAACCCAATTCACAATCCAAATCAGGCTGCGGGCTTTCGTTCAGCACACCGGTACTCCCACGGTGGCGGGCATGTACAAGAATTGCACCAAGGAAGAAAGCCCTGAAATTGGCATATGAACACAAATAAAGCAAAGTTGGGGAGAGATGGAAACTTGCACAATCACAGCCATAGACCCATCATTCCCTGGACTCAAGACCTTCCCTTGACTCACCAACATGATGCCCTGAACCCAGTCCAATAAGATGGTTAAATGCCATATATCAAAAGTCACTACATAAACCCCAAAAATGTGTTCACTCCCCAGCCTCTAAATCCTAGCCCAATGGGGAAGGTGGCGTGTCATGGCCTAGAGTGGCACTCAGGACCATGCCCTACCCTGACATAACCTTGGTTGGACTTTGAGTCGAATGGGCTTAGAGAAATGACCTATGAGTTTGAACTCATACCATGCCAAAAAACTGCCAATTCACACCATATTGGCCATATATCACATATATGCTCCAAATTGAAGTTACTACTTATCCAGAAGCTCCAAGCATGCATGGAATCGAAGTCCCCTATTCATGGAGGATAGAGACCGAAGGCCAATGCCCATGTACATCTGCATTTTACCCTCGAAACCCTTTCGGATATGGGCGCCATGCACTGCCCAAGTCAGCCCATGATCTTGAGACCAATTCTTGAAATCCTTCGTGCGCCAAGCCAAATGGAGTACACAATCCGGCATATGGTGGTGTTCAACTCCAAAGCATTTGCCAACATATGAACAACATACCATGGCTCGACTCTCCAAAGGCTACTTGCTGTTAGCTGACCAGGTGAGTACATAAAACGCAAAAATGAGCAAAAATTGAGGTCAAAAACATGAAAATATGACCAAATACAAAGTTGTCATGATAGTATATCTCTATGCTCACCCATGATATCCGCTCATGGTTCAATACACAAATGATTGGAACCATTTGCGAACAATTCCCCCACTTGGATCCCCAATCGGGCGCATGGAGATACCTTTGCCACTAATATCTACATGCCCCATGAAAATGGGAGTGCACCCATGGATCTCTTTATCAAACATACCATGAGCAATACATACGCGGTAGACTTGGTCTAGCGCTTTGAATTCCACAATTGGGACATGGGCAAAGCCCTTGTCACGTATGGCTCCCCATCTCTTCGGCCACACGAAGATATATAACATGTGCGTGAGCATATCAAACATATACCATGCATATAACAAATACCCTCAAAATGTGGCTCCCACCATGATATGCCATGTCCCTCCATTGACATAACTTCACGTTAAAAATGCGTAGGAACCCAAAGAAAGTTGCTATGCAACCCCGACACCCATGCAGCACACTCGAAAGTCGCATTAAAATATTCAGTTGCACGGTCCAAGAGTTATATATCACTTTATACCCTCTTGACCCTTTCCCCTTGCTACACCGGGCATGTGTGCGCACCAAAGTCGTTTGATGCTTCCTAAATTAAATTGAGACCAAGGCAGTTCCAACCCAACCTTTATTATTCTCTTTCCTCACACTCGCTCGTAGATATGGCTCTTCAAAGTGATCCCACGATTCGCTTTTGTTTCCCTTATATCTCCAAGTCAAATGGGTGGCAAGTATAAGGGAAACCTGATTCGGGCATAGGGAAAGGAGTACGACCAATCGAAGAAGTCCAAATCAAGTGCGGCGATGTCGAAGTCGAAGATCCGATTTCGACATCACGAAAAATTCTGATTAAAATTTCGAGTGCTTATTTAGAAAATTGCGGAAGCAACGAACCCTTTACAGATGAAATCTGACCCTTCAGAAACGTTTCCGCCAAAATATCTGGAAATAACAGTTAACCAATCGGTTAACGCAAAATCGCGAGCCAACTGACAGTCGCCGATACATTGACCATCAGAACGAAAGGCTGAAAAATTACGGAAACATTATGATAATAAAACCCTGTTGATTCCTGATATTCTGATATATAAATCTCCGCTGGCGGTGCCTCGGTTCTGAATATGGCCGCTCATAGCCGGAATGGCCAAACCTATCACACTATCACATCGGGTTAGTTCAGGTGGATGGGAGAGTATGATATCAGCCAATGGCGGCTTGCCGGCACATAGATACACACCCCAAGTGACCCCAAGATGGCCACAGGGGTTCGAACCGGCTTCACTGCATCGCCACAGGCTCCTCCTCTTTGCTGCTTCACTCCTTCACCTCGGCCTCGTCCCCCCGGCTGCTGCTTGGCATCACCACGGCTTCCTCTGCTTCAGTGCTTCACAGCATCACCCAGGCCTCGTGCTCATCATTGCTTCTCTTGCCTCTCCTCGGCCTCTTCCCCATCTTGTCCGGGGAGGCTACTACTCCATGTTGTGCGCCAGTTGCTCCTGCCCAGGGCGTCTGGCCACTGTTCCCCGGATGATCCTGTCCTCGGGGTCGCGGCCGCTCCTTCTAGTCCTGCACCAGATCCAGTCCGGGGCGTGAGTCCACATTTCCCAGTTGCTCCCGTCCGAGGGGGGGCGGCTCCTCATGCACGTGTTGCCCCGGATGTTCCAGTCTGGGGGGTCTGTTCACTTATCTCTTTTCGCTCCGCGCATCCTTTGTTGTCTGTCCTTCCATTATCCTTCCGAACTCTTGCGGTTGCATTTGCTGTGTTGGCCTTGTTTCGCCTTTCACTTCTGCATGGGGCGGTTGTTGCTCCATCCACTGCTTGCTTTGTGTTTTTTCTTCCTTTTTGCCGTTTTGCTCCGCTTTGGGTGTGTTCGCTTCTCTCTCCTGACCGTGACCTGCGTTATGTCATTGTGTCGCCGCTCCCGCTTTGCCTGTAGGGTTCTTTTGCTCCTTTTGTTCCCGCTCGGTGCGCGCTCTTTTGCCCCGCTCGTCTCTCTGTCGCGTGCCTCTTTGTGTTGCTTCGTGTGTTGCCTTGGTGGCGCCGCGCTCCGTGTAGGGTGGCGGGGGTGCGTCTTGGTGGGTGCCCCTCGTTGGGATGGTTGTTCTTTGGCAACGCTGCCCGTGCTATGGTTGTGTGCGTTGCGTGCGCGCTGTCGGGGTAGCGGCACCCAGCTGTCGTTGTTGCCTAGCACCTGGTCCTGTGCCGTGGTTGTGGCCGGCAGGGTGCCTCTCTGGCATGCCTCATGGGCCCGCGTTGGTGTGCCATGCCTTGTGACGACCGGTCACTCTCGGTGTGCCGGTCGGTTGTCCCGTCGCCGTGGTGCCTTACCCTACACGGGGCTTTGGGCCCTTGGATTTACGGGGCGGCTGCGCGGGACACGTGGGAGCCAGCCGAGAACCGGGCTCATGGTGCCTGCCGCTGGCCCCCGCCAAGGCAGGGTTGCTCGGCTCGCTCCGCGTTGTACCCGTTCGGGGCGCCGCGGTGGGATTGTCCCTGGTGTCCCTCCGGCGGTGGTCTTGGGCTGCTTGCGCTGCCATGCTTTGGCGTGTGTAGACGCGGTCACTCAAACGTCCGGTTTCCCATCCCGTCTGTTTTTCGACCGGGGACTCCGCCGGTGCACCGGGGCTGTTTCGTGTGAACGCTTTCGCCTCCCCTCTCCAGTTGGAAGACGCCACGCCCAGTTCCTTTGCGTGTGTGCGTGTGCTCCCTCTTCTTTGCTGCATCGGGCGGGCCATCCTCCTGGGCAGGCTTTTGTGCGCCCCACTCTTCTGTTGCCGATCTCTGTTTCTTGGCCCCCTCTGGTCTGGGTTTGCCCTCCTTTTGTGTGGCTGCAGGGCTCCTTTGCTCTCTTTTCTTCATTTTTTTGACGGGGGGCCTTCCTTCTTGGCCAGTCTCTGTTTACTGCTGCTCAGGTCTCGTGTTCCCTGTTGCTGTTTGTTTATTTTCTTCCGTTCTTTTTCGCTGCTTTACTTCCTGTTTGGTTTTTTTTCCCTGTGCCCAAACCCCCTCTGTTTTGTTTTTGGTTTTTTCTTTGCTGTTTTTTTCCTGTTCGCCACCCCCCTTCTTTTCTTCTTTGCCCCGGATTTTTTTGAAGCGGGCTTTTCCTGCGTTTTCCCACCCCCCTTGTGCTTGCTGCCCCTGGTGTGGTGTGTGCTGCTGTGTTGTTGTGTGCTTGTGTCTGTGCGCTGGGGTGTGTTGCTACCGTCCTGCCTGATGCTCCGCTGCTGCGCAGCTCCCGTTGCGAGGTGCTTCTTCTTGCCGTGCGTTGCTGCGTGTTGTGCTGTCTTGTTCGGTTGTGCTCCCCCCCCCCCCATCCCCGGCTGGTGGTCTGGGTGTTCTGTTGTCTCCTTCTTCCTCTCCTTGTGTTGTGCCGTGTGTGTGTGCTGTTGTGCCTGCTTTGTCCTTGGTTCTGTGCTGCTGCTCTCGCCGCTGTATTGTGTTGTGCCTGCTTGCCGTGCGCCTTGCTGCGCAGTGCTGTAGTGCATTGCCCTGTTGTGGTGCGCCTTGTGCTGCCCCCCCCCCCCCCACTTCCTCAGTTATCCGCCTCGGTGTTTAGTGGTGTGCTGTGGCGCGTTGTGTGGCGACTTGCCCTCTGTTATGGTGCGTTTTCTGCTGAGTTGTGTTGTGCCGGCATGCGCGGGGCATGCATTGGTGGTCCCGCGCCGCGCCGCGTCGTGCTGCTGATGGTTCCTCCTGCTGATGTGTTGGTCGTCCCTTGCGGCATATTGTCCGTCCTCTGCTGCTGTTGGTGCTTGTGTCATGTGGTTGTGCTGCTCCCCCTGCTGTTGTTGGCGGCCTTGTGTGTTGCCTCGTTCTATACGTTCTGTTGTTCCGCGCTCTCTGCAGTAGTCTGCTTTGTGGTTTGCGTGCCGCTGTGTTGTGGCACGCTAGCCTTCTTGTGACTGGCCGTTCTCTGCGCTGGTCCGTTGTGTTGGTGGCTTTGTTGCTTGCTGCCGTGCGCTGCTGTTGGCTGCGCCATTTCTGTTGGCTCTTTGCGGTGTCCTGTGTGCCGTGCTGTTTGGTGCGGTGCCGTGCGTTGTTGCTGTGCGTTGTTTGTGGTGCTGCGTTCTTGCGTCCTGTTGTCTGGTGCGTTGCTGTGCTGTGTCCTACTGTGCTGTGGTGTTGTCTCGTGCTGTCGCGCGTTGTTGTGTGTTGTGCCTTTTTCCTCGGTGCTTTGCCTTGCCGTTCTGTGTTGGCCTGGGCTGTTTCTGTGCATGATGTGGTGTGTCCTGCCGTGGTGTGTCTGGTTGTTCTTTGTTGTGTTGTTTGTTTTGTTGCGGTTTGCTGTCGCCTGTTGCCGTGTCTCCTGTCGTGGCGCGGTGACCGTGGGTGCGGTGCTGTGTTGCTCTGTGGCGCCACCTGCGGTGTGATGTGCTGTATTTCTTTGTGGTGTGCTCTGTGCATCTGTCATGTCGCCCTCTGCCGTGCTCCGCCGCCGTTTGGGCGCTGGTTGGTGCTTGGTGTTGCTGTCTGATTTCAGGTGTCTGTTGCTGGGTCTGGTTGCCTGGGATAGTCTTCTGGTGGCGTGCTTCGGCGTTGGTTTCCTTGTTCGGCAGCGTGCCCAGCCACCATGCTGTCTGCAGTGTTGGCTGTGGTTCTTGGTTGTGTCCTGCTCCCCGTGCTGTGTCCTGTGTTGCTGTGCTGCCTTGTGGTGCTGTGCTGTCGGGCCCTGCTGTGTGTTTATCATCGATGCTCGTGTTTGCTTTTTCTCTTTCCTTGAAAACCACTGCAAAAGCTCCTGCTTTTTCTCTCTACATTTGAAAACCTTCTGGAAAAGAAGAAATTGAAATGTTTCTCTCTGAAAACTATACACAACCAACCATACCCGCAATCAGCAAGACCACACACATTTTTCTGACTTACATGCTACCGGTTGACCTCCATGGCGTCGACGTTGGGGGTTCCTGTTGTCTTGCGCTAGTACTTGAACTCTGAACTCTGAAGTCCGTACTTGAACTTGCACTTGAACTTGTGATTATTTGCGCTGATTCAAGGGGTTGCCGGAATATCCCCCAGGGCCATCCACCTACAGAGCAGAGGGAGGCAAAAACGAGGAGGTTGGGGCACAGACGGGAGGGGTAGGTGCATGGAGAATATAAGAGAGCGAGAGACAGAAAGTACAGGGTTGTGGCATCTTAGAAAATATTTTTTCAAGTTTTACGCCCTGCTGGTGACGCGATTTTCTTTTCTTGTACAGCCTACTAGAAAGCGCAGAATACTCCAGGGGCCGCTCCCACTGTTTTATCCAGGTGCAACATTTTACGTAGGGGCATTGTCACTCTCAGAAGTCAGGCAGGTAAAGGCGGCCGCGTCTGCAGCCTCATCTGTGATCTCCTTGTTTGTTTTACATGGTCGCCGCCTCAGACGGGAAGGAGAGCTTTCCACCATCAGTTCACCTGGCAGCCCCTGTTCCACCTGACGGCCGAGAACTTCAACCAGGTTCCCTTAGGGCATGACCGGCGGTAGGTTTCCTTCAGTCGCTGCCCTCACGGTCTCAGCCCCTTCCGGTCACCCATGGAAGGATCCTCCGGCCTCCCCCCCCTAGCACAGATATGTCGGTGCCTGCAGGCGGGTTTCCTGTGGATAGCCGTCGCCGACAGCGCAGCATTGCTCTCAACCACACTCCACCACCACCCATCCCTCGCAGTTTGGAGTACCCACTCGGCTCCCGGATGCACTTACGTGTCGTCCATCCGCGGCTGGAGGCCGGGGGGCGACCCTTTCGACGTTCCCCCACGTTCCGCTCACGCGTGAACCTACGTGTACTCAGGCCATTGACCCGGTGACCTCACGGTCAATCCTAACCCCTGCGGACACCTCACAGCCGTCCTGGAGTTCAGGGCATTTTCCTGACTTCCCGTGGTCTGGCTCCCCATGGTTGGCCCATGGTTCACCACTCCATGGCGACTGGTTTGCCAATTCCACCGGGCTGTTGCTCGGCGTGATCTGCCACCGATCGTTCCCTGATTTGCTACCCCGCGACGTCCCATTCCCTTTTGCCACATCCCGTCACCGATCAGGGCCTACTCCCCGCGTCCCAAGTTTTCCCGTTCTCCTAAGCCTGTTGGGCGGCCCTAGCCACACTCTCTTCTTGGTCCCGTCCCCTTTTCCCATCCCTCATCCCGTGTTTATACCCCTACGGGCCGCCAGCAACCCAGTGGCGCGGGCCCCCTGGATCCTCATCCATCCGGGGACCTTTTCGTGCGCCTTGCAGGGGTCGCTGCCTTCCCGCCCCCTTGTGTTTGGGTGGTTTGTTTCCTTCTGGAACCTGTTGGGGGCCCTTCTTCCTGGCCCCGCCTTCCTTTCCCAGGGTACCCGTGCCTATTCCCCACCGGGCCACCTGCTTTGTTTTTCACCCTGTCGCGCGCTACCTGTGGCCCCTCATCTGCACAGTGTGCTTCTACCCGTTCTCCTGCTGCCTGTTCGCTTTTTGCTGTGCGTCCTCCAGCGGTGCATTCTGGATTTATTTGGTTTTTTTGGTTTTTTTCTGTTTTGCTTTTCTTTTGTTTTCTGTGGTCTACCCCCCTCCTCCTTCCCTCTGTGGGTCCTGCCTTGTAGTTTCCTGCCCCTGGCGCGTTTGTTTGTTTTTTTTTACCCTCCTCCCTGCATGCAGACACAACAGCACTCCACAGGTCATCGGATCACGGCTCCCGTCGGTGTTTGTCTCCGGTCCCCTCGCCCTCGAGGGGCGTGCCCCTGGGCGGTCCCCGGCCAAGCGAGGTGGGCGCTCCTCCCTCCCGTCAGTCTCCTCTCTTCCCTGTCTTCTCTCCCCCCCCCCCCCCTCGTCGCCTGTCTCTTGCCCGCCCTCTTACTGCTGCTCTTCTGCTCCATGTCCTCTCCGCTGCTCTTCCCCACGCCAGGGCTGTATCTCCTGCGCTCTCACGCGCCTCTTGGCCTCCGCCGTGTCCCCCGTCCTGTAGGCTGACTTGGGCGGCCTCCCCAAGTACCCTTTCGGGGGTATTTCCCCGTCGTCCGTCCCTGCCGGCCTCCCCTCAATCAGTTCCCTGATGGCGGGGCGGGGCAGCCGGTACGGCTCAATGAGGGTCATTGGCATGGCGTCACTGTGCGCAAGATGTGGTGCACCTTTGTGCCGTTGTTGGCCCCCTACGTCCCCCTCTCCCCGCGCGGCCGTGCCGTTCGGGTTCACCTGTTTCTTCCCCTGTTGTCTCTCCTGTCGCGCTCGTCGCTGCTCACGCGTGCCCTGTGTCGGCCCCCTGCTCACCTCTGTGCTACCCCTGCCTCGCCGCCCTGTGTTCTCTCCCCTCGCCTCGTCGTCTCCCCTCAGCTCACCACCTCACTGCTTCCCTACCCGCCGTTACTCAGAGGGACGACGCTTGCCTTCTTCTGCCTGTACATTACTGTCCGCTGTCATTGCCTTTGCTGTTCATTCACCCGTGTTTTCCACTGGTGGGTTGCACCTATGCCCTACACTGATGTCCCTACCCTTTCCCCTGGACTCGGGTCGTACCCTCACTCTGTGAACTCCGAAGTGTTACCATCCCAAAGCTATGTGCTACCCCTGCAATCCCCGACGCTCACCTCCATTGGGACGCCTTAGGTATACGGCGAGGGAGAGCATTGAAAGGCAGTCCGGAATGGGGTAATGTATGTGGATGGGTAAGATGATGGGACGACAGCTGTTACGACGAGAGCTGGTGGACGAAACGAGCAATTCCTCACGCGACAGGCAAGAATGAACCGCCCATGGGGCCAAAGAGCGATCCTTGTAGGCCCGGGACATCGAGCGCGCAGCCCAGCTCCATGTTCACGCTGGATGTACTTCACCAGGCACTGTCAGTCTCCACACGACGCTGAGTATCCCCGCCAGCCCGGCGCATCAAGCAATGCTGCCCGGTTCCATACCACCGCTCACCGTACTCCACCAGCTGCCTCTGCATCAACTCAGGCCTCTCGCTCTGGCCCCCCACGGTGGGTGAGCTTCGTACGGCACGCCGTGGTTCACGGAACTTCCTGTGTGGCAATTCCCTGGCCAGTACCGGCCACGCCCTCAGAGAGCTGGCCTCTCCTGCGGCCTATGGCACCTCTGCCGCACCCTCTTTGGTCTCCGTGCAACAGGCTCGCCGCCTCTCCGGGAGGTCTGCCCTGCTTTGGCGCCGTTTTGCTGTCGGTCGACCCTACTCATCTGCACGCCGGCTGATACTGCCGCCGGCCGCGAAGTCTGCCCGGATCCCTGCCATCGTGTCGTAACTCCTGCTGGGCGCTGGCCCCGACCTTCATACGCCGGGTGTGGCGCCTCGTTGTGGGATTCCCGTGTAATGCTGCACCCTTCACCCGCTGCCCCTCCAGGGTGCCGACAGACCCCTGTGGTGCGCCTGTCCTCCATGGGGGCGTCACAGTCCAAGCTGTGTCGGCCGCCACGGTGTTCTCTCAGGCGCTGCACCCGCTGCTTTTCCGTCTTGGGTCTCTGTACGCCTCCGCAGTTCCCGTCCCCGGCGAAGACTTCATCTTCTTCACTGTCGCCCCACTCCGCTGGTGCCTCACACTGGCTGTCACCACCGGCGCCTTGCTGCCCGGCCGCTAGGTCCGCGTCCGCCGGTGCTCCCGTAACCCAGTGTCCCAGCCGCTGGCGCGGCGGACCCTGATCCCTCTTCGGTCCATGTTCATGTCCATGTCCTCAACCGTCATCCAGTCGTCCCCCGCTGCCACGCTGGCCATCCTCTACTGCTATCCGTGTCCCCGCCACTTCTTGACTCTCCGTGTCCCATTGCCCGTTCCCTATTCCATGCTTCCCCGTGCCGACTCCTTGAGTATTTCCCGCCCGTAGCCTGTAGCCCACGCCCGTCCGTCCTCCTGGTACCTTCCGTGTGCCTGGCGCTGCATCTTGTTGCCCACGTGATGACAAGGATGAGCACTACGGTCCTGCGCCTGCCCCGCCCTATGCCTCGCCTTCGTACCACCCCTCCCTCTGCATCAGCTGCCTCAGCATCCGCACCCTGGGTGTTTTCCCCCGTTCCCGGGGACAGTCCAGGGTCACCCCCGGGAGCGCCTCTCCCAGCATCCTCCTCCACCGGCCCTCCTCCATCTCAGGCCCCCTTTCCCTTGGCCTGCCCGCCCTGCCGACAAGGTTGCTGAGAGGGCGGGTCCCTCGCTTCTCCCGCCCTTCCCTCGGCCTTTCCTGCCCACTTCACATAGCAGACCAGCTCCGCCACAGCCCCCGACCTCCAACCCCTGACCGTCCCGGGCTCCCTCCGCACCGGCTGCGGCGCATACTGCCGTGGCGGTGGCAACTTCAAGCCCCAGTCTGTCGGCGTCGGCTCTGGGCTGGGGCTGGTGGGCCGCGGCGCCCCCTCTGCTTCCCCTGCTCCCCGCTCCTCCGGCCGGCGCCGCTTTCCCCTCGCTTGCCCAGCCTCCCCTCCCTCTCCTCTGGCCCTCCTCCCGGACGGCGACCGTCCCTCCACATCTGTGGAGGGGGTGTCCCCTTCCGGGTCCGGGAGGACCCGGTGCGCCCCTCGGGCCACCGCCCCCTCCTCTTCCAGGACCCTGTGCTCCCGCGCCGCCAACTCCCCGTACCTCTCCCCCAGCCTCAATGCCTCACCCCTGATCTGCCTCCATGCCCTCTCCTGCATCTCCCTCTCATGCTCCAGCGGGATAGCCGGCGGCCTGAATGGCTGTAGTGGGGGGCAACCCTCCAACCCCCCGCTCTCCTGTGCCACCTCCCTGGGCGCCTCGCCCTCCCGCTCTGCCCTCTCCACCCTCTCCAGCCTTCTCTGTAGATCCGCCCACGCTCTCTGCAGCTCCTCGACTGCCTGCGCCTCCCCTGCCCGTGGCATGCCTTGCCCCTCCGTCCATCCCTCCGCCACCCTGGCCGATCCCCCCACCCATCTTTCTTCCTTCCCTATCCTCTCCCATTCCCTCCTGTGCTCCTCTCCCTTCCCTCCCTGTGCTTCCCACGCCGTCCCGCCGGCCTGCGGGTGCTGCCGCTTGGACGCTGGCTATGGCACAGGCGGGTACGCCAGTTGGGCCGGGTACACCATCCCTACCGCAGGGTAAGGTGGTGGCGGAAACGGTGGGATGGCAGGCGGGACGACACCCCTCCACCATCCCATCCCCTTCCCTGGGAATACCCCCATGAACCCACGGGCACCTGCCTTCCCCCGCTCCTTGCCCGCTCGCCCTGTTTTCCCTTGCCCCTTGCTGCCTGCTCCCTGGTGTCCTTTCTTCACTTGTCCCCCTCCCGGGAGCCCCTCTTTTCCCCCTCCTATCCCTTGCGCACCGTGCCAACTGTGCCTGTTCTTGCCGCTTTCTTCTAGCCCTGCACCCCTGCCCTGCACCGCGCTGCCTGCCTGTCCAGTTCGCTGGCTTCCACTCTCTTGCCCTCCCTGCCTGCTCTTCCCCTCTCTGCGGTCCGCCACTGCATTGTCCACCGTGCCCACCTCCTGACCCCTCCTGTTCACCCTGGCGCTTCGACCTTGCCCTCCCTGACCCCATCTCCAGCCAATAGATGGTGTCTGGCCCCGGCTCCGGGGCTTGGCGGCGACAGCTCTGGCGCTCCATGTGCGCCAGCGCCTTGTACTGCGCCGCCTGCTGGCGGCGCTCCTCCCTCTCCTCCTGCGCCCGCATGTAACATCATCAGTGTGACAGCACTCAATTTATACATCAATGTGATCAGATTTTCAATGACTCTCAGATGTACATTAGTGCAGTAAATTTTCCGCTTGTTTTCAGGTTTTCCGTTCGCCGCCAGATGCCGCCTGTGAGCGCGCGTTGAGTAGCATTTGTCTTACGTGATTTCCCAATCGGATTTATTTAAATTATTTCGAATGATTTTGCAATGAGTCATTATGTTCCATGAATGCACAATGAAATTCTATGTCTGCTCCATTTTTGTAGACCGGGTTTTCTGACTATTCATATTCTACCATGGAGTTCGATGACCTTCAAAGTGCTTTGCATATGGTGCTCCTAGAGGCTGGATATGGGTCTGGAAATGGTCAGTCGGGTTCGGAGATATCAGGGGCAGTGTCGGGCTTTACAACCCCTGGGGCATCAAGGCTACAGGCTTCGCAGTTACAAGAAAGATCCGCCACTACACAGCGGTTACATGGTAGCAGAGCAAATCATGACTCTGCTTCTGGAATCTCCACGGACAGCCTTAGATCAGCGGGCTCTAGCAGGGCTATCACTCGTTCTGAGTCACTTCGTGTTCCCCCCGAGGTTACATTCGAGGCATTTCCCCGGCGGACCGAAGATCACCCTTCTGAGTGCCCTTACTGTGGTCATAGACATTGGCCTGGAGTTCATACTTGTGCTGATTGTTGTATGAACGCCGCACCTAACCTTAAACCCGGTCGAGAATCTTTCTCCCCAAGTGAATCTGGTTCCAACTCTCACTCTTTGCCTGATCCTGAAGACAGATGCATCGAAGGAGAGCCGTCGAATGCCGGAATGAGTGAGATTTCTGGTGAATATTGGGAAAATCACTTCCAGGAAATCTGGAATCAGGAATTCTTGGACCGCCAGAATTGGCTACTGGCAGAGGTGGGCTATCGGGGCCGCCAGAGGGACTGGCTCAGGCCGTTGTGCCAGTTCATCAGGGAGAGCACCCGACTGAGATTTGACGCCACATTGCAGGAACAAGAGGACTGACAGAAGCGTATGGACCAGTTCGACCACCAGGCTGCGGTGATGGTTCAAATGGCCATCATTGCCGAGGAAAGACGCCAGAAATGTGCATCAGCACGCTGGCCCGTCGAGCGCCTGGGGTCCGAACGACGAAGAGCTGGACAAAATGAGGTGTGGATTGAAACATTCTCACCTCTCCAGAGAGCAATTGTCCAAACTTCCTAACTCTAACTCCAGTGTTGACACTTGGGCTGATGAGGTAAGAAGTAAAGGAAAGAGCACTAGATGCCCATCATGTGGTGAGTGCGCCAAGGACTGCTCCTGTTGGCGCCAGATTTCGTCGCTGGAAGACAGGGTGAAGGAGCTGAAGAAGGCCGCCAAGGAAAAGAAGCGGGATGATGATAGCAGGTGGAAGGAGATCGAGCAAAAGCTGGAGAAGTTGACCAATCTGGTACAACATGTGAGCACTACTGGGCTCACTGGAGCAGCACCGGCACCGGCGGGCAACCAAGCACCTACCTCCTCAGCTGCCCCTGCATCCACGCCCTACAGCCTCCCCCACACTCCGGCACCCCCAGCTCTTACTGGTTCACTCCCAGCTTTTACTGGAAATTCTGGCTTTCCCCCTACTGGAATTACAAGTCCTATTGGTTTCAATCTGGGTAGTGAAGCAGGAGAATCTTTGTCAGAGAGGTCTATACTGTCTGTTGGTACCGTTGGTGATATTGATGGAAAGGCAAGGACCACCGTGAAGGAGAGATCAATAGCCTTGAAGCACAAAGGCAAGGAAAAGAAGGAAAATGAAGACAAAATGAAGAAAAAACAGTGGAAATTGAAGGAGATGAGGTATCATCAAGTACAATCAATACCGCTTCCGCAGCCCACTGTGGACCAGACGTTGTTGGCGGCCACAATTGCTCAAGCACAGGCAATTGGAGGCGCCGCCGTCAACCCAGTTTTCGCCAATCCTGTTGGCACATTCACAGGTTTGAACCTGAATCACCTGCTCAATCCGCTGCACATGAGGCTTCAGTGATGAAGCAGCCTAAGTTCTCAGGGCACCCAAGTTATTGGGCCTCCTTCGAAAGACAATTCATGGTTTGGCTGCAGACAGAGAAACTGGACAAGGAACTCTGCATTCTTGGTTTGATGGATTGTTTGACTGGCAAACTCAGGGAACGTACATATAATCTCTATGTGGAAAGGCAGAATCAAGGAGATCCCCTGACATATGAAGAGCTGTGGCGAACGCTGAAAAGGAAAGGCTCTCGACTCCCTGAGAATCATTACAGGAACCGTCTGAGACTTCAGGGCGATCAAGAAACGTTTTCTTGAAGAGATCCAAATCGCAAGGCAGGATTGGGAGTTTTTGGTGCAGGAAGCGGAGAGCGCTGGAGAAGGCCTTTCTGAAGGCGAAATGAACGAGATTCTGTTGGACAAGCTGACACCAGAGACCAGCCAGAAGATCAGGGACTCCGAAGCGGACAAAAAAGTCCTGAGCAACTAGGTTGAAGTCCGAGGATTGCCGGAGACTATGGGTAAAATGGCAGTTTGTGAAGTGCTAAACTCCATCAGTGCTATTGGTTCGAAAGACATCACCCTTCGTGAGGGAAGATGGAGAGTTGAGTTCCATGATTCTGAACAGTCGGGGTTTTTCTGTAACATGGTGGATGGAAAGGTGAAGTTTAAGGGAACAGTCTTGAAGGTGCGGCCGTGGATCTTCTCATATTGGGTCGAACAGATCTGAGACCAACTTGAAAAGTATGCAAACTTAGAACGCCAGTAGCCCCAGGATGGGCAGAAGATTCGGAGGCAAGATCAGTGCCGTCGGTGTGAAGGGATGCACCGTGTGCCTTTCCCTTGGAGAAGAGGGTCGGGCGGCGACTCACTCGACCGTAGACCACAGATGGGCGCCCCCAGACCTCAAAACCATTCAGTCGAAAATGGAGGGAAATGGAAATACCCCAAATATTTCGAACAGGATGGAGCACAAGATGCTGACCAACATGGACGGGGAAGTGGTAAAGGGCAGCCCAAAGAGAAGAACAGAGATTGGACACCAAAGGATTACTTGCAGCAAGGCGGAGATCCAAATTGCTCAAGATGGACCGAAGCTGGTGGAAAATCTGGTGGAAACTTCTGTGAAAAGGGTGGAAAAGGACAAAGTAAGTCCGGGAGTCAAGATGATTCCAAGGTGAATAGCAACCCATTGTACACAAAAACGCCAGGTAACAAGACCTTCGGCAGCAACAAGGATACTGGAGGTCGTGGCAAGGGTAGATCCAACGAATTCAACCAAGAACCGCGCCAGCAACCCCCGCACCCACAGGCAGTGGGTAGGGAAAAAACCCGCACCCACAGCCAGTGGGTAGTGGGCCCCGGCCGCACGCCCGAAAGGACGAGTGGTCGGGGGTGGGAGAGCGCCCGACCCTGGACGCCCCACACCCACGCAAGGGGTGCCCATCCCCGGCACCCTCATGCCGCCCCCACAGCGCGCAAAGCCAGCTCGCAAGAGCGCATGCTGTGGGGTTGGTGACGGGTCCCCATACCCGCATCCCCTGCTCCCACAGCCAGTGGGTAGTGGGCCCCGGCCGCACGCCCCAAAGGACGAGTGGTCAGGGGTGGGAGAGCGCCCGACCCCTGACGCCCCAGACCCAGGCAAGAGGGGCCCCCCCGAGGCGCCCTCGTGCCGCCCCCACAGCGCGCAAAGCCAGCTCGCAAGAGCGCGTGCTGTGGGGATGGTGACAGGTCCCCACACCCGCAGCCCCCGCACCCACAGCCAGTGGGTAGTGGGCCTCAGCCGCACGCCCGAGAGGACGAGTGGTCGTAGGCGGGAGAGCGCCCGACCCCGGACGCCCCACACCCAGGCACAAGGCGCCCCCCCCCGGGCGCCCTCATGCCGCCCTCAAAGCGCGCAAGGCCAGCTCGCAAGAGCGCGTGCTGTGGGGTTGGTGACGGGTCGCCACGCCCGCACCCCCCGCACCCACAGCCAGTGGGTAGTGGGCCCCGGCCGCACGCCCGAAAGGACGGGTGGTCGGGGGTGGGAGAGCGCCCGACCCCGGACCCCCCGCACCCAGGCAAGAAGCGCCCCCCCCGGGCGCCCTCGTGCCGCCCCTACAGCGCGACCAGCCAACACGCAAGGCTAGCTTGCAAGAGCGCGCGCGGTGGGGATGGTGTCCGTTCCCCACGCCCGCACCAAGCCCACGGGGAGCGCGCAGCCCCAAGCCAGGTAGGGGGAAGCAGGACCGGGCCGCCCCTCCCCCAAAGCAAGCCAAACGGAGCACAAGACCGAAGCAGGACACGCGGAGGGGCACACGGCCCTACTAGCGCCCAGCACCGCGACTGCGCGAGGTGCGCGCGCCACACCAACCCGAGGAGAGGGGGGGGGGGGGCGCAGCGAAAGCGGGAGCACACACACACACAGAGGACACGCGGGGAAATCCAGAAGGGCAACTGGACCGAGCCCACAGAACGCACAGACCGCATGGAATGTCGTACCAGGGAGCGAGGATAAGGGACGCCCAGACAGGACGGCCCGCCACACACAGCGCGGGAAACGCGGGGCGAGCAGGGGGAAACGGGGAGGACACAACACCCGGTACCGGCCCCAACCCCCAAGAACAGGCCGCGAGCGCCGCGCACACACGACCAGGGCACTGCACCTGCCGAGGCAGTAGTGGCGCACGGCGCCACGCACCAGCCCCAAGGCTAGGCAGCCTCCGCGCCAACCAACGGTGGTCCCACTGGCGACAAGCCAGTAGCACGGGCCCGGCCACGGCTGCGAATTGATGCACTGACCGGGGAGTGGCGAAAAGGGGAAGCCGGGGAGGGACGGAGCTCCGAGACCTGTGAACCCGGGGGACTCCGCCGACGGGCAGGAGGTGCGTCTTGCAGGGCCCCCCACTAGGACCTGGTCGGGAGGATATCACCTGGCCCGACCAGGTGGCCACCCGGGGCCAAAGGGCGTCTAGTACCCGCAAAATCAAACCTCAAACCTCAAACCTTAAACCCGGTCGAGAATCTTCCTCCCCAAGTGAATCTGGTTCCAACACTCACTCCTTGCCTGATCTTGAAGACAGATGCAGCGAAGGAGAGCCGTTGAATACCGGAACTAGTGAGATTTCTGGTGAATATTGGGAAAATCACTTCCAGGTAATCTGGAATCAGGAATTCTTGGACCACCAGAATTGGCTACTGGCAGAGGCGGGCTATCGGGGCCGCCTGAGGGACTGGTTCAGGCCGTCGTGCCAGTTCATCAGGGAGGTAGGTAGGTAGGTATCTTCGGGAGCTCCTGATGCCTCCTTTGACATTGCAGGAAGAAGGTCTTACCAAGGGGACGTCCTGTCCCTCCCACTGCCCTATGTCAGGTGCCTCTTGAGCCGCTCCCGCATGTGCTTGGGAAGGCATTGTCGCAGCCACCCGGTCCATGTGTCCCAGGTGGGAGGGTGTCCCAACATGTGTCCATGGGTAGGGCCACATGCCCCCCCCTTCGGGCGGCAGCTCTGGGGGCTGCCCAGCCGTGTGGAGTATCACTAAGATTTAGGCTCTAACCAGCACCCCTTAGAAAGCACTGCACCTTGGACTCATTCATTGTATCACACTGAGGCTGTACAAACACAGAGTATGTGACAAACCACTGACTTATTTACACTCGCAGTTTTCCATTCACTTCGTTTACTTTACACGCTTTGCTTATTTGCTTTCTCTATTGCCCTTTGCTTGTTATTTGTGTTGTGCACATGTGACCACCATGGGTATTTCCTACCAAGAGCAAAAGAATGAATAGCGCCAATAGCCCACAAAGGCTCCCACTCAAAGAGGGGCGCATAGCACGAAACTGTGTTAAAAAGTAGTAAAAGGGACTCCAATAGCCTTAGAGACACAGGGTTGCAATGAGACAAAATCAGTATAAATGACCATCCAAATCATGATCATCATGCATCAGTGACCATCCAAATCATGATCTTCATGCATCAGCAAATGACATGCATGCCAGTAAAATGACATCAATGTGTCGATCTGTCAAAACTTTTTTAACCTGTGGTGCTTAGGATTGTGGGTCCACTTCACTCCCCCCTCGTCGAAGACCACGTGGGCGTACTTCGTCGCGTCCTCGTGTTCTTTCGACGCTGCGGTGTTGTGATTGGCGCGGATCTTGTCGCTGTTGACGACTCCTCACTCCTACGATCCTTCAGACTCCCACCAGGTCGCTGTCGCTCTTCAAGGCCTCGACGCTGCCCTGCTTGAGGTCCACAGCTACGCGTTGTACTCGATTTCCTTTCAGACGCGTTGTCGCTGTCCTCACTCTCTTCTGCACTTCGGCTGGATCTTGTTGTATTCCTTGCTCATCCTCCAATTCGCGCGTTGGGGACGACGCAGGACGGTTGTCGTTCTTCACGCAGTTTGCATCTTTTCGAAGGGCCTCAGTCCTCAGTACTCATTCTCCTGGAGGCTTCGCAGTCGTCATAGTCCTCCATTGACTTCAGTCTTCATAGGCTTTCTTTGATGCTTCGGCCATTTGTTCAGTCGACTGCAAGTTCGATCTTGCATCCGTCTGATATAGTGATTGTGCAGGTTGACGAACGCACTAATTTGCTGGGGTACCGACTCCTTTGCGGGGCAGTGCCATACAAACCTAACCTTAGGGTCTCAAAACCAACTACCCTTCCAGTATCTACTACACTCAGGCGCAACAGTGTTTTCAGTCAGCAGTGTTCAGTCAGTCACACTCCGCCTATTTCTAACTCTCTCTGGACTATTGCAAACAAACAGTCTGTGGTTAAACAGTCAACAAACAGCAGAGTTTCAAGTCAGGCACTCTTCTTGGGTCGTCCTGCTTTCCCCCCTGGTCTCAGACAAAGCGCACGTGCGCGCTTCAGATATCGCGCTTCAGACTTGTTCCAATTTTGCAGACTCCTCCCTTCAGCTTGCATAAGTCAGTCTTTTCGTCCCTTTTTTTTTCTTTTTCTTGTCAACAGTATGGTTAAAAAGAAGAGTGTCCCCCGCCGCTGGGGCTCTTCTGCGGCGACTGCGCCAGCTGCTGCTCTTGCAGTGCCTGTGCCAGTCGCCCCTCAAACCCCACGCCTCCCCAGCAACCCGCCTCCGTCGCTGCCGTCGTACGTCAACACGGCGTATGAGCACGGACGGCCTGCTGGGTTGACCGCGCCGACGTGGGTTCCGCTCCATGGGGCTTGGATCTTGCAGACTCCAACTGCAAGTCCTGCCCAGTGGTTCGGATCAGGAGGCGCCGCGCTTCCAGGCGTGCCCCGCCGCTCCATGCGGCGCGCCCCCCGGCTCACCCCTGCTGGGGTCCACTGGGAGTGGACCTGGGACCCTCCGGGCCCCAGTGTTCCTGTGCCCGAGGAGTGGGTAATCCCTCCTCGCCATGGTCCCCCCGCTCTCCCTCAGGAGGAATCCCTCTTGGAGGTTGAGGACGTGGAGGTGATCGTGGAAGTGGAGGGCATCAGCCCTGAGCAGCAGCAGCGCGCAGCCCACGCCGCCGTCGTCGCCGCGCTGCTCTCCATCTACATCGCCGCCTACCACAACTTCTTCTCCAACTTATACTTAACCCGGATGCACCTCTACGGTCATCACCTATTCGGAGGTCAGTTTGCTCGCAATCTTTTTCTCTTTCTTGGCACTGCCCCTGGCTCTTGCTCATCGTCTACTCGTCTCCGTGCCTCTTCCCTTTTCTCTCCGCGACGTAGCGTTCGTTCCGACTTCCTTTGAGCCATCTTCCTTGCCGTTTCCAGGAACCCACTGAGATCGTGCGGCCGACAGTACGAGACAAACTGGTATGTCAGATTACCGTTGTCTAACACGAATGCGCTGATAGGTTCCCACGTGCTGTCGCTAACTTCGTATTCAGCCCATCGTGTGAGAAATCGCCACCCGTGCTTGTACTTGTGCTGCAGGATCGAGTCCACAGTGTAGCAGTCCTTCTCCTTCATTTCTTCGTCGTCCATTTCAGGAAGCTGCTGTACCCCGTCTTCTTCTTGCACGCCGCCTTCGTTCTCGTCCTCGTCAGCCGCCATCTTCGACCTCTCCGCCTCGATCGCCAGTTCTTCCCATGCTTCCAGGTCGTCATCTTCCACCGCGGTGTACCTTTTTAGTTGGTTGTAACGCACATCGACGAACCCTCCCATGCTTGGGCTCGCCTTAACTTTGACAGTACTGGGCCCAACTTCTGTCACCAGGTACGGTCCGAAGTACGGCAGATCCAGGTCGTTTCGTGGCCATCGAGGAAAACCAGTATGATGAACGAGTACCAGGTCTCCCTCTCTGTACTCGGCGTGTGATTTCCCTCTGTTTTGTCGACGGTGTTCTCGATTACGCACTCTGGTCAGCAGCTCTTGTGCCTTCTCAGCCATGGTTCTTTGCTCTTCAAGCCATCCTTTCACCTTCACGTTGCAATCGTCCGCGGTAGGGAACTCGTAAAAGAAACCCGGACGTCCCAAAAACAATTCGGTGGGAGCGTATCCGGTCCGACTTGAGATTTGATTGTTCATCATGTAAACGGCTACAGGCACCAGCTTAATCCAGTTGCGGCTACTTTCTTCGGCAAGTAGTGTTCTTGTAATCGCTTTGAACGCTTTGATCTGCCTCTCGCACTGCGTGTTCTTCCTCTTATAGTTCGGCGTTCTGAAGTCGACCTCGACGCCCATGTTCTTGAGGACTCCGGTGTACCAGCCAGTGTTTGAGGTAAATCTGATGTCTCTGTCGCTGTGTATCCGTTTCGGCATCCCGTAGGCTTGTATCCAACCTTCGAACAGCTCTTTCAAGACAGTTTCTCCATCGCATCTCTTCGTGAGCGGAAACACACGTGTGTACCTGCTCAATCCACAGGTCACGAGCAAGGCGAAGTCGTGCCCTGAATACTTGGGCATCTCCGTGAAGTCCAGGTACAGAACACTGTTCACCATTCTCGGTATTGGTAAGTGAGCTGTTAAACCTTGATCAGCACTGGTGCTTTGCTTGGCCTTCGAGCATGAGCATTCCATGCAAACTTCCCTTAGGACTTCGTTCAATCGCTCTTGGCTCAGGGTTGTGTAGAAATGCTTCTCGAAAAACCAACGTGTTCGTTCCACTCCAGGATGTCCGTTCGTCTTGTGTGCCCATCGCCCGATCGACTTCACGTGTGTTGACGGTACACATATCACTTCTTCTCTGTACAGGTGACTCGCCGTACGTGCCCATTGGACTCCTCCGTCATCTACGAAGCTTCGTCCCTCCTTCAACGTTTTCAGGATGGGATACTCGGGCAACAGGTCTGTGACCTTCCATTCTTTAGATTTCGAGGGTGTAGCCTTTGCGAAGAGGTCCAACTGCACGTCCATCTTAGCGAAAGCCTCCTTCGCGAGTTCTTCCGTGTCTCGTCCCAGCAAATCGTTGAACGAACCTCGTGAAAGGTAGTCGCATAACTCGTCCTTCACGCCAGGAATGTGGAAGGTCGCCAATCGAAGTTGTGATAAAAAGGTCCACCATCTCCTGATCCTCTTTTGTTCGGGTGGAGGCTTAAGTAGGAATGCTTGTGCCGGTTCTTGATCACACAACCACGTAACAGGGTTTGACCCCACGATGCGAGTCTGGCTTGCCAGCAACAGGACTCCGCTCATGATCTCCTGCTCGTAGGTTGGGTAGTTCTTCCGGGCGTCATTCCACTTCCAGTTCCAGTGACCTAACGGGACCAAACGCCACTCGTCTTCATTGTACTCGTGTCGTAACGTTCCGTCTCTGTTTACGCTCAGCGTTCTGAGCTTTTGGTCCACTTCTTGGCACATTTCCCTGTTCAGGCGTTGCCATTGGAAGAGTGTACCTCCGCCTCCAACATCCGACGCGTCTGTAACCAGCAACATCTCACCGACTGGCTGAGGTACGCCTAAGATCAGGCAGTTCTTAAGCTTTCCTTTCATTTCCTCCAGTGCTGCTTGCTCTTTCTCTGTTCATTGCCACTTGGTCTCGTTCTTGATGAGGTCGGTCAAGGGTGCACTACTGAAGGTGAAGTTCTTCAGGTGTCTTCGGTAAAAGTTACACAACCCCACGAACTGGCGTATTTTCTTGACACCTTCGGCCTTTCCATTGACTTCAGACAGGTCAAAGTCGAGCAATGGTCGCAACCTTGCATCCGTTGGCTTCCACCATCCCGGTCCAATCGTAAACCCCAGATACTCCATTTCACTCCGGAGGAACTCGCACTTCTCCAGCTTTATCCTCAAGTGTTGCTCTTGACAGACTTCGAAAAACTCACTCAAGAGTACCAAATGGTCCTCGACCGAGTTGGTCCCTAGCAGCACGTCGTCAATGTGCGCCTCCAACACGGCACCTCTTGTGAGTAGCTCTTGAACGGCTGGTCTCTTCTTGACGAGGCAAAGGACTTGAGACATCATCTCCTGGAACAAGGCTGGGGCGTTGCTAATGCCAAAAGGCATCACTCGCCACTTGAAAATACGGCCTTGTGGAGTGATGAAAGCCATCATGTCCTTTGCGCGCTCCGTCAGGTCCACTTGCCAAAAGCCTGACCTCTTGTCCATCTTTGTCTTGAACTTGCAGTCCGCTGCGTTTTCCACCGTGTTCTCCATAAACGGCAGGGACCCAATGTGCTGCTTGATCTTGCGGTTGAGCTTTTGGTAGTCCACGATTAACCTCTTCGCCGTAGACCCTGGCTTCGCCACTAGGAAACAAGGGGAACAATGCTTGGGGTAGTCTCCCTCCTTGTATTCCTTGATCAGCCCTGCCTCTACGCACTCCAAAACTTGCCGCATGATCTCGTCCATGTCAGCCTTGGAACACGGATAAGGCTTCGACCTTGTTCGATCTTTGGCGTGCTCTTCCTTCAGCTCAAAGTCAAGCTGTACCAGCTTTTTACAGGTTCCAGGTGATGGCAATGGTCCGAACACCTCTTGGTACTTGTGTAAGATGTTCCACACACGCTCGTCGTGTTCTTTAACTTTGCTCATGAAGTCCTCGCTCGCTTGCAGGTTGCTTCGCCCGAATTCATCCTTCTTTTGGTTGTGGAGACCGTCCGGTTTCACTTCTTCGGGTATCCGAACTTCAGTCAACCCAAAAGCACGTTCACATCTTTTGGTACGTTCTTTCTTCCTCTGGCGTTTGTTCTTCTTGCATCTCTTCGCGCCACCTGTGTTGAGTTCCTCATCGGCATAGTAGTCCGTAGTCTCCCTGTACTCTTCTAACAGGTCACACAGATCGGTGTAGTTCAAGACCTCCGAGTACTCGTCTGTCGCTCCATCATCGTGATCGGGCAAGTAAACCTTAGACTTCCAGAGGTCTTTCAACTCCTCTTTCTGAATCTGATCGATGCGCGTCCAGAGTAGGGCCTTCACTTCTTCTCGATCCTGCTTTGACATGGGCCACGACTCTGTCGGCTTAGCTAGATTCGTCTTTCGCTTCTTTGTTTCGAACCCGTACTGAAATCCATGCCATTCGCTCTTCGGCTGTAGGTTCTCCTCGATGGTTCGTCGGAGCAACAATTCTTCGTTTTCACAAGCCAAAAGAACGTCGTTGAACATGTCCTCGTACTCCATCGAAGTTGGGTAGCTCCCTTCAGTCACACGTGCGATGGTGCTTATACTAGGAGCTTCCGACAGCCCATCGCTGTCGTGCGCTTCTTCCGAGAGTTCACTTTTCTCTTCCGCCGGGAGTTCTCGGTTTCCTTTGGGTAGTTCTTTGATGGTCACCATCATGTCTTCGCGTTTTCGGTCTTGTTGCGATTCCTTCAGGTCAGGAAAGTGTTGTAACATGTGCTTTCTTCCCCATCCTCGGTTGTTCTTCGTGATCTTCTCGACAACTTCGGGGTTCAAGTCCTCTCGCGCCACCGGGTCGAGCGATCCGTCAACAAGACATAAATTCGTTCGCCACTTGGGAGCGGGCAGTAGCTCCACCCCGTAGTCAACTTTGTACATAGGAACATCGGGTAGTCGTACTTGGGTTATTGTCAGCTTGGTCAGTAATTCTCTCCACGCTTTCTTCATCCATTTCCCTTCTTCAGGTACAACAAGGATTACTCGTGCACCTTCCAACGCGACTTTCGTCAAGACTTTCTCCATTTGTGAGAACGGTGGGTTGGCGTACAGGTACTTCCATCTCCCCAGGTCTCGCCAATCGTACCACCAGGCGCTGTTGCCTTGTCTCCAACAGTAGAGTTCGCTGTCTGCGTTAACGTGGTTAGCGAAGAGTTCGATAAAATCGTCACCGCAGGGATCACCTTCGATGTTCAACTCCTCGTACGCGTGTAGCTTCATCTCTGTCGCTAAGGTGTAGGTCTCCAGGGTTAGTAGCATTTCTTTCTCCAAACGCAGCAGCCCTTCGACCTTAACTTCTGTGTCCAGGTCAAAGCTGATGTCCCTCAAGACCTTTACTCCTTCGACAATCTCCGCGGTCTCTTCGAGGTGCACCTTCTCCCACTCTCCGTCGTCTGTCCGTACTAGGAGGTGTCTCGGTGACTGAAGGCCCAGGTAACGAATCTCCGGGTTCTCCTCGAAGAAGTCCTCACCGAGCACTGCGTCGAACGCGTCCGTCTCGAGGACTAAAAAACTTTTCGGTAATCTCCTTCTCCCCAGAATCACCGTCCCTCTGTACTTCCCTTCGGTCAGGCATATTCTCCCGTCGCCAATACGAATACCTACGCTCGGCGCGTACTCAACTTCTCCCTCAGGTACGTGTTTCGCCGCCATTATACTGCTCGTAGCCCCCGTATCAATAAAACTTTCAATCACGGATGCTTCGGTTACTTCGACTGGCAACAGGTAGCCCTTCCCCAAAGAGCCGCCTCCCTACTTGTCTTGCGGAGGGAGTGGCTTTGCGTCCATCGTCAACGCAAGTCCACAGGATTTGGCCGTGTTGGTAAGGTTCTCTTGAAGCTTGAGGAACCTCCTTCTCTTTCGATTGCTTGGTCCTTCTTCTCCTTCAGCGGTTTCAGGCAAGGGAATCGCGTTGGGTGGCGGTGTGGTTTGGCTTGGTTGTCCTTTGCCGGATTCTCCTTTGCCACCTTTCTCTCCGTTGCCTTTGCCCTTTCCGTCGCCTTTGCCTTTTCCGTCGCCTTTGCCTTTCCCTTTGCCAGGATCTTCTCCTTGTTTCTTGGCTGCAGCGCGGGCTTTCCTCTCGTCCCTTTCTTTCGTCCAGCATTGGTCATGAGCATGGTTCTTTTTCCCACAGTACTCGCACCACACGATGGAATGGAGTTGAGGCGGTTGCCATACCCACTCTCCGCGACCGCCTCCACGACCGCTGCCTTTCCCACGTCCTTTTCCTCTGCCTTTGCCTCCGTTGCCTTTTTGTCCTTCTGACCAGTATAAGTCTTGGATTTCTTCGTCCTGACCAGCTTCAGGAGGCGGTTCTTGGTTTTGGTTTTTGTTCTTGTTCCCTCCTTTCAGGAAATTGAGTTGAGTTTCTCGTTCCCCTTCGACATGTTGGTCTGATATTCGCTCGAGGGCGAGTTCCTCCAGCAAGTCAGCCAAGTCTTGATAGGTGTGCGTCTTCGCCTTCATTTCCACGGTCGACCGACATTCAGTCCAAGTCTTCTTCTGAATCTTTCGGGTCAGCAAAAGGAGTTCCTCGGTCTCGGACATAGGAATCTTCAACTGGGTCATAAGGCTTTTGAGCTTCTGCAGCAGTTGACGAACATCGGCAGGAGTTCGGAGTTCTTTAAGTTTCTGTACTTTCTCCAAGGCTCCGCGAATGGATGCATCGGTCTCGAAGTGAGGGAAGGCAGACTCCACTTGTTTCAGAAAGTGTACCCATGATTCCGACGTGGTTAAGATGTCGTCTACCACTCCTCGAAGCCATTCGTTCTTGCAGCCTGTCACGATCAGGTCGGCGCGGGTCATCTCATCTGCAGCTTTCTGCCCTGTCATTCGTAGGTACCTCACGAAGTCACGCGCGTATAGGTCGAGGCGCTTCCCAGTGAACACAGGTAGAGGTATCTCCAGCTTTCCTTTCGCTGTGCCCTTCGTACCACTCCCTGAATCTTTGCTGTCGTCGAGATCGCTGTCATCCACCTTGGAAGGTGAAACGGCGAGCAGTGCAAGCGCCGTTAACCCATGCTTGTCGCGCGCCTCCTGCAAGCTACCCACCTTGATCCTCACAGCAAACTCGTCCGGCAGGTACGACTCCTTGATCCTCGGAAGGAAGGGTGAAATGCCTTTCTGATGTTCGTCTAACAGGTGGAGTCCGGTTACCTTGGAGAGCGCAGAAGTGTTCAGGTCATTTTCGATGCGACTTTTCCCGGACTCCTCCAACTCGTCTAACCGTCGGGAGATCTTCTTCTGCTCCTCCAACATCTTCGACAACGAGTCTTGGATTTCCGTCGCACGGCTCAGCTTCGACGTCGTGGACGCCACCGACGCACCTTTGCTGGTTGTCGACCTTTTCGTCTTTGTCGAACGAGAAGTGTGAGAACTTGTCGAGGAAGTGGGAGGTGAGGAAGGTGGCCCTGGTTTTCCAAACTTGAACTCACCTATGTCATGCTTCTTCCCTTTTGGCCTCTCGGACACTGTTGTTCTCGACTCCCTATCCTCATCCTTCCTCTCGTCCACTCTCCCTGACTCAATCCTGGCCATCTCGGTCCCAAAACACTCTAGCTTACCCTCGCTCGCTAGTTCCTTCGCAAAGTCAACTGCTTGCTTCCATTCCTCCGGTTCACCTACGCTGCCGTCTTCGTGCTTGGCGTCGTCCCTGTCGACGCTTTCGTGCCTTTCACCTCGAGCGTCTTCGCGCATGGGATCGTGTTCACGAGCGTCCTCGCGCACTTCTGTCTCTGCGCTGGGACCCGACACATCTCGCACCTTTACCTCTGGATCAGGGTTGAGACTTTTAGACGCAGGGTTTTCTGAGGATGAGGGTTTAGATTCAAGGACTTCCTTTAACTCTCGTCTGTATTCTTTCACAGACTCTGAGGTGGTCTCATGGGACTCATCTGTGGAGGTTGTTGTAGGGGTGTCTTTTTCTTTCGCCTCAGTTGTGGTTGGGGAATCCATGTCACTCGTCTTATCACAGTTCAGATTCAAACAGGCAGAACTGTTCACAGAACTGACAGAACAGACAGACACAGACAGATCAGGCGCCTTTGTATAGTTGACACCTTCAGAATCGTTCGCTCTGCTACCACTAAGATTTAGGCTCTAACCAGCACCCCTTAGAAAGCACTGCACCTTGGACTCATTCATTGTATCACACTGAGGCTGTACAAACACAGAGTATGTGACAAACCACTGACTTATTTACACTCGCAGTTTTCCATTCACTTCGTTTACTTTACACGCTTTGCTTATTTGCTTTCTCTATTGCCCTTTGCTTGTTATTTGTGTCGTGCACATGTGACCACCATGGGTATTTCCTACCAAGAGCAAAAGAATGAATAGCGCCAGTAGCCCACAAAGGCTCCCACTCAAAGAGGGGCGCATAGCACGAAACTGTGTTAAATAGTAGTAAAAGCGACTCCAATAGCCTTAGAGACACAGGGTTGCAATGATACAAAATCAGTATAAATGACCATCCAAATCATGATCATCATGCATCAGTGACCATCCAAATCATGATCTTCATGCATCAGCAAACGACATGCATGCCAGTAAAATGACATCAATGTGTCGATCTGTCAAAACCTTTTTAACCTGTGGTGCTTAGGATTGTGGGTCCACTTCACTGTATCTCTCATCACAAGGGGTATTGCTCCCGCTAGTCTACGGTACGACCGCCTCACTCTTGTGGCTTGAGTTGCGGGGTCACTCTGCTTGGCAGGCGACCCCCTCCTTGACTGTGTACCGGCTTGCCTGTCACCGGTTGCTTCCATGGCTCCGGGTGACGTTTGCCATGGTCCCCGATGCAGCCTGGCCGGGCTCGGACCAGTGGCCTTGGAGTACCGCTCCTGCCACTGGCCCGGTGGGTCGGCTGGGTCGCCCCAGTGCGTCCCAGCAATGGGGTGTTGATTCTTTCCTGTCCCTCGGCCGCCCTACGTGTGTGCAGTGTCCTCGGCCGCTTGGCTCCTGTTCGGCGGTGTGCCCGCGCGGTTTGCTGTGTTGCGTCTGCGGTGTCCTGGGCCACTTGGCTCTTGTTCACTGGTGTGCTCGCTCAGTGTGTTGTGTTGCGTGTGCGGTGTCCTGGAGCACTTGGCTCCTGTTTTCTTGGTGCGGCCGCTGGGTGTGTTGTAGTGGGTGCGGAGTCCTGGGCCACTTGGCTCCTGTTCACTGGTGCGCCTGCTCGGTGTGTTGCTTTGCGTGTGCGGTGTCCTGGGCCACTTGGCTTCCTGTTCACCGGTGGGCCTGCTCCGTGGGTTGTGTTGCGTGTGCGGTGTCCCGGGCCACTTGGCTCCTGTTCACCGGTGTGCCCGCTCGGTGTGTTGTGTTGTGCATTCGGTGTCTTCGGCCACCTGGCTCCTGTTCACCGGTGCGCCCGCTCGGTGCGTTGTGTTGTGTGTGCGGTGTCTCGGGCCACTTGGCTCCTGTTTATCTGTGCGCCCGCTCGGTGTGTTGCTTCGCATGTGCGGCGTCCTGGGCCCCTTGGCCCCTGTTCACCGGTGTGCCCAATCCGTGTGTTTGTTAGCGTGTGCGGTGTCCTGGGCCTCGTGGCTCCTGTTCACCGATGTGCCGCTCCGTGTGTTGTGTTGCGTGTGCGGTGTCCTGGGCCACTTGGCTCCCGTTCACAGGTGCGCCCGCGCCGTCCTTTGCTTTGTTCGTGCGGTGTCCTGGGCCACTTGGCTCCTGTTCACCGGTCTGCCCGCTCGGTGTGTTGTTTTGCGTGTGCAGTGTCCTGGGCCACCTGGCTCCTGTTCACTGGTGTGCCCGCTCGGTGTGTTGTGTTGCTTGTACGGTGTCCTGGGCCACTTGGCTCCTGTTCACCGGTGCGCCCGCTCCGTCCTTTGCTTTGCTTGTGCGGTGTCCCGGGCCACTTGGCTCCTGTTCACCGGTGTGCCCGCTCGGTGTGTTGTTTTGCGTGTGCGGTGTCCTGGGCCACCTGGCTCCTGTTCACCGGTGTGCTCGCTCGGTGTGTTGTGATGCGTGTGCGGTGTCCGGGGCCACTTGGCTCCTGTTCACCGGTGCTCCCGCTCGGTGGGTTGTGTTCCGTGTACAGGGTCCTGGGCCGCTTGGCTCTTGCACACCGGTGTGCTCAGTCTGTGTGCTGTGCTTTGGGTTGCGCGTGTGGTGTTGCGTGGGCGGGGCGTCGCTGCGGGGCGCTCTCTTGTCCGTCGTCGTCATCAGGGAGAGCGGCCGACTGAGATTTGAAGCCACATTGCAGGAACAAGAGGACTGGCAGGAGCTTATGGACCAGTTCAACCACCAGGCTGCCGTGATGGTTCAAATGGCCATCATTGCCGAGGAAAGACGCCAGAATGTGCATCAGCACGCTGGCCCGTCGAGTGCCTGGGGTCCGAACGACGAAGAGGTCGACGAAAGAAGGTGTGATTCGACAAATTCTCACCTCTCCAGAGAGCAATTCTCCAAACTTCCTAACTCTAACTCCAGTGTTGACACTTGGGTTGATGAGGTAAGAAGTAAAGGAAAGAGCACTAGATGCCCATCATGTGGTGAGTGCACCAAGGACTGCTCCTGTCGGCGCCAGATTTTGTCGCTGGAATACAGGGTGAAGGAGCTGAAGAAGGCCGCCAAGGAAAAGAAGCGGGATGATGATAGCAGGTGGAAAGAGATGGAGCAAAAGCTGGAGAAGTTGACCAATCTGGTACAAAGTCTGAGCACTACTGGGCTCACTGAACCAGCACTGGCACCGGCGGGCCACCAAGCACCTACCACCTCAGCTGCCCCTGCATCCACGCCCTACAGCCTTCCCCACACTCCGGCACCCCCGGCTCTTACTGGTTCACTCCGAGCTTTTACTGGAAATTCTGGCTTTCCCCCTACTGGAATTACAAGTCCTATTGGTTTCAATCTTGGTACTGAAGCAGGAGAATCTTCGTCAGAGAGGTCCATGCTGTCTGTTGGTACCATTGGGGATATTGATTGAGAAGCAAGGCCCACCGTGAAGGAGAGATCAATAGCCTTGAAGAAGGAAAAGAAGGAAAATGAAGCCAAAATGAAGGAGGAACAGTGGAAATTGAATGAGATGAGGTATCATCAAGTACAATCAATACCGTTTGTGCAGTCCAGTGTGGACCAGACGTTGTTGGCGGCCACAATTGCTCAAGCACAGGCAATGGGAGGCGCCGCCGTCAACCCAGTTTTCGCCAATCCTGTAGGCACATCCGCAGGTTTGAACCTGAATCACCTGCTCAATCCGCTGCACATGAGGCTCAGAGGTTCAGTGATGAATCAGCCTGGGTTCTCAGGGCACCCAAATTATTGGGACTCCTTCGAAAGACAATTCATGGTTTGGCTGCAGACGGAGAAACTCCACAAGGAACGCTGCATTCTCGGTTTGATGGACTGTTTGACTGGCAAACTCAGGGAACGTACATATAATCTCTATGTGGAAAGGCAGAATCAAGGAGATCCCCTGACATATGAAGAGCTGTGGCGAACGCTCAAAAGGAGAGGCTCTCGACTCCCTGAGAATCATTACAGGAACCGCCTTGAGAACTTCAGGGCGATCAAGAAACGTTTTCTTGAAGAGATCCAAATCGCAAGGCAGGATTGGGAGTTTTTGGTGCAGGAAGCGGAGAGCGCTGGAGAAGGCCTTTCTGAAGGCGAAATGAACGAGATTCTGTTGAGCAAGATGACGCCGGGGACCAAGCGGAAGATCAGGGACTCCCAGGCGGACAAAAAGGTCCTGGGCCACTGGGTTCAAGTCCGAGGATTGACGGAGACTATGGGTAAAATGGCAGTTTGTGAGTTTCTAAACTCCATCAGTGCTATTGGTTTGAAAGACATCACCCTTCGTGAGGGCAGATGGAGAGTCGAGTTCCATGATTCTGAACAGTCTGGGATTTTCTGTAACATGGTGGATTAAAAGGTGAAGTTTAAGGGAACAGTCTTGAAGGTGTGGCCGTCGATCTTCTCATACGGGGTCGAGCAGATCTGGGACTAACTTGAAAAGTATGCAAACTTAGAACGCCAGAAGTCCCAGGATGCGCAAGGATTCGGAGGCAAGATCAGTGCCATCAGTGAGAAGGGATGCACCGTGTGCCTTTCCCCTGGAGGAGAAGGTTGGGCGGCGACTCACTCGACCGCAGACCACAGATGGGCCCCCTCAGATCTCAAAACCATTCAGTCCAAAATGGACAGAAAAGGAAATACCCAAAATCTTTCGAACAGGATGGAGCACAAGATAATGACCAACATGGACAGGGAAAGGGTAAAGGGCAGCCCAAAGGAAAGAACAGAGATTGAACACCAAAGGATTACTCGCAGCAAGGCGGAGATCCGAGTGGCTCAAGATGGACCGAAGCTGGTGGAAAATCTGTTGAAAAATCTGGTGAAAAAGGTGGAAAAGGACAAGGTAAGTCCGGGATTCAAGATGATTCCAAGGTGAATGGCAACCCATTGTACACGGAAACGCCAGGTAACAAGACCTCCGGCAGCAACAAGGATACTGGAGGTCGTGGCAAGGGTAGATCCAACGAATTCAACCCCAATTCCAAAACCTCCAACAACAAAGGCTAAGGAGGTAAGAAAAGTGGTGGTGGAAAGTCATTCGGTGGTCGTGAACGTGGAAAAGGCGTCAATGTCGTTGAGACCTGAGAAGAATGGGTTGACGAAGGACAGGTACAAGACGTGCAGCCGAACGTCGAAGAAGAATGGCAGTAGGGAGGCCAACTTGACCCAACCCCCCACATCGGTGTTGAGTGGCAAGAGACAAAGCCCATCAGGGTAGTTGGGGCGGTGGATGGACCTTGCTGGGATCATCTGGCGCATTCCTCCGACCTCCTCTACCCTGCCTGGGTCCTCAGCTCTGTCCGTCGAGGCAAGCTGCGACAGTTTGTCTGCTGGATCCAGGTCAGGACGGCAGATGGTAAGGTTAAACTTGCCAAATGCCTGATTGACAATGGTTCGGAGGTCAATCTGGTGACGAAGAGCTTTCTGCAGGAGGATGAGGCAAAGGTATCCTCGACACCTGTCCAGCTGGAGGGAGTGAGCGGACATCGCCTTGACGGTGGCGAGAGGGAGGCAGATTTGGCGGTCAGACTGGTGAAACAGTCTGTTTGGAGTGTGCAGACTGTGATGGAGGAGTGGTTGTCTGTAAAGTCCTATGAAGCCACCATTAAGTATGATTTATTCCTGGGTCAACCTTGGCTTCACGCTCATTGTGTGTCGCCCATGGAACACATGACATGCTTCCTCCAAGATCCGTCAGCCAGCGACCCGTCCGAACCGTATTATCTGCACCCATACACCAAGAGTGTTCAGCACTTCAAAGAGCGAAATGAGCTACAAATTCAGCAAGATGGGCAGGAATGGACGGGGAACCAAGAGCAATTCGCCGAAGGAAAGGTGAAATCATTGAACTGCAAGAAGTGGAAGTCAGTTTGCTATCGTGTTGTCGACAAATGGCGGGACGTTCTAGTGGATTATTTTGAAAAGGACCACAATTTTCGTCCTCAAGTTGATCCCTTTGCAAACAAAAAGAATAAAGGATTTCCGAGGTTCTATGACGATGCCTGGAGTGAGGACTGGTCTGAACCTTTATGGATCAATCAGCTTTTCGACGCTTTTCCTCCTGTGGTGCAGAAGCTGAGGAAATCCGGCGCGAAGGCGATTTTAAGTGTCCCAAATTGGCCAAAACAAACTTGGTTCAAGAACATTATGGACAATTCGATCAACATTGCCAACTTACGTCACAAAGGAGTGAAGCTGTATTGCGAGGACAATCGCAAACCTTTGCCACAGCGTTTGTGGAGCACGTTGGCGTGCTTAGTAGACGGAAATCTGGAAGATTATTGGCAAGATGCAAGTGAGATGAGAACAGAAGAGGTCATATCAAATTCCTCGAGAATCGACAAAATTGAGGTGGATCGAGAAGATCAACAGCAGAATCCCGACGTATCGCCGCGGAAGGAGGGAAGGACATCCGGCGTCCCTCAAGAGGACGCCTCCATCCATTCCACTTCGTCCCCATCAGACAAGGATCAAGCCAAACATGTCAAGATTTCAAGGAAGAATGATGACAAATCTCCAAGAATCTCGCCTGAATTGACAGGAATGCAGCTGAATTCGTCCAACAATCCCTTCAAGACATTCTTGGACCCCCTTAATTGGTGGGACCCCACTGCGGAGCGAGCTCAGGTGAGCTTCATCCGCCAACAATGCGACGAGGAAGTTTCGGATGAAGTGGCCAAGGACATGAGATCACATCGAACAATTCGCAAATTGGTGGACATAATGTCGGTGATTAAATCTTGGAATCAGGTCGACGGAGAGAACATATCTGCAAGAAGGGACGCAGTCTTCGAATATTATAAAGATGACGTGCTGAGTGGGAAGTTGTGGAAAAACCCCCCCAATTTGATGTGAAAAAGGGGAAGCCAAGATTGAGATAATCCAAGGCTCAAAGATTCACAAGCAACGTCCATTCTATCTTCACGGCACCAAAGCAGATGCCCATGGAAAGATTGTTGAGCGCAACCACCATGAGTTGGGTTGGTTGGAGGGCTGCATGAGTTCTGAGTGGTGTTCAGCACCATTGAGTGTGCCAAAGTCCCCACGTGCTGATCAATCCAGCATAGATGCTTGGCGTCGAGTGGTGGATTATAGAGCCCTGAATGCCGCCACAGTTCCTGACGCACATCGCTTCCTTACATCGAGGAGGAGATCGCCAAGAGGACAAAAGGCAAGCTCTTCACCGTGGTGGATCTGCGCCATGGCTTTCATCAGATGCCCCTTCGAAAGGGGCATAGGCATTTGACGGCAATGTGTAGGCCCTGTGGTACTGTCCATTGGACTGTAATGCTGATGGGCCTGAAGAATGCGCCGTCGAAGTTCCAGAAGATGATGGAGACTATTTTCTTTCACAAGCACATGGCTCTGGGTTTACAAGAATTCTGCAGCATCTGCATCGACGACCTTCCGATTGCCACGCCGTTGGGAGAAAACCTTGATGAGTGCCTGTAGTTGCACGAAGAACAAGTTTGCAGAGTTCTCGAGATCATTGGACACGAGAAGCTCGTGTGTGGACCCAAGAAGGGTGAAATGGTCCTCCAGAGTGTGGAATTCGGTGGCTCTGTCTTGAATTATGGGACAGGAGGACCTGCCCCAGGAAGAACGGCTGCCCTGCAAGTCTGGGAAAGGGCTAAAATCATCACGCAGGTTCGTGCCTTTTTAGGCTGCTGCAATTACCACCACGAGTTCCTTCCCCTCTACGCCAAGTATTCTGGTCCTTTGACAGAGTTACTCAACGTTGGCAAAGTAGAAGGAAAGAAGGGATCTCAAGTCAAGCTCAAGTGGACGCCAAAATGTGAAGAGGCCTTTACTGGACTCAAGGAAGCACTGGCAAATGTGGTTACATTAAAGACCCCGTGGTCGGATGGAGGACCTTTTTATATTTGTACAGACGCCAGTCGTGCCGCCATTGGTGCTACGATCGCGCAAGTTGACGATGAAGGTGACCATAACCCCCTGGCTTTCTGGTCTCGCAAGCTTACAACAAGACAGCGAGATTGGAGTCCAAGGGAACAAGAGGCCTATGCGATGCTCTGTGCCCTACGCCGCTATGAGGGTTGGATCCTGGGTCATCGCGTTGAGGTACTGACTGACCACAAGTCACTGCAACGCTGGAGGACAGAGCATGTGGATACCCCTGGTTGACTGGCTGGGGGAAGAGGCCGCTGGCATGAATTTCTCAGCAAATTTGACCTCGATGTGACTTACATCCCGGGTCGCTACAATACAGTGGCGGAAGCCCTGAGTCGCTGGGCCTACCCAGCCTCTGGGGCTTACTCTGAAGTGATTTTTCATGGCACATCGAAGGATAAAGCCGAAGTGATCAAGTTTGACAAGGAGGAACAAGCACTGATCAAGAAACATTCCCTCCAATGTTCGATTAAAAATCGGACGAAGGTTGAATTGGTCAAATGCAAGGAGATTATCAAGGCAGATCAGATTGAAAGGGTTAACTCTGACTCTGAGTCGTCGCTGCTGCTCCTGAATGTGTTTCGTCTGACGAGATCCAAGGCCAAATCCAAGCTCCTTCCACAAGAAAAAGACAAGGAAAATTCCTTCCTCTATGTGGATTTGAAAGAGATGTACAAAGATGACAGGTTCTTTGGGTCTGTATACCACAAGTTGAAAGGGGACAAGCCTTACGACTCTGGGGAGACGGCTGATTTCAAGATCCAAGGCGAAAAGTTATCTTGGCAAGGACAGATTTGTATTCCTAACTGTCTAATTGACAAATACGTCAAACACTGGCATCGGAATGAGACATCCCACGGACATTCTCGTGTTCTGGAGCAGGACCTTCGACACAGGATGTACACTCGGGACCTCAAGGGAGCCTGTGAACGAGTTGCCAAAGGATGCAAGCAATGTCAGGCGAACATCTGCAAGAATCAGAAGGCAGAAGGACTACTGAAAGGATTACTAATTCCTGAGAGGTTGTTCGACAAGGTGACGGCAAATGTCTTCGAGTTGGGACAAGTCCAACAGGAATATCTCTACACCGGGAAGCCAATCGATGGGGTTTTGTTAATTCAAGACCGCCACAGTGGCTACATCCAGGTCCTTCCTTGCAATACGAGGCATCTTACCTCTGAAATGGCTGCCAAGTGGACTGTAAGTCAGTGGATGAGTAACTGGGATGTCCCAAGTGAACTTCTGACGGACAGTGGGAAGGAGTTCATTGGGACCTGGTGGGAGAACATGTGTCATCTCCGTGCCCGAGTTTATGACCATCGAGCCCTCCCTGCTGAACGACCTGAAGGAATTCTTCTCATCATTCTGAGAAAATTCCTGGCGACTGAAAAAGACTACAATTGGTTGGAGACAACTTACTGTGTCTTGAGGAGATACAATCGGACAAGGAATTATACTGGATTAAGCCCGGTCGTGAGAAGATGGGTCCTGGACCAGTGATGTACCATCCAAGGCAGTGCTAGGACGCATCACAATGGTTTAGGAGGATCAAGGAGTTAGATTGCAGGTGGATCCAAGCCAAAATAGAGAATCAAGCAGATTGGCTGAAATTCAAAAATCAGGCAAAAATGCAAGGAAAACCCTTCGAAAAAGGCAAGCAAGTTTGGCTTAGTAAGTCAGACGGGACCCTGAAGGACAACAACAAACTGTTGCCTCTGTGGGAAGGCCCATTCCAAGTCAAATGTCAACTAAGTGAGACTACATTCAACATTGAAATTGAGCCAGGCAGGCATCAAGAAGTACATCATGACCGTCTGAAGGCCAAGGTACCCTGCCCCAAGGGCAATTACAAGCCCCTCTATTGGACTTCGAAATACCTGAGCGACAGGAAGATGGCCACGAGCAGTTTTGAATTGGAGGTAGGTAGGTAGGTATCTTCGGGAGCTCGGGATGCCTCTTTTGACAATGCAGGAAGAAGGTCTTACCGAGGGGACGTCATGTCCCTCCCACTGCCCTACGTCAGGTACCTCTTAAGCCACTCCCGCATGTGCTTGGGAAGGCATTGTCGCGGCCACCCGGTCAAGGTGTCCCAGGTTGGAGGGTGTCCCCACATGTGTCTATGGGTAGGGCCACGTGCCCCCTCCTTTTGGCAGCAGCTCTGGGGGCTGCCGAGCCGTGTGGAGTATCTCTCACCACAAGGGGTATTGCTTCATCTTGTCTACGGTACGACCGCCTCACCCTCGTGTCTTGAGTTCCGGGGCCACTCTGCTTGGCAGGCAACCCCCTCCTGGATTGTGTACCGGCCCCCCTGTCACCGGTTGCTTCCATGGCTCCGGGTGACGTTTGCCATGGTCCCCGATGCAGCCTGGCCGGGCTCAGACAAGTGGTCTTGGAGTACCGCTCCTGCCACTGGCCCGGTGGCTCAGCTGGGTCGCCCCAGTGTGTCCAACCCATGGGGTGTTGGTTCTTTCCTGTCCCTCGGCCGCCCTACGTGTGTGCGGTGTCCTGGGCCACTAGGCTCCCGTTCACCGGTGCGCCTGCTCGGTGCGTTGCTTTTATTTGTGCCATGTACTGGGCCACTTGGCTCCTGTTCACCGGTGTGCCTGCGCCGTTTGTTGCCTTGCGTCTGCGGTGTCCTGGGCCACTAGGCCCCCGTTCACCAGTGTGCCCGCTCGGTGTGTTCTGTTGCGTGTGCGGTGTCCTGTGCCACGTGGCTCCTGTTCAAGGGTGTGCCCGCTCGGTGTGTTGTTTTGTGTGTGCGCTGTACTGGGCCACTTGGCTCATGTTCACTGGTGTGCCTGCTCCATGTGTTGTGTTGTGTGTGTCGTGTCCTGGGTCACTTAGTTCCTGTTCACCCGTGCGCCCGCGTGGTTTGTTGTGTTGTGTCTGCGGTGTCCTGGGCCACTTGGCACCTGTTCACCCGTGCGCCCGCTCGGTGTGTTGTGTTGTGTGTGCGGTGTCCTGGGCCACTTGGCTCTTGTTCACCGGTGTGCCTGCCCCGTCCGTTGCTTTGCTCGTACGGTGTTTTGGGCCACTGGGCTCCTGTTCACCGGTGTGCCCGCTGGGTGTGTTGTGTTCTGCTTGTGCAGTGTCCTGGGCCACTTGACTCCTGTTCACCGGTGTGCCTGCTCGGTGTGCTGCTTTGTGTGTGCAGTGTCCTGGGCCACTTGACTCCTGTTCACCGGTGTGCCAGGCCGTGGTGTCCCGTCCCTTTGCTGCCCCCGGTGCATGTGCGTGAGCACTGTCCTGGCTCTCATGGTGCCTGCCCATCGATGTGCGCGCTGTGTGCGGTGCGCGTGTGCCGTTGGTGGTTGTGTCCCTCTTCCTCCCCCCCCTAATTTTCTTGTCTGTTTTTTTTGCTTCGTCGTGCCTCCTCTTTTCTTTTTCAAATGGAAAAAGGGGGGCGTGCGTACACTGCAGGCACAAGCATGGGCAACTCGTGCAGCGGAGCAATAGTGTTGTGTTCTCTGGCGTGTGTCATCGTTGCTTTGGTGGCGGTCGCGCCCCAGTGTGCGGCTACCGCGTCCTAATGTACACGGGTACGGGTCAGGGCGGGTTTGGTTAGTTGCCGTTTCCGCTTTTGGTGCTGGCAGGTTAGGCGGCTGTGTGGGCTGTGGGTGTGGGCTTTCGCTACGTTTCACCCTCGGCGGGCCTGGTTGGGAGTCAAGTGTTAGCGGTTATGGGGTGCGGCTCGGGTTTGATTCGTGTTGGGGCTTTGGCTGGGTTAGGCGGTTTTGACGTCTGCAGGCTTGGGTTCGGTGCCGTTGGGCATAGCGGTGCCCGTTGGCGTGCACGCTGGCGTTGGCATCCCTCGGCTTCCGGTTTGCTTGGTGTCTCCCGGGCGAGGCCTGGCGTGGCGCCCCGCGGCGTCGGCTGCCTGGGTAACGGGGTCAGGTGGTGGCGCTGCTGGCTTGGGGGTCGGACGCGTCGTGCTGTGTGGCGCGCAGGGCTCCTGGTGTGCTGTGGCCGCTGCCGGTGTCAGTGCGCCGACATTTGTGGGGTGGCAAGGGGGTCTGTGTGTGCGGAGTTGGGCTTTGAATGATTTGCCACAGGCGTATGCCGTCTCGTTGCGTCTCCTGAAGGGTTTCTCGCAGGCTCCTGAGGACATACGGGTTGTCCTGGGGCGCGGGGAGGTTGCGGAGGTGGACTCCCAGGGGGTGGAGCGCATCGGCCAGCTTGGCTTCCCATGCAGCCTGTGGCATCCACCCCCCCGCCGGCTGGAGGCGGCAGTTCTCCACCAACCCCTTGCAGGGCCGGTGGCCAGGCCCTCGGGTAAGGGCTCTGCCCGGGCCCACTTTTGCAGCTCCCAGAGCTGCGTGTGGGTCCAGCGCCACCACCATTGGCCCCGGGCGGGGCCTTGGCCTTGGGCGGAGGAGTGGGCATGGGTGGGCGTGATGTGGTCCTTTGGACTGGTGGCGGTAGCGGGCATGGGGGATTCCTCGTAGTCCTGTGCCGTGGGGGTGCGCGGGGAGTGGGGGCGCGGGCGGATGTGGACTCGCGGGTATGCCCGTACGATCTCTGCCTGAGGGTTGCGTTGGGACTCGCGGTGGCAGCGGTAGCGGGGCATTTGCTGTATGTGGGCTGAGATCGAGGGTTGGTAGGGGGGTGTGACGCTGCTGGTGGACCCTGGCGCCGTTCTGGTCCGGTCGGGGGTGGTCTGTGGACCTGGGGTGCGCGCCTTGAGAGGTGGCAGGACGAAGTGCGTCGCGCTTTGGCCGCGGCGCGCTCCGCCATGAAGGTGGTGGTGGCGGCATCCGTAACGGTGGGGGGGCGCCATGCTTGGTGCTGCTGCCTCCGGGCCTGGGACGGCTGGGGCCGAATGTCGTCGAGGACGTCCTCGGTGGGTCGGGCTCGCGCTGCCCCCGTGGCGCCGGGCTTGGGCTTGGGGTTGAGTTTGGCAGCAGGTTGCGGCCGCGGCGCGGCGGCGGGTTACGGTGGCTGCTTGGCGGCGGTCTTGGGTTTCGGCCGATTTGGGGGCGCGGGCTTCATCGGGGCTCGGGCCTTGGCGGCGGCGGGGTTGCTCACGGTGGGGACGGGTTTGGGGGCCCGTTTGGGAGGTTTTCCCCGCGGCTTAGGGGGTGGAGTGCTGGACGAGGACGTGGTGGTGGTTGCGGATGAGGTGGTTGTGGTGGTTGAGGTTGTCAAGTCGGAGGCGGAGAAGAGGGCTTTGGGGGAAGGCAGGGGGCCCTGGCCAGCGGCGGCGGGCGTAGGATGCTGCGTCCTGCGAGTAATGAGGACGAGGGTGCAGGTTTGGGCACCGGGCGTGTGGGCGCGCTTTCCCTGGTGACCTGTGGGTGCTGGTGCCGGTGTAGGTGCATGTGGCGGTGTGGTGGCGTTGTCTCGGCTGTGCTGGCACGTGGGTTACCCGGGGAGTGTCCATATCTGCTCCAGGATGTGTGGGTGTGTTTGCTGGACGTAGTTGAGGGTGCTGAAGAAGCATCGCTGGATGTCCGGCATGTCCTCCTCCGTGAGGTGGGGGTAGCTTCGGGTGGGGGTGTCTGGGCCCGGCCACAGCAGCGCCGGGAGGCGGGCTGCCACCATGTACGGGCAGAGCTGTAGGGTGGTGGGGCGTGGGGGGGTGGGTCCCCTGCGGTTTGGGGGAGCCTCCCTCTGCTGCGGGCGCAGCGTGACCATCCACAGCCACCGGTCCGTGGGGAACCAAGGCAATACATCGGCCTGCCAAGGCCCTGGTTGCCGCTGCGGATGGAGAGCAGCTTGTCCAGAGACTTGCGTTCCACGTGCCCCCGAGGTGAGGGTTGTCCGGCTCGTCCTCCCTGGTGTACGTGTCGGGGCCTGGGTTGTGCGAGGGGGGGGGGCTAGTCGGCGGGGAGGAGGGAGTTGGTACCGTGCACCACCCAGTGGCCAGTTGGTGCATGGTAGTGGGTTGTGGAGAGGGTGTAGTGCAGATTGTACCTGAGGGTCATGTACGTGGAGAGGGCGGGCTGCTGGTTGTCGGGGGTGGGGACGTCCCCCGGGACGTGGTGCCTGAAGTTGCTCAGGGAGGCCATCCGGGCGACCCATGTTTCCCTTTACCACTCTTTGTTGTTGCTGGGGGTGGCGCTGGGAGGGGCGTGGGCAATGTCGGGCTCCTGGTAGCGGGTGCAGCCCTTGGTGTCCACCCGCCCCAGCATGGGGTGTCCGGCTAGGTGTCGCCCCCAGTTGATGGGGGGCACCCAGATTCGATCCCCCGTAGGGGCCGAGCTTCCGCCGTCTGGAGTGGCAAGTGGGGGGCGGTGGTGTCCGGCGAAGTGGAGGAAGGCGTCGAAGTGGAAGTCTCGGACGCCCTCCCCCAGGGTGGCCGCCTCGACCAGGGTGGTCATCCAGATGCGCTGGGAGGTGCCGGAGGTGCGGAGGCGTAGCACCTCCTGGTCCCCGAGTTCCTGGAGGTGCTGCCGTACCGCTGCGGGGCTGTGTAGGGCGTAGGGTTCGGCCGATGCCGCGGCTGGTGGTGCAGGATGTGATGGGGGAGTGGTGTTGGTTCGGGGGGGTGGTCGTCATTGTCGCATGTGGGGTCTGGTGATGGGGTTTCCCTTGGTGGCCGCGGGAGGGGGGACTCGTGGTGGTGTGTGTCGGCGGGGGCATCACAATCAATCGGCTGGTGGGGGCCGCGGCGTGTTGCGTCTGTGGCCTGGTCTCGGGAAGGGCGGCGGGGGGGTGGTGTCGGGGTGGCACTGCTGGTGGAGGTGGGGGGGCCAGGCCGGGTGTTGCGCCAGCTGGGGGTCCGGGCGTCCCGCTGAATCGTGTGGGTGTTGCGTGTGCGCGCCGTGCGGTCCTTGCGGTCCCTTGCTGGTTGCGGTGCCGAGGTGCGGATGGGAGGCGGCCGCATGGGCGTCTGGGCGGGGCAGTGGTCCGTGAGGTAATGGCTGGCTGCAGGTGGATGGTAGTTTGTGGTATGGGGTGTCCGTGGGGGGGCTGCTGGCGGTGCTGGGGTGCTCCTACTAGGCCTTGGTGTTGCTGGTGTTGGTGCGCAGCTCGCCGCGGGTCCATGGGGGTGTACAGTGGTTCGTCTGTCGTGATCCTGTGTAGTGGGGGCGGTAGGTGGTGCTGCATCGCGTGCTGCTGGTGTTGAGGGTGTGTTGTTTGTGTGTGGTGCCCTGGCGTTGGCAGGTGGGGTGGTAGGGGCTGGTGTTGGTGGTATACGTGATGGTGTGGTGCGTTGGGGCCCGGCTGTGCTGGGGTGTGGTTGGGATGTAGCTTGTGGGGGCTGCTGTAGTATTGGGGCAGCGGGGGGTAGGGGTTGCGGGGGACAGGGGCGTGGTGGTGGTGTTGATGATGCCGTGTCCCCTGGCTCTGCGTGTATGGTGGTCCTGGCACCGCGTGGACGTGTGTGGGCGGTGGTTGCCGGCTGCACTGCTGGGTTAGGGTGCTGTGGTACGGTGGTGGTTGTGGGCGCTGGTGGGGACGGTGCTGTTGGTGTGCCCCGGGGGTCTCGGCGTCGGGTGGCGCGGCATGGCTGGATCCGGGCCCTGGTCGGGGCGCCGCGCCCTGCCGGCGGGCGCGCTGGCGGGCCCCCTGACCTGTCTTGGTCTTCTTGGCCTGGTGGGTGTCGGGGGCGGGATAACCCCCCTCTCCCCGTGGGGGCGACGGGGAGCGGGCGTGCCAGCGATGCGCCTCTCTAAGGCGTGCCTTGAGGCCTCTGACGTAGGCGCGCCGGTCCGCAGGGTCCATCCGCGCGGCTGTGTCTTCGTCGAGGGCGGCCAGGTGGGCGCCCTGAAAGGACGCTCAGCCCTCCGGGGGCCTCAGCTGCTTGGCATGGCGGGGATGTGGCGCGCAGAGGAGTGCGCTGAGTGGGTAAGGTGTTCCCTTTCGCCAGCCAAGGGCGGCGTTGAACCAGCGGCAAGTGATTCGGAGGTAGGCTGCTATCTCCTCTGGTGCCGTGTCCGCCCAGGCTTCTGGCGTCGGGGCTGCTGCGTGGGGCGCCGGGAGCTCTGGGTCTGGGAGGTGTATGTCACGTGGGTGGAGGGAGAGGGCGAGGAGGACATGGCGGGCCGCCACGTTCAAGCCACCCCCGCTGTGGCGTAGGGGTGGGCTGTTGGGGGGCAGGGGTATGCTGCCTGTGGCCATGGCTATGGTCCAAGCGTGGTCCGCCGCGTCCGCAACATAGTACCCTCCCAGGTCGTCCTGGAGGGCGTCAGTGAGTGGCCCGAAGAAGCTTGGGTGGCGGGCGGTGGGGGGGGATGCGGCTGGGGCCCTGGGCGGCGCGCGCTGGCGGGGGTTGAGGTCCCCACAGTGGGGGCAGTGGGTGAGGCAGTCTGCGGCTCCCAGGCAGACCCAGTGGTCTGGGTTGCAGGGCAGGGCCGCCTTTTTTTTTGTTTCTTTTGCACTGTGCATCCCCGCTTCCCCCGGGCTGCTGGGGGAGATAGGGGCAGGGCTATCTGTGGTAGCTGCTGGCGTACGCAGAGGGGGCATGCTGTGGCTGGCGGTTGGCGGTACCTGTGGACGGACGGTGGCCTGGGCGAGTGGGGGCTGGCGTCGTGCCCATGCAGGTGGGCGTGTGGGCGGTGCCTGTGATGCTCGTGTGTGCAGTGCCGGTAGGCGTGGTGGGGGTCCCGTGTTGGGTGATATGTCGTGCGGTAGATTCTCAGGGTTGGTAGAACAGGAGTTTCGGGAGGTGGGCTTGGTCCGTTTGGGGCAGGGTGGCTGCATGTTGCAGGTATTTGGGGGTGTCTGTAGGTGACCTGCTTCGCTGTCTTGGCAGTGGCTGTCAATTGCATGTTGGCCGCCGTGGCCTGGGGATCCTCCGCGTGGCCGAGTAGCAAGGTGTAGACGGCAGTGGAGACGAGCCCCCTGCGGACGGCATCGGGTACCTCCGCATGCTTGAGGATGGTGGGGAGTTGCTGGGTTGCCGGGGACCGCGTCAGCCATCTGGCGTGTCTTGCAATGGTGTGGGTTCGGTTCCAGTCTGTGAGGGTGTCCAGTCCTCGGTACAGGGGGCACACCTTGAAATGGTCCCAGGTTTCCTCTTCCCCGTGGCCACAGATGCATTTGGTGTATCTTGCGGGGACGTGGATCGAGCGGCGTGCGTACCATCCGTGGTATCGGGTGAGGAGGGGAAGCTGTTGAAGGGCGAGTTGGAGCCGGGATTTTCGTAGGTGTGCTAGGAGGCTATACGGCCGTAGGGCAGAGTAGTAGAGGGGGGTGTGGACGGAGTCTTCCAGGCGTCGGAGGAGTTCGGTGTTCGCTGGGCCCAGTGTGCTGGCCAGCTGCTGGATTGGTGTGGGGGAGTGGTACTGCTTGTCTCGATCTGTGTACCGCGTGTCCTCGGGTATCCAATGGGGGGGCTGTGTGGCCGAGGGTATCGGGGGTAGGTGCTGCAGGTGGCTGTGGTGTGGCGTGTCCAGTCGTACGTGTTGGAGCCCTGGGGTTCTGGCTTGTGCTCTCGTGTTTGGCCTGCGTGTCTGCGCGTCCATTGCCGTATGTGTAGCGGTGTGACTCCTGTTTGACGATGTGTAGGGCAACCTGGGATGCATGCCCCTGAAGGCCATCCATAGCCCCAACGTTTGTGTGGTGAGGCCGGACTTGGGTGCCCTGTGGAGTGGCAGGTCCGCGAGGCGTCTGGTGAGCTGGATGTCGACTGTGGCGTCCACGACTACCCAGATGTTGCGGGGCCGGATCGTTGCGGCCGGTGGTGTGGCGGTGATGGCGTCCGCCAGGGTGCGAGGTTCGCCTTCGGAGGACGCCCCAAAGATGGTGGCCTGGTGTGATGTTCCACCTGGAGGCCGTGCACGCGCCGAATGATGCGCACGGAGGCACGAACGACCGTCAGGGTGCGTTGCTGGATGCCGGATGCGTCAGTGAAGTAGATGATGTCGGTGTCGCTGGATATGGGTAGGCAGGCAATTGCTGTGGGGTGATAGACGTAGACGGGGTTCCCTTGGGCGGTTCTGGTGGTGATTTGCTTGGGTTGTACAAGCGGCGTCGCATACACGCCTATCCCCTGGGTTATGAACGCCTGAGCTCGTGGGGTGAGGCGGAGGAGGCCTCTGTCTGGGCGCCCCTGGTTGATATACACATACATCAGGTGGAAGAGGTATCCCGTATTGGGGTCGAACTTCTGGCACGTGATGGTCTCTCACCGTTCCTTGTCGTCTTTGTTGCCCCGAAGGGCGGGGTTTTTGGGCTGTAGGGGGCGCATGGGTGCCTCCTGAGGTCCTGCGCGGTGTGGGTTGCAGCAGTCGTACTCTATGGCCACGCTTTCTTGGTCTGCCCGCTCGTTTCTGAATGTCCATGTCGCCGTTGGTGTTTGAGTCCAGGCTACATGTGCTGGTTGGTCTGGGGGTACCGTGTGAAACCAGGGGAAGTGCCATGCCTGCTGATTGGCGGTGGCGGCGGCGGTGGGGGTGTGGTAGTGGGTGGAGATGAGTTGCAGCAGGAGCCACGAAGTGTCGAGGGCTGCCAAGCCGCAGTGCCAGCACGTGCGTGGTATGCCCTGGTCACTGTGTCTGACTGGTTGTACATCGGTCTCCCGTGCATTGTGTTGGGGGATGGACCAGCGGGCATGGTGTCGTTGGACAGTGCGGGTAGCGTGTTTGTGGCCGTTTGGTGCTAGTAGCAGGATGGTGGGTGGTATCCAGCCTTCGGCTGACGGGGTGGGCTCCTTCTGCGTCGTGCTGCCATTGTTTGGGGTCTCGTGCTTGCTCGGGCGGGGACGGGGGTGCTGGTGCTGGATCGCCTTGTACGCCGTGTCGATGTCCTTGGGCCCCGGCATTTTGCGCCATGCCCCAGTAGCGCATGCGCGGAGGTACGCTTGGAAGACGCGGCGTGCTGGCAATTGCAGGTCTGAAAGGAACGGGGCGTGGTGGGCGGTGCACTGGGCCATGATCTTCATCTGCGTTGGGTTGATGTATACTATGGTGATGGTGGCCCTCACGAGGCGCAGGGTGTCCACCTTGCCTGCCGGGTGTCGGTGGATGTCGGTGTGCGTGGCCACGAGGCCCCTGTTGATCGCAGTGGTGGTTTGTCAGGGTCGGGTACATGTGGTGCGGTAGGAGGAGTTGCAGCTGGGCCAGGATGCCGGTGCCCACGGAGGTGGGGACACCGTGTTGCGCCAGTATTCACCAGGGGCAGGTGTTGCGGGCCATTTGCGCTTCTTTTATGCGTATGGCTGCCGCTTTGCGAACCTCGGGTTGGTGGTTGTGTGTCCACACTTGTAAGAGGTGCGCTGCATGTTTGGCATAGGCCATGTCGACTAGGGCGCCTGTTTTGTCCCCGTCGTAGCACCAGTGGGCCATCCTGGCCTCCTCGGGGAAGGTCGTGGGCCAGCCTCCGTGTTGCGCCCATGCCTTTGTCACTTGCTGTCGAGTGTGGCGTAGGGCGTCTTGGGGGTGCGGGAGGTGCAGGGCTTGGTCGCCAATGGCTGCGTTGAGCACCGCTTCCATGAAGTAGGCCAGGCCCTGTGTAGACAGGGTCCCCCCCCTTGCAAGTTGGGGTAGCCGGGCAAGGCGCCCTTCCAGCTTGGTTGGGAGTGTGATGTTGTGCTGCAGCGTGGGCTCTGTGACTCCCAGGTGGACTGTGGTGTCATCCAGGTGTAGGGGTTCGCCTTTCCGGATGTGGGGGGTTGGGGGTCCCGGTGTCGGCTAGCCCGGCCCATTTGCGGGGGTGCACCAGGAGTTGCAGGGCGTCCAGGTAGGTTGTGGTGAGTTGGAGAATGGCGGACGCTTGCTCCATGGTCGTTGGTAGCCCTGCGTTCTCAGGGTGGCGGTGGCAGGTGGTTTTACTTAGGAGGTTGTTGTCGGCAAAGTTGATGAAGGGGCGCCGTAGCGGGTATGGGGTGTACCCCGGGTATACCCGTGCTAGCTCGAATGCCAGCGGTAGGGTGACGAGGAGGTAGAGTAAGGGGCCCCATGGCGCCACCCTGGGGGACACCGCTGTCTGTGCCGGTCCGAGGGGTGAGGCCTGCGGCTGTGATGACGGCGTAGAGACGGGTCTGGATGTATCTGGTCATGAAGGATAGGAACGGGAGGCCCATGGCATCCCATATCTCCGCGAGGAGCCGGTGTGGGGCGTGGGGGAACGCGCCTTGGACATTGCGGGAGGCGACAATCATGTCGTAGGGGTTCATGTCCAGCGCGGTGTCCTGGAGGAAGATGGCCTCGTGGGGGGACCTGCCGGCCATGCCTCCCCACATGCCGGCGGGCACGTGGGCGAAGACCGCCGGCACAATGAGCGTCCACACGAGCTTGACTTCAGTGGTGGCGCAGACTATAGGCGGCCATTTCCCCAGCTGCGCCCAGTCCTTCTTCTTGTAGAGGGGGTGGACCAGGTTGGCCCACTCAGGGGGGATGGGCGTGGTGCCCGTGACGACGTCCCACAGGCGGGCTTCCAGGCGGCGCTTGACAGGCGGGGTGAGGCGTTGGCACGCTTCGGCTGGTAAACTGTCGACGCCTTCCACGACCCCCCTTTTCAGGCAGTCCAGGGCACGTTGCAGTTCTGAGATGCTGAAGGGTCGTGTTCGATGGCGCGCCGCTGTTCCCGGTTGAAGACCCTGGGCACATGCTCGCGGATGGTGCTTCGGGTATGGGGGTCGAGCTCAGGGAGGGTGTCCCCGTCTTGTGCCTGGAAGCTGTCCAGGACTGCCTGGAGGACTACGTCGGAGTTGTTGGGGAGGCCCCTCTCGGGGGTGCGCACCGTGTGGATGGTACGGCACCCCGTGTGCTCCAGAATGGGGCTGACGTACCGCAGGGACTTGTACGGCGTGTTGTTTCTCCCGTATCTTTCGCGTTCTTGGGCTGCGGCCGCTATGTGGTGGGCGTGCCATTCCTGGAGCTGCTGGCGGCGGGTGGTGAGGAGGTTACGAAGGTGGGCGTCCTGGTCTCGTGCCTCCAGTGTGCTGGGGCACAGAAGGCTGGCGAGTTCCTCTTTCGTGGTTTGAGTTTGAAAAGATCCTTGATTATAAGAAGAATGCTCGGAATAAGTGGTACTTTCTGTGCAGATTGAAAGACTTCGGTCCAGAGGAGGACAAATGGGAGCCAGCTTCAGACTTCATACATGGGTACACGGAAACCTTTATCAAGTTCCTGAAGAGAACCCCCTGAAGTTGACCGTGAGGTTCCGCTGATCAAGGATTGTGTCACCAAGGAAGACTTACAAGCACAAGAAGGAGCTCCAATTTTGGCTCAACCCATTCGAGACAAGATCTGATCAGAATTTACATCGCCGAAAATTCCCAAAACGTTTACGGCCTACAGACACCCTTGGCTTTGACACGGGACAGTCCTGGCGCAGTGTCTATGTGGTTCGATGAACGGATGATGAGACATTCTGAGGTCATCTTGGTCATCATGTCCATCATTCTCATCATGGTCATCATCGGAATCATGTCCTCCATTGTAGATGAATCTCCTCTATTTTCAACCACGACAACACCCTCGTTTTTTGCTGCCCGCTGGACACCTCTACTCGCCTTGGGAACGACTTGTTCGAGTTCTTGCTCATTTCAGAGATTCTGGCACAGGACGGGGTCTGATTCAGTTCATGTGTCTGACAGATCTGCTGAGAATGCTATTTCAATCAGCTCTTACATTGACACTGCTGGCTTTTTTTCAATGAACCACTCACCTAGGATTTTCTGGGGTCCAAAAATCCCAAAACCAGCTACAGTCAGAAATACTACTTTTTTTGTCAAATTGTACCATAAAGAGCATATTTTCCGGAGTTAGCCCCCCCCCCCCACCCTCCAAATTGGAAATTTTCCAGCCCCTAGATCGACAATGCAGTCTTGATTCCAACTAAAATCGGCCGTATCCGAGAAATATGACATTCACCACCTAGTTGCGAATAGCAGCTTTTGTATAGCTCAAACCATACATGTTTGTTTTTGGCAAGACATACGGTTTTTTGGTGATGGCGGCTCCAAACACTCGATACGTTGCTCCAAAACATTGCGTAACACGTTTTTTTGAGTCCACCACACTCAAAATAGGGTATGGGGCCCTACAACTGACCACTCATGCCCCAAAAATGCCGTTGTAAGCCAGAAAAAATTGGCATTTTTTGGGCAAAAAAAGCGGTTTTTTGGTGATGGTGGCTCCGGAACCCTTGATCATTTGCTCCAAAACACTGCAAAACGCGCTTCTTCGAGTCCAGAACCCTCAAAAAAGAGTATGGGGCCCTACCTGTGACCACTCAGGCCCTGAAAACACTGTTTGAGCCCAAAAAATGGCTTCTTTTGGCCATTTTTGGCCAAAAAATGCGGTTTTTTTGGTGATGGCGGCCCTGAAACCGTTGATTCTCTGCTCCAAAACTTTGCAAAACACTTCCCTTTGAGTCCAGCACCCTGAAAATAGGGTATGGGGCCCTACAACTGACCACTCAGGCGCCAAAAGCGCTGTTTTAAGCCACAAAATGGCATTTTTTGGCCATTTTTGGGCAAAAAACGCGGTTTTTTCTGGTGATGGCGGCTCCAAAACACTCAATAACTTGCTCCAAAACCTTGCAAAAAGCGTTTCTTTGAATCCAGCACCCTCAAAATAGGATGGGGAGCCCTACAACTGCCCACTCAGGCCCCAAAGCACTGTTTTGGGCAAATAAAATGGCATTTTTTGGCCATTTTGGGGCAAAAAATGCGGCTTTTTGGTGATGGCGGCTCCAAAACAATCGATAACTTGCTCCAAAACCTTGCAAAACACTTTTCTTTGAGCCCAGCACCCTCAAATTGTTGCTTGCCAAGCCTCACGTAGCACAGCCGACAAACGTGATCAATTTGAAATCACAGGAAAGCACGACCGTATCACTTTAATCAACATTTATGTGTTCAAAACTGCAAATATAGCTGTTTTGGGCGTTTTTTGGCACCCTCCGGATTATTATCTTGGGTAAAGGGCATGCACGGGCACAAATCATTGCTTGCCAAGCCTCACGTAGCACAGCCGACAAACGTGATCAATTTGAAATCACATGAAAGCACGGCCGTATCACTTTAATCAACATTTATGTGTTCAAAAGTGCAAATATAGCTGTTTTGGGCGTTTTTTGGCACCCTCGGGATTATTATCTTGGGTAAAGGGCAGGCACGGGCACAAATCATTGCTTGCCTAGCCTCACAGGGCACTAGGGACAGACTTGATCAATTTGAAATCTCGTGACACCACAAGGACATCATCGAAATGACCGTTTAAGGCCCAAAAGTGGCAAAAATGGGCAAAAATGGTCGTATTTTGGGTTTATCTGGACATCCGGTAATGCAATCGACGTGATTTCAATACAGCAACTAGATAACGTCGTATTTTAGCGATTGCGCTTTCTAAATCGGGGCGGATGCGCAAAGATTTTGCACAAATCACCAAAACCTCGGCAAAATTGGGATGCGGCGGGCCGTAAATCGCGATCGCGGCAGTTTTTGGACGGTTCAGTTACGGGATTCCGGTACCTCATAAAATCCTACGTGTGTCAAAAAGCCTATTAGGACCAAGTGACGACTACTGTGTTCTTACTTGTGTCGACTCGCTGCTCATCTGTGGATTGTCTTGGAATCCCCCTCAGAATCTGCTCAAATTTCGCAAATTCCTTGTACCGACCGTTGGATGCTTATACATTCTGGGACTACAATGAGTCAGTTACCCCTGGTGACTCGTACTGGATTCAACATGAAGCACTGGAGACGATACTGGCAGTGTGGTCATACCCACTGGGTTTTTTTGGCTATCAATACTTTTACATGATTGGATTCCCATCATTGGGATCATCATCATCATGAGGATTTGACCTGGATTGGCTATGAATGAGAACTTGATTTCCGTTCAGCACATCACACATTACCTATCAACATTGAATTGGACCTATATTGGCTTGTTGCAGACTTGTTGCAATCTGTGTGCAATTCACTGATTTTGGTCTCAATTCAGTCACATTTTGTAACATAATCTGGCATTTGGTCTCATGCCTGCAGATGCAGCCGACCAGTTTCATATATCTTGGACTCGATGGAGCGATACCCTATTTTTTGGACGCTCGACGACATGGCGACGCTCGTTTTCCGTTTTCTGACAGTTGAATGTCAGATCCTGATCTCATCATGAACCATGGATCTTGATCATGCATGTACATTCTTCACTCAGTTTTTCAATTTTTCGAGGTTTTGAGCTTGAACGACGCTGTTTGTGTGCGCCCTAAGGTACCTATGCGTTTCACTGAAGTCGATGGCCATCGCGAACCACAGATCTCAGCACAATTTTGCTCAATTCAGCTCAGTTTCTCACAATGTGACATAGATTAGTCAATTTCTGACCACTTTTGCCGTTTCTTTCACTTCACTTGACCCAGCCTGACATACTGACGTACGTTTTCAGCGGGAGAGTGTAACGGCATCAGTGTGACGACACTCAATTTATACATCACTGTGATCAGAATTTCAATGATTCTCAGATGTACATTACTGCAGTAAATTTTCCGCTTGTTTTCAGGTTTTCCGTTCGTCGCCAGATGTCGCCTGTGAGCGCGCGCTGAGTCGCATTTGTCTTTCGTGATTTTCCAATCGGATTTATTTAAATTATTTGGAATGATTTTGCAATGAGTCATTATGTTCCATGAATGCACAATGAAATTCTATGTCTGCTCAATTTTTGTAGACCGGGTTTTCTGACTATTCATATTCCACCATGGAGTTCAATGACCTTCAAAGTGCTTTGCCTATGTCGCTCCTAGAGGCTGGATATGGGTCTGGAGATGGTCAGTCGGGTTCAGAGATATCAGGGGCAGTGTCGGACGTAACGCCCCCTGGGGCATCAAGGCTACAGGTTTCGCAGTTACAAGAAAGATCTGCCACTACACAGCGGTTGCACCGCACCGCCGCGCTGACCAGTGGGGGTGACCCCATCGGCTGCTGCTTGAATGAGCGTTGGGGATGCGGCCACTGTCGCCCCTGTCCGCCCCCTCTTCCCCCTTTCCCCTCTTCGTGCCCTGTCGCATGCCTGGTGCCTGATGCCCGCGCCTGCCCTTTCCCTCCCTTACCTGTCTGCCCCGTTCCTCCTGTGCGTACTCCGCTGTCATCGCACTCTGCCGCTCCCGCCCCTGCTTGTCCTCGCCTACTCTTGCCCTCCTCCTTCCTCCGCACCTCTGGAAGGATGGACTTCATGGCAGCTGCAGGCACAATGAATGCTGTTGGCTGCCCTTGGTCCCCCTCCCCTGCCATCCTCCTCTCGTCCCCCGCTCTTCGTCTGACACCACGCGGATTTTGCCAACCAACGACCTGCCCAGCCTGTCGCTCGCCGCCAGGTTGAACAGGTCTGCCTGCCGCCGCGCTACCGCCTGCTCCCCCGGCTCCTCCCCCTGCCAGTCTGCTCCCACTGTTACCACCTCCGCCCCCTCTCCACTTGCCATCGCTTGCCCTCCCTTGTCCCCTCCCTCCCCTGTCCCTGCCGCGGCCCCTCCCTTCCTCATCTGCTCCTCCGTTCGCCGCCCCTCTTGCTGCACTGTCTCCGGACTCTCCGGAGTTGAGGGTGAAGACACCACAGCAGATGCCGCCGAGGGCGTCAGCGAGGGGGGCTGCGGAGCTAATGGCTGCCTGCATTCGGGCCACGTCGACCCTGACCCCCATCAGCCCCGGCCCCACGTACCCCCGCACGGCCCGCGGTGGCGGCGCGGTCTCCGCTGCTGGCGACTGGCTAGACTTCGGCTCAGGCGTGCGGGACATCTTTCTGCATACATGGCATCAAGTTCGAGTCCCTAGCCTTGCTGTCTCGCCCCTCCTCTACCTGCGCCCCGCACCTGGCGGTCCCATTTGTGCCACGGTTTGCGCGCCCTACGTGTGCTGTGCTCTTGGCCCGTGGTGCACTGGCTGCTCCACGTCGTCTTCCACGTCTTAGCGTACTGTTGACTCTTCCCAGTGTGCCTCTGGGCACGTACTTGACTGTCTCTTCCTTGTCCTCGCACTCCTTACTATGCTCCAACGTGTCGGTGTGCGACCCCTGGTCCTCTTGGCTGCTCCTTCATCTTGCCTTGCTTCATCCGCACCCTGCTCTTGAGCCTGCCGGGTCACCAACGCGCCGCTCCGCCCTTGTCCGCTCACCTGGGGCCGGCCTCTTGCGTGTCCCCCCCCCTGGGGCTTCCTGTCTCCTGAACTGTTCCTCATCTGATGGGTGTCTGCATGTCCCCTGTTCCGCCTCCAGCACCCCTCCCCACCCGCTATCTCGCTCGCCTCCTTGCTTCTCACGGTGCTTGCGTTCGCGTCTACCGATGCCTTCAGTTCTCTCCCGCGGCCTCGCCTCTTTCTTTCGCTCTCCCTCTCTGTCCGCCTTCCCCGTGTTGTTTTTCTGTCCAGGTGACCGGCTTGACTGCCTGGCTGGGATGGTCCAGTCCAGACGGCGGACGTCGGATGTGTCGCTGCCTCCCGCCCTGGCTGCCCTCGCTCAGTGGCTCGGCCCACCCCCGTCCCGGATGTGCCAGTCCGAGTGACTGGCGACCCCTCGTCCTGGGTCTCCCCGGCCCCAGGCAGCCCGCTACCAGCTGCCCCCCTTTGGGGCGCCACCTTACATCTGCTTCTCCTCCCGTTCCCTCCTGTTCTCATATCTGCCGGCTTCTCTTCCGTCTGCGTGCCATCAGGCGCTCCCTCTGCTCGTCACCCTCTCGTTCTTCCTCTTCCCGCACGCCCTCCGACTGCCGTTGCCCCCAGTCTGGCTGTGGTTGCACTTCCATCTCGGCGATTGGTCTGATCAACGTCATCTCCACCCGTTTGGTGACCGGATCTCTCATGTCTTCCCCCCGCGCCTCCAACTGCGCCTCCCTGGAAGCCATGCGCTTCTGCAGATGCTCCAACATACGTCCCAACACTGTGTGGGCCACAGCTTGTGGCGCCTCTGTATGCTCCTGGAGCCCCCTCCATAGTGATTTCACGATCACCATGTGCCACCACCTCTTGCGATGCCCTTCTTTCCCCAGCTCCCTCTCTATTGCTCCTCTGCCTTTCTCACCCTTCTTGAGCAGCGGGACGTCCTGATCCCTTACCAGCGGCTCCTCTATCCCCTTATACCGCTCACACCGCATGAAGTGCTCGTACGTTTCCTGCCCTCGGCCACAGTGTCATCTCATGTACTCCTCCGGCAGATCCATACCCTTATGCCTGTACCGATTCATGATCGTCTCTCGCAGTGGCACCTGAACCGTGACGGCCTGCTGCCTCCTGGTTTGCAGTCTTTCCGGTAGTGTTTCTGGCCTCGGCACATTGGAGAGGTTGACTTGCTGTCCCACCTTGCCCTCCAAGTACCTGCTCAGCTCTACCACTTCTGGCCCCCCTCGTAGCTGAGCTAGCAGGTGCACTGGCTGCGGGTACACTCGTAGTTCCTGTCTGCCCCTGTCGTCCTCCACCACCCATCGGGCTCTCTCCTCGTCCAGCACCCTTGGTGGTATATGCACCCATTGGAGGTGCTCCTTTCTCTCTGCCACCCTGCATTCCGGTTCCTCATCATTGTCCACTGCTTGTGCCGCTCCATCCGCCTCATGATTCCCTACGCCCGCTCGATGCGACTCCTGTCTCCCCAGGTGTATGACCAGGGGCACTTTCCTCATCTCCAGCCCGTGCCATATCGCGTATACGGGCGACGCCAGCCCCGTGCACAGAACCTCATGTAGCGGCCTGTGGGCTAGTATCGAGTGGGACACCATGTCTGCCTCCACGTCGGCCACCATCCAAACTTCCCGTACGTCCTCCCCTATCTTCCCAACAACATCTGCCAGCACTTGCACCTCTCCATGTGACGCCGCCCCGTACACCATCTTGTCCACCACGCTTTCCGTCTCTTGTCCCAACCCCGTGACCCGTATGGCCGCTGTGCCCGCCTTGGGCGGCTGTCGTCCCGGCCCGGACCCGTCCAGAAAAATCATCACCCTATCTTCTGGGGGCTCTAGTATGCGCGCCACCCCCTTCGGGTAGTGGCAGTACACCCTGTGCCTTCCGATGTCATACTCCCGCACGCCATCCTCGACGCTCAGTTCTTTCACCCCCCGGTACACTGCCCACTTATTGTCCGTCCTGGCCTTTCAGCCCTTTGTCACCACAACCCCGTGACACAATGCCCTGTCCCCCTTCGCCCTGCCCTGTTCCAGGTACACCTGCACCAGAACCAGGTACCATACCCTGTCGTCTGGAAATCCGTGGACCGTCAGTCTGATCCTGGTCGCACTTTCCCCACACTTGTGGCCCACGGGTACTATGGGTGCTTGCTCCTCGTACCGCCCCGTGTCCGTCATCCTGAAACTCACCGCCACTCCATCATCCTCTCTCAGCAGCCCCCGCACCGTGTCCCATCCTATTTGGACTCCTGCCCTTTTCCCCTCCTGCTACTCCCCCCACCAGACCTTCATACCCTCCTGGGCCTCCTCATCCTCCTGCACCTCCCTGGGCAGCCGCAGTACCGGCTCCCAACACCGTCCCCTGGCGTCCGTAGTGCGCATGGTAGCAGTCGGAAACGCCCATGCCGTCATTGTTTTTCCTCTTACCTTCAAAGCCACTGCGAAAGCTCCTGCTTTTTCTCTCTACATTTGAAAACCTTCTGAAAAAGAAAAAATTAAAATGTTTCTCTCTGGAAACTATACACAACCAACCATACCCAAGAACAGCAAGACCACTCACACTTTTCTGACTTACATACTACCCGTCCACCTCCATGGCGTCCATGTTGGGGGTACTGTTGTCTTGCGCTAGTCCTTGAACTCTGAACTCTGAAGTCCGTACTTGAACTTGCACTTGACCTTGTGTCTTTTTGCGCTGATTCAAGGGGTTGCCTGAATATCCCCCAGGGCCATCCACCTGCAGAGCGGAGGGAGGCCAAAACGGGGAGGGTGGGTCACAGGCGGGAGGGGAAGGTGCATGGGAAAAAAAAGAGAGCAAGAGACAGAAAGTACAGGGTCCTGGCGTGTTAGAAAACTTTTTCTTCGAGTTTTACGCGCTGCTCACGACGCGTTTTTCTTTCTGTATACGGCTTACTAGAACGCGCGGAATACTGCAGGTGCCGCTGCCACTGTTTACTCCAGGTCCGACACTTTGCGTAGCAGCATTGCCACTCTCAAAACATTTTCGCAAATATATCTTCCTACATATTGCTGTTCGAAAGCCTGTTCCTAGTTCATTCATCAATGTGTCACAAAATTCTCGAGCGACCAGTTTTTCTCCGATTTGATGGTCACGTGCACCGTTTTTGGTTTTCTCTAACTGTTAGGTACTCCCATATGTTTCTGGTTAATGTTACCTGTAGGAGCCAGTTGCGGCGCGCTACGATCGCTGTTTGGCAGTGAAGTCAGCGGTGACCACAGCATGAAAACTTGAGATGCCGGTGGGAGCTGTAGGGCTTGCCATACAGCAGCGCTGCATCAAAGGGAATGTACATGCTGTGTAGTTGGCGGATCTGCTCATCTCTTGTTTCTCTGTGCCTTCATGACCTCATTTGCACGAGGCCTTGCGCATACATCACTGGTACTTTATTGTTTCCGACACTCATTCCATGCGCGAGGGCTTGCTCATGAAACCACAGTTTCTTCAGTAACAATTATACAATTTACAGATTACCAAATCAAGTAAGCATAAAATTGAGGTATTAATATATCTATTTCTGCCACTCCATCCTGATAAGGATACAAAGTTACGTGGATACAGACGTGATGTTTCTCATTTCCCAGGAGCTGCCTCACGCCTTGAGTTATAATACATTAATCTGGAACAAATGTTCGTGCATGGAGTAGTCATGAAACCGTATTTTTTGGAAGAGTACCCATTAGGCCCGTCTCTCTGGTGAAATAATTATTTTCATGAGAATTGTCTACGGGATGCTACACAGATGCATCAAAAGAATATTTTTGATGCCTTTCCAAACCTGTCCCTTTTCCGCTTCTTCAGGTGTTTTCAAACATGCAACCTGAGCTGCCTGACATGCATGATGTGGTTACGGGTCTCTACCTACCATCCTGCCTTGGTTTGAGGCTCAACTTGCCGTTGGCTCTGAGAAGGAGCCTTGGCGCCACAGCCATTTTGGCCAAATTTTCAACAAAAAGTCGTCCTTTCAAGCGACCATGTTCCGGTACGCATTGAACTGCATGCAGCAATAATGCAGCTAGCTCCAAAATCGAAAATAGCCCCAGGCTTTTGATCTTCTGAGCATTGTGCGGACTTATTTATGTTCATGCTCACAATTACACAAAGTTGGCGTGTGCACGGTGAACACGGGGTTTTTCAACACCCTTAAGTGGCTCAAAACACCCTTGTAAGCCGCTCCCCAAGAGGGAGGTGATATGCGTATGTGGAAGGGGTATGAGTAGAGGGCAAAGGGGAGAGATGCAGAGCTTCCAACGAACTTGTGGTCCTTGATACCCATGAGTTCGGTTATTTGACGGAAAAGCTTGCATGTCAATTTGGTCCCAGACGCGCCGGCAAAAAATTCTGGTGAGTATACCACATGACAGTACCTGAAAAACCCTGCAGATCCAGCGCTTAACGTGCTCTGTACCCTCAAAGGTGTAGGCAAAAAATTGAAAACAACACTTGCCACGGAAAGATGGCGCCGGACCGCTTGCAGGCGAGGACGAGCCTCGTCTTCACCTTCATCAGAAGATTGATCACGGTAATCCATTTTCATCGATTTCCCGACGATTCTATCACCAAAGTGAAAGCGTACAACTTCCTGATCGATTGAAATAATTGGGAAGGTTGAGGACAAGCTCGGTCCGATGCCAGTTCTTAAGGGCCTGCTGGAAACATGCCCACATATGTGACACGGGGAACTCCCGTATGGTATGAAGCAGGTTAGATATTCGGCATATCGACCATGGAGTCCAGGGTACCGCTTCACCGCCCTCCTTTGAGCAATGCATGGAGCAGCCCAATCACACGCAAGCATGGCGGTGGGTACCCAGGATGATCCCTTGGGTCACGATGTCCACCTCAGTCAGAAATTCCTGAGGAATGGTAAGTTATCCCTCCAAAACCATCGGTAGTTCCGGGTAAAGGGGTGTAAGTCAGTTTAAAAGTTGGTAATGTATCAAGTATCAAGTCCCAGGTCCTGGCAGCAGTTGTTCGGCATCCAAAGGACCTCTTAACCCGTACCAGCCGCACCGGGTGCCGGCTGCGATGGTCACCAACACAATGGAAGTGGTATACACGGCCAACATAGGCGTCAAGCAAAAACGGAGGTTGTCTCACGGGTCGAGAGCGACCACAGAAATCTGGCAGGAGGTCCAGGCTCCCCAAGGTTGGAGATAGCTGGAGAGTCCTCCACGGGTCTTCTTAAGGGGGCACCATATCCATATCCACGACGCCAATCCAAAGAGTAAGAAAAGGTCACTGCCATGTCTTTTTTGGAGGGCTTTATACAGGCCAAGCCCCCCTTAAAACCCTTTTGTTGATGCCAAGACTTACTTAAGTATTTTCATCTCTCTTTTGAAGCTTAAGGTACACTTTCTCTAAGTAACTAGGGTTATAACCCCAGCCCCCCCATGAAGTTCACCCCTACCACTGAACTGAGCAGACGTATCTTCCTTGATGGAGGTTATACCGAAATAAGAGAGGAACTTCATGCCTAAGGCCTTGGAGGTTAAGGCTAGTGGTCTTCCGGCCCAAGACCCTTATACTCAGTTGTTTCTACCACTTATTGTGGTTCTACTTTTTAATTGTTTCTGAATTCAGTTGCTTGGCCAAGTCATATTCTGTGTCTGGCCTAGCTCCCCTGCCCCATATTCTTAAACAACTCCATTGGAGCCAAGAGAGTGCACATGAAGTGCTTGATGCTAACTTGGAGCCTAGATTCAGGCCAGTTTTCAGTGAAAAAAAATTGGATTTATCCAGTTGTGACTGAATCTTTGTATTGAAGCCTGCTTTGTCTATCTGCAGCCCTTCTGTGTTACACTGCATTTCAAAACTATTCATTGATTCGATCCACATCCTGTTCTTGCTCTACTTGCTGCTTTGGTTTGGTTTTTCTACATCACAACCTGCAAGATTTCATCAAAATATCTAGTGCACTAATCAAGGACATCTTTCTAGTAGCAGAGGCAAACCCTGAGTACCTTTCGAACCGACTCTGAGCAGATGCACAAGAAAAGCACACTGAAAAGCACATTGAACAGGTCCAGTCACCTGTCCTCCAGAAGTTGGCCGATCAGAAGTGTACAAGTCCAACTTGGCAGTGTAGCCCACCCAAAGAGTGAACCGCCACTCAGAGCTGCATCTGGGCCTCAGGAAGATCCAGAGCACGGAAGGGCGAATCAAGATCCGCCAAGAACAATCCCTGTAACCATGGAGGCCTTAACGGCCCATGGTGATGACAGCCTGCAACATCTCCGCAGGCGAGTCCCCGCCTCCATCGCCCGTTCGGCCTGCGCCGCCTGTTCTTCTATGGCGTTTGGGGGTCCTGAAGAACAAGAGGACCTACGAAGGAGGATGGACGAGTATATGCTCCACGAGGAGTACGACAAGTCCATCAGAGGGGAAGATGGAGAAGTACCTCCTGAAGCCCTGGGGTCTCCGCCCCAAACAGAGATGGGGTCCTTCCCTTATTCGGGGCCATCTACAGATATAGCGGAGACAGTATCAATACCGAGAGGACCAAGAGTACACGAGTACGCGAGAGCATGGCATCCAGACCTGCCGACAGCTTCAAGGGCGCCCGAAAAGAGTCTGGATCCTCTGCACCCAGAGACAACCCATGGGGCTCTGGATCGCACGGCCCAACTTCTGGCCAAGCTCCTATCCGGATCTGAAGACCCAAATGTGACAGCTCTGTCAGGAGCTGCAAACGCAAAGTTGGGTATCACCGAACGCTTACCCAAGCCAGCACTACTGTCAGCTTCACCCGGATTGAGCACGTTGGCTGAAGATCTCAAAAGATCAAGGGTGTCCAGGTTGCTACCCAAGGTCACTTGCCCCAGCCCTTTTCATCCTTGCGCCAGGACAGTCCCTATTGCTGCACTACAGGACGTGTCTGTGACAGAGACTGAGAAAAGAGGGCTGTCAGCCCCGGCAGCCCTTGCCGGCGTACTGAAGCGGTAGGGTTGGGCCCGCCGCGTTGGCCCTTGATTACCCTGGAAATGCAACAGAGCACAAAAATCAGGCTTCAACCATGACTCCGGTCAGCGGTGTTATCTTCTCGATTTCGATCGCTTTGGGAGTCCATTTGACCACTTTTTATACAAATCTTTCCAGGATTTTTGCCGGATCGCAGAATTAATCCTGGCTACATGGTCCCTGGAAAGGCGCAGAGGACAAATTGATGAAATTATTGCGAAAATTTATAAAAATAACTATAAAAATCGCTATTTCCCAATCTGGGATTACGCCCCTGCTGAGGTCATTTTTGCGCCTGCGGAGACTTCTGCGGTCGCGCTGGGAGGACCTACCCGCTACTGCATCACCCCTCTCCTTAAGAGAGTTGCAACCCTCTAGGACGCTTGCAACTATGCACTGGAGTGCCCTGGAGGAAGTCTCTGCTCGGTGACCCTCCTTTATGGGACACAAAATGGTTTGTTTATCCCCCAGGGGGAAAAACAAGTCCGAGGTGTGGCCCTACCCTAGGTGTCCGGTGGGGAGCACCAATGCTACCCTCAGGCAGACATCTGCCTACTTTGACACACCAGGAAAAAGAAAAGGAAAAAGGCCTTGGGTGGCCTGCCCCGTTTGTTTTGAAAACCTGGCAAACGTTTTCAGTTTCCCGAAAGCCTCCATGCTTTCAAAAACCAAGCAACAGGACAGGCACGCACACAGCACTGTAAGTCAGCATCAAATCCATGGTGCTCTGTCAGTTCGTGCCTTACCCAGGCACCGTGCACTGTACTGTACAAGTGCGGGTGCGTGTGCCAGGGGCTGAGCTGCCCCATATATACATGGGTTTCAAGTCCCACATATATACCCGGTTGGCGGAGCCTGCCAAGACTGCGCCCAGCTACTGGTGCTCCACCAAAGAAGGAAAACTGCGAGCACTCAAATAAAATATAATAATTACGCAGGTTCATCCTGCCCTTCTGCTACCCCCTTTAAGAGGTGCCGTTACGGCTTAACGCCGCCATCGGCGACTGCTTGGACTAGGCGTTTGACTGCCCATGGTCAACTTTTGCTTGGATGCCCATGTCGTTGGTCCTCCCGTTTGTTCCGTTTGAAGCTTGAGGACGCCCTTCAAGCGTTCGACCTCCGCCTCCAGTGCGGGCACTCGAAGGAGGACCATCTCCTCTAGTCTCTCGAGTCGCTCTTCCATTGGCTGCGCCCCCTGTTCATTTGAGGCCGCTTGTTCTGTCAAAAGATCATGCTGCCGGGTTGAGTGACTCCTCCACGGCGCACTCCTGGTACCATCCTGGCGCCTGTCACCATGGTGAGGTCGGTAGCCTCGTTGCTGTCCGGCTGTGGATTCCCTTACAGTCCTTTGCTCGAGTTGCGGTTGGTGTGCCGCTCTTCGCTGACCCTGGTGTGTGGCGCTCTCAAAGGTCAGTTGCCGCCTTGGTGAGTCTGCAGGCACTTGCTGCCGCAGAACCATGGCTGCATGTCTCTCCTTCTCCCGCAGATTCGCTTGCCTTGCTCGGCGCTCCTGCATTCCTCTGGTGGCACGCGGTTCTTCTCTTTGCTGCTGCCCCCACAGGTCACTTGGACTTAGATACGCCGGTTGGTACCACCGATCCTGCCCTCTGCCTGGCATCGAAGGGGTCTTGGCTTTTGTCCGTCGTTCACTCGTGGGAGGGGTTGAGGACTTGCTTGAGCTCCATTTCGTGCCGTCGGGAAACTTAATGTCATAATGACCTTCGGGCTCAGTGCTGCTCGAACTCCATGGCGAGTTTGCTCTTGGACTAGCAGGTCCCCAGTCCGATGAGCTGCTCATTGTAGCCTCTTCTCTTTTGACAAACGGCTGTTGACCGTCCTCTCACTTCTTCACTGCGGGCAGCTGACGGCCGTCCTCCTCGGCGCAGACGGCTTGACGCTGTCTTGTCTTGAGGGGCGGGCGGCCGTCTCCTTCTCAACGGCTGGCGGCCGTCTCCACTTGAGCAGTCGGCGGCTGTCTCCTTCTCAACAGCTGGAGGCCGTCAACTTCTCAACAGCTGGTGGCCGTCTCCTCTTGAACGGCTGGCGGCCGTCTCCTCTTGAGCGGCTGGTGGCCGTCTCCTCTTGAACGGCTGGCGGCCGTCTCCTCTTGAGCGGCTGGCGGCCGTTCTCCTCGTGAGCGGCTGGGGGCCGTTCTCTTCTCTGTGGCGTGCGGCAGTGTTGTGGAAGGATTTTGAAGCAGTAGGGTGGGGCCCGTCGCGTTGGCCCTTGATTACCCTAAAAATGCAACAGAGCACAAAAATCAGGCTTCAACCATGACGCCGGTCAGCGGTGTTATCTTCTCCATTTCGATCGGTTTGGGAGTCCATTTGACCACTTTTTATACAAATCTTTCCAGGGTTTTTGCCGCATCGCAGAATTAGTCCTGGCTACATGGTCCCTGAAAGGCGCAGAAGGCAAATTGATGAAATTATTGCAAAAATTTATGAAATTAACTATAAAAATTGCTATTTCCCAATCTGGGATTACGCCTCTGCTGAGGTCATTTTTGCGCCTGCGGGGACTTCTGCGGTCGCGCTGGGGAGACCCACCCGCTACAGCATCAGTACCTCCCCACCCATCAGGCCTAACCCCAGGGGCTCGGAAGAGTGGCAGACCTATTGCACAGGCGAACATCCAGCTGGAATTGCCGGAGTTCGACCCGAAAAATCTGCTGGAATTGGCAGAAGAATTTGCTGAGTTTCTTTTATCACTGCCCAATCCCATCTGGACGTGGCCACTAAATGTTCACTGCTGAAACCCTCATGCAAAAAGAAATTTTTGCAAAAACAGGTGAAACAGATTGCGAAAACCTGTTCACCATGGGCTGAGGTACTCCAAAGACTGGAGAAAAATTTCCGAGTCTGTGAGACTGACCTCAGTGTACGCACACAGATAGAGGAGCTACCTATGCTCCCTGAGTTTCCTTCCGCTGCGCGAGTCTCTGAATACCTGTGCGACGTAGAGTATCTGTTTTCACGGATGAACGTGGGTTCCTATGGAGCGACTGAGCCCCAACTGTGGCTCATGAGTACGATTCCTTGACGTACTGGGGATAATCGCCGAGCTACCTCTGAGAGGAAGAGCTGGACCCACTCGTACAACGACCTGGTGGACCTGGTGATTCAGCTAGCTCTTGAGAGGGAGAATGACTCCCACATGGAGAAATTCCTCAAGAAACACTTGGGTCGAGGTTGAACCCCTACCCCCGAGCGTGGCGAAAAGAAAGGGCCCAAAACTCCCTCTAACGCCAACCAGGGAGGTGTTAGAGGAAGGGGTAACCTGCGTGCCATGAATGAGGTTTAACCTGATGCAGGTGCACCTCCTCTGTTCTACTGTAAACCTGTCAATGACAAGGGGGGGACCTTGTCATGCCTCTGATTGCGACAACCGCAGTGGTTGTATGCTGCAGATGAAACGACAGCAGCACACCAAAGATGGGAAAACTGTGACCCATCAGGACCGCTTTAGGTGTACCATGACCCGTGGCTATTGTGGCAAACGTCGTCACTACGAGGACATATGTCACATAAAGAAACGAGAGAGTGACAAACTCAGGCGGCAAGAGGCCGAACGCCAGAAGAACCAAACACCCACCAGAACTCCCAAGAAATGGGAAAAAGGTCGTAAAGGAGGTGGCAAGGGGGGTGGCAAATGTGGTACCCCTAACCCCAGGAGGCGCTCATCAGCGCCCGCTACTACTCCCCCTCCTGCCGTAGGTGACCCCAAGAAACGCCCACAAGGGGGATAACGCCTCCCTTGAGGGAAATATCTCCAAGAAGAGGGGACTGGCCTGAATGGCCAAATCCCTCATGGCTGCAGGGGTGGATGTCAAGATACCTGGTGAGGAGTAGGGGGGCGGCTCCGAAGAGGGGGACTTGGTTTTGTGGATCCTCGTGAAAATGCGCGATCAAGTTTTTCGGGCAGTGCTTGACACCGGTGCAACACCTTCTATAGTGGCCCGGCGCTTGCTAAAGACTTTCAGGAAAACCAAGACAGTGGCCATAAGAGTAGGGGATGGGGTACCATCCATTCCTTAGGGGGGGTCGATGTGACTATTTGTCTTGGCGACAAAACTGTGACCAAACGCTGCACAGTGTTGGACACCGAAGCCTTTGACATCGTCATTGGTACCGACTTCCTGCGAAGAAACCCCCAGGTAAGAATGCTGTCTCTCCAGCGCTCCTGTTCTCTGCACTGTGATTTTGACAGTGGGCTCTTCTCCATGCCTTTGGAGCTGTCAGGACGAAAAGAGTCTGGGCTGCGCTACGCATCCAAGACTAACTACTGAACTATTGTACTGAAAACTACCAATTGGCCCGTCACGTTCTTGAAAATGGACTGGCAGCACTTCAGGTAACCCTGGATGAGATCCAGGTGGAATTGTTCGCGAGCCAACAACAGCACGTCATGCAGTTGTACTGCTCGAAACATTTGAACAACGCTTTCCGTTTCTTCTGGAAAGCAATCGGCCTAACGTATGCTAACCCTCCCTTCTCCCTGCTCGTGAAGGTTCTAACCAAAATCGCTTATAAGGGAGGAAGGGTTGTCATGTGCACCCCTGACTGGGGCTGCTCAGGTGAACACGCTTACTGGCGCCGTATGCTAGACCGTGGGAAGAGTGCAACTCCCTGACGGTCCCATCTACGTGCCTGAGGAATCAGACACAGCTATGCAGGCCCCTGAGTGGGCCAGTTTCTTATCCATTGTCGATGGATCTCTCAATCCTGTACCCCTGTGTGATCTAGATCAGGTGAAAGAGGTCATGGCCGAAAATCGTGGCCTGACTCTTTCTGATCTCAAAAAACGATCTGCTGAGCACCTATCTGCCACACTTACAGGGTGTGAATCTCCCGATGGCTATTTGGAACCTGCTGCTGTAAAAGGGGATGCTGACGACCAACTGTCTGAAATCGCCAGCACTATCCCTCCTGTTGACCCCAGCTGTGTTGAACTAAAACACAGTGCCTTCCTGGCCCAGCTGTTGCTGGAGGAGGTAGATCTCGAGTCAACCTCAGAACCAACTCCCCCTGTTGGGAAACCGGTGCTACACATGCAGCCTATGCACTCAGGTGAACCCGTGACCCGGAGTCCTGATGCTCTAGCACGGCCTGCTTCCAATAACATGCCACTATCTGAGCATGACACTCAGGAACTCCGATGGCTGTTGTACCTGAAGGCCGAAGGTATTGAGCGCTAAGAGCGGCTGCAATACCTCAGACAAACCTGGAAATCCTCCATCTTGTCTGAGGAGGACGATGATTCCTACACTCTGCCTGACCCTGGGATACGCCTAGTGTATTCTCTGCACTATGGGCAGCAATGTCCTCCTGAGTGGGACGATGGTTCTATACCTGCCGAAACTGCTGATCGGCAGAGAGAGAAAGAGCATGGACAGAGCAACCTCCATGCTGAGGAGGATTTCCTGCAGAACGTCGAGAGTCTTAACCTTGACCCCTGACTGAAGAAACTGCTCCCAAACTATGGGGGGCTGTTCGGCGCCTTGCCGCCCCCCTTCTCTTGTAAAAAACTGGTCCAGATGGGCTCGACACTGAAACCTGAATTTGAAAAGACGCGAGTGAGGCGTCGTCCCTACCCCGCTCCACAGGAACAGGTTGAAGAAATCGGGCGCGAGATACAGGAATGTATTGATGCTGGCCTCGTGGAAGAGTATAAGAAAGGGGACTACCCCCATCACTGCAGTCCCTGTTTGCTGGTTGCTGAACCAGGATTGACTGCCCTACGATTGGTTGTTGACCATGATGAGGTCAACAAAAAAACTGAAAACCACTCAGGGAGTATTCCTAACATGGAAGATCCCCTGGAGCATATTGCTAAATGCAGGTACAAGACCAAAATGGACAAACGCAGTGGTTTCTGGCGGGTTGACCTAACCGCCGCAGCTCAGGAACTGCTGGCTTTTATAACACCTAAGGGTTGTGTGTTTAAGTGGAAGGTCATGCCTTTCGGGGTGCCTAATGCCCCAGCACTCTTCCAGGAACTAATGAACAAAATTTTGTACATACTGAGGCGCAGACCTCTAGTACAGGAGTTGATTTCTCGGGGTGCAGAAATGGAGGCCCACATCGATGACGTGAGTTTGGGTACTAATACCGAAGAGGACCATGTCGTTCTCCTCTGTGAATTTTTCATTGTTTGGCAGAAAAACCATCTCCGAATCAAACTCGAAGAATGCGAGTTCATGAAAGACGAGATGGAGTATTTGGGTTTCGAGGTGGGGTATGGCTTGTGGAAACCAGCCGCGTCTAAGATGCAGCCCCTGCAGGACATGCAGATTTGCGATGACCCTAAGAGGGGTCTACAAGACGTGAGGAGTTTTGTGGGCGCCTGTAACTTCTTTAGGCGTCACATCCGTAATTTTACCTACTCCTCTGCCCCCCTCACTGACCTAATGAAGAACACTACACCCTGGAGGTGAACCACCAGAGAGGAGGAGTGTTTCCAGGAGGTGAAGAAGAAGATTGCCTCCTCCAACAGCCTGGGAGTACCCCGCCCTAGGGGCAAGATAGTCCTGATCACTGACACCAGTGATGTACGGGGGGTGGAACGATCTACTAATGGCAGAAGCTTAACGCAGCTGAACTAACCCACTGCCATTATCGTACCAGCGGACTGAACCGTGATGTTTCCTTGAAGCATGACTACCCTACCAGTGAGTGGCGGGTTGTGCCACTGGGACACTGGAGCTGGAAATGGAACCAAGCACGTTCCAATTACAGCACCTATGACCAGGAACTCCTGGCCGGTATGTTGGTGCTCTCGTCACAGTGCCGACTCCCCGGATCTAACCCTATCGTCTGGCTCTGTGACCAGGAACCGGTGAAGCCTTTCTAGAAGAGCCCACCACCGAAGAAAGTGAAACTAAAGCGGTGGTGGACTTTTCTGAGCCAGCTCTGGCTAACAGTTCATCATATACCTGGTAAAAAAAATGAACTGTCTGACTATATATCGCGCAATAACTTCGATGCGCTTATAGGTGAGAGCTCTGAAGCACTCGCCAAAGAGGCTTTCCAGCGTATGGATGTCCAGCTTGACCTGTCCATGCACACTACTGGAATCCCTGAGAGTTGGAGCCTAACGTACTATCAGTCAGAGTATAAAGAGATTCTCTAAACCGTCAGCACTGGTCTCGAACCCCGTGTCATCGACGGGCACCAGTGGTATAAAAATAACCAGTACCTCTTCTACGAGGACCGTATTGTCGTACCTGACGCCCGACTTGATGGGTGCCTACAGTGGTCCCATCTCAGCTCAGGTCACACTGGCGCTAATCGATCAGTGGACTTCTTCCGAGAGTGCTTCTACTATAGCTCAACCCTGACTGAACTGAGGTCTCATATGCAGACCATTGTCGATGCTTGTGGCTGTCATGCCAGCAAGCAGAGCGACAGTACGGATAGGGGACTGATTTCCAGCTTACCCATACCCTATTGTACTAACTCTCTTCTTTATGTGGATTTCATCCACGGCCTACCTCGCTTCATCGGCTATGATACTTGCCCAGTGGTCACCTGTGGCGTGTCTCGCTGCATCCATGTGATTCCTTGCAATATGAAAATCACAGGTGAGCAGGCTGTGAAAATGCTGGTCGAACAATGGTTCGAACCCTTTGAGGCACCTAAGCAGGTGCACTCTAATGAGGATGTACGCATCCGCAGTGACACTGGGTGGTACAAACCAGTGCTGAATGCCCTCGACGTGGAGGTAACCACAGATGTGCCCTATACCCACACGTTTAACCCTCTTTGTGAGAGACAAAACCGTGTTGTGGAGCTAAACCCTGATAATTCTGAAGAGACAGGAGCGTACTAAAGACTGGGTACGCCTAGTGCCCTGGGCAGTGCTGACCATGAACTCACAGAGGAGCTCTTCTACGGGTTTCACCCCCCACGAACTGTTCCTTGGAGGACAACCTGCTTGTTTCTTCAAAGCCCCCCTTCTTGAGGACTTCAAGAGCCCTGTTGGAGATTGGCTGGAACACAAGCAGTCTATGGCTAACCAGGCTGGGAGTAACCTGAGACACATCGGTGACCGTGAACTGAGCCGGCAGAACTGCCTACGCCAACCTGCCAACTGCAAGGTTGGTGACCTTGTTTTGCTTCACCATTCACGCCTACCCTCCTGGCCACGTAACTGCCCACAGGACCCTTATTTTGGGCCCTATCGTATCATCAGGATAGATGGTTCCAGGATCCATGTCAGGTGCTGTGCACGTCTAGGTGGTGAACTACTTTGTGCACCTAAACAGTTTAGGCACTATCACTCCCCTGACGATTTGTCCTGGGATGAGTGGCGCCTCAGCGACAGTGAGGTCAAGCGTATCGACCTAGAGAACGCTGCCAGCCCAGAGGGGGCAGACGAACTCGAAGAGATGACTGCCGATGAGATGGCAGTCGATGGTTACTACGTGGTTGCAGGTATTGCTCGCGACGAGTATAAACAGGGCTGGAAGTTCCTAACCCTGTGGGATGGCTTTGGGCTATCTGAGGCGACCTGGGAACCCATGTCCACCTTTATACAACCTCATGGGAGTATCAACCCCATCCTCCGCTCCTACCTCGTTGAGAACAACGAGGGACAGCTACTCACCCGTGCTGAGACTCTGTCCCAGCATAAAAAGAAAACCTATTTTCACTGTTTCAGTCTACTGACTGTCTTCTATTCTTGCAGGGGCAGTGAGCACTCTTGTGCAGATATGCCTGCTTGTGTGTGTGAGAGCAGCTGTAACAGTTGCCCCGCATTGCATCGCAGGACAGGACCGTTAGCCCCCCGTGACAACCACTCCCTGGCCGAAGGCCATTGGTTTTACTCAGACAACTGCTTTCAGAGCACTGCACTTACCCTATCTGTGCCCTGCAGTCCCATGCCTATGGTTTCCAGCGTGAACCAGGTGGCCGCTTATCAGGTTTGCAGCCACCGAGCGAGTGTGTGCCTTGTTGACCATGTGTTGCATGGGAACTGCCCTGATGTAATGACCTTGGGGAGCCAACGAAGAACGGTGGCTTACTACTCCAGGGGGGACTGACAAGCAAGGTGTTATGAAGCAAGGTGTGTCTGCCCTCCTTGGGGACGAGCGTGCCCACAGTTAGGACCCCTGACTGGTCCAAACCCATGGGGTTCTACCCTCCCTTACAGGGTTTACCACACCCCTAAGTCTGCTACGTTTGTCTCTGTGTGTCTCACTTCTCTCCCCGTTGTGGCTCCCAGAGACCGGGCTTCGCTGACGTCGGACCGAAGGTCCTAGTCAGGTACTATTACCACTCCTATGGCGTGCAGTTTCTGTGCTGGCGCCTATCCTTGGGGGAAGAAGGCAAAAGCCCTACCTACTAGAGGGGAGGGGTGACCAAGTGTGCTAAGGGCATATAAAACGCCCGTTTTTCTAAGGGCCAAAAGCTAACGCATTCCCCTGCCCACGTGGAAAAGCACGCGGGACAGGAGACACAACTACACTACACTCACTAACGCCAGCACCACCCTTCGAAGACAGGATGACCACTCATCACTTGCGCTCAACGCCTGCCAGGCTTGCTGACCCTAACACCTACACACGCTACTTGGGGTTGCTGTCAAAGAAGTCGCGGGCCCTATTGAACCCCCTGTGAAGTAGCAAGATAACACAGCGCTACTAAGCAACTGTGGCCTAACAGGGACGCCAGTACGCGCTTCCCTGTCAGGGCTTGGAGGGGAGGAGTGCTCAGTATGCGTGCACAGCGTGTATGTCGATGAAGTCGGACTACACTCGCCACACACGGCTGAATTGCAGTTTGTTGTTTGTGTGATCTGCTCCGCATATCTTAGCCCGGAAAGGAACTGTTCGAATCACCCTCACCTGCCCACCTGCAAAGCAAAGGCCAATGGCCTGGGTTTGCGGCTGAGGAACCAAGACTACCTCCACGTATTATACGCTTCTCAGGTAGCCCTATAATACACTGTCCTCAAACCCAAGTACAAGCAAGCAAGCTTAAGGAACTACACCCGTTCTCTTATAGAACATGCGGTGGAGTCCCTGGGTAGCCTCAACAAGAGTTGTACCGTGCGCAATACGCGTGGCCTACCCGTTAATGCGCCATATGCATGCACAGGGATGCACAGGTTTTACCATTCCATTTCCTCTCTCCTAATCTTAACCACCACAGCCAATCTCAGCGTGACTCAACCAGGAGGTGAGCTCCTCCGGGGCTTACCTACCTTACTCACCACGCATCATGTGAATGCCGAAGAGGACACGAGCGCAAAACAACCCTGAGCGCTTAAACAATTCTACAGCGAACTATAAACACCCCTAAGCGATTAATGCATTGTGTGTCATGCACGCTCTTTGGACTTTGCTGTCTGCAGAAGAAGGAGAGAGAGTGGCGCACTGCACAGCGCAAAACAAGCCTAAGCATTCTAAAAAACCCTACTTCAGCGCTACGGCAACACGAACACGAGCAAGCACTTTCTTTTCTTACCTGTGAAGAGAGAATAAGGGTTGATTGGGGCACAGGGAGAGCAACACAGCGTGTGAATGCCTGAATTAGGCACATGCATCGCGAGCACAGCGCATATACTAACCCTACGTGCGCGCTGCGCGCTCCATTCGCTTCGCATACCTTTCATTTCTGTTTTGCCTGTGCAGAGCAAAAGAGATGAGCACCCCAATCCCCAACAAACACCGCGGTGACAACCCTAACGTTTTAACGAAGCAACCGACAGGAACACAATGCGTGCGTGTGGAATGATACTGACATATCTGAGAGGTGGGTTGTTTACCTGCTCTGTGGTGTGGGTTCGCTTTCAATACTTTTTCCTAATTTAGGCGGCTCACGTTGCTTGGTCAAAATGCACCAAAAACTACCCCTCCACGACACTGCGAAAAAATAGTCGTTTTGGGGGGGACCTAAAACACAAGAACAAAAAATCCTGTGAAAAGCAATTAACTGGTCCATTTTCCTTTATTTTCAACAAAACCAACTGCCCCGGAAAATGATTTATTTCCACCAAAATAAGGTTTTTTTTTTTTGGAAAACGACGACTTTTTGTTTTCTATACCACTTATGCTTTGCAATAGAAACACCCATGAGCTTTCAATCTTTTCGAAAACCAGTTTTCGAAAACCATGTGGCACGCTGCACGACAAGAAGCATTTTTTGGCACCCCTTCTTTGCGCGAGGCCTCGCGCAAACACCAACACAACAGCGCAAGAAAATGCATCACAGAGAGAGATGTGCCGCACAAGGTGACAGCGGAAAGGTCGTCGAAGAGGAATGCATAGCGCGAGCCCTCGCGCATAATATATCAGAACAAGCGAAGAAATTACTTTTTCTTCGGAACAGTTTGCATCTTAGCCTTAGCAACGGACGTCTTACCCTTAGGTGGTGGCTTTGCAGGATCCCTTCTTGGTTGGGACTGACGGGCTGGCTGCTTGAATCGAGCTCGGGCCCCGATTTCCTCGGACCTCGGCTTCGCTGCCACTTTTTTCGCTGCCTTGCCCTGGGAGACCTGCGCTTCCTCCTCCTCTTCTTCCTCGCTCTCCTCCTCTTCATCCCCATCGCTCTCGTCGGATTCTGCACCGGTAACTGACTTCGCTGCCTGAGGCTTGGAGGCAGTCTTCTTCTTCTTGGGGGCTGGTTCGCCACCAGTAGACTTCTGCTTTGCAGGGGCCAGTGCTTCTGCAGCTTGACCTTTCTCAACAGTCTATTCCTCCTTCAGCGACAACGCATCAGAACCCACCTTGTCATCGCGAACCCAAAGAGGAATACCACGGTTTGACCAGTTGGCCTGCTGGTCCCAATCACCAGAGCGTCCAGTTTCTACCCTTGTGTCAAGACGTGGTTCAACTGAGTCTGCACTCTGTTGACCCAATCGGAGAGATTGTCGGAGGTAACACCAGGAAGGTACATGCAAGAATCAGGCTCGATAGACGCGATCTTGCACACCTGATCTGGCTGATGATCAATGAACACATAGGCAGGCTTGAAGCTCTTATCCTGCTTCAGGTAAAAGAGGTGAGTGTCGAAATACCACATAACCGTCGTTATCGGAGGGTGACCGCCAGATTCAACAGGATCCATCTCCTCTACTTGAGTAGGTCCAAACATCAGATAATTCGGAATCTGCAATGAGGGAGAAGTTATTGCACGAGGCCTCGCGCAAAGAGCGGACGTACTGAGGGAATTATACCTTTCTGGACCAGCTACCCGGTGGCAAAATCAGCAACCAGCGAACGTCAAACGTTGTAGGATCCTCTGCAGGCTTCGGTTTGACTGGCCAACTGAAGATGGGAACACGCAACATGTTAGCCATGCGCGGCGCGTTGAAATCATCGTTGAGACTCCTATCTGTTTCCGTCTCCAGCACGTCGAACATGTTGTCAACAACAGTTTGAGAGCCGCAGATAAGGGTATCGGCACGCGCCATCTCTTCATACAGCCAGGCTGGGCACATCATCTCAGGAGCAAGATGTTCAAATATGTCGCCGTTGATGACAATCAGGTTCTTGTCAAGCTCAATAAACTGCCTCGGGGGATCGTGGGCCAATGCTGCAATTCGGGTCGCCTTAATTGTGATAGTTTGACTTGACAGTAATGGATCCTGCTGTTCCACTGTCTTGAAGTCACCAGTAACGCCAGCAGCTGAGGGGACCACAGGGCTCTTGGTAGGCTCTTGACCCAGGACTTTCTTGACGTTGAGGATTTCCAGGGAGGCGGGTTTGCCTTTCTCTGCCACCTGCCACCTTTGTGCGCGAATCATGGATTTCCATGCCGACCATGGACCGCGACTTTTGCCTTCAGGTTCCCGCCAATCGCCCCATGTACCAGGAGTCGCCTTCGAGGCAGGCCTTCCAAGTGCAGCAACCTCTTTGCGGGTCCGCATGTCTTTAGCCACAGAACAGAAATGGAGAAAGTGCGGCGCACCAATGCAGAAGCGGAACCCACGTCGCGTCGATGGTACACACCTTTCTCAGGTCGAACGTACTGGCCGTTGTGCGGGTGGTCCAGATGCATTGAGACCCACCGGTCAAGGATGATGTCGTCAATCAAATTCTGCAAGGATTTAAGGGTTGTTTTTTCTTCCTGCATCACTTCTGCCACTTTCTTGTAGAACTCCGGCAACAGGATCCCGTCCAGTTTCTTCAGCGCGTTCTTCGTGACTTCCTCCCCTTTGTTGTGGAACTTCTGCAGACCTTTCGAAGCTTCCGGACCAGCATAGTAGGCAAACGTCATAAAATCTTTCCACAATTTATACGTCTTGTCCTGAAAGTGACAATGTTCTGCGCGAGGCCTCGCGCAACGAACAGCATCGAAACAACGATTAATGAACATACAAAATGACCAGGCTGCTTCAGTTCAGCGGTTGGAACCAGGGCACTTATCTGCACAGCATCCACAATGGCGATCTTGAGATTGCTGTACAAGTCAGCCAGGCCTCTCCGCCGCTGATCTTCAACACATCGAATGAGGTTATCTGCTGCCTCATACAGCGGTATTGGCTCAACGTTGGTTGCGCTTCCTTGTGCTTGTCCCGCCAGCTTTGCACGGAAGGCCCACGGTGTCGTAGGCTTCAGAATATCGGCGATGCATGTAGTATGCCACTGCTGCAGATCCAGACACGCTGTGCGTCGCTTCTCCCGAATCTTCGCAATCGCTTCCACGCTGTGCTGTCCAGATACACACCAATAATCGCCATCTGAAAATATGAGACACGTCCATGCGCGAGGGCTCGCGCAACGAGAAGAGCAAACAGTCGGTTGGCAACATACTATTATCTTCCCAGAGAACGACGTGTGATGGGCCTGTTGGCGGTGCTGCTTCGAGTGACTCAATACGCTTCTGCAGTAAGTTCGTATCTGTCCGTCCAATCTGCCCCTTTCTCTTCTCCTGGTCATTTCTCACGTTGTCCAGCTCAACCTCCACCTGCCTCCCATCCGATTTCAGGTGGTCCTCGATGTCAGTACCCAAGGTTAAGCCAGGATCTGGTGTTTCCTTCGTCTTACGCCCCTTCTGTGGTGTTCCAGCCTCCGATCCTGAGGTCCCAGGGTTATAGTTGGTATCTTCTCGTTCCTCGGCTGTTTTTTTGGCGGGGCTTGCCATTCTGCGATAAGGAGAAAGCCTGTATTGAAGGTAACATAACATTGACAAGGCTTAAGATCGTCGTGGATAATGCATATGTGAGGCGCTTTTAGCGAATACGAGTACAGTATGGTTGGAGATGCAAAACTGAAGGGGCTCGGCACTGTTTTTGACTGTCAACCTTGCGCGAGGCCTCGCGCAAGAGAGGGGGTGTACTAACCTGTTGTTTCATGCTGTTTGCGCGAGGCCTTGCTCATCACTGCATGTTCTCCAATCTTCTTCGAACGTTTCGCAGCGTGTCGGCCTCTCTCTGTTCCTCCAACACACTGCGTTGGGGGATCAGCTCCGACAGTTTTCGCTTAAAACCAGCCTTAAGCGGCCCCTGCTGCGTTAGCACCAACAACACAGACACAAGGACTTGTTTGTAGTGGTTAGAACCCTTTTGAATTAGAAGAGATGGTGGAAAGTTAGGTACACCCCTGCGCGGCCAATGCGCCTGAATTGTACAAGTAGGCTCAGCACACCACCTAACCCAAGGCACATACAAACGCTCTGCGTTCAAGTAAGCAGTTAACCGCTGACGCACGGAATTGACAAAGGAATTCGGGATTGTGCAGACGTTCGGCCTGTGACCTTCTTTGCAGATAGTGATGAGATGATACAGATCGTCAACATCTTCAATGGTTACTGCACCTCTGTTTTGGCCCTTCTTTGTCACAAGGCTGGAAAGCAGACTTTCACGAAACTCCTCGGCAAAAGCCTGTCCAGGCATGGCTGTGTGCCATGCAGTGTGGCACAATGGCGCAGTTGCAACAATGCATTCGTATTTTAAAAGTGTGTCCCCCATGTTCAAACGATCTAACAGACACATAACAATCTGCAATCCCTCAGGAGCAAAAACACCCGTGTTGGCCGTCTCCCCGGCCCGATTGCACTGTCGAACCAGGTGACCTAGGTATAGTAACATAGGACAGTATTTTGTTCACAGAACCTGTATGGCCTTACACACAGCGTAACGGAGGCGTCCTCGCCGATTTACAGGACGTGCCAGCCGAAGAGAATGACAATTTCTGTTAAGGCGCCGTATGTGGGGGCCCATACCCAACAGCAGTGCGCCAACAGTTATCTCCATTGTGATGAGCTTGGGAAACCAGGGGACTGTGTCACCGCTGCGCAACAAACCTTTACGGAAGAAAGTCACGATCGGCCAAAATGAGCGAAATGTTTGTGTAACGAAAAACTTGTACGCGTGCCAGGAACCATACAATATAGGGTGTGACCGCAAGAAAAGCCGGACATTCCAACCCGTTGTTTTTTCACCGTACATCATCTTACAAATGCGGTAATGGATGTTCTCATCACATAAAACAGGCACGACTGGTCGAGTGTGCTGCGCCAAGTCCCTGGTGAATTGCAATACATTAAGCAGCGAGACGTTGCCGCTCACCTCTTCTTTGCTTAGACAAAGGGGTCGCCACTGTGGTCTCTTCGCAGGCACAGGGCGAATAATGTCAAGTGGCGCCCTAATGTATCGAACAACAGGTCGGGTGCTTGCAAATCTTAGATCACGCAGGATACATGCAAATGTTTCCGAGGTGTTCCCCAGCATGCGTGCAACAACAGTAACACGCCGTTCAAGCTCTTCCAGGCTAGGATGACCATGCCAGTAGCGCGGTGCATCCTTCAGTAGCAACACAGCCAACGCTGTTGCGTTGACGCTTTTGTGGTTCTTGTCAGGATTTGTGGTAAACTGTTTGTTGTACCAGTTGTCCATCCACAACACAACCGACTGTTGGTGTATTTTGTTCCATGTAGTCTGTAACCTGACTGCGGCCTTCTCCTTCAGCGAAGGTGCGCTGTATCGCGCCAGACCTGACCTTGCTAAAATGCGACGCTGCGCCCTACTTCCCTCTACCGCAACAACTGACTTTGGTTTTCTCTGGTATGGAACTGCGCGATGGCTTATCAGCCAATAAAGGCGCCAGGCCTCCTCTATCAAAACACCAACGCATGTCTTGCCTTCTGCCGCGATCGCCTCTTCAACGCTGCAACGCGTCCGTTCATTTTTGCGCAGACGCAGAAAAAACACAAACAACAATCGCGCGCCCTCGTCCCCCTGTTTTACCCCTTCCCACAGTTCTTCTGCCTTTTTCGTACGGCGGTTCCTCTGAGCAGACATCGCGGAAAACTCCAGATGCTGCGGCCACTGTCTTCTCAAGGTCCACCTCTTTACGCAGGGGCATTGTTGCTGTGAAGAATAATTGCGTACCTGTATCTACGTAAAGATCGCTGTTTGAAAAACTTTCTTGGTTTGAAACATCAACCTGTCACACAGTTTTCGCGCGACCAATTATTCTGTGATTCGCTTGTCGCATGCACCATTTTCGGTTAACTGTAACTGTCTGGTGATCCCACATTTGACTAGTTAATCCAGATTGCGGTAGCCAGTTGCGGCGCGCTACCATCGCTGATGGGCAGTGAAGCCAGCGGTGACCACAGTATGAAAACTGGAGATGCCGGCGGGACCTGTATGGGCGCCCATGCAGCAGCGCCGCATCAAGGGAATGCACATGCTGTGTGGTTGGTGGATCTGTTCCATTTCTGCTTTCTATGAGCGCTTATGAGATCCATTGTGCGAGGCCTCGCGCAATGATCACCAAAACTTTAATGTTTTTCATGCGCCGTTCCATGCGCGAGGCCTCGAGCTTGAAACTGCAGTTTGCTCCGGAATATATATCCTTTTCAAGATTCTTGGGTACACCATTGTTGCAGTTTATTCGTTAATAGATCCATCTCTATCACGCAATCCTGATCATGGTACTAGGTTACGTGTATAGATACGACACGGTTCCATTCTTCGACAACCTGCCTAATGCGTCGTGCTGTAGCACATTAATCTGACACAAATGAACGTCTTTGCGCGAGGCCTCGCGCAAAGAATGGTCGCCAAACAATACTTTTCCCTGTCTCGCCCATGGGAGACTTCATTCTTATAGAAATATTTATTCCGCCATACTTGTTTGCGACGGTTTTAAAATATCCATCAAAACAACTATTTTTTGATGCCTTTGGAAACCTGTCATTTTCCTACCTTGTCCTTCGTTTTTGACCATGCAACTTGAGCCGCCTAAGCCTAAAGTTTATAAACATTTTGATGCAACTGTGCAAAAATGTCATCTAGAACTTTAAAAACTACCGCTCATACCTTCTCTTTCTGGAGCCGTTTACGCTTGCGCAACCCTTCTTCTTGAGTCTGCTCCTGTTGCGCTTGTCTGCAACTTTAGATTTTAGTCTAAAAATGACGATTTCTAACGTCTTTTTGTCAATCTCTAGCGATTTGACTTCTTAAATCGCTAAACCTTTCGCTAAACCACAGGAATCACTTCCTGTTAGTTCCATTCTCTTTTTTTTTCAGCCCCTGAAGATTTGTGCCCTCCATTGGGAGTATTGCTCCGCCCTGGCCCTTGGTCAGGACGTTTACTAAAACGCTGTTTGTACAGCGATAGCCGTCCGCATTGGAGCGCTGGACTGTACCCTAGTGGGCAAGCGTGTGTGCTCTAGGGAGGGAGTCCTGGGTCCAAACCCCACTACCCCCAAAGTTTTACCAAAGGGTTTTGTCGCAGGGACATCATTTACCGTACATTGCACTGTTTTCCGAGGGTACCTACAGTTTGATAGGCTTCTATGAACTGATGGGAATGTTTTTGGTCGGTTTGATGCATTTTCTGAGGGAATGTTTGACAATTTGAGCATTTTTCCTTAGTCCTACTAGCGTGATCAGCTAGTACTCCAGGGGGGAGTAAGAAAAGGTCACTGCAATGTCTTTCTTGGTGGGCTTGATCCAGGCCAAGCCCCCCTTAAACCCCTTTTGTTGATGCCAAGACTTACTAAAGTAATTTTGTATCTCTCTTTTGAAGCTTAAAGTACACTTTCTCGAAGTAATTAGGGTTATAACCCTAGCCCCCCCATGAAGTTCACCCCTACCACTCAACTGAGCTGAAATATCTTCCTTCATGGAGGTCCTACCGAAATAAAATAGGCACTTCATGCCTAAGGCCTTGGAGGTCAAGCCTAGTGGTCCCCAGCCCCAAGACCCCTATATTCAACTGGTTCTACCACTTATTGTGGTTCTACCTTTTAACTGTTTCTGAATTCAGTTGCTTGGCCAAGTCATATTCTGTGTCTGGCCTAACTCCTCTGCCCCATATTCCTAACCAGCTCCATTTCACCCAAAAGAGTGCACATGAAGTGCTTGATGCTAACTTGGAGGCTAGAGTCAGGCCAGTTTTCACTTACAAACATTTGTTTTATCCATTTGTGACTGAATCTTTGTATTGAAGCCTGCTTTGTCTATCTGCAGCCCTTCTGTGTTACACTGGATTTCAAAACTATTCATTGATTCGATTCACATCCTGTTCTTGCTCTACGTGCTGCTTTGGTTTGCGTTTTCAACATCAAAACCTGCAGGATTTCATCAAAATATCTAGGGCACCAAGCAAGGACATCTTTCTCGAAGTGGTTACGCCGCACGTGCTCCTCGGTAAGGGATGCAGCATCAAGGTCGTCTTCTCCCTGGCCCCATTACCACGGAGGCCATGCATTCAGGATCTAAGCCACAGTCACAGCCAGTAACACACAGTATCACATGCACAGACACGTCACAATCTGTACTTGGGTACTGGTCAGGCCCCGACCATATGTAAGAATATGTGCCACGCGGGCATGACACAGAAGTTTATTCTCGCCTCTGTATGTCGATTCCTGACCCTCACGGTAGTACAGTAGTGGTCCAGGCTGGGCCACAAGGCTGTGCACATGTACAGAGCGACGCTCGGGGACATGTATGGTACACAATGCCTGAGGTCGCTCGCGTATAATGTAAATTGTGCAAGTGCAGTGGCTGCCGCACACAAAACAGAGGAAGGACAACGAGGGATGACGCGCATCCTGGAAGACAGGGCATTGACACAAATATATAGGTCAATACCTACATAAACACACTCTGTCTGAGACACCAAACCAGGCCCTGATCAGGATACTGCGTTAACAGGTGGATTGAGGAAACAAATGGCTTAAGTCAAGCAATATGCGGTCTGAGGACACACGCATACAGAATCTGGATCCCTGAAACTGCCATGGGACCAGGTCAGACACGCATTTGCATTGTGCATGGCAGCAACACCCATTGCGCAACGTCGTGTGGGCTTCAAGGCCTCAAGAGCTCAAAGTAATGAAGGGTCAGTCGCTCCACCCGGTTTCCCAGGAGTCAATAGGGGGGGGGCAGCGACAGTCAGAGACGGTGGACCGGAGGCCATACATCCACCTGGTTTCCACAGGATTCAACAGTCGGGGGCTACGGCCAGCCCCTTCAGCCTACTCATCTCGGCGTGCGAGGTGTTCCCGCCTGGTTTCCTTCGGATTCAGCAAGAGGAATCAACCATGACAACTGGACCCCAAGAGAGACAGAGGGATCAGAACTGGTGCTGAACGTGGCCTCCCAAGATCGGCATCACGCATAGGTCACAGCAACAGGCAACGGCGGTGTGACGCCACGCGGTTAGGAGACTGCTTGACTTGCACAGCATTTCAATCCCTCCAACAATACAACATTGCACCTGAACTGGGACAGAGTAAGCAAGCAAGGGATGTTCTGAAGGCGTAACAGACTTGCGCTCAATCTGCCAACTCGGGACAGAGCTCCAGGCGGGGATCAGTCGCCTATGGTTTCAATCACCCGGGTAAGAGCTTCCAAGTCGGAGACCTGCAGCTGAGTCTTGTGCCTGCAGACATAATCCATAAGGGGGGTGTTTATCCGTGGCACAAAGGAAGAGACGGTTTCCCAGGTGTCGTGAGACGGCAAATAGCCACGCCAGCGTACATTGATTTCCACTCCCCCAGGCGTTCGGACGCTGGGCCAGATTCTTCTCAACGGTGTAAGCGTCCTGCTCAGCATAGTCGTCGTCCGAATCCGCCTCGTGGGCTTCGTAGTCCAGGGACACATGCTTCTCACAGATGTCAGGCCAACGGGCACAGAGTTGACTTTCATGTCGCTCCCAGAGCTGTCTGCGGCCCACCTTGATACTGTAGGTGTCCTCACCAATCCTGCACACCAGCTCTACGGGCATGAACCAGGTCTTGGTGCGGTGAGTGCCCATAGGCTGGAGTCTCAATACCCACACCGGGTCATTCAGCCTGAACTTCTTTGCTCGACTCAGGGGCTTGGCTTGCATGGCATGCTTCTCTTCAAGCTGCTGGTGGCTCTGCCGCGCTGCTCGTCGATAGAGCAAATGCAGCTAAGAAAATCGGCACACTGGTTGTGTACCTTCGGAAGATGCAGTTGCTGCAAGGGTCACGGTGTCAGACCTGCCCGTTGGGATGGCACAGAACCCTGCAGGGCTTGGTTGTCCTGTGCTAGGGCAGGCTTTCCAGCCGTCCTCTCGCCGTGAACGTCAAGGCCCGGCCTCAGCCGAAGGCCGCCTTTCCACCACGCGTGACCCTTGTGCCCCAGAACGGCCAAGCACGCCCCACCGGGACTCTTCGGTGCAGGCACGGACCTTTGGAACTGCAAAAAAGAGAGGCTGTGCCTTCGGGTACTGCCTGGCTCTGGTTCCCGTGGGCAAAGGGATGGTCAACCTGAGACATCGGCTCCATCCGTGACACCCACGTGTGGCATACTCGGAACAGTGTACTACGCAGGGGAATATGATTGTTTCATTCAAACAGCACCACTCGAGATCGAGATGGCACGAGAGCGCAGGGGACGGTCGGATTAGCTGCCAGAGATCACGTAAGACTCTATTTACCACAGGGTAGGGACAAGGGGTGAGGGTAGTGGACGAGGATGAGAGTAAGAGGCAGAGAGAGAGAGAGGGGTAAGGGCATCAAGGCAGGGCCAGAGTAGCAGGGAGCAGGAGACACACGCGGGGCGCGCCCGAGCGGCTGCGAGCACGGCACCCGAGGCACGGCGGGGCAGGGGCAGGCGAAGAAACGGGGCGCGCGAAAGAAGACGCGAAGGATGGGGCACAGGAGGCAAAAGGCGGCAGGCATTGGCACCACATCAGCCACAGAACGACACAATGCCCAAGACCGGCATTGAGCCGTACCAGCCAACCCGCCCCGCCATCGGGGAGCTAATAGAGGGGAGGGCGGCGGGGGCAGACGACGGGGGAATGCCCCCAAAGGGGTACCCACGGAGGCCCGCCTAAGTTGGCCTACCGGGAGGAAGATTTGGGACCGGCGGGTGTGGGCGAGAAAGATACGGCCAAGGGGCGGAGAGGAGCAGCGCGGTGCACACGAGGCCAGCGAGCATCCCCAAGGGGGGGAAGGGCAAGAGGCGCGTGATAGGGGGAGAGGCGGGGCGGGGAGCACCGAGGGGGGGGGGCGCAAGGGAGGGGCGCCCAACTGGCTCGGCCGGGGACCGCCAAGTGGAAAGCCTGACCAGGGCGAGAGGACCAGATAAGAGAACAGAGGAGAGCCGCACCAATAGACGTGCAGTGCAGCGATGTCTTGCGTGCATGCAGGGAGGAAGGTAAAAAAAACAAGAAGCACGACCCAACCACAAAGCCAAAAAAAAATTAAAAAAGCAACAGGACCCGGCACAGCAAAGGACACACAGAGGGGGCGAGAAGGCAGGGGACCGGCCAACGGGGTGCGCACAAGGGGGAGAAGGACCTGGACAAAAAAAGCAAGATGAGCGCCAAAGCAGGGGTACAACTAGGAGCAACCTATGCAGGTAGCACAAAAGGGACCTTCAGGCCCGCGCCACAGGGTTGCTGGCGGCCCGGCCGGGTAAAAACAAAGGATGAGGGACGGGGCACAAGAAAGAACAGGCACCAGGGGACGCGGGGCACGGGTAGGCCAGAGACCCGGGGCGACTATCCCAGGACAGGGCACGAGAAGGCGGCCAGAGCACGGGCGTAGGGGAGGACATAAGAGCGACCTGTGCCAGGGGCACAAAACAGTCCCCGGATGGATGAGGATCCAGTGGGCCCGCGCGAAAGGGTAGCTGGCAGCCAGGTGGGGTATAAACACAGGATGGCGGACAGGAACAAGAGACGGTGGGAGACCGGGCGCGGGGGCAGGGCCAGAGATGGGATGGGGCAAACGGGAACGGGGGGTGGCAAAGCGATCCGAGCAGAGCAGGATAGAACGGGCAGCAACAGGCACCATACAACAGCCCTGTGGGATCGGGAAAGCAGTCGCCATGGAGTGGGGAACCATGGGCCAACCATGGGGGAACCTGGCCACACGGAGTCAGGAAAATGCCCTGAACTCCGGGACGGCCCTGTTGTGTCTGCAGGGCTGGGAATTGACAGTGAGGCCCCCGTGGCAAAGGTCAGAGTACCCGTAGGTTCACGCGTCAGCAGGATCCGGGGGAACGTGGAAACGGTTGCACCCTGGCCTCCAGCCGCGCATTGACGACAATCAAGTGCTTCCAGGAGCTGAATGGGTACTCCAGCCCGTGAGGGATGGGGAGTGGGGAATGTGGTTGAGAGCAATGCTGCGCTGTCGGATACGGCTATGCACAGGAAACCAACCTGCAGGCGCCCTAAAGGCTGAGCTCGGGGGGCAAGGGCAGAGGATCCCCCGACAGGGAACCCGAAGGAGCGCCCGTGAGGGCAGCGAGTGAAGGGAATCTACCACTGGTCAAGCCCCAAGGGAACCTGGTTCGAGTTCTCGGTCGTGATTTCAGGCGCCAGGGGACCTGATGGTGGAGAGCTCCCCTTCCCGCCAGAGGCGGCTACCATGTAAAAAAATCAAGGGTAAGTCAGATGAGGCTGCGGACAAGGCCGCACTTACTTACTTAGTTACTTAATTACTCACTTAATTTTGTGCCTGCCAACATACTCGATAAGGGGGGTGTTGATCTGCGGCACAAAGGAAGAGACAATTTTTCAGGTGTTGTGCGACGGTCCATAGCCACGGCAGCGCACCTTGAATTCTACTCCTCCAGGCGCCGAGGCGTTCGGACGCTGGGCCAGGATCTTCCCAAGGGGGTAGTACTGCTCAGCATAGTTGTCGTTCAAATCCGCCTTGTGGGCTTCTTAGTCCAGGAACACATGCTTCCCACAGATGTCAGGACAGCGGGCACGAAGTTCACTTTAATGTCGCTCCCTGAACTGTCCGGGGCGCACCTTGATACGGTAGAAGTCTTCACCAACCCTGCACACCAGCTCTCCGGTCTTGCTGCGTTGGGTGTGCATGGGCCGGGGTCTCAATATCCACACCGGGTCCCTCCCTCTGAACTCCTGTGCTCGACTTTAGGGCGATCTTGGCTCGCATGGCGTGCTCCTTTTCAAGCTGCCGGCGGCTCTCCCGCGCCGTTGTCTCTTGCCGCGCAAAGAACTCCTTGGCATCCATAGCCATGCCCTCACTTGACAAGGGACGTCCCCTACCCAGGGGTTCACTGCCGAAGAAAATCTGATGAGGCAACAACCCACCGGGTTTGAAAGTGTCATGATGGGCCTTAAGGGCTCGCAACATCTCCTCAATCCAGTGCGGTGTTTGGTGGTGAGCTGGTTCTTGCGCAGCTTCTCAGACAGCTGCCTTCCACCCACTTCAGCGCCACCATTGGACCGGCCGAGATTGGCGACGCTCTTGGCATGTTGTATTCCCATGAGAGAACACATTGCCCTGAACACACTGCCAGTGAACCAGGGTCCAGGGTTGCTACAAACGGTGCCTTGGACGCCGAAGACGGTCAGCCAATGCCTAATCATCATGGGTGCAAGGTCCTGGGCTAGCAACCCCATTTTGCCCGCCAGAACAGCCACAACGTAGCCGCTGTGTCGATTCAGAAAGGACCACGCAATTGAAACTGTCCTTTCCGGTGTTTACTTTGAGCATGGAGAAGAAATCCATGCCAAAGCTCTCCATGACCTTGTCAGGATCAGTGTTCATTGGGCTTCGCCCCTGGCGTTCCGCTTGTCAGTATTGCAGGCCTGACAGACCGCACAACCGTTCTTGACCTGCTTGATGACATCCTTGAGGCCAATCTTGTCGATTTTTAAATGGCGCTGCATGTCCAAGGCCTCCTTCTTCACCCTGGAATGCATCATGTGGTGGTACCAAGCTTGCGACCGCTCCAGCACCCGGGACTCCGGTAGCAGCAACTTACCATTCCGGGAAAGCTTGCCATCCTCCTCGGTGAGCCCCTTTGGCCACTTCTGCCCGTTGTCAGGGTCAGTCACAGCCTGGTACTTTGACTCGAATGCCTCAAACGTGGCGTAGTCATCGGTCCAGTCGTCTTGGAGGCTGAACTCTTTGGAAGAGGGGCTTGTTGGACTGAGCACCCTCTGGGGCGAGTACCAGGACTGCTCTGCTCACCCTGCTTCCAAGGGGAGCAACCGGAGCCATGACGCCGACGCATTTGACTCCATCCGCCTCCATCATGCGCTTGGAGTCGATGATCCTCTGATGAGCCTCAGCGGTCTCAGCGTCGTTGCTGTGGGCAAACACATCCGTCATGCCCTTTCTGGCAGGATAGGCCCACCCGCTGAGACAGTCTGTCACGGTCTTGTCCTTTCCAGGAAGGTAGACGAACGTAAGATCGAACTTACCCACTGTCTCGTGCCGTCTTGCTCTGCGGGAGGCTGGTCTCGAGGGGGTCTACACGTGCTCCTTGTGCCACGACTGCAGAATCTGATGTTCTGTGCAGACCATGACAGGATGTAGGGCTATGTACCCGGCCCACTTCCTGAGAGCACTGACAATGGCATACACCTTCTTCTCACGGGGCATCCACATCCGTCTGTGGCCTTCCGCCAGGACTCGGCTCAAGAAGGCCACTGGCATGTGCCTCCCATCATCCAGCACTCGCTCCAACAATGCGCCGATGCCGTAGTCAAAGGCGTCTGTGCGCAAGACAAACCCTCGGTCCGGATCGACAAGGTGCAGGCCCACTGCGGATAACAGCGCCTGTCTTGTTCCCCCAAAGGCACGGGCGGACTCTTCATTCCAGACCAGAGCCTTTCTGGAACCCTTGTCGGTCTCCTCCCGGTTGCCCTTGAGCATGGCAGTCATGGGGGCTGCATACTCGGCAAACATCTTAATATAACACAAGGAATAGTTGCAGAACCCCAGATGTGCACCCAACTCGGACACCGTCTTGGGCTTCTCTGAGTGCTCGATTGCCGCTATGTTTCCAGGTATGGGCTTCTGCTGCCCTTTGCGAACGATGTAGCCGGCAAAAACCGCCTCTCTCAGCGCGATGGTGGCCTTGTCACTGCTGCTCGTCAGCTTGTGCCGAGCCAGGAGGTCCAAAAATACGGTGACGTCCCTCTCATGTGCTTCCAGCAGCTCATCGTAGCTCATGCGGGGATCCCCTGACACAATGATCACATTGTCCAGGAATGGATCTACACAGTCACGCACCGGCTCAAGCAGGTTCTCCAGCATCCGCAGAAAAGCCGCATTGCCGTTGGTAACGCACATGGGCATCACCTTCCGGTGGAGGGGCCCAAGTGGGATGCTCATGGCTGTGCAGGCACGGGACGAATGGGCGAGAGGCATCTGGTGGTAAGCATGTTTCAGGTGGATCACGGTGAAGATCCTCCGCGGGAAATGCTTCTGCAGCATCTCCTCAATCAGGGGAAGCGCATAACTGTTGTGCTGCGTTTGGGCGTTCCAGCCGCGGTGGTCGACCACGAGCCGCCACATCCCGGCAATCTTGTTCGGGACGTCGAAGCAGGGGGGAGCCGACTCGGATTGACAGGGGCCAGCGGACCAGGCCCTCGAGGGGGGGCTCCGCCCGGGCCCACTTCTGCAGCTCCTACAGCTGCGTGTGGGTGCAGCGCTGCCCCCACACTCCACAGGCGGGTCTGTGGCTATGGGCGTGGGTGTTGGCGTGGGCGTGGGTGCGTGTGGTGGAGTCATGGGGACTGGTGGCAGCGGTGGGCCTGGGGGAGTCCTCGTAGTCCTGCGCCATGGGGATGCGCGGGAAAAGGGCGAGGCCCGGGCGTACGCGGATGCGTAGATACACAGACACGGATGGGGCCCGGGCCAGAAACGGCCAACCACCGGTCCCACTGGTCCGAGACGATGAACACCCACAACAGCCCACAGCCACATAAACATCCTCAACAAACCCGCGGTCACATATGACCCCACTAAGGCCACCACACTGCAAGCCATGTCCGGGCCGGAACATCAGGACGCGGACCTCCTCGGATTCCTGGAACAAGCCCCCCATAGGGCAGACGGGCCTCAACTAGCGCCAGTCTTGGACCCAGAGGGGAACAAGTACAACGCCCACTGGCAGCGAGGGGTGCCCATGTACCACAAGGCATCAGTCACCGTGCGGGCCTAACCAGACCTCGGCATCGACGGCCGCCTCGAGCGTACGAGTACGTGGTGCCTGGGTGGCACCTCAATGTGCTACCCACGCACATCCCATTGGGGGAGGACACCGCGGATTTTCTGGATGCCCTGAGCCTGGCATTCCGCCGCCTCTCCCTCCTAGCGCACACCATCATCATCGGCGACCTAAACGCCGCCCCCACCGATAACAATTGCACGGGTCCACCCACAGCCATCGACGTTGCCGTGCGCGGCGCCGTGCACCAACTGGGCCTCACCTATCAGACGGCAGGACTAACCGGCACATCGTCTCATTGGCCCCACCACGCCGGCACCCTCCCCTCCCGCATCGACACGTGCTACGGAGACTGGACCACTGTGCGTGTCCACGAAGCAACCTATGGGGACCTTCCACCCGCAGGCACGGGCCACCAACCCCTCTACGTCGACCTTATCATCACCACCCCGCCCCAATCCGCGGCCACCGAGCCCGGGGACACCCTCCCAACACCACTGAAATTTCCACTCGAAGACAACCACGGACCCTGGCACAAGTACAACAGGGGCTTGCACGTCATCCTCTGCCGCCACGATGCACCAACACTCACCACCGCCATGCGCCAAGCGGCATGCGCGTGCGGCATTGAGCGCGACACCAATAGCACGGAAGCACCGCCCGGCCTCATACTTCAGCAACTGGTCAATGACATTTGGACCACAGGAGAGGATCTGGCCCGCCTACAAAAGCCTCACAAACGCGATGCCCACCTCTGTGTGTTCCTCACCACCTGCTGCCGAGAGCTCCAGGAGTGGCACGCCCAGAGAATGGCAGCGGCCGCCCAAGAACCAGAAAGGTACGGCAAAAAGGACACACCGTACAAGTCCCTACGGTACGTCAGCTGCATCCTGGAGGACACGGGATGCCACATCATCCACGCAGTACGCACCACAGATGGAGGCCTGACCAGCGACCCCGACGCCGTCCTCCGGGCCGTTCTGGATAGCATCCAGGCACAACACGGGGACGCATTCCCCACACTCCACCCCCACACCAGAAGCACCATTCACAACAACATACCCCAGGTCTTCAACCGGCAACAACGATGCGGCATCCAACGCACAGCCTTCAGCATCCCGGGCCTTCAACGCGCCCTATCCCGTAAAAAAAAAGGGGGTCGTGCCAGGCATGGACGGGCTACCGGCCAAAGCATATCAACGCCTCCCCCTGCCCATCAAGCGCCGCCTGGCAGGCCGCCTGTGGGACACCGTCACGGGAGCCAAACCCATCCCCCCCGAGTGGGCCAACCTGGTCCATCCCCTCCACAAGAAGGGGGACTGGGCACAGCCAGGAAACTGGCGGCCAATTGTATGCGCCACCAACGAGCTGTAGCTGGTGTCGACACTGCTCCTGGGCCGCATCGCGCCAGCGGTCTTTGCCCAAGTGCCTATCAGCATGCCGGGGGCCATGGCAGGCAGGTGTCCCCACAAGGCCATTTTCCTCCAGCACAGTGCGACAGATATCAACCCCTACGAGATGATTGCCGCCTCCCTCACTGTCCAAGGCGCGTTCCCCCACGCACCGCAGCTGCTCCTCACCAAAGTATGGGATGCCATGGCCCTCCCGTTCCTACCCTTCATGACCGGGTACATCCAGACCTCGTTCTACGCCGTCATCAGGGCTGCTGGCCTTACCCCGTGTACCTGGCACAGACAGTGGGGACCCACCGAGTGGCGCCAAAAGCCCTTTCCTCTACCTTCTCGTCCTCCTCCCGCTTGTGTTTGAACTCGCATGGGAATACCTGGCATACGCCCCATACCCACTAACATCCCCCCTCATAAACTTCGCAGACAACAACCTCCTGACGACGGCCACCCGCCACCGCAACCCCGCAACCGCAGGGCTACCTACGACCACCAACCAAGCGTCCGCCATTCACCAGCCTCCCACCACCTACCTGGACGCGCACCACCTCGTGGTGGAACCCTGAGAATTGGTGGGGCTGGCCGATGCCAGAGCCCCTGCCCCCAACATCCGGAAAGGCAAGCCCCTACATCTGCAGGACACCACAGTCCACCTAGGGGTCACACAGGCCACCCAGCATCACAACATTGCACTCCCAAACAAACTAGAAGGGTGACTCGCCCAACTACCTCAACTCGCCAGGGGGAACCGCCTGTTCACACAGGGCCTGGCGTACTTCATGCAGGCGGTGCTGAACGCGGCCGTCGGGTACCAGGCCTTCAACCTCCCGAACCCCCCTCACATCCTACACCACGGCCGCCAGCAAGTACCCAGGGCATGGGAGCAGCACGGGGGCTTGCCCACATCCTCCCCCAAGGAGGCCATGATGGCACACTAGCGCTACTACGGGGACAACACCGGCGCCCTAGTCAACACAGCCTACACCAAACATACACAGGGTGACACATAACCACCAACCCGAGGTCCGCGAAGCTACGGCCATACGCATCACGGAAGCACAAACGGCCCGCAACACCTGCCCTGGATGGAGACTGGCACAGCACGGCGTCCCCGGCCCTGTGGGCACCGGCATCTCGGCCCAGCTGCAGCTCCTCCTACCACACCACACACACGCAATCCTTAGCAGCCACCACTGCTATCAGCAAGGACCACTCGTAGCCACGCACACTGACATCCACCGGCAACCAGCAGGCAACGTGGACACCCTACGCCTCGTAGGAGCCAACATTACCATTGTATACATCACCCGCACACAAATGAACATCATAGCCCAGTGCAGCGTCCACCACGACCCACTCCTCGCCGACCAACAGTGGCCGACACGACACGCTTTCCAGGCATACCTCCGCACATGCGCCACAAAAGCGGGGCAAACTATGCCAGTGCCCCAGAACACCAACAAGGCGTACAAGGCCTTCCCACACCAACACCCCCGGGCCCACCCGAACAAGCACAAAGCCTCGAAGGACGGTGACACAAAGCAGGAGAAGCCCAGCCGAGCGGGCGAGGGCTGGGCACCACACACCATCCTACTACTGGCGCCCAACGGGCAAAAGCCAGCTACATGCCCCGTCCAGCAACACCACACTCCCTAGGCCATCCCCAAACACAACGCCCTTGAAGCTGATGTACCACTTGTCAAGCACGAAGAACAGGTCGCACCACGCACGTGCTGGCACTGCGGTCCAGCGGCCACTAACCCCCATAGCCCCTACAACACCTCATGTCCAACACTACCACGTCCCCACCACCATCACCACCGCGCACCAGCGGGCGTGGCTCTCCCCTTGTTTCCACACAGTACCCCCAGGCCACCCAGCGCACGTGGCCTTAAGTCCAAAACCCACAACACAATGGACATTCACCAGCGAGCAGGCAGCAGACCCGGAGAGCGTAGCCATAGAATACGACTGCTGCGTCCCGCACTATGCAGGCCCTCCTGAGGCACCCATGCGCCCCCTGCAGCACAAATGCCCAACACTCCACGGCAACAAAGAAAAGAAGGAGCGACAAGAGACCATCACATGCCAGAAGTTCCACCCCAACACTCGATACCGCTTCCAGCTGATGTATGCGTGTATCACACGGGGCTGCACCGACAAAGGCCCCCTCCACCTGATCTCACGCCCCAGAACACTGTCACCCAAGGAATAGGCGTAAACGCGATCCCGCTGCTTCAGTGCACACAAACCACCACAAGAACCTTCCAGGGGAACGCCGTATACATTTGGACCCGACAGCATGCACCCGCCTACCCGTCCCCAGCAACACCAACATCATCTTCTTCACTGACGAGTCAAGCAGCCAGCGGGACACTCCCACGGTCAGCTGTGCCTCCCTGTGTGTCAGCCGGTGTGCAGATGGATTCCACATGGAGCACCAGACCGGGGCCACCGTCTTCAGGGCGTCCTCCCTTGGCAAGCTGCGTACCCTGGCGGACACTGTCATCGCCACACCATCGCCCACAACAAAGCAAACCCGCAACATCTTGGTACTTTTAGATGCCAGGGGCGACATTCACCTGATAAAGTGCCTCGCAGAATTAGCCCTCCACAAGTCGCTAGAATCCGGCCTCACCACACAGGCCTTGGGTCTGTGGATGGCTTTCCGAGGCATGCGGCCCCAGGACGCCCTGCACATCGTCAAGCAGGAGTCTCATAGCTACACGTACGGCAATGGACGAGCGGACACGCATGCCAAACACCGGAACACGAACCACACTCCGGAGCTCCAGCACGTACAAGTGGACACCACAGACCACAGCCACCTACAGCACCTGCCCAGGATACCCTCGTTGACACATCTGCTGCACTGGGTACCCCAGGACACGCCATACACAGACAGAGACAAACATTATGACTACCCCACACCGATCCAACAACTTGCCACGACTCGGGGCCACCAGGCGAACACCAAACTCCTACGACGCCTCAAGGACTCCGTCTGTACCCTTCTCGCATAGCCAGCCCTGTGCCCAGATAGCCTCTCAACACACCTGCAAAAAGCTCAGCTCCAACTTGCCCTCGTACAGCTACCGCTCCTCATCTGACACTACCGATAATACGCACGCCTCTCAGTCCCCATCCCCGCAGGGTACATCAAGTGCATCTGCGACCACATAGAGGATGAGACCTGGGACCACTTCAAGACCTGCCCCCTGTACCGGGGGCTCAAGACCCTCACAGACTGGAACCCAGCCCACACCATTGCACAGCATGCCGGATGGCCGACACGGTCCCCGGCGGCCCAAAACCTCACCACCATACTCCGGCAACCACAGGTACTCGAGGCAGTCCGCAGGGGGCTTGTCCCCACGGCCATCTACACCCTGCTGCGCACCCACACGGAAGACCCCAAGGCCACGGCAGCACACATGCAACAGACGGCCGTCACCAAAGCAGCCACGCAACTCACATACCGCATTCACATGTACCTACAACACGCAGCCACCCTACCCCCGACAAACCAGACCAAGCTCCTCAAACTCCTATTCTACCAACCATAATGCCCCTTGCAGCAACCTTCCACCCGGTGTAGGAACCCCGAAGCCCGTGCACCATGCACCACACACAACACCTACGCGGCACGAACCCGCACCACAGGCACCACACACAGGCCAACCAGCATGTGCGCAGCGCAAGCCCTGATGCCCCAACGCCACCACCTGTTCACAGGTACCGCCAACCGCCGGCCACCTCGTGCTCCCTCTGCGTACGCCTAGAGCTGCCACAAAGGACCCTGCGCTGCAACCTGAGCCACTGGGTCTGCCGAGGGGCCGCGCACCGCCTCGCCTGCTGCCCCCACTGCGGGGAACTAAACCCCAACCACCGCACGCAGACAGCTATCCCAGCCGCATTCCCCCCCTGCTAGCCACCCCAGCTCCTTTCGGCAACTCACCAACATCATTTGGGACTACCTGGGAGGACATTACACGGCCGACACGGCGGACCAGACATGGACCATCGCCATGGCCACTGGCGATACACCCCTGCAGCCCCACAGCCCCTCTCTACGCCACAGCGGGGGCGACCTGAACCTAGTAGCCCACCACATCCTCCTCCCCCTCTCCCTCCACCAGCGCAGCCTCCACCTCACGGACCCAAACCTCCGGACCCCCCACATAGCGGCCCCGGCGCCGGCGGTGTGGGCGGAGATGGCGCCAGTGGAGGTGGCGGACTACCTCTGGCGCGCCTGCCACTGAAGCCGGTTCGGACCCCCGTGGCCATCTTGGGGTCACTTGGGGTGTGTATCTATGTGCCGGCAAGCCGCCATTGGCTGATATCATACTCTCCCATCCACCTGACCTAACCCGATGTGATAGTGTGATAGGTTTGGCCATTCCGGCTATGAGCGGCCATATTCAGTACCGAGGTACCGCCAGCGGAGATTTATATATCGGAATATCAGGAATCAACAGGGTTTTATTATCATAATGTTTCCGTAATTTTTCAAGCCTTTCGTTCTGATAGTCAATGTATCGGCGACCGTCAGTTGGCTCGCGATTTTGCGTTAACCGATTGGTTAACTGTTATTTCCAGATATTTTGGCGGATATTCCGTTGAAGGGTCAGATTTCATCAGCAAAGGGTTCGTTGCTTCCGTAATTCTCTAAATAAGCACTCGAAATTTTAATCAGAATTTTTCGCGATGTCGAAATCGGATTTTCGACTTTGACATCGCCGCACTTGATTTGGACTTCTTCGAGTGGTCGTACTCCTTTCCCTATGCCCGAATCAGGTTTCCCTTATACTTGCCACCCATTTGACTTGGAGATATAAGGGAAACAAAAGCGAATCGTGGGACCACTTTGAAGGAGCATATCTACGCGCGAGTGTGAGGAAAGAGAATAAGGAAGGTTGGGTTGCAAGCGCCTTAGTCTCAAGTTAATTTGAGAAGCATCAAACGCCTTTGGTGTGTACACATGCCCGTTGTAGCAAGGGATAATGGTCAAGAGGGTATAAAGTGATATATAACTCTTGGACCGTGCAACCGAATATTTTAATGCGACTTTCGAGTGTACCGCATGAGTGTTGGGGTTGCATAGCAATTTTCTTTGGGTTCCTACGTATTTTTAACGTGAAGTTATGTCCATGGAGGGGCATGGCATATCATGGTGGGAGCCACTTTTGAGGGTATTTGTTATATGCATGGTATATGTCTTGATATGCTCACGCCCATGTTATATATCTTCATGTGGCCGAAGAGATGGGGAGCCATACGTGACAAGGGTTTTGCCCATGTCCTAATTGTGGAATTCAAAGCGCTAGACTAAGTCTACCGCATATGTATTGCTCATGGTATGTTTGGGAAAGAGATCCATGAGTGCACTCCCATTTTCAAGGGGCATGTAGATATGGGTGGCGAAGGTATCTCCATGCGCCCGATTGGGGATCCAAGTGGGGGAATTGTTCGCAAATGGTTCCAATCATTTGTGTATTGAACCATGAGCGGATATCATGGGTGAGCATAGAGATATAGTATCATGACAACTTGGTATTTGGACATATTTTCATGTTTTTGACCTCATTTTATGCTCATTTTTGTGTTTTATGTGGTCAACTGGTCGGCTAAAAGCAAAGCGCCTAGAGATCAGTGAACTATGGTATGTTGCTCATATGTTGGCATATGCTTCGGTGTTGTACCTCACCATATGCCGCATCACGTGGTCACTTTGGCTTGGCGCACGAGGCCTCACAAAATTAGGTCTCAAACTCATGAGCTGACTTGTGAAGCATGCCATGTACATAACCGGAGGGGTTCCGGAGCCAATGATGAAATATTCTTGGGCATGAACCTTTGGTCTATATCACCCTTGCATATTACTTTCCGGTTTGACACATGCATGGAGCATATGAACATTTGCCATATGCATTTTTGAGTATATAATTGATTTTTGGGCATAATGGTGTGATTTGCCTGATTTTGCCATGTTGTGAGGTCATCTTCATGCGGCAGTTCTCCAAGCCCATTCAACTCCAAGTCCAACCAATGTTATGTCAGGGTAGGGCATGGTCCTGAGTGCCACTCTAGGCCATGACACGCCACCTCCCCTATTGGGCTAGGATTTAGAGGCTTGGGAGTGAACACATTTTTGGGGTTTATGTAGTGACTCGTGATACATGGCATTCAGCCAGCTCATTTGACCGGGTTCAGGGCAATATGTTGGTGAGTCAAGGGAAGGTCTTGAGTCCAGGGAATGATGGGTTTATGGCTGTGAAGGTGTACGTTTACCTCTTTCCCCAACTTTGCTTCATTTGTGTTCATATGCCAATTTCAGGGCTTTCTTCCTTGGTGCAATTCTTGTACATGCCCGCCACCGTGGGAATACCGGTGTGCTGAACGGAAGCCCGCAGCCTGATTTGAATTGTGAATTGGGTTATTGCTATACTTGTGGGATCTGGTTGCTGTTCAGGGTTGAAGGAGGATAACATTTTCTATATTTTTGGATTTGGACCCTGGATTTTGAGGATTTTGAGAAATGCAATCGTTGATCCGGAGCAAGTCAGCAGGGGTGACAGGCGGAAGGGGCACAGCGGGGGCCGGTCCTGGTAGGGACCTTCTTTATGGTAGCAGAGGCTTACCTGCTGCCCCTACCAACCGCCGACCCGGGGACTTGGGCCCTTATGAGCCCTGCCCAAGTACGCCCCGGGTGCGTATTGTGGACTCGGTGGAGACCACGCCGGAGATTGGAGCCATAGAAGGACCGAGATGTTCAAGAGCATGGCGAACTCCGGAAGTTGAAGCCCGAAGAGAAGAACGAGACTCGGGAAGACGAGGACGTGACATAGAGGACCTGGTCTCCATGTGCGAGCGTCGTTGCCGAAAGGCATGCAACCTCCGCTCCGCCGCGGAGGACTCTGATGAGGCCTGCCATTCAGGCAGCAGTGGAGGACGGGCCCGGTGCTACCGGAAGCGCGGGTCACCCAAGTCCGCGGCAAGGGACGCCGGGGCTATGGACACGGACCCCAGCCCGGTCAGGCTGTGGGAATCCGAGGGGCACTCCGAGGGCTATCGGACAGCCTACGAGCCACCTTCGGAGCCGGAGACGTCCGCGCCGATCGCCAGGGCGCATACGGCCCCCGAGCCCGCCCTGAAGCACGATGCTGAGGGCTTGGAGAGGCCAGTCAGGGCCCGGACGGCACCTGTGCCCCGGCACACGGGACCAGAGACGGACGCCATAGGCGATACGCCTATGGGTGATGAGTCTGAGGTGCCGGGAACCGCGGGATGCACTGCATCCGGGGGAAAGCACGCTGCGTGCCACTGTGAGCACGTGTCCTTCCTCATGGGCAAGTACCCGAAGATGGGGATGGACGCCATCGTGCGTCACCTTGACCGCCTGGACAACGCCAAGGACGCTCTAGAGGAGGACGTCGCGGGGATCCTGGACGATCAGTCGGCCGCGGAGAACCACATGGAGGAGCTGCGAGCGGATCAGGCCCGGTACCGGGAGAATCTGGAGCTGGCCCTGCAGAAGCAGCAGCAAGTGGTGGACAGCCTCCTCCACTTAGTGGAGGACATGTCGGGACGCCTGAGAAGGCTAGAGGAGCGACAGCCCCTCGCCTCGGGTCCGGAGCTCCCGGCAAAGCCGGCCGCGGTAGAGCTGGTGGAGCGGGTTAAGACCCTCAGGAGCACCATGGAGAAACCCATGGGCGGCCCTGCAGAGGCACCATACGCGCCTCCGCGTGTTGACCCGGGTGCGCTGCCGTATGTTCCCCTGTTCAGCGAATCCACAATGCTCGGGGAACACACGGCACCGGCTGGGTCCATGCGGGAAGGGCACGTGACCACGGACCCGAGGAGCCTGACGGTACAGATGTCCCATGCCGCCCAGGATGTACCGCTCACGACGAATATGGCAGTCTATGCGGAAGAGAAGATCGAGATCCAGAACCAGACCATGCAGGGGCGAACCATGGGAAGCGCCGACGGACATGGTCGAGGCCATCCAAGCGGAAACCTGTGGGCGAAGGATCCCAATACGGGGATATGGACGGCCGATGGGGCAAATCCTTCCCGCATTCCAAACCCCATGGGTTCAGGCCCAACTGGACCGCACTCCATGGAGGAGAGGGATGTACGGGGAGTGTACTCACACCCCCCGGCCACAGGTGGTATCTGTCTCGGTGGAGTGGTGGCTGGAGACGTCGGAGACGCCATCGGGATCGACGATCTCAGGGGAATCAAGATCCCCTATTACGATGGTAATCCCTCCAACCTGGATGACTTCATCCTGGACTGGGAGGACTTCGCCGAGGAGGTCGTTGGCGAGATGCGGGGAGCGCCGCGGGACAAGTGGGTATGCCGGACGTTCCCACACCGGCTGGCGCAGGACCTCAAGGAGGAGCTGCGGGATCAGATCCGGGAAGGATTGATCCGCACGGAGCAGGCCTGCCTCCAGTGGCTGGAGGATGAGGAGCGGGTGGACGCTCCGAATCAGAAGCTGGAGGACCTGTGGTCCATTCCACTGCCGCTGGACCGCGGAGAGTTGCGGGTCCGGGAGTGGAACCGGTATCTGCGGAAGTACCGCAGATGCCTCAAGGTGGAAGACTGGAACGAGGCCAGTGAGATCCGCCACTTGCTGAAAGACGTCCTCCCCGGCAACTGGAAGAGGAGAGTGGAGGACGAGGAGAAGAAGAGGGCGAAGAAGCGCGTGGCGGTAAGGATTATGGCGGCGGAGGATACCCATGCGGGTATCATGGAGTTCTTCAGGAGGAACCTGGGCGAACCCAACCGGATGTTGGGCCTGAAGAACGCCGTGTACGTGGAGGTGTTTGGAGACTCCATGGGGCAAAGGTTGCTGCGCTTCAACAACATGGAGTGGAGGCGCGGGGAGCCGCTGAGGATGCAGGTCATCCTCGCGCGCATGAGCCTGGACGAGATTGTGAAGTACATCACGGTGGAGTTGAAGCTCAATGCGAAGAACGAGGCCCACGTGCAGGATCGACACGGTCATGGACAACGAGGCCACCGAGAAGACCGCCAGCATCGGGAGATCCAGGAGGACACGGCCAACTCCGCGGAAGATGGTAGTGGAAGTCGCCAAGACCACTGGTCTCGGGAGGATCACGAGGAGGCCCATTTCTTTGCGTTTGTGGCGCACAACGTGAAGAACAATGGGCAGGATCGGTCCAGATGGAGCCAGGTGGGACCCAAGGAGGGCAAAGAGCCAAGGAGGATCGGGAACCCACCGCTCTCGTTCCGAGAGTACAGGTCTCAGCACGACGAGTGCTGGGTCTGTTATGGCAAGGGAAACAACCATGCACACGACCACCGTCAGTGCAAGGTGTATGAGGCGGACAAGAAGGCCTACTTCGCCGCTCACCCCGAGAAGAAGCCCAAGGAGCAGCGGATTTCGGATTGGAAAGCGAAGGGCGGAGACGGGGGAAAAGGCCAAGGCAAAGGCCAAGGAAAAGGCGGAGGAAGAGGCTATGGTGGTGGACCTGGCCAAGACCGACGAGTGAGGTCCATCGAGGAGGTTGCTGAGGACATGTTGAGGACGTTGGAGGAACTCAAAGCCCAGCAACGTGGTGGACAAAGTCCTGGCGGATCGCAGCCGGATGGGGCTGCGGGAAGCCAAGTCTAGAGGAGCCCCCACGGGAGTGGGACCTCGGAGGTCTCTCCTCCGAAAATCAGTGGAATTCCAGAGAAAGCGAAGGCACATCGGGTGCCGAAGAAGGCTCCGGAAGAGCCAAAACCACTGAGCTTCGCCACTCCCAACCCCTGGAGCGCCCTGCCAAGGGAAGTACATGTGGGTACGGGACATGGCAAGAAGGAAGGAGCGACCACGGAGAGCCCCGTGGACGGGCAGGACCAACCCAAGATCTACACCATCCGTGACCATACCCTTGAAGTCCTGATGCACCCGGACGTTCTAGAGTTGCATGCCGTGAGAGTCGTCCATACACCTCATGGCGACGAGCGGCAGTTGCACTTGAAAGTGCGAGTACGGTGCGGACGAGAGGAGAAGGTGGTGGATGTGCTGGTGGATACGGGTGCCCAGGTGAGCCTGGTCCGGAGAGGGTTGTTCCAGGAGGAATTCCTGCAGCCCAGCCGGAGACCGGTCCGCCTGAAGGTCGCCAACGGAGAGATCATGGGTGGTGGCACCCATGAGGCCACTATCAGTATGGAATTCTGGGAGCATGAGCGCTTGAACCGCCCTGATCAGGCGAAGAGAAGCACTCTATCCGGGAACTTCTATGTGGCCGACATTACTGATTGGGATATGATCATGGGGTACGACTTCATGGTGGCCAACGCCATTGGAGCCCTTCCCCATCGCGCAACGCTGGTCCGGGAGGACGATGAATGCCTCACATGGCTGTCCACGGATTATGCGTGCGGGTCATCCCAATGGAACGCTGAGGAAGAGGATCGGATCGTCCGAGCGGTGCAAGCTGTGGGTGCCAAGTCCAGAGGAGACCGTGGAGTTCAGCTCACGGAGTATGGAATGGCGCCGCAAGTGTACGCCAGGATGATTCGGACGCTGGGAGCTGAAGTGCCCGAGACGGACGTCTTCGCTTCCCGGGATGCCCCACTTCTGCGGAAGTGTAGGAGGCATTGGCATCGAGGAGACTCAGCCTGGCACAGGCATTGGGGTTTGAAGGAGTGGGTACCCATGTATTGGCATGGCTCCCTGGACAATACCAGACGTACGGTGGAGAAGATCATCGCAGATAGGGCGAAGGGGATCCTGGTCATAACCGGCATAGGATCCACCCCATGTCCGCTGGAGGGTCTCAAGTCGACGCTGGACTCCATCACCCTGAACGAGATGTCATTCGGACCAGAGGAGGAGCTGTTCATTGACGCCAAGGGTGTATCAATGCCCTCCCCGGGTCAAGCGTGGGGTACCAAGGCTTTCCTGGTGGATGGGGCGCAAGCCCAGCCCACGGGTGATGAAGCATTCATCCGTAGGGTGGAGGCGGTGCCCATGAAGGTCATGTTTGAGCCCAAGGAGGGGACGGATCAGCCAATTGATGGCATTGACGTCCTGTCCCACGCCGAGATCGACGACGTCGTCAACTACATGCGGATGGGGATGCACGACCGTGTGGCAGCCAAGAAGAGGCGGGCCATGGTCACATCTCCGCATTGGTGGGATGACAAGATGTTGGTCACCGGCAAGTACGAGAAGGATGAGTTCGTGGCGAGGGTCATGGATCACATCGCGGACCAATACGATGGTCCGGTTGGGTCGGACCCACCAACATGGGATTTTCCGAGAATGGGTGCCGATAGCGACAGTCACCAGCCCGAGGCCGCAAATTTCCGAAGATTATCGGTGGGAAGAGCTCCCCATGACGATGAAGACGGCATATCGGACGAGGAGAAGTCAGAATCGGACCCAGAAGAGGCCTATACCGCAGTGCGGTCCGTTGTGTCTATACCGAAGCAAGCGGCTGAAGAGGCCCAGGAGAACCCGAAGGTCGCCGAGCTGAAGGAGAGGCTGATCAAGGCCTATCCGCGGCTATTCAGTGGCGTCGCCAACAAGAACCCTCCAGATCGTGGGAGGTTTGGTACAGCGAAGATCAAGCTGAAGCCGAACCCGAAGATCTATCGTCATCGGGAGTATCAACTTCAGGGCGATCGGGCCGAGGCCATGAAGAAGCTGTTGGCCGAGTTCATTGAGCGGGGATGGATCGAACCCTCCGACAGTGAGTGGGCCAGCCCAGCCTTCATCGTGCCCAAGAAGGAGAAGGGCGAGTGGAGGTTGGTGGTTGATTACAGAGGTTTGAACGAGCAGACCGAGCACGACTCGTACTCGCTTCCCCTGATCGACTCCATCCTCCAAAAACAGCAGAAAAAGCGGATTTTCACGGTGCTGGACCTGAAACACGGTTATCACCAGATGCCGCTACACCCGGACTCCAGGCCCTGCACAGCGATGTCGACGCCGCTGGGGCCCATGCAGTGGAAAGTGGTGCCTATGGGCGCCAAGAATGGCAACGCCGCTTTCCAGCGCATGATGGAGGACCTACTCGGTCCTGTCCGGGACTGTGCCGACCCCTTCGTGGATGACATCATCATCGGGTCCGGCACGGAGAACATGACTGAGGACGAGCTCATCGACGCGCATGAGGAGGATCTGCGCCGAGTGCTCAGCGAGTTGGACAAGCACAACATGGTGTGCAAGCCCACCAAAGCCTCACTCTTAGTGAAGGAAGTGGAGTTCGCGGGTCACGTGGTTGGTCACGGGCAACGCCGTCCCATGCCTGGGAAGCTGGCGTCCCTGCACCACTGGGAGAAGCCCCAGACCATCAGCGAACTCCGATCCTTCATGGGGTTCTGCAACTACTATTCGGGCTATGTCCGGATGTATGCAGAACTGTCGGGGCCGCTGCACAAGATGCTGCAAGTGGGCAAGTTCGATGGCCTGAAGGGGAGCAAGAAGAAGCTTGCCTGGACCCCTGAGGCTGAGGATGTGTTCAACAGCCTGAAGGAGCGACTCCTGGGGCAGTTGGGGCTGTTCCTGGTGGACCCGGACAAGGGATTCGTGCTACGGACAGACGCCTCGGACTATGCCGTGGGGGCAGTCCTCGAGCAGATCCGAGACGACGGGTCACATGTACCCGTGGCGTTCTGGAGTCAGATCCTGGCCGAGGGCCAACGCCGCACCTGGACCGCGAGGGAGAAGGAGACGTACGCCATTGTTTGTGCACTCAGGAAGTGGTCTGGCCACATCGGATTGCAACCGGTGGTGGTATGTACAGACCATCAGTCCTTGCAGAGCTGGCACAAGTAGCACGTCGACACCCCCTCGGGACCGGCGGCAAGGAGGGCCCGGTGGCACGAGACGTTCGCCCAGTTCGACCTCAGCGTCGTATACGTCCCGGGGAAGGACAACACTGTGGCGGATTGCCTCAGTCGGTGGGCCTACCCCGCGGGCAAGGCTTTGATGGACATATCCAGCCATGGAGACGCCGAGGAGACCGAGGAGGCCAAGCGCATCATCGAGATGGAGACGGTCATGGAGCAAGAGGGAGTCAAGTGCTTTGTGGTGATGGCAAACCGTACGGACCTGGCCAAGTTCCGGGGTGCCCGCGTCCAAGCTATTCGAGAGGAAACCCTCGAGCAATGGATGGTGGCCCCTGTAGAGCTAGTCAGCTCGGTGCTCACAGAGGACTGGTCGGATGACTACGCGGCATCCGAGCACTGGAGCAAGTACTGGAATGCCGTGAGCGCCCCGTCGGACGACGAGTGGCCCGAAGGCTTGACCGAGGACGGCGACAAGTTGTTCCTCAAGGACAAGCTGCTGGTGCCCGAGAACCGTGTGGAGGAGCTCATTGACCATTGGCACAACGCCCAGCTCATGCACCCTGGCCGAGACAAGATGCAGCAGGACCTGGAGTGGCGTTTCAAGTTCCCTCCGGGGTACTACGCCATCCTGGATAGGTACTGCAGCGACTGTGCCGTGTGTCGGGCCACGAAGAGCCCCAACCACTCCACAGCGGGCAACCCGGTGTACACGGCTATACCGGAGGCCCCTATGCGGTCCGTGGCCATGGATGTATTCGCCATGCCTGAGGTCACCGTAGAAGGAGAGACGTACGACTGTGTCATCCTGGCGGTGGATAGGCACAGTGGGTATATCGTGGCGGTCCCGGGCAAGAAATCCAAGAAGAAGGACAGGAAGGACAAGCATGGAGTGGGGCTGCAGGCCAAGACCGTCGCTAATGCCATGATCAGGCATTGGCTGACAGTTTTTGATGTCCCAGCTGTCATCTGCAGCGATCGGGGCAGTCAATTCGTGGGGACGTTGTTCAAGACGATGTGTAAGCACATGGGTATTCGGCACGCCAAGACCGTGGCGTACCACAGCCGGTTGAATGGCCGTGCTGGAGTGGCCGGGCGGCAGATGTTCGAGAAGTTCCGCCAGCTGCACATTGAGGAACCGGGCCGGAACTGGTATAATTCGCTGTGGAGAGTGCTCCAGGCGTATCACGACCCTCCGGGACCCACTGGACTGTCGCCCCATCGCATCCTGTTCCTACGGGATCGAGTGTCGCGCACTCTCCCGTGGATGAACCATGGCAAAGTGGCCCGGGATGCGAATGCCATGATGGCTGAGGCGGACGACACGGCGGCCAAGGTGTGTAAGGCACTACAGGACGAGCATGACAAGAGGGCCAAGTACTTCAAGCAGGGAAAAGTCCAGAAGTATGCTCTCCAAGACACCGTGTGGGTGGAGCGGCACCACAAGGATGTCCTGTCCAGGCATCGGCAGGCATCTTGGTATGTGCCGGGGGTAATCGTGCGGAAGGTCGGGCAGGATGTGTATGCGGTTCGTGTGGGGGATAACAAGATCCTGGACCGCAACCATACCCAGCTTCGTCCTCGAGCACCAGACCCCAGCGGACGTCCCGTCACCTTCGAGTTCACGGCCGGCGATGTGGACTCGGACGACGAGGGTGAGGACGACGATTTCACCGCGGAGAGGATCCTGGCGGACAAGTCGGACCCTGGGACGCCTGGGGGGAGGCTTTATAAAGTCCGATCGAAGGGATTCGCCGCCTCCAGAGATTCGTGGGAACCTCCGAGCAGTTTCGTGCCGAGGTATACCACGGTCTGGATGGACTACCTAAAGAAAAAGAATATTTCTTTGGATGTCAAGGACGTGTTGGTCCATTTGGTTGCTGCTGTAGCATCGTAATGGATCCCCCCTTGGCATTTTGTTTGTTTCTGTGAATGAGGAGACGGGTGAGGGCGTTCATCCGGGGATTTTTCAGCCTTGATTGGCCATATACCCCCTTCACTCGATCTCCACGTATATATTTCATCGTGGTATACGTATTTAGATCGATCGACGACGTTTTTCTATATTTGATCCCCTTGGTCCGTGTTGTAGATCAAGAGGAGACCGGATATGGCGTAGGGCGCTGAGTATCAGTGTCCTCACCCCTCCCTTGGGGCATGGGGGACGCCTACGACGTGTGTGGGGCCTCCATGTGTCCTTGGGACATGATGGGGGGGGGGTTGGAGCCCATTGGGGTCCTCCCGTCCTCTTTTCAATGACTTCCGAGCGGTAACAACGCTCTGAGAAGGGGGGTGAAGCCAGTTCGGACCCCCGTGGCCATTTTGGGGTCACTTGGGGTGTGTATCTATGTGCCGGCAAGCCGCCATTGGCTGATATCATACTCTCCCATCCACCTGACCTAACCCGATGTGATAGTGTGATAGGTTTGGCCATTCCGGCTATGAGCGGCCATATTCAGTACCGAGGTACCGCCAGCGGAGATTTATATATCGGAATATCAGGAATCAACAGGGTTTTATTATCATAATGTTTCCGTAATTTTTCAGCCTTTCGTTCTGATAGTCAATGTATCGGCGACTGTCAGTTGGCTCGCGATTTTGCGTTAACCGATTGGTTAACTGTTTTTTCCAGATATTTTGGCGGATATTCCGTTGAAGGGTCAGATTTCATCAGCAAAGGGTTCGTTGCTTCCGCAATTCTCTAAATAAGCACTCGAAATTTTAATCAGAATTTTTCGCGATGTCGAAATCGGATTTTCGACTTCGACATCGCCGCACTTGATTTGGACTTCTTCGAGTGGTCGTACTCCTTTCCCTATGCCCGAATCAGGTTTCCCTTATACTTGCCACCCATTTGACTTGGAGATATAAGGGAAATAAAAGCGAATCGTGGGACCACTTTGAAGGACCATATCTACGCGCGAGTGTGAGGAAAGAGAATAAGGAAGGTTGGGTTGCAAGCGCCTTAGTCTCAAGTTAATTTGAGAAGCATCAAACGCCTTTGGTGTGTACACATGCCCGTTGTAGCAAGGGATAATGGTCAAGGGGGTATAAAGTGATATATAACTCTTGGACCGTGCAACCGAATATTTTAATGCGACTTTCGAGTGTACCGCATGAGTGTTGGGGTTGCATAGCAAATTTTCATTGGGTTCCTACGTATTTTTAACGTGAAGTTATGTCCATGGAGGGGCATGGCATATCATGGTGGGAGCCACTTTTGAGGGTATTTGTTATATGCATGGTATATGTCTTGATATGCTCACGCCCATGTTATATATCTTCGTGTGGCCGAAGAGATGGGGAGCCATACGTGACAAGGGTCTTGCCCATGTCCCAATTGTGGAATTCAAAGCGCTAGACTAAGTCTACCGCATATGTATTGCTCATGGTATGTTTGGGAAAGAGATCCATGAGTGCACTCCCATTTTCATGGGGCATGTAGATATGGGTGGCGAAGGTATCTCCATGCGCCCGATTGGGGATCCAAGTGGGGGAATTGTTCGCAAATGGTTCCAATCATTTGTGTATTGAACCATGAGCGGATATCATGGGTGAGCATAGAGATATAGTATCATGACAACTTGGTATTTGGACATATTTTCATGTTTTTGACCTCATTTTATGCTCATTTTTGTGTTTTATGTGCTCAACTGGTCGGCTAACAGCAACGTGCCTAGAGATCAGTGAACTATGGTCTGTTGCTTATAAGTTGGCATATGCTTCGGTGTTGTACCTCACTATATGCCGGATCACGTGGTCACTTTGGCTTGGCGCACGAGGCCTCACAAAATTAGGTCTTAAACTCATGAGCTGACTTGTGAAGCATGCCATGTACATAACCGGAGGAGTTTCGGAGCCAATGATGGGATATGCTTGGGCATGGACTTTTGGTCTATACCACCCTTGCATATTACTTTCCGGTTTGACACATGCATGGAGCATATGAACATTTGCCATATGCATTTTTGAGTATATAATTGATTTTTGGGCATAATGGTGTGATTTGCCTGATTTTGCCATGTTGTGAGGTCATCTTCATGGGGCAGTTCTCCAAGCCCATTCGACTCCAAGTCCAACCAAGGTTATGTCAGGGTAGGGCATGGTCCTGAGTGCCACTCTGAGCCATGACACGCCACCTCCCCCTTCCGGCTAGGATTTAGAGGCTTGGGAGTGAACACATTTTTGGGGTTTATGTAGTGACTCGTGATACATGGCATTCAGCCAGCTCATTTGACCGGGTTCAGGGCAATATGTTGGTGAGTCAAGGGAAGGTCTTGAGTCCAGGGAATGATGGGTTTATGGCTGTGAAGGTGTACGTTTACCTCTTTCCCCAACTTTGCTTCATTTGTGTTCATATGCCAATTTCAGGGCTTTCTTCCTTGGTGCAATTCTTGTACATGCCCGCCACCGTGGGAATACCGGTGTGCTGAACGGAAGCCCGCAGCCTGATTTGAATTGTGAATTGGGTTATTGCTATACTTGTGGGATCTGGTTGCTGTTCAGGGTTGAAGGAGGATAACATTTTCTATATTTTTGGATTTGGACCCTGGATTTTGAGGATTTTGAGAAATGCAATCGTTGATCCGGAGCAAGTCAGCAGGGGTGACAGGCGGAAGGGGCACAGCGGGGGCCGGTCCTGGTAGGGACCTTCTTTACCACCCATTGAACAAGGCTTTCGGCCGGCAGAAAGGAACACCCTGAGCCCTCAACGAGCTCTTCTCCTCGGTACACCCCCTGCTCTCCCGCCCAGCTGAGGCCCCCAGAGGGCTGGGCGTCCTTCCGGGACGGCCACCTAGCCGCCCCCAGCAAATCCGACACAGATGCACCCCGCGGACCAACACGCCTACCGTGCAATCCTCAAGACGTGCCTCAGAGAGGCGCATCGCTGGCACGACGGTGCCCCGTCACCCCCAGGAAGACAGAGGGAGCCAACTGCCCCTGACGCCCGCAGGGCCAGGAAGGCAAAAACGGGCCAAGGAGGCAGCCGAAGCGCCCACCAACAGGGCGCCGTGCCCCAACCCGGACTCGTGCCAGCCCACACCGCACTGCCCGACTTCTAGGGCGCTGAAGCACACCGCCAACAACACCCTCCCCAGCGCCGACCGCCACCACCGTACTGCGGCACAATGGCCCCGCACCAGCACCACCCAGTACACACCACACAGGGACAGCCGCTCTCACAAGTCCACACCGCACAGGGACCGCCGCTCTCACAAGGCCAGGGAGCGTGGCACCTCAAGCAGCACCAACACGCCCCCGCCACCCCCGTCCTCAGCCTGCCAGTGCCCCAATAGCACAGCCACCCCTAGCAGCACCATCACCACCGCGCCACAGCACAACTAGGGCCCACAGGCCACCCGTCCCACACAGCCCAATGGACCACACAAGGCCATCATGTGCACCACGAACACACCTACCACCACCACCAGCCCATGCCACCAATCCCGCTAGTGACATGGTTCCACACGCAACGGACACACCCACAGCACCAAGTAAGAAAAAGTGCTTTTCCAATGCCTTGAGGCATACTCTAGCTGTATTAGAGATGCATTAAGCACTCTAGCATTTTATCTTACTATTGGCCTAACCAAAATGCACGCTAGGGGGCTCCGGCACCTCTTTTTGAGAGGTCCTGGGTTCAGTTCCCAGTCAGCCTAGCTAAGTAGGAAGATCCCATGTGACATGGCAGTGACCGCATTGCCACATGCCATGCCACCTCAGCACCTATGGGACCCAAAAACAAAGAGTGCACATCTCAAGATGGCACTGAGGAAGAGAGTGAGCCCTTGGGGCAGTTTTCCAATCAGTTTTTCTCAAACATGTAAAATATTTCATCCCGAGTTGCAATTTCTGCTAATTGCTGTGGTCTATTGTTGACAGTTTTCTTTATCTAACTCTTTGTGACTGCAGCCCTTCATGCTTTGATCCTGAATTTCTTCTACTTGCTTATCTCTGGCTTGGGTTATCCTGGATTGGTTGTATTTCAGCAAAAAAAACATTTTCCTCATCAAGAACAAGCAGCAGGAAACCTTACACCAGCAGCAAGCAGCAAGAGGCGCACAACAAACATACAGTGTTGAAATCACTATAAAACCTTCTGGTAGCAGAGGCAGACTGTCTCTGCCTACCGGCAGCAACCCGCGGTGCCGTACATCCAGTGCGCCGAGATCAGTCATATATAAACACCGACGTGAAGACGGCACCTGAGGCACCAGCAATGCCAGCACCTGGTGAACCTGGACCTGGACCTAGCGCTGTACCTTCGGACAGCGCTGTACCTTAAAACGCGACAGAAAATTTTTCGGGCTTGAATAGGTGAATAGTTAACGCCATAAGCACCATACCGAGCTTAGGAGTATAACACTGTGCCTCTCGCCCTCTAACACGCCCTATAGGTTATCGAAAAAAGCTTCGCGAGCGGCGCGTAAAAACCGAAAAATAGATTTCTAACACGCCACGCCCTCCGTCCCGCACTCTTTCTCTTTCTTTGTCCTTCTCCGTGTACCTCCCAACCCACCTTTGTGCCCATTAAGACACGCTTACTCTTGGGCGTCGCAACAAAAAAAGAGTCCACAAACCAAAGAGTGAGTAGCATATGCCGCCATACATGCATTAAGACACGCTTACTCTTGGGCGTCGCAAAGAACAAAAAGTCCAAGACATAAAGAATAAGTAGCATGACATGAATGCATTAAACAAACACGCCTACTCTTGGGCGTCGCAAAATACAAAGAGTCCGCAAACCAACGATTAAGTAGCATATGCCGCCATGCAGGCATTAAGACACGCTTACTCTTGGGCGTCGCACGACGCAAAGAGTCCATGACATAAAGAATAAGTAGCATGTGATGAATGCATTAAACAAACACGCCTGCTCTTGGGCGTCGCAAAATGCAAAGAGTCCACAAACCAACGAGTAAATAGCATACACCGCCATGCATGCATTAAGACACGCTTACTCTTGGGCATCGCCCAAACCAAAGAGTCCAGGACAGGAAGAATAAGTAAGACACCATAGGATGCCGGACGCCTTGATGGCCGGGATGCCAGTGGCCAGTTTGCTGCGGCGTTCCCCACGGTGTCTAGTCATGTGTAAACAAAAACAAAAAGTCCGCAACGTCGCTGCAACGGTATGGTGCACGCGAGCACGCGCCCACGCCCACACTGCACACACCACGCAGCACACCGAGCACGCACACCGGTGAACAGGAGCCACGTGGCCCAGGACACCGCAAACAACACACAACACACCGAACAAGCACACAACACGTCGGTGAACGGGAGCCACGGGGCCCAAGATACCGAACACGCGACACAACACACACCACGCGGGCACACCGGTGAACAGGAGCTAAGTGGCCCGGGACACCGCACACACCACGCAACACACAACACAGGCGCACCGGTGAACGGGAGCCAAGAGGCCCAGGTAACCAAGCACACAACACCGCACACCGAGCGCGCACACCGGTGAACAGGAGCCACGAGGCCCAAGACACCGCACACACCACACAACACACTGCACAAGCACACCGGTGAACCGGAGCCAAGCGGCCCAGGACACCGCCCACACAACACCACACACCGTGCGTGCGCAAGGGTGAACAGGGGCCGGGAGGCCCAGGACACCGCACACGCAACACCGCACACCGGACACCACGCACAAGGCAACACACGGCGCCACCGGAGAACACGAACCAAGTGTCCCAGGACACCACACACACAACACAACACACACCACACGAGCACACCAGCACAAAAGGGGTAAAAGGCCCAGGAGACCACACACACGACACCGCACACAGAGCGGGCACGCCGGAGGACAGGAGCCAAGAAGCCCAGAACACGGCACAAACGACACAACACAACGAGCACGCGCACCAGAGAACAGGAGCCAAGAGGCCCAGGACACCGCACACAAAAAACCGCACACAAAGCGTGCACACCGGTGAACCGGAGCCAAGGGGCCAAGGACGCCGTACACACGACACAACACACCGGAGGAGGCACAAAGGTGAACAGGAGGCAAGCGGCCCAGAACACCGCGCACACAACACCACACACAGAGCGTGCGCACCGGTGAACAGGAGCCAGGAGGCCCAGGACACCGTACCCGCATCACCACACACAGGGTGTACACACCGGTGAACAGGAGCCAGGAGGCTCAGGACGCCGTACACGCAACACCACACACAGAGCGTGCACACCGGTGCACAGGAGCCAGGAGGCCCAAGACACCGTACAGGCAACACCACACACAGAGCGTGCACACCAGTGGACGGGAGCCACCAGGTCCAGGACGCCGTACACGCAACACCACACACAGAGCGTGCACACCGGTGAACAGGAGCCAGGAGGCCCAGGACACCGTGCACACAACACCACACACAGAGCGTGCACACTGGTGAACAGGATCCAGGAGGCCCAGGACGCCGTACACGCAACACCACACACAGAGCGTGCACACCAGTGAACAGGAGCCAGGACGCCCAGGACAACGTACACGCAATACCACACACAGAGCCTGCACACCGGTAAACAGGAGCCAGGAGGCCCAGGACGCCGTACACGCAACACCACACACAGAGCGTGCATACCAGTGAACAGGAGCCAGGAGGCCCGGGACACCGTGCACACAACACCACACACAGAGCGTGCGCACCGGTGACCAGGAGCCAGGAGGCCCAGGACACCGTACACGCATCACCACACACAGAGTGTACACACCGGTGAACAGGAGCCAGGAGGCTCAGGACGCCGTACACGCAACACCACACACAGAGCGTGCACACCGGTGCACAGGAGCCAGGAGGCGCAAGACACCGTACACGCAACACCACACACAGAGCGTGCACACCGGTGAACAGGAGCCACCAGGTCCAGGACGCCGTACACGCAACACCACACACAGAGCGTGCACACCGGTGAACAGGAGCCAGGAGGCCCAGGACACCGTGCACACAACACCACACACAGAGCGTGCACACCGGTGAACAGGATCCAGGAGGCCCAGGACGCCGTACACGCAACACCACACACAGAGCGTGCACACCAGTGAACAGGAGCCAGGACGCCCAGGACACCGTACACGCAACACCACACACAGAGCGTGCACACCGGTAAACAGGAGCCAGGAGGCCGAGGATGCCGTACACGCAACACCACACACAGAGCGTGCATACCGGTGAACAGGAGCCAGGAGGCCCGGGACACAGTGCACACAATACCACACACAGAGCGTGCACACCGGTGAACAGGATCCAGGAGGCCCAGGACGCCGTACACGCAACACCACACACAGAGCGTGCATACCGGTGAACAGGAGCCAGGAGGCCCGGGACACCGTGCACACAACACCACACACAGAGCGTGCGCACCGGTGAACAGGAGCCAGGAGGCCAAGGACACCGTACACGCATCACCACACACAGAGTGTACACCCCGGTGAACAGGAGCTAGGAGGCTCAGGACGCCGTACACGCAACACCACACACAGAGCGTGCACACCAGTGCACAGGAGCCAGGAGGCCCAAGACACCGTACACGCAACACCACACACAGAGCGTGCACACCGGTGAACAGGAGCCACCAGGTCCAGGACGCCGTACACGCAACACCACACACAGAGCGTGCACACCGGTGAACAGGAGCAAGGAGGCCCAGGCCACCGTGCACACAACACCACACACAGAGCGTGCACACCGCCGAACAGGATCCAGGAGGCCCAGGACGCCGTACACGCAACACCACACACAGAGCGTGCACACCAGTGAACAGGAGCCAGGACGCCCAGGACACCGTACACGCAACACCACACACAGAGCGTGCGGACCGGTAACCAGGAGCCAGGAGGCCCAGGACGCCGTACACGCAACACCACACACAGAGCGTGCATACCGGTGAACAGGAGCCAGGAGGCCCGGGACACAGTGCACACAATACCAGACACAGAGCGTGCACACCGGTGAACAGGAGCCAGGAGGCCCAGGACGCCGTACACGCAACACCACACACAGTGCGAGCACACCAGTGAACAGGAGCCAGGAGGCCCAGGACACCGTACACGCAACACCACGCACAGAGCGTGCACACCGGTGAACAGGAGCCAGGAGGCCCAGGACGCCGTACACGCAACACCACACACAGTGCGTGCACACCAGTGAACAGGAGCCAGGAGGCCCAGGACACCGTACACGCAACACCACACACAGAGCGTGCACACCGGTGAACAGGAGCCAGGAGGCCCAGGACGCCGTACACGCAACACCACACACAGAGCGTGCACACTGGTGAACAGGAGCCAGGAGGCCCAGGACACCGTACACGCAACACTACGCACAGAGCGTGCACACCGGTGAACGAGAGCCAGGAGGCCCAGGACGCCGTACAAGCAACACCACACACAGAGCGTGCACACCAGTGGACAGGAGCCACCAGGTCCAGGACGCCGTACACGCAACACCACACACAGAGCGTGCACACCGGTGAACAGGAGCCAGGAGGCCCAGGACACCGTGCACACAACACCACACACAGAGCGTGCACACTGGTGAACAGGATCCAGGAGGCCCAGGACGCCGTACACGCAACACCACACACAGAGCGTGCACACCAGTGAACAGGAGCCAGGACGCCCAGGACAACGTACACGCAACACCACACACAGAGCCTGCACACCGGTAAACAGGAGCCAGGAGGCCCAGGACGCCGTACACGCAACACCACACACAGAGCGTGCATACCAGTGAACAGGAGCCAGGAGGCCCGGGACACCGTGCACACAACACCACACACAGAGCGTGCGCACCGGTGACCAGGAGCCAGGAGGCCCAGGACACCGTACACGCATCACCACACACAGAGTGTACACACCGGTGAACAGGAGCCAGGAGGCTCAGGACGCCGTACACGCAACACCACACACAGAGCGTGCACACCGGTGCACAGGAGCCAGGAGGCGCAAGACACCGTACACGCAACACCACACACAGAGCGTGCACACCGGTGAACAGGAGCCACCAGGTCCAGGACGCCGTACACGCAACACCACACACAGAGCGTGCACACCGGTGAACAGGAGCCAGGAGGCCCAGGACACCGTGCACACAACACCACACACAGAGCGTGCACACCGGTGAACAGGATCCAGGAGGCCCAGGACGCCGTACACGCAACACCACACACAGAGCGTGCACACCAGTGAACAGGAGCCAGGACGCCCAGGACACCGTACACGCAACACCACACACAGAGCGTGCACACCGGTAAACAGGAGCCAGGAGGCCGAGGATGCCGTACACGCAACACCACACACAGAGCGTGCATACCGGTGAACAGGAGCCAGGAGGCCCGGGACACAGTGCACACAATACCACACACAGAGCGTGCACACCGGTGAACAGGATCCAGGAGGCCCAGGACGCCGTACACGCAACACCACACACAGAGCGTGCATACCGGTGAACAGGAGCCAGGAGGCCCGGGACACCGTGCACACAACACCACACAGAAGGAGCGTGCGCACCGGTGAACAGGAGCCAGGAGGCCAAGGACACCGTACACGCATCACCACACACAGAGTGTACACCCCGGTGAACAGGAGCCAGGAGGCTCAGGACGCCGTACACGCAACACCACACACAGAGCGTGCACACCAGTGCACAGGAGCCAGGAGGCCCAAGACACCGTACACGCAACACCACACACAGAGCGTGCACACCGGTGAACAGGAGCCACCAGGTCCAGGACGCCGTACACGCAACACCACACACAGAGCGTGCACACCGGTGAACAGGAGCAAGGAGGCCCAGGCCACCGTGCACACAACACCACACACAGAGCGTGCACACCGCCGAACAGGATCCAGGAGGCCCAGGACGCCGTACACGCAACACCACACACAGAGCGTGCACACCAGTGAACAGGAGCGAGGACGCCAAGGACACCGTACACGCAACACCACACACAGAGCGTGCGGACCGGTAACCAGGAGCCAGGAGGCCCAGGACGCCGTACACGCAACACCACACACAGAGCGTGCATACCGGTGAACAGGAGCCAGGAGGCCCGGGACACAGTGCACACAATACCACACACAGAGCGTGCACACCGGTGAACAGGAGCCAGGAGGCCCAGGACGCCGTACACGCAACACCACACACAGTGCGAGCACACCAGTGAACAGGAGCCAGGAGGCCCAGGACACCGTACACGCAACACCACGCACAGAGCGTGCACACCGATGAACAGGAGCCAGGAGGCCCAGGACGCCGTACACGCAACACCACACACAGTGCGTGCACACCAGTGAACAGGAGCCAGGAGGCCCAGGACACCGTACACGCAACACCACACACAGAGCGTGCACACCGGTGAACAGGAGCCAGGAGGCCCAGGACGCCGTACACGCAACACCACACACAGAGCGTGCACACTGGTGAACAGGAGCCAGGAGGCCCAGGACACCGTACACGCAACACCACGCACAGAGCGTGCACACCGGTGAACGAGAGCCAGGAGGCCCAGGACGCCGTACACGCAACATCACACACAGAGCGCGCACACCGGTGAACAGGAGCCAGGAGGCCCAGGACACCGTTCACGCAACACCACACACAGAGCGTGCACACCGGTGAACAGGAGCCAGGAGGCCCAGGACACCGTACACGCAACACCACGCACAGAGCGTGCACACCGGTGAAAAGGAGCCAGGAGGCCCAGGACGCCGTACACGCAACACCACACACAGAGCGTGCACACCGGTGAACAGGAGCCAGGAGGCCCAGGACACCGTACACGCAACGCCACACACAGAGCTGGAAAAACCGGTGAACATGAGCCAGGAGGCCCAGGACACGGTACACGCAACAGCACACACAGAGCCCGCACACCGGTGAACAGGAGTCAGGAGGTCCAGGACACCGTACACGCAACACCACACACAGAGCGCGCACACCGGTGAACAGGAGCCACCAGTCCAGGACGCCGTACACGCAACACCACACACAGAGCGTGCACACCGGTGAACAGGAGCCAGGAGGCCCAGGACACCCTACACACAACACCACACACAGAGCGTGCACACCGGTGAACAGAAGCAAGGGGGCCCAGGACACCGTACACGCAACACCACACACAGAGCGTGCACATCGTTGAACAGGAGCCAGGAGGCCCAGGACACCATACACGCAACACCAGACACAGAGCGTGCACACCGGTGAACAGGAGCCAGGAGGCCCAGGACACCGTACATGCAACACCACACACAGAGCGTGCACACCGGTGAACAGGAGCCAAGCGGCCCAGGACACCGCACACGCAACACCACACACAGGGCATGCACGCTGGTGAACAGGAGCCAGGAGGCCCAGGACACCGTACACGCGGCACGGCACACCACATGAGCAACCCGCCCCCAAAACGAACCCAGCCCACGCTGCCCTGCAGGAAAGAAACACCATGTCAGACAACCAAGACCAACTGTCCAGCCAAGGCCAACCCACCGGGTACGAAGAGGGTAGGCAGGCAGGGCAGGCCGGCGACAAGGGACAGAGGGACAAGGCGGGGAAGGCGAGGGAAGAGGAACCAACCCCCCCCCCCCCCACAACGTGCAGACACCCCACTGCCGCGCACCAGGCCGCAGCCGGGCGCCAACAGGGCCCGCCATGGAGCCAAACTGGCCCGCCAGAGAGAGGGTGTAACCCACGCCTGCGCAACAGCACGCCCAGTAAAGGTGCGCACGCCACACGCAGGCCAAGCAGGGCACACACGCAGCAGCGCACGCCAGCACGCACCACGGCACAAAACACGATACCACCACGGCAAACACCCACGCCCGACGACGAACGAGCCGCCAAGAGCAAGTCCAAGCCCCGCAGTCCCCACAGCGCAACAGCTGCCGTCCGGATGGATGTGTGTGCGCCCGGCAGGGTACCCAACCCCTGCCGGCTACGAAACAGCCACCGTCCGGACGGACGTGTGTGCGCCCGGCAGTGAACCCAGCCTCTGCCGGCTACGAACCAGCCGCCATCCGGATGGACGTGTGTGCGCCCGGCAGTGAACCCAGCCCCTGCCGGCTAAGAAACAGCCGCCGTCCGGATGGACGTGTGTGCGCCCGGCAGTGAACCCAGCCCCTGCCGGCTACAAAACAGCCGCCGTACGGATGGACGTGTGTGCGCCCGGCAGTGAACCCAGCCCCTGCCGGCTACAAAACAGCCGCCGTACGGATGGACGTGTGTGCGCCCGGCAGCGAACCCAGCCCCTGCCGGCTACGAAACAGCCGCCGTCAGGACGGATGTGGGCGCGCCCGGCAGTGAACCCAGCCCCTGCCGGCTAAAAAACAGCCGCCGTCCGGAGGGACGTGTGTGCGCCCGGCAGTGAACCCAGCCCCTGCCGGCTACGGAACAGCTGCCGTCCGGAGGGACGCGTGAGCACCCGGCGGGCACGCACTGCCTGCCGGACGGGCTACCTGACCACCGGGCCCGCGCCAGCCGGAGGGGTGAGTGCTCAGTTATCGCAAACCACACGCCCAACGGTACCACACCCAACACCACCCGCAATGACACACCATCACCACCACCATACACGCCTGGCCGCCATCACACACCCAAGGCCCATCATCAGGGCCGCCCACCAACACCACGACCACCAAGCAGTCCAGCCACAAGCACTACCACCACCCAGCCCACACAGGCCCGACCACACCCCCCACCAGCCGGCTACACACGTCAGGGAACCCACCACAGCCGCCCTCACTGTCATCAGAGTCGCCAGCGGCGCCACCACCCGTAGCATCACCCACAACACCCCCCCCCGCCATGAACGCCGCTTGTGTCACCATCACCCGTGACAACGCCTACAACACCCATCGCCGTCGCCTCCACCAGCGACGCCGCCACCCGCTGTACTCCTCGCCGTCGGCGCCACCGGCGTCCCCATCGCCCGTTGCACCACATGCAACACCCTCGCCACCGGCACCATCAGCCTCGCAAACGCCCGTCACCCGCAACCCCCTCCCCCACCGTCGGCATCACCAACAACACCATCACCCGATCCACCACCTGCGGCACCAACGCCACCATCGCCCGTTGCACCAACGGCAACCCCCCCTCCAGCCCCCCACCACCCATTCCCAGCGTGTCACCTACGGCACACACCGGCCTCACCGTCACCCGGTGCGTCGCCTGCGTCACGCTCACCATCGGCACCACCGACAACACCACCGCCCGGGGCACCCCCAGCACCACCCTACGCAAGGACAGTACCAGCGGCGCCACCAGCCGTCACACCACCTGCAACACCCACATCAACATCGCCACCACCCATGACATCACCCGCAGCGCCCTCACCATCAACGTCACCTGCAGCACCCTCACCGCCTACATCACCCGTTACGCCACCACCCAGTGCACCACCTACAGCGACCACCGGAGCCGCAGGCCCCCCCCCAGCGCCCGGCCCGTCACCTATGACACCATCAGCGTCACCAACCCCGTCGCCGCCCGGCGCATCACCTGAAGCACCCGCGTCAACAACACCAACCCGTTTCGGCGCCTACAGCGACCCCCCCGTAAGCGTCACCAGCATCTCCTCCACCCATTGCATGGCCCACAGTGCCCGAGCCCAACCCACCCCGCCTTCAGCGCACACATACCGGACACCCACACAAACCAGCCACGCCCACACTGCCCACCACCCCATCAGCCCACGCCATGAACACACCCACACGCACGCCCGCCCCCGGCCACGCCACCCAGGCACTACCCAAGAGCCGCAACAACCCACGCAAGCGCCACGCCACCACTGCCGCCAACCACCCGCCATCAGCACCCCCCGGACCGGCGCCCTGGTAACCGGAAGCCTTCCGGCCGGCGCACACACAGGGAACCCAGAGCCCGACAGCCACCCGACCCCCGTCCCCCACGACACCCACGCCCACACCAGCACCGGAACCGGCACACACCCACACCCACGCACAGCACCAAAAAGGCAGAGGAAGAGACCGCGGGGAGAGCAGAAGGCAAGCACGCAGGCCCACACACGCGCGCCCCGCCCCCAAGCCAACCGGACCCCGCATGTCCCCCACCCTCCCAGGAACCGTCAAGCCCAAGACCACCCCCCAGGCACCACCACAACAGACCACCATGAGAAGCCGCCGAGGACGACAAACGACGAACCGCCACCAACCACACGGACGACACCGACACAAGCCCCACCCCCACAACCCACCGCACCCCCCCCTGCGGCGCACCAACACACAATGGTGCCCCCATGGATGAGGTACACCCCAAAAACCCCCTTCAGCCAGCCGACCAGAGACCACCATGGGACGCACCAACGGGACACCGCGGAAGACCCACCCACAGTGAAGCCCCGACACCCGCTACCAGGCGGCAGCCTACCACAGGCTCACCCCACACCCGAGCACATACCCCCCCCCCCACCGTGGAAACGATACACCCCAGCCACACACCGCCACTCACCACCCGCGGGCGCCGCACCGGGGCCACAAAACGCCCAAGATGCCGGGACCGACCAACCCGCGGACCCCGCAAACGCAATAGCCCGCGCGTGGCCCATACACGGCGCTCCCCACAACGGTGGGCCGACACCCCAGAGCACCACACGACCACATCCCCCTGGTTGCGACACCCCAGTCCCACACACTCCGCCCAAGGGGACCCCAGGCCCCACGCCACACCGACCCCGCACGGCCCACGTACTGACACACGCCAGGAGGACGAGCAAGAGACCGCGCGGGGCTGCCCCACGACGCCAGAGGACCAGCCACGGGCAACAACCCGCCCAACCGGACCTGGACACGGTGCCCCCCCCCCCCCCCCACTGGGAAGGCCACCACGCAACCCAGCACCACCATACCACACCGCACCCCCCTCCCCCACCCGGGGACAAGGGACACCACAGCCCACCAACACAGGAACGAAGCCGCGCACCGCCAACTCCGCACCCCACCCCACCGGCACCACCCCTGGAAACCCCGCAGACCTCACGCCAGCTCGACGGCCCGCACCCACAAATACCTGCAACATGCAGCAAACCTGCCAAAAAACAGACCAAGCGCACCTCCTCAAACTCCTGTTCTACCAACCATGAGAACCTACCCCGTGACATACCAACACGGAACCCCCACCACGCCTACACACCATCCACCGAGCACAACACTGGCACGGCACACACGGGCACCACAGGCACCGCACACACGCCCACCAGCGTGCGCGCGCCACCAGCCCCCATCCCCCCACGCCACCGTCCGTCCACAGGTACCACCATCCGCCAGCCACCGCATGTCCCCTCCGCGTACGCCAGCGGCTACCACAGACGGCCCTGCCCTGCAACCCAGACCACTGGGTCTGCCTGAGAGCTGCGCACCGCCTCACCCACTGCCCCCACTGCGGGGACCTCAACCCCCCCCACCGCGAGCGGCCCGCGGCCCCAGCCGCACCCCCCCCCGCCAGCCACCCCAGCTTCTTCGGGCCACTCACCGACACCCTCAGGGACCACCTCGGAGGGTACTACGTGGCAGACGCGGCGGACCACGCATGGACCATAGCCGTGGCCACGGGCAGCACACCCCTGCCCCCCCACAGCCCACCCTTACGCCACAGCGGGGGCGGCTTGAACGTCGCGGCCCGCCACATCCTCCTCACCCCATACCTACACCACCGTGACCTACACCTCCCAGACCCACAACTCCCGGCCCCCCAAGCAGCAGCCCTGACGCCAGAAGCGTGGGCGGACACGGCACCAGAGGAGATAGCAGCCTACCTCCGCATCACTTGCCGCCAGTTCAACAGCGCCCTCGGCCGACGGAAAGGAACACCTTACCCACTCGCCGCACTCCTCTACCCGGCACACCACCCCCACCCTGCAGACCTGAAGCCCCCGGAAGGGCTGGGCTTCCTTTCAGGAGGCCCACCTGGCCGCCCCCGACGGGGCCACCGCCACACGGATGGGCCTCACAGACCAACGCACATACGTCAGAGGCCTCGAGACGCGCCTCCGAGAGGCACACCGCTGGCACGCCCGCTCCCCGTCGCCCCCACGGGGACAGGGGGGTTCACCCGCCCCCAACACCCACCAGGCCAAGAAGACCAAGACAGGTCAGGGGGCCCGCCAGCGCGCCCGCCAGCAGGGGCGGCGCCCCGACCAGGGCCCGGGTCCAGGCACACCGCACCACCCCACGGCCAGACCCCGAGGGGCACACCAACAGCACCACCCCCGCCAGCGCCCACCACCACCAGCGTACCGCAGCACTCAAACCCGGCAGCCCAGTCAGCCACCACCGCCCGCACACGTCCACACCATGCCAGGACCACCATACGCGCAGGGCCAGGGGACATGGCACCACCAACACCACCACCACGCCCCCGTCCCTCCCAACCTCTACCCCCTGATGCCCCCATGCTACAGCGACCCCCACCAGCTGCATCCCAACCACGCCCCGGCACAACCAGGCCCCACGAACCAACCACCCGACATGGCACACATCACCGCACCACACCATCACCTATTCCACCAGCAGCACCTACCACCACGCCCACCAACGCCGGGGTACCACACACAACCAGCACACCCTGAACACCACCACCACGCGGTCCAGCACAATCCGCGGCCCCCACTACACGGACCCACGACACACTAGCCACGGTACACCCCCATGGACCCGCGGGGAGCCGCGCACGCACACCAGCAACACCAGGACCTAGTAGAAGCGCCCCACCACCACAAGCAGCCTCCCCACCCACACCCCATACCAGCGAGCACCATCCACCAGCAGCCACACATTACATACGGACCACAGCCCCAACCGGACGCCCATTCGGCTGCCTCCCACCAACACCTCGGCACCAGAACGAGTCAAGAACCGCAAGGACCGCACGCTGCACACACGCAACACCCACACGACCCACAGGGACGCCCAGACCCCCAGCCAGCAAAACACCCACCCCCGCCCCCCCCACCACAAGCAGTGCCACCCCCACACCACCCCCCCCCGCCCCCCCCCCCCGAGACCAGGCCACGGACGCAACACGCGGCAGCCAGCACCAGCCAATTGACGTCGATGCCCCCGCCGACACACGCCACCGCGAATCCCCCGTCCCGCGACCGCCACAAGAAACCCCATCACCGGACCCAACACGCGACAACGACGACCACCCACCCCCACCCACACCAACCCCCCACTCACACCCCGCACCACCAGTCGCCGCACCGGCCGAACCCTACGCCCTACACAACCCCGCAGCGGTACGGCAGCACCTCCGGGGACTCGGGGACCCGGACGTGCTGTGCCTCTGCACCTCCGGCACCACCCAGCGCATCCGGGCGACCACCCTGATCCAGGCAGCCACCTTGGAGGAAGGCGTCCGAGACTTCCTCTTCGACACCTTCCTCCACGTCGCCCGACGGAACCGCCCCCCACGCGCCACCCCAGACAGCGAGAGCCCGCCCCCCGCGGGGAGCCGGATCTGGGTGCCCCCCATCGACTGGGGGCGACACCTAGTCGCACACCCCGTGCCGGAGCGGGACAGCACCCAGGGCCGCACCCGCTACCGCGAGCCCAACATGGCCACCCCCCACACAGCGCCACCCCCGACAACACCAAAGAGTGGGAGCGGGAAACATGGGTAGCCCGGATGGCCTCCCTGAGCAACTTCCAGCACCACGTCCCGGGGGACATCCCCACCCCCGACGACCGGCAGCCAGCCCCCTCCACGTACATGACTCTCATGTACAATCTGCACTACACCCTCTCCATCACCCACTACCACGCACCAACTGACCACTTGGTGGTGCACGGCACCGACTCCCCCCTCCCCGCCGACTACGCCCCCCCCCCACACAACGCAGGCCTCGACACGTACGCCAGGGGGGACGAGCAGGACGACCCCCACATCTGGGGCACGTGGGAACGCAAATCCTTGGACACGCTGCTCTCCATCCGCAGCGGCAGCCAGCGCTTTGGTAGGGCGATGTATTGCCTCGCCAAGTGGACCCAACAGACCTGGGGGATCCCCACGGACCGGTGGCGGTGGAGGGTCACGCTGCGCCCCAAGCAGAGGGAAGCCCCCCCGAACCGCAGGGGACCCAGCCCCCCAAGCCCCACCAACCTACAGCTCTGCCCATACATGGTGGCAGCCCGCCTCATGGCGCTGCTGTGGCCGGGCCCAGACACCCCCACCCACAACTACCCCCACCTAACAGAGGAGGACATGCCCGGCATCCAGCGATGCTTCTTCCGCACCCTCGACTACCTCCAGCAAACACACCCGCACGTCCTGGAGCAGATATGGCCATCCCCCGGGTAACCCACGTGCCCGCACAGCCGAGACAACGCCGCCACACCAGCACCAGCACGCACGGGTCACCAGGGAAAACGCGCGCACACGCCTGGTGCCCGAACCCGCACCCTCGTTCTCGCTACTTGCAGGACCCAGCATCCCACGCCCGCCCCCGAAGCCCAGGACCCTCTGCCGTCTCCCACAGCCCTCTCCTCTGCCTCTGACACCACAACCTCCACCACCACGACGACCTCATCCACCACCACCACCACGTCCTCATCCAGCACTCCACCCCCCAAGCCGCGGGGGAAACCTCATTAACGGGCCCCCAAACCCGTCCCGACCGCGAGCAACCCCGCCGCCGCCAAGGCCCACGCCCCGACGAGGCCCGCACCCGCGACCCAGCCAAAACTCAAGACCGCCGCCAAACAGCCACCCAAACCCGTCAGTGCGCCTCGACCGCAACCCGCAGCCAAGCCCAAACCCAAGTCCAAACCCGGCGCCACGACGGCAGCGCGAGCCCGACCCCCCGAGGACGTCCTCTATAACATTCGGCCCCAGCCATCCCAGGCCCGGAGGCAGCAGCACCCGGCACGGCGCCCCCCCACAGTCACAGACGCCGCCGCCACCAACTTCATAGCGGAGCGCGCCGCGGCCGAAGCACAACGCACCTCGTCCCGCCACCTCTCAAAGCCCGCACCCCAGGCCCACGGACTGCCCCCGACCAGGCCACAACGATGCCAGGGTCGACCAGCAGCGTCCCCGCCCCCCTACCAACCCTCAATGACAGCCCACATACAGCGCATGCCCCGCTACTGCCGCCGCCGCGAGTCCCCGCCCAACCCCGAGGCGGAGACCGTGCGCGCACACGCGCAGGTCCACATCCGCGCGCGCCCCCGCTCCCCGCGCACCCCCACGGCACAGGACTACGAGGAATCCCCCAGGCCCGCCAAGGCCACCGGTCCCCACGACCCAGTCACACCCACCCACGCCCACTCCTCTGCCCAAGACCGCGGCCCCGCCCAGGGACAGTGGTGGCTGCGCTGGACCCACACGCAGCTCTGGGAGCTGCGAAAGTGGGCCCGGGGAGAGCCCTCCCTCGAGGGCCTGGTCCACCGGCCCCGCAAGGGGTCGGTGGAGAACTGCCGCCTACGGCCAGCGGGGGGGTGGATGCCGCAGGCCGCATGGGAAGCCATGCTGGCAGATGCGCTCCACCCCCTGGGAGTCCGACGCCGCAACCTCCCCGCGCCCCAGGACCACCTGTATGTCCTCAGGTGCCTACGGGAGACCCTCCAGGAGACACAGCGAGACGGCATCCGCCTGTGGGACATCACCCAAAGCCCAGCCCCGCACACACACACCCCCTCACCAGCCGGCAAGCGTCAGCGCACCGACACGGGTGGCACCCACAGCACCCCAGGAGCCATGCGCACCACACAACACGACGCGCCTGACCCCCCGGCCAGCGGCGCCGCCACCTAACCCCGTTACCCAGAAAACCACCACCACGGGGCGCCACGCCAAGCCCCGCCCAGAAGTCACCAAACGAACCGGACGCCGAAGGACGCCAACAAACACGACAACGGGCACCACTACGCCCAAAGGCACTGAACCCAGGCCCGCTACCGTCGCAACCCGAGCCACCCCCCCAAACCGCTAACCCTTGACTCCTAACCAGGCCCGCCGGGGAAACAACGTAACCACAGCCCACACCCACAGCCCACACAGCCGCCTAACCAGCCGACTCCAGAAGCAAAGACCCACCCTGGCCCATACCCGTGTACATCAGGGCGCGCGAGCCGCACCCCTGGGGCGCGACCGCCGCCACAGCAGCGACGACACGCGCCAGAGGACACAACACTAATGCACCGCCGCACCAGCTGCCCGTGCCCGTGCCTGCAGTGTACGCGCGCCCCTGTTTTTTTTTTATCAAGAAAAAAAAAAGGACGAAAATTAGGGGGGGAGGAAGAGGGACGCAACCACCAATGGCACACGCACACCGCACACAGCGCGCACACTGGTAAACGGGCGCGACGAGGGCCAGGACACCGCACAGGCGCGTGCACCAAGGGCAACAAAAGGACGAGACACCACAGCCTGGCACACCGGTGAACAAGAGCCAACAGGCCCGGGACACCGCGCACGCAAAGCAACACACCGAGCGAGCGCACCGGTGAGTGGGGGCCAAGGGGCCCAGGACGCCACACACGCAACACAACACACCGAGCTAACACACCGGTGAACAGGAGCCAAGTGGCCCAGGACACCGCACACGCAAAACAACTCACCGAGCGGGCACACCGGTGAACAAGAGCCAAGTGGCCCAGGACACCGCACAGGCAACACAACAAACCGAGCGGGCACACCAGTGAACAGGAGCCAAGTCGCCCAGGACACCACACACGCAAAGCAACACACCGAGCGGGCGCACCGGTGAATAGGAGCCAAGTGGCCCGGGACACCGCACACGCAACACAACACACCCAGCGGGCGCACCGGTGAACAGGAGCCAAGTGGCCCGGGACACCGCACACGCAACACAACACACCGAGCGGGCGCACCGGTGAACAGGAGCCAAGTGGCCTGGGACACGGCACACGCAACACAACACACCCAGCGGGCGCACCGGTGAACGGGAGCGGAGTGGCCCAGGACACCGCACACGCAACACAACACACCGAGCGAGCACATCGGTGAACAGGAGCCAAGTGGCCCAGGACACCGCAGACGCAACACAACAAACCGCGCGGGCACACCGGTGAACAGGAGCCAAGCGGTACAGGACACTGCACACACGTAGGGCGGCCGAGGGACAGGAAAGAACCAACACCCCATGGGTCGGATGCACTGGGGCGACCCAGCCGACCCACCGGGCCAGTGGCAGGAGCGGTACTCCAAGGCCACTGGTCCGAGCCCGGCCAGGCTGCATCGGGGACCATGGCAAACGTCACCCGGAGCCATGGAAGCAACCGGTGACAGGCGAGCCGGTACACAGTCCAGGAGGGGGTCGCCTGCCAAGCAGAGTGGCCCCGCAACTCAAGCCACAAGAGTGAGGCGGTCGTACCGTAGACTAGCGGGTGCAATACCCCTTGTGGTGAGAGACACTCCACACGGCTGGGCAGCCCCAAGAGCTGCCACCCAAAGGAGGGGGCATGTGGCCCTACCCATGGACACATGTGGGGACACCCTCCCACCTGGGACAAATGGACCGGGTGGCCGCGACAATCCCCTCCCAAGCACATGCGGGAGCGGCTCAAGAGGCACCTGACATAGGGCAGTGGGAGGAACAGGACGTCCCTTTGGTAAGACCTTCCTCCTGCAATGTCAAAGGAGGCATCCCGAGCTCCCGAAGATACCTACCTACCTACCTGTACCTTCGGAGCCCTTACATGGGCCAGTGCACGTGGCGGGGGATTTGATGGAAGGACTTCAGTTGGCCTTCCGGGCCCTCTCAGTCGAGGAGGTGGACACCCATCCTGTGAAGAGAAAGAGAGAGAGCGAGAAGGATGCTGGGGAAAGCATAGCAGACGAAGGGGCAGACCAAGGGCACGACCCGACGAATGATCCTACCTTCCAAGGCGCACCAAGCGCTTCTGGCCTCCACGCATCACCCTCTCCTATAACCACCACACTCGCAACTCCAGACCCAGCTGCTGCAACATCCACACCCATAACCAACCCGCCTATGGCTGAGGGCATAGGCTTTACTGGTGAGCCTACCTACCCTGCCTATGGTGTGAACCCACCTACCACTGCGTTTCCAGAGGCAACTACTACCAGTGAGCCGGTGACCTCCAGTTCTGCGCCGCAATGGTATGCGGCTGACTATCACCATCCTCTACCCGCTACGGCTGCCTATGTGGATGTTCCTGGGTATGCAACCCTGAGTGGGTTAAGGAGAGGACCTGAGTCATGCGGGAGCAGGAGTAGAGGATGGGGGGGATCCTCCAACAGGTCCCTGACGCGGTCGGAGATCAACGAGGTGCTCCGAGGAGCCACCTCTAAAATTGTTTTCGACCTCACTCAAGAGATTCGAGATAGATTGGAGCCCCTGATACCGCCCCAAGCGTCACCTACCACGGTGGGACTCTCACCCCATCGGGTACAGGCCAACAACCTGGTGGCAGGGCTGACAAACACCCTGGGGAGCCTGAGGAGCCGACCGATGCCGACCCCTGCTGTGATACCTAGAAGCCCTTTCATGTCGAGGACGACCCAGCCACCCTACAATAACGTGGGGAATTCTACGAGAGCCGAGCTAGACCGGCTGGGGCTGACAGCTCTGAGGGCAATGGTGGATGTGAAGCCCTACGTCTCCAGTGACCTGGGCGGAGATCCCTCCGATGATGAACCGCCGTCGATGACTTCTGCTTCGCCCTCGGAGGACGACGACCCGGACGACCCCGAGAACCCAGGTGGGAAGGACAAGAAGAAGAAGAGGAAGACCCGACGCCCTGTGGGACGCAGGTCTCAGGAGGCTAAGGCTGTTGCCACCTCCAAGATCGTGGTGAACCTGCCTGAGTTCACAGGCAAGGACCTCAGCGAGCTCGCTAAGAATTTTGGCTGGTTTCCCCGATTGACTGGCCAAACCCACGCTAGTGGACAGGTCACGTGCGATCTGCTCCTGCAGTGTTGCAAGACCAAGTACCTGGAGAAGCAGGTCAGACAGATCGTGACTAAGTCCGCCACCTTTGCCGATGTGTTGGTTGCCTTGGAGAGGCAGTACCCGACCTATGAAACCGACCTCTCCATCAGGGCCGAGATTCAGAACCTGCCCATGCTGCCCAACAACCTCAAACCTGGCAGGGTCTCTAGTGGCCAAGAAAATTTTACCTTGTGGGAGCCTGAAGAACACCATGACCACCGCGGCTATACCAATGGGGGATGGACATGTGGTGCACAGCTGCGGGGACTGTGAAGTGGAGGTACCTATGGGCTCCCGGACTATCGCCCATCGGTTCTATGTGATGGACACTGAGGCCTTCGACTTTGTATTGGGGACTGACTTCTTCGGGCAGCACTCCCAGATACAATCCCTGACGCTGCAAGCGCCCTAGCTCGTCTACGTGGACCAGGGCAGTGGCAGAGAGTCGGTGCCACTGGAGCAGTCGGAACATACCTCGAGCTACCTGAGGATATCAAAGGAGGAGCCCTCGAACATGATGGCGGCCTCCAAACCTGAGGACTATCAACTATTAAGGGAAGTCCTAGACCAAGGTCTGAAGGAGTTGGGTTACTCTAGAGAAGACCTGAGTGTGGAGTTGTTCGCCAACAACAAGCAGCATGTCCTGGACCTTTACTGCAGCAAGGGGAAGAACTGCAGCTACAAATGTTACTGGCCCTCTTTTGGGATGGCCTACCGGAACCCCAGGTTCAGTGAACTGGGGAAAGTCCTGACCAAGGTGGCCTTGAAACGTTCCCGTATGATCCTGTGCTCCCCCGATTGGAGAGCCCATGGGGGCAACGAATACTGGCGAAACCTCCTTGACAGGCTGACTATCAGCTCTGTTCGGTTACCTGATGAGGCCATCTATGTGCCTCTGGAGCGTAAGACGCCTATTTGGAAACCCGGATGGGGGAGTATGCTCAGCGTGGTGGACGGAGGTCTTACCTCCATCCCCTGGGAGGATCTGGACCCGACTCTCGTCCAGGCTATACAACGAGAAAGCGATGGACTCGCCTTGGGTGACTCGAAAGATCGACTGGGACCTCAAGATGCTATTGAGACTACACCCGGAGGAGATGAATACCTTGTGACTAACACCAACGCTCCCAACTCTCCCTGCCATGTACCTGTTCCTGATGGAGTCTCTGAGTGTGGACTATCCGAGCTACCTAGCTCTATCCACTCAGATGATGAAACTGAGCACGACGCCTTCTTTGTGCAGACCTGTGTGGAGGAAGTGGAAAACGCCGAGTAAGTCGCCCCACTGAAACCCCTACTCTCCATGAGGGTGGAAGACCCCGTGGACGAAGAGCTGAACCCTCGATCCAGGCTAAGGGAGTATGAGGACTCCAAGAGGAAGTTGGTGGCGAAAAAGCTATGCTACGCTAAGCCTACCCGCAGCTCATGGCTACTGAAGCAAGGATGTATGGAAGATCCATCCCAATTGAAGGAGGTCCTCGGAAAGAAGATCACCCACCTGGCAAAAGGTGGTAGATCGTAAGCTCATGAAGAGCGTGTGGGGCGCCCATGTGAGGACCCCAGAGGAGGACGACCTCTCGGAGGAATCTGTGTGTGAACCCCCTCGAGCGGGCCTATGTTGCCATCGTCCATCGGAGATGGTTGAACAAGACCTACTATATGCCTACCAAGGGTTGAAGGACACTACCAAGGGCGAAGAGTCGGTGGAGGATCACCTCTCGACGTCTATTACTCAGGGGGCAAGCAACTTACACTCTGACGAGGACATGGAGGACAAGATCAAGCTATTGGACCCGCGGGTGCAGAAGCTTATAAGGACCTATCTGGAGGTTTTCGGAGAACTACCCCCTCCAGCATCATGTGACAAGCTGGTACACATGAACCTCAAGGTGAAACCCGAGTTCGTGGGTCATAAGATCCGGAGGAGACCCTATCAGGCTCCTAAAGAGCAGGCTGACGAGATTGAGCGACAGATACAAGAATGTATCGACGCTGGCCTAGTCCTGGAGTACAAGGACGGGGACTATCCCTAACACTGCAGCCCCTGTTTCCTGGTGGCTAAACCTGGGTCTACAGCCAAACGGCTGGTAGTGGGCTACGAAGAGCTGAACAAGAAAGCGTTGAACCACTCAGGGTCCACCCCTAATATGGAATCTACCCTTGAGAAGATAGCCTCCTGTCGCTACAAGACCAAGATGGACAAGAGGAGCGGATTCTGGCAAGTGGATCTGACGCCCAACGGTCAGGAGCTACTGGCCTTCATCACCCCTCAGGGGAGGGTGTTCAAGTGGAAGGTCATGCCATTTGGCGTGGCCAATGCACCCGCTCTATTCCAAGAGCTGATGAACAAGATCTTGTCCATCCTACGAAGGAGAACTAAAGTGCAGGAACTTATATCCCTTGGGGCCCAGATGGAAGCACACATCGACGATGTATGCCTCGGGACCAATACACAGGAGGACCACCTAATCCTCTTCGGTGAGTTCTTTGCGGTCTGCCAGGAGAACCACACACGACTCAAGCTGGAGAAGTGTGAGTTCATGCAGGAGACCATGCAGTACCTGGGGTTTGACGTTGGCTATGGGTGGTTGACCCCAGCGGCCTCTAAGGCCAAAGCCCTGATGGATGCTAAAGTACGACACGAAGACCCCAAGAAAGGACTTCATGATGTACGCAGTTTCATTGGGGCGTGCAACTTCTATCTGCGCCGTATCAAAAACGTCACCTACACCGCGCCATTCTGACGGACTTGATCAAGAAGAGTACTACTTGGCGCTGCGGCCCACAAGAGCAACAAGTGTTTGACGAGCTCAAAGACAAGGTGGCCAAACGCTAAGTGCTTGGGCGTGTCTAGGTCACAAGGGGAGATTATCCTGGTGACCGACGCCAGCAATGTGGGCGGTGGTGGAACGTTGTTCCAATGGCAAGCACTAGAGAAGGAGGAGTTCGACTCGGCCATTTCCCAATGGGGGACGGAAAGTTTCAAACGACATGGAACCCTCAAGCACAGCTACCCTGATGACAAGTGGGTCCTAGTACCTCTGGGCCACTGGAACTGGAAGTGGAACCAGGCCAGGGGGAACTACTCCACATATGAGCACGAATTGCTCGCGGGTATGCTAGTGCTATCCCCACAAGCACGACTGTTGGGGAGTAACCCTGTGGTCTAGCTATGCGACCAAGAGCCGGTCCGCACTTTCCAGAAGGGTCCCCCACCTGAGAAGGCCAAGCTACGGCGCTGGTGGACCTACCTCAGTCAACTACGGCTGACGGTACACCATATCCAGGGAGTGAAGAACGAGTGTGCAGACTACATCAGCCGCAACAACTTCGACGCCCTGATTGTTGCCCGGTCTGAAGCGCTGGCCAAGTTGGCGTTCAGCCGTATGGACGTCCACTTGGACCTCAACATGACTATGATACGCCCCCTGGATGGACTCCAACAATCGGAGTACCTGAAGGAGTTTGGGGATATCTACAAGCGGCTGGAGAAACGCCTTGAACCCCTCCTGGTCAACAAAGATCAGTGGAAGAGGGACAAGAGCTACCTCTGGCACGAGGACCGCATCGTGGTACCTAGTGACAGAGTCCCAGCGCTGCTGAAGTGGACCCATGAGTCCAGCGATCATGTGGGTGCTGACCGTACCCTGAGGCTATTCAAGCAGTGGTTCCACACTACGTGGACTGACGACCAACGGCGGAATGCCCTCCAGCCTATCGTGGACAAGTGCCCTTGCAGGTCCTGCAAACCAGGGGATATCAGGGACAGAGGTCTCTACTCGACCCTGCCCATCCCTCACTGTGCTAACAGTGTTCTCTACGTGTACTACACGGAGATGCCAAAGTTCGGGGGCTATGACTTCGCCCTCGTTGTAACCTGTGGGTTGACCAGGTTTACCAGGGTGTTCCCATGTACCAAGCACATTACCGGGGAGGAGCTTATCAAGATACTCCTGGAGGAGTGGTTGTGGGTCTATGGGGCGCCCAAGGAGATCAACTCCGATGAAGTCGTACGAGTACGCTCAGATACCGGCTGGTACAAGAGGGTCCTGAGATCCCTAAATGTCCAGGTGTCTACGGGGATCCCCTACTCTCACACGAGCAACCCCCTATGTGAGCGACAGATCCGTGTCCTCAAGGAGAATGTAAGGACATGGTGCAAAGCTGAATGCACCAGAGACTGGGTGAGACTACTCCCCGTCATATCCTTGATGATGAACTCCCAAGAGAGTTCAGCTACTGGCTACTCGCCCCATGAGCTATTCCTAGGGCGCCCGGCGTGGTTCCTACATGCCCCCTATCCAGAGGACACCCATTCTTCTGCGGGTGGATGGGTCCAAGAGCAACAAGCGAAGGTGGACAAGGCCAAGGCTATGCTCCAGAGAGTGAGGGAGCGTCAGTGGAACAAGAAGAACAAGCACCGAGTACCGGCCACCTCCCAAGAGGGGGAGTGGGTGCTGGTGCACCACAGCCGACTACCCGCCTGGCCACGCTCTACCAGCGACGACCCATACTTCGGGCCCTACAAGATTCTATCTGTGGATGGACACCGTAAAACCGTGCGGTGTTCTCCCCGTCTAGGGTGGACCCTGGTGTGCGCTGCTCAACACCTGAAGCGCTACTATGATCCTGAAGACCTCTGTGGGGAGGAGTGGGAGCTGAACGACGAGGAAATCGCCGCCCTATACCTACAAGGGGCTGCCAGCTCTGTGGAAGTTGAAGGAGAACTCCCCGACATGAACGCCGAGGAGATGGCTAAGGAGGGCTTCTACCTGGTGAAGTCTGTCCTACGCCACCGCTATCGCCAGGGTTGGCGCTTCCTGACCCTCTGGGAAGGGTTTGGAGTCGAAGAGGCCACCTCGGAGCCCTTCTCTGTGTTTGTTCTACGTGAGGGACGTCTAAATTCAGTTTTGGTTGACTACTTGTCCCAGAACAACCTTGGTGAGTTGCTGAGGCTCGCTGAGACGCTTGCCTCCAAGACCAAAGCTAGGGACTGAATTTTACCCCTAAGTGTGCTTCGAATGTCTGTGTGTGTCTCACTTCTCTCCCGGGGCTGGCTCCCAAATCAACAGGCTTCGCTGATATCGGACCGAAGGTCCTAGTCAGTTACTAGTACCACTCCTATGACGCCCAATTTCTGTGCTGGCGCCTATCCATGGGGGAAGACGGCAAAAGCCCTACCTACTAGAGGGGAGGGGTGGCCAAGTGTACTAAGGGCATACAAAACGCCCATTTTTGCTAAAGGCCAAAAGCCAACGCACTCCCCTGCCCACGTGGAAAAGCACGCGGGACAGGAGACACCACTACTCTACACAGCCTACCTACAGTGGCACCATCCTGGTGGGCGAGCGCTACTGCAACTGGCTCAAGCCCCCACACAGGATTACCACTCCTACACTCAAGCTCTACTGGGTGGTGTTGAAGATAAAGTCGTGGGTCCTAATGACCCTCCTTCGAAGAAGACAAGAGAACACAGCGCTGCTAAGCAACTGTGGCCTAACAGGGACGCCACAACGCGTTTCCCTGCTAGGGCTTGGAGGGAAGGGGTGCTCTTGTTGCGTGCAAAGCGTTAATGTTGAAGAGGTCGGGCTACGCTTGCCACTCCTGGCTGAGTTGTAGCTTGTTGTTTGTGTGATCAGCGCCGTATGTTTTAGCACGGCTCAAGAGACTGCACCAGTTCACCCTGACCTGCCCACCTGTAAAGCAAAGGCCAATGAAGGGGTGTTTGCGGCTGAGGAACCAAGCCACACTCCACGTATTATACGCTTCTCAGTGTGACCTATACTACGCTGTCCTCAAATCCCCCTGTCAAGCAAGCAAGCGTTAAGAGACTCCTCAGGTTCTATTAGAGATTGTATCGAGGAGCCCCTGGGTAACCTAAACAAGGCTTGTACCGAGCGCACCACGCGTGGCCTACCCTTTAATGCGTGTGTGAATGCACGAGCATGCACGAGTTTGCGACCAACCTATGCCAATCACTGTTTTTCCTACAAATCTTACCCACGATCACGAACTCCACCAGGGGGTGGCCCCACCTGGGCTTACCTACCTTACCTACGGCTGGAGAGAGAGAGCAAGTGGGAACGTGACACGAAACACAAGCGAAGCAAATTGTTTATGCACACGTGTGTATGTTCTAATCGGTGCTACAAAAAAGGGAGGTTGGTGTGTAAGAGCAGTTGTCACGGTTGCCCCGCATTGCACCGCAGGACAGGACCGGTAGCCCCCCGTGACAACCACTCCCTGGCCGAAGGCCATCTGTTTCTCCCTAATCTCACCTCTAATCATCGTGCAATCTTCTGATCTATCCCTCTCTCGTGTTCTATCAGGCTACCAGGCTTGAAAAACGACGACACATGGCGAGCACTGTGCGTCGGGCCAACAGAACGAGCACACCTGCAGTTTCTACCTGATTCATCGAAGTCCTTTTCTTATTTATTCGAATTCTTGATTTTTGGTTGATACTGGCAATGTGGCTGGAATCTTGAATCTCATCTCTTTATGCGTGTCTCGTCATTTTTCTGTCTACGTGAGACATACGTTTATAATCTCATTATTTCTGTATTTTCCGGCGCTTCGCTAGGAGCCGCTCCTGCGCGCTGCCTTTTTCTGCATAGGAATTTCTCGATTTAAAAAATCAAGAGATGACTACAAATTTTAGAAAAATGTGCATCTGATGCACAATTGGATTCTGCTCAGGTATGTGTTCTTAGAAAAATTCTAGGCTGTCATTTGACGGAGTTAGGTGTTTGCGCTTCGCGTTTGCGTGGTTTCCTCCATCCTCCTCCCATTCCTCTCTGTACAGATACCTTCGCGAAGCGTCGCTGAGTAGGCCGCCGTTCGGGCCAAAAAGCAGCAGCCTAGGGACTGAGCAGAACCCAAGACCCCACCAAGGGCCAAATCCATTTTTTTAACAACTCCCCTCGCCCTAAGACAGGTTACGGGTCGCCTGCAGGTTTACAAGAACCCATGCGCGTGTGTATATTGCGTCTTGCGTTGGGTTTATGATGCGCTGCATCTTGGAGGGAGGGATGCACATGCACATGTTTTTGGCATGCTCTGAAACTAACCCAACCAAGCCACAGGAACCCCGGCAGCGCCATGAGCGCTGAGCTTTCTGTAGGAAATGTCACGAACAAAGCAGCAAAAAGGCGCCAGCCATGGTGAGCGCCCTTTTTTCCAGTGTGAGGGAGGCCATAGGTATTTTAAAGTAGATGTGGAAACCAAGGAAAGGCCAAGAAAAATACCCTCTTTCCTAAAATGCGACAGTGGTGGCCACCACCACACAAGGGGGGAGTAAGAGAAAGTGCTTTTTCCAATGCCTTGAGGCATAGTCTAGTTGTATTAGAGATGCATTAAGCACTCTAGCATTTTTATCTTAGTATTGGCCAAACGAAAATGGGTGAAAACACATTTCGACTTATGGAACCAAACACTAAATCAGGATATTGAGCCGACCCCATAATCCCCTATCAATGTGAGGCTATTCATCGTCGCCTGAGTTGACTGAGAACTGACATATCCAGGGCAGAGCCTATGAATTTATCTATGTTTTCTCATGAAATCTTAGCTACCCTAGTGGTATGCACGCTAGGGGGCTGGGGCACCTCTTTTTGAGAAGTCCTGGGTTCAATTCTCAGTCAGCCTAGCTAAGTAGGAGTAAGTAAGTAAGTAAGGGCGGCCGCGTCCGCAGCCTCAGCTGACTCAACCTTGTTTGTTTTACATGGTGGGCGCCTCTGGCGGGAAGGAGTGCTCTCCACCATCAGTTCCCCTTGACGACCCCTGTCTCACCTCACGGCCGAGAACTTCAACCAGGTTCCCTTGGGGCATGACCGGTGGTAGGCTCCCTTCAGTCGCTGCCCTCACGGTTTCAGCTCCTTCCGGTCAGCCTTTGAAGGATCCCCCGGCCTTCCCCCCCTGGAACAGCCTATTGGGCACCTGCAGGCGGGTTTCCTGTGGATAGCCCTCGCCGACAGCGGAGCATTTCTCTCCGTCAACCACATTCCACCTCTCCCCATCCCTCACGGGCTGCAGTACCCACTCGGCTCCCGGATGCACTTGGTTGTCGTCCATTCACGGCTGGAGGCCAGGAGGCGACCCTTTCCACGTTCCCCCTGGTCCCGCTCACGCGTGAACCTACGTGTACTCAGGCCATTGACCCGGGGATCTCAAGGTCCACCCTCAACCCTGCGGACACCTCACAGCCGTCCCAGGGTTCAGGGCATTTTCCCGACTTCCCGTGGCCAGGTTCCCCATGGTTGGCCAATGGTTCACCACTCCATGGCGACTGGTTTCCCAATCCCATGGGGCTGTTGCCTGGCGCTTTCGGCCTCCCTGCCCTTCCCATGTCCCATTTTCCTTTGCCTCATCCCGGCACCGGCCCGTTCCCAGCGTCCCATGGACTCCCTACCCCTTCAGGCCATTGTGCGGCCCTAGCCACACGCCCTTCACCGCCCTGTCCCCTTGTCTCATTCTCCCGTGTTTATACCCCACCGGGTCGCCTGCCACCCTGTGGCGCTGGCCCACCGCGGCCTCTTCCATCCAGGGACCGTTTCGTGCGCCTAGCACGGGTCGCTCCCTTGCCGCCCCCGTCCCTTTCCCCTGTGCTGTGGCCCTGGCCTGATCCCCCGGGCTGTCTTGCGGCCCCATCCCATCCCTCATCCCGTGTTAATACCCCACCGGGCTGCCAGCAACCCCGTGGCGCGGGCCCACTGGATCCTCATCCACCCGGGGACGGTTTCGTGCGCCTAGCACGTGTCGCTCCCTTCCCGCCCCCTTCCCCCGTGCCGCAGCCCCGGCCTATTCCCCCGGGTTGTCGTGCAGCCCCATCCCATCCCTCTTCCCGTGTTTATACCCCACCGGGCCGCGAGCAACCCTGTGGCGCTGGCCCACTGGATCCTCATCCATCCGGGGACCGTTCTGTGCGCCTAGCACGGGTCGCTCCCCTCCCTCCCCCGCCCCTCTCCCCTGTGCCGTCTCCCTAGCTGTCCTAGTCACCTGGGGCCGTCGCGTGGCCCTAGCCACTCGTCCTTTTCTGTCCCGCCTCCTTGTGGTGCTGCGGGGTGTTGTCCGCGTTTGTTTCCTTTTTTTTTTTCTTGCCTTTTTCCGCTTGGTTCCCTCCTCCCTGCATGCACGCACAACAACACTGCATCGCCATCTGTCTCAGTTCTGTTCTATGCTCACGTCCAGTCCCTCCGCCATCCTGTGGCGTTGCCCCTGGCGGTCTCCGGCCATGCCGGTCATCCCAGCCATTCAGCCCGCGTTGCTGTACATGTATCCGCTCTTGCTCCTCTCTACCCTCCCCTCCCCTCTGTCTCCTGCCCGCCCTCTTAGTGTTGTTCCCCTGCTCCGTGTGCTCGCCGCTGGTCGTCTCCGCGCCATGGTTGTATCTCGCGTGCCCTCACGTGCCTCAGGGCCTCCCCCCTGTCTTCCGACCTGTAGGCCGGCCTGGGCGGCCTCCCCAGACACCCCTTCGGGGGGACTCCCCCGTCGTCCTCTCCTGCTGGCCGCCCCTCCATCAGTTCCCTGATGGTCGGGCGGGGCGGCCGGTACGGCTCTATGCGGGTCAACCGCATGGTGCTTCTCTGAGAGAGACATTGTGTTCCCTTGCGCCCTTGTTGGCCCCCTGTTCCCCCCACCCCACGCGCCCTGCCACCTCTATGTGCCCTTCTTGTGTGTCCGCCCGTCCTGCCGTTGTTTTTTTTTCTGTGTTCGCGCTCCTTGCTGCTCCCGGGCGCCCTGCGTGTGTCCTCTGCTCTTCATCGTGTTACCCTGGTCCCGCTGCCCTGCGCCCCCTCTCTCGCCTGTCTCCCCTCCATTTCTCCTTCTCGCTGTCGACCCTGCTTGCACGTCTGCCCTCCCTGACCGTGCAGCGCTGTCACTCGCGTGTGCCACTCGCGTGCCCTATCCCTGCCCCTCCCCCTCGCCCCTACCCTTTCCCCTGGGTGCTCCCTCGGTCCCCACCTCTCACCCCATCCTGGCTGCCTGGCGCCCTGTGTGGGGGGGGGGGGGGTGTATCTGTGGTCTGGACTGTGGCCCTGTACCCCCCATGCGCTCCATCACAGCAGGGAGTTGAGGTACGGAATGCTGGTCATTGTGCTGCAGGTGCGCCAGTAGTTGTGGTGCCGGCGGCAGTGCGCTCCCCACTTGTTGTCCCGGTAGCAGCACCCACGCCTGGGGTGCTTGATTCTCTGCACTTGTCGTCCTGTCTTAGGCTTGAGGTTATGATACCAAAATCATAGGGTTAGGTTACCCGAAAAGGCAAAAAACCGGAAGCATACCTTGAGGCATACTGTAGTTGTATTAGAGATGCATTAAGCACTCTAGCATTTTTATCTTAGTATTGGCCAAACCAAAATGGGTGAAAACACATTGAGACTTATGGAACCAAACACTAAATCAGGATATTGAGTGGACCCCAAAATCCCCTATCAATGTGAGGCTATTCATCGTCTCCTGAGTTGACTGAGAACTGACATATCCAGGGCAGAGCCTATGAATCTATCTATGTTTTCTCATGAAATCTTAGCTATCCTAGTGGTATGCACGCTAGGGGGCAGGGGCGCCTCTTTTTGAGAGGTCCTGGGTTCAATTCCCGGTCAGCCTAGCTAAGTAGGAAGATCCCATGTGACATGGCAGTGACCTCATCGCCACATGCCATGCCACCTCAGCACCTATGGGACCCAAAAACAAAGAGTGCACATCTCAAGATGGCACTGAGGATGAGAGTGAGCCCTTGGGGCAATTTTCAAATCAGTTTTTCTCAAACATGTAAAATATTTCATCCTGAGTTGCAATGTATGCTAGTTGCTGTGGTCTATTGTTGATAGTTTTCCTTATCTAACTCTTTGTGACTGCAGCCCTTCATGCTTTGATCCTGAATTTCTTCTACTTGCTTATCTCTGGCTTTGGTTATCCTGGATTCGTTGTATTTCAGCAAATAAAACATTTTCCTCATCAGAAACAAGCAGCAGGAAACCTTACACCAGCAGCAAGCAGCAGGAGAGGCACAACAAACATACAGTGTTGAAATCACTATAAAACCTCCTCACCATCACCACACGGCCTAGCACCACCTGCTGCCCCCGCAGCACGGGCCCACAATAGTCCGGCCGCCACACGCCCCCATAGACCCGCAACGGGCCATGCATGCACACTATCAACACGAAGGCCAGCACATGCCACCGCCCCTTGCACACAGGGTACACCACTACCACCTGCCAGCCCCCCAGCCGCGGCCCCTGCCCGCGGGCACCGCACACCAACAAGCGCCAACAGCCGGCAAACCATAGTCCCACACAGAATCCCAGGTAGCCATCTCCCATCTCGAAACCGCGGCCAGCCAGGGGCCGCATGATCCGCCCGATGCACACGCACACCAGCCACAAGACCCGGCGAGATACCCAGACTCCCACCGTACGCAAGACGCACCCCTAACCTTCCCAAAGCAGTACCAACCCCACGCGGCCCCCCCCTAGGTCCGGAGAGAACCACCAGCCCCCTAGCGACGCGCCCGTCCGTGAACTTCCTCTCCCACGACCACCAAGAGACATGCCATCACCGCCAACATGCCCGCCGTCGCCACGCGCCGCACCACCAGCTGCCGCGCCGGCCAAACGCCCCGGCACCTTTGCCCTCCACAACCTTCCCGCAGTACAGCAGCGCCTCCAGTCTGCAGACGGGCACCAGGAGTGCCGCAGCTCCCCTCCTCGGGCACCAGCCAGCTGAGCCGGGAGGCCACGCTCGACCAGGTGGCCACACTGGGTAAAGGCGTGCAAGATTTCCTCTTCAACGCCTTCCTCCACGTTGCCCAACACGAGCGCCCCCCGCTCCCCACCCCTGACGGCAAATGTCCGCCCCCCCCAGGAGACCGCATCTTGGTGCCCCTCACCGACGAGGGGCGACACCTTGTCGGGGACCCCCATCCGCAGCGGGTAGCCTCCGAGTGCCGCATCTGCTACCGTCAGCCCGATATGGCCCAGTCCCCACCCATCGGCCCCTGGGCCAACACCAGGGCATGGGAAAGGAGGACGTGGGTTGACCATGTGGCCTTTCTGACAGCTTCACGGACCACGTCCACCCCGACATTCCCATCCCCCCCAACAGCCAGCCGGGCCCGTCCACGTACATGACCCTCACGTACCACCGCCACTACACCCTCTCTGCCACCCACTACCACGCCCCAATGGACACCCCGGTGGTCCACAGCACCAACTCCCTCCTCTTTGACGACTGCAGCCCCCCCCCCCCCCCCCCGCAACGACGGCCCCGGCACATACACTACGGTGGAAGAGCCTGACGGCCCCCACAGCAAGTACACGTGGCAGGACAAGTCGCTGGAGACAGTGCTCTCCATCTGCAGCGGCAACGAGGGCCTTGGCAGGGCAATGTACTGCCTCGCCAAATGGACCCACTGGTCCTGGCACATCCCTGCCCACCGATGGTGGAAGGTCACCCTCCGCCCCCAACAGAGGGAGGCCCCCCGCACTGCAAAAGAACCAACCCCGAAAACACCATCTCCCTGCAGCTCTGTCTGTTCAGGGTTGTAGCCCGCCTCATGACCCTGCTGTAGCACGAGAACACCCTCATACAACGCTACGCCCACCTCACAGCGCAGGACATGCCCGGCATCCTGGGAGCCTTCTTCGGAGCCCTCCACTGCCTCTATTAAACGGACCCAAACATCCTGCAGCTAATGTGGACCCCCCCCCGAGTAGCTCATCAACCTGCACGTCCAAATTGTCTGCAGGACACCACGGGGGTTCCCGCACACGAGGCCCACAGCACCGCCACCTGCACGCACACAGGACACCAGGGAAAGTGCGCAAACACACCTGATGCCCAAAGCCGCACCCTCACCCTCCTTGTGCACAGGACCCAGATGGCAGCACCAGAGCCAAAGGCAGCAGCCGCCTCCCCCACATCCGTGTCATCCGCCTCCGCATCCTCCCTGTCCACCCCCTCCACCTTCTCCACAAGCGCCTCACGCCCAGACTCCGCTACCTCCACCACCATAACCACCTCATCCACGTCCACAATCACATCCTCGCCCAACACCATACCGCCCACACACCTGCAGAGACCGGTCCCTGCTGCCAGCGCCCCCATCACCGCCAAGACCCCCGAAGCCCCGCCCGCCGCAAACAGCAAAGCGGGGCGGCAACGCCCCCCAGGGAAGCTCAGACCCACAGCCCAACCAAAGCCGAAACCCGCCGCCAAGCAACAACGCAAAGCCCAGTCACCAACCAAGCCTACCGCCAAGCAGCAACCGGAACCAACCGCCACACCACAGCCCCAACCCGCCGCCAAGCCCAAGCCCAGGATCAAGCCCGGCGCCAAGCTGGCAGCCCAGGCCCAGCACCCCACGGACTTCTGCTACATCCTCCAGCCCCTGCCACCAGGGGCCCAGTGGCAGCAGCGCCCATCAAGACGCTCCCCCGGCATCAACGATGCTGCCGCAACCACCTTCATGGTAAAACACGCCACAGCAGAGGCCGAAAGGGCCTCACCCCCACACCAGCCAAAATCCACACCCCTGAACCACAGGCCGGCCCCCCCTCGCCCAGGCCGGAGAAAGACCAAGGGCAGCCAGCAGTGCCCCGTACCCCAGTATCAACCCCCGATGTCCGCCCATGTCCAGTAGCTTCCCGAGTAGCGCCGCAGCCCCAGGCCCCTCCCGAACCGCGAGGCAGAGTCCGTGTCCACCTGTTCGCGTGTTCGTGTATGCCCATATCACGACCACTCCCCGCGCATCCCCACGGCGCAGGACTATGAGAAGATGTACTCCCCCGGGCCCACCGCCACCTCTAGGCCCCACGACCCAACCATGCAAACCCACATCTGCACCCGCACCCACGCCCACGCTCAGGGCCACGGACCCGCCCCTGGACCGTGGTGGCAGCGCTGGACCCACACGCAGCTGTGGGAGCTGCAAAAGTTGGCCCGCGCGGAGCCCTCCCTGGACGGCCTTGTCCGCCGGCTCCGCAGGGGGTTGACTGAGAACCGTCGGCGCAGGCCAGCGGGGAGATGGATGCCGCAGTGCGCATGGGAAGGCATGCTGGCCGTTGCGCTACATCCCCGGGGAGTCCAACCCCACCAGCTCTTCGCATCCCAGGACAACCTGCATGTCCTCAGGCGCCTGCGGAAGGCCCTCAAGGCAACACCGAAGGAAGGAAGGCGCCTATGCGACATTATCCCAAGCCCGCCCCTACGCACCGGCACCTCCTCACCACCCCGCAAGCGCCGAGGCACGGACCCCAGCGGCGACACCACCATCCCAACCCACAGCATCCCGGGTGCCCCGCGCGCCCTACAGCGACCATCCCCCGGCCGGCGGCGCCCCCACTTAACCCCACGGAGGGTGCTTACTGGGCCGCTGGCTCAGCTAGCACTACACAATCCCCATATATCGGCCAACTCCTTAAAACCGGTTTGTTTTCTCTGTTTTCTGCTCTTTTGGTGCCCTTTGCTACCTTTCATTGAAACGGGCACCCTCAAAATATACACAAAAATGGTATTATACATGCAAAATGAATTTTTGACCTCAAATACCCCCCATGGGGTTTGAACCCACACTCTACCAACCTTAGAGTTGTGTTTCTCCTCTAAGCTACGACCTGTCGTCGACGATCTCAGAGAAAACCGTAGTATACTAAAAAATTTGGAAAATCAGTACTCCTTACATGCTCCAACCACTATTAACCTCCCATGCTCTTAAAACCGTGGCAACCGACGACCCAAGTGTCAACTGCTTTTCACGGTGAGCGTAGAACTTAAGGGAGGGACAGGGTGGGCATATATGTGTCTTGTGTAGTGCTATTGCTTCGCCATCTCTCCTTTCCTCCTCACCTATTCGGGTAAATCCGAGCTGGCTCAGCTAGCACTACACAATCCCCATATATGGGCAACAGAATGGAAGAACTGAGCTCCCGTGAACTGAACCCTTATATAAGAATTAATTAATCGCCAGGCGCGAAGCGCGCCCCGCTTCTCCAGTCGCCAGATCAGGAGGGACCAGAACCTGCGTGATGCGCAACAGAGCTCTGGTCCTGTCGTAAAACTTCCTGAATGTATCGTAACAGGACCAATCACCCAATGCTGCCACCACATGCGGATCCACGCCAAGATAGATTAGTGCAGTTGCTGCTGCTCCTCGTGTAGAATGCGCGGAAAACGAATCCGTCTCCAGTTCCCCCAATTCCAGTAGGTGTTTCCTTAACCAGCGAGTAGTGAGACCGTTGATGGTATCAGACGATAAAGGCTTCCGTGGCTTTCGTAGGGACACAAAAATCTCAGAACCCTCGTAATCACCAGTAGCCTCCAAATAACGCGCTAAGCAGCGCTGCGGATCAATTGACGGTGGCGTAACATTGTGAATAGGATAACGTGCATAGTATCTCCTCCCTTTGCGCTTAGCAGAAATGAACCAAGGCTGAGCAGCGCGTTGGATATCCCTACGTGATCGCGCCAGATCAACGCCTCGGAACAAGGCAAAGAATCTCAAGGACAAAATGGCTTGCAAGCGCAGCTGAGCCTCCGTCTCCACAGGTTGCTGATGCATGACTTGTATAAGACGCCGTACATCATAGAAACGATGATAATGAGGAACACTGACGAACCAGTCACGTTTCAAGTTGCGTAGCATACCCTCGAAACGTAGTTGCGGAAAGCACGGGAATAAACACACTGCTGAATACGCCATACGCCCAGCACTTAAAGAATGCGTGCGTGAAAACTTTAAAAGTTGCACCGCCACCGTCATCAGTGGGATTTGACCAGAGCGCGCCACCTTTAACAGTGGAGCAAGCGCCGCGTCTTGTAACAAGAACGTACCAAACATGTGCCAAGCAGAATTGTAACGTTTCAAGGTGTCCTTCCCGATTTCATTGATGATAAGCGTCGCCTCTTCGTTGGTAGCTCCTCGCAATTGATAGTATTCACGCAAACATACGCCAAGGTCAACACGAAACGTGGTTGTGTCTCTGTGCCGTCTGGCATTTGCAACCGGAACTCCGACGTGTTCATTGCGAACATCACGTGTTTCATCAATAGGTTCCACCAAACTTCGCGCGGCCTGTACGGCAGAGCCATGAGAACCTTCACCCCTGGTGACTCCAACACTTTGTTGACCAACTGAGGTATGTGCTTGAACGGCGGGAAGACCCACCCCGGTGAAAGTAAAGTTAGATTCTGGGAGAAGACATCGATGGCGTAAGCCCCCGGCTGAGGACACGGACTGACGAACTTGCTGCACACCGCATTGGAACTCCTTGACATCCAATCAATTTCCGGCTGAATCCAACTTTTGAACTCCTCCAGGATCCAAGTCAACACGTTCGACGGGAAGGTAGCCTCCGACGGTGTCCAACGAAGCCGAGACCAAATGTCCGCCGGATTCACCGAGGTGTGCACGTAAAACGGTTGAATCTCGATGCGATTGGCTTGTGTAAAATTCCACAGTTGGAGAATCAATGCGTTGAACCGCGGCTTGCGACCTCCCCACTTGCGGAGATACCAGTAAAGGACCATTGAGTCGGTGAAAAATCGCAGCGTGGTGTCCCTCAGCGCATACGCTTGAATCGTCAGTAGGGCTCCCCTGAACTCTTTGACGTTTATGTGTTCCTCTCGATTCAGGAACCAACCGAACGCTGCTTGGGCATTCCCTTGAAGGACTCCGCCCCACGCCAGATCCGACGCGTCCGAGTACATGTCCCTGACGTGACCCATGGAAACTACGAAGGTGCGTCCCTTCCACTGGTGTAACTCGTCCGCCAGATCCATCAACTGACGTGACACGCGCTCCGGGAGCGCCACGTCTGCCTCCCAGCCAGCCTGGACTGCCACCGCCACGTGCACCGCCAGGGCGTCGCTGAAGAGTCGGATATGGGGCATGGCGAACAACAAGGAACGGATTCTTCCAAGAACGGAGGCGCATCGCCTCACTGATGGTGTGTGACTGTGTGCCAGTCTGTTCACGTCCCGAAAAATCGCTTGTAGGCGCTTTGGAGGTACCGCGACGAATCCTTCCCTGAAGTTCAGCATAAAACCAAGCATTATAATTTCTTGAGACGGCTACAAACATGATTTTGGGACATTGACCAATATACCCAACCGATGCAAAAGTTGTACCAAAAAACGTGTGTGTTCCAGACATTCACGGTAAGTATTGCCAATGATGAGCCAATCGTCCAAGTAGACTCAAACGAGTGCTCCGCGTTCGCGCACGGCATTTAAAATTGGTTGCATGAGGCGTTGCCATTCCCGTGGTGCAACGTTTAATCCAAACGGCAACACGCACCACCTGTAAAATTCACCGTCGACGTAGACCCCCAAATAAGGTCGATCCCGCGGATGGATACCCATGTGAAAATAAGCACTTTTCAGGTCAATTTTGCAAGCATACTGACCGGGTCTCAAGAACGGTAAAATGCCCCACAGAGTGACCAAACGAAAATAGGTGGTCTGTACAAACTGGTTCACGTTCTTCAAATTGGTGATAGGTCGACGGCCTCCCTCAGGATGTGCCTCGTCTGACGCTTTGTCCACTGCGAACATACTTGCACAACACTTAATGTCTTTGCGCTCGACGCGTTCCATGCAACCCTGTTGCACTGCATCCAACACGTGTTTTACCAATTCAGGGTCGGTTACCTCTGCGTGGGAAGAACGAGGACGGAAGTCGTCGGTTGGCCGATCCGGATCAAAACCGTCAACCCAATCGAGCTGCAGCCCATTGCGAATCACTGACGCCGCGTATGTGTCCTTCAACGTTTCCCATTCATGCAATTGTGCACGACAGCGCAAATAGAGTGGCATGTGGGGATGGATCGGCGGTGGCACGCACACGGCTGGTGCCAATAAATCCTCTACAGTCAAGCTACTGCTGTGGTCGTTCATCTAACCTGTCGTTACGTGGCACAAATCTTTGGGTGAAACCCTTACCTTTGCTTTTGCCTCCTTTGCCAGATCTCCGTGGATCAAAACGACCTCGTGTTGAAAACGAACGGAAAACTACGATGCGAGTAAGGGGAGAAACGCGTGCCTCTCAGGTCTTTTTGTAATTTGTTGCGCGACTGAAGTAGTGACATGTCATCCTTCGAGAGTAACTCTGGTGCAATCGCAGGTTGTTCAAACCGTTTATCTACTGCCACTCGCCAGGAGCTTTGGATGCTGTAGTCCAACGCACCCAACATTGCAAACAAATGTTCACATAGTACCAATGAAACAGGTGCTTCCGGAGCTACCGTTGTGTCATCTTCGCGTGTTAAGACTACTCCCAGGACTCGCATCGCGTCTTTTACCTGTTGTTCCCAACGACGCTTCTCTGCGTCCGCTGGATGTTTCTGCGTTGGCGCGTTATTAACAGCTGCCCTATGGAACTCGTCGAACACTGGAAGGTGCTTCAACATCTTTTTTTCTGCGAAACTCGTCTTGCAAAACCTTTCGCTCTTCCAGGAGTGCAGACAAGCGTGAAGGAAGCGACAGAACCTCATCGCGCCACACGAACGTGGACTCCTTGTCCGACGCGGGGCCAGCGTGGTCCTTGGGACCGCTCAAAGTTTCGCATGCGTAGAAGACGTCTTCGCGATGCGACGACGTGCCTGTTCTGCCAATGTCGTCGCCCTTTAAGGTGAGTAAGGCATCACGAACCAAGGCCATCGTGTCTTTGACAGTGGCCAGTGTTTTCTTTCCTGTAAGTTTGGAATACAGTGACGCTGCCTGCCAAGGACTGAGACCACTCATTGCGCCTTCCTTTGCCAACTGTGCTGCATGTTCCAACGACTCAGAACTCAGGTTCCACGCCGAATCCGGCAGCTTCAGCACGAACTCGTGAAAATCCAGTGTCTCATTTTCTTCTGTCATTTTGTTAAAATTTATATCCTTAAAACATTTTGTATTGCATCAGAAATCAAAGCTCTGGGTACAGCAAATCACTAGTTGAACAACTCAGTGAGCGCGTGACCGGTTTTAAGAGCATGGGAGGTTTTAAGGAGTTGGCCCATATATGTGTCTTGTGTAGTGCTATTGCTTCGCCATCTCTTCTTTCCTCCTCACCTATTCGGGTAAATCCGAAAGCAGGGCTCAACAGCCAGCTACAGCAACACTTCGTGCCACCGCCTGCACCAAGCCAACCGCAAAAGCCTACCACCCCACAGGACTCGCACCACTAAATACCATGCCCACACACCAACTGCTGCACCACCAACAGTGAAACCCCCCCCCCCCCCCCACCGGCATGAACAACTACCCAGCACAGACACCAACACCACACGCCTGGCGTCAGGCCCACCCACCGTGCTAGACCCCGATACGCACACCGAGACCCCAGACACCACCCACCGAGGCCTGCACCCATCTCCACTGCCCACAAACCAACCAGAGACCAGCACGACGCTACCACAGACACCAAGATCCCGGGCTCCAGGCCCAGCAACCACAGCCGTCGTCAGCCGCGCCCCTACCCACCGCCGCCACAGCCAGCGGCCGACCCAGGGACCCCCGCCCGGGACACCAACCACACCCAGCCATGCCACGGGTGACCCGCCGCCCATAACATGCACCCCACGAGCACTGCCACCCATCACAGCCCATCCCCACCAACGCCAAGCCCGGCAGCGGACCCGAAAAACCCAACTGGAGGACCCGGACTCCCAACCGCGGCCAGCCAACAGTCGACACCCGACGACCCGCCACCGCCCAAACCTGCCATCATCGGCCGTAAGACGTCGCCGACCGCCACAACCCACACCCGCAACCGCACAGCACAACAACAGACAAACAGACCCGGCCCATGGCCGCAGGCCGCCGAACCCGGAGGCCCCGGCCTCAGGTCACAAACCGATCCGGCTCGCCATCCACAAAGCATCGCAAGCCAGGGCAGCCCGCACCTGCCCCAACCGGGCCTGGCCACGCCAGACACACCCCACAGGCCGGCAACAACGCCCCAGCCCACCACCTGAACGGCCGGAGCCTGGACCTGGGCCGGCGACAGGCACCATCCACCTACACCCACAGCCAGCACTGCCCTCTGCAGTAACCCACCCACAGACACCGCGCAACACCGCCACCAAGCAAAGCGCCAAGCCCCAGCAACAGGAAGCCGCACAATCCGAGAGCCGTTGGACACCGAGGCACAAGCCAACGAGCACTAGCCACGCCTGACGGCGCCTAACCGTCCAAGCGCAACCCAGCTCACCGCAGCAGAAAAGTACCCAGCACCCACGCCCAAAGCTGTCAAATCCGCCTAACCAGCCGAAACCACCTGACCCGCGAGTCACGCCCAGAAGCCCCGCCCGAGGCCTAACGTAGACTCGAAAAAATACGCTGCCGCATCGACACTGACCCGCGCCGTGTTCACTATGACAACGCGAGCCGCACCCCTGAGGCGCGGGCCCCGGGGATACATACGCAACACACACACCACGGAGAGAAACACAGCACTGCTGCACCGATGCTCTATCTGTCTGGGCCTATGGCTGTAGTCTTCGTGCCTCCTCTCCCCTTTTCCTCCCTCTTCAACAAAAAAACATAGAAGCAACAAAGAAACAAGAATGCAAAAAAAGAAGAGGGAAAAAAAAAGGGGGGGGCTGACCTCAGGGATGCCGCTAAACACCACGCACGTGCCGCACACAGTGCGCACACCAGTGAAGAAGCGCCAAGAGGCCAAGGACACCGGGGACAGAACACACAGGACGCGTACACCACTGAAGAAGCGCCAAAGGGCCAGGGACACCGCACACCCGACACACCTCAGGCCGCAGAGGGACAGGGCACAACAAACCACACTGTAAGGATCGGACGCACTGGGGCGTTACTCCAGGGCCGCTGGTTCGAGCCCAGCCAGGCTGCATCGGAGACCATGCAAAACTTACCCAGAGCCATGGAATCAGCGCGTGACAGGCGAGCCGGCACACAGCCCGGGAGGGGAGGGCCTGCCAAGCAGCGAGGCCCCGCAACTTCAGCCACAGGGGTGAGGCGGCCGTGCTGTAGACTCGCGGGAGCAATACCCCCTGTGGTGAGCGATGCTCCACAAAACTGGGCAGCCTCCCAGAGCTGCTGTCCACAGGAGGAGAGAAGTGGCCCTACCCGGGGACACATGTGGGGAGATCCTCCCGGCCGGGACACCTGTACCGGATGGCCGCCACAAGGCCTTCCCAAGCGCATGCGGGAGCAGCTTAAGAGGCACCTCATCTAGGGCAGTGGGAGGGACAGGACGTCCCGTTGGCAAGACCGTCTTCCTGCATGGTCAAAGTAGGCATCCCTAGCTCCCAAAAATATCTAGCTACCTACCCTATGACCGTTTGTGCATACTTTCTTTTCTTTGTTGTTTAGACCTCAATAGGGTTTGCTTCCTTTTCCCAATCCTGATGGATGCTCACCGAGTATGGGGGACTCAATGTGGATGTGAGTGATTTTCTACTTGTGCTACACTTGCGTGCAAGGGAGGAGGCAGCATGGGCTTGGAGAAGGTTGACCCGGAATCGGTAGCCCCGGACAAAATGTAAAACGATTTGACCCGTAGGTAAAGTTTTACACCCACCAAGACGTTGCACCACCAGATGGAATACCACAGGGTCTGGGCGAGGGTGTCCGCCTTAGTGCGGGGGGGCCCTTGGGGCGGAGATGTGCCTGGCGGGGATGCCTTGGCGCACCAGGATACCTGCCCCGGCTGGTGCATCCCAGATACCCTGCCCCCGGGATTTCAAGGGCGCCCCCAAAAAGGCTTGCTAGCCCGAGGCCCCAGCCTGGGCACGCATCATCTGTTGTGCCACCGCTTTGAGGCGCGTCTTTGAGATCAGCACGGCATCTGCCAGCCATCGGCGGCCATGTGCCAGTGCAGCTGCAGGGATGTGGCGTTTGCCAGCACCATGCGCATGGCACCCGCATGGGGCTGGACGTCCCCGCACGGCAGCAACACGAGGGGGCAGGGTTGTTACAATACGGTGTATATATACGTATAACGTATATATACGCGTACCGTATCGCGAGAATATAGTACAGTACGCGTCTGCTTCCGTGGCCTGTGTGTGGCGCCTGTTGCGCTTACCGCCAACCCAAAAAATGTGCCGGAGCAGATAAATCAACGCGCCAAGTTTCACAGTCTGGCGGCATTGCAAAAAAGCAAAAATCCTCACTGTCTTTTCTCAACACATTTGTTTAAGGGTTTGCCTCAAAAAAACTGATTTGTCGAAATTGGTAACTGTGTTCGCTGAAAGATACCACCGCTGTGTCTGCACTTCCTTTGCGCATCGCCGTATATGCCTGCCACTGTTTGCAACCACTTCTGCGTAGAGAAACAAGTGTCGCAAACGTTTTGTGCAGAAAAGCAGAATGCCACAATGGTCTCGCAAGAGCAGTGAACAAGATGCAAGCGACGCATTCCAAAGGTGCCGACAACAGTGTTCCTCACAGCAAACGCAGTGTCACTCACAATGAGGGCACGAACGACAATGATGCTGATGAATGGGATGAATGAAATGAGGTCTTCGCCAACCAATGGCAGCAGCACAAGTATGAGAGATTCTGTTGGAGGCAGCAAAGAGAAGGCAAGCAGCCCATGTCCTACGCATCCTGGTCATGACTGAAGACACAGTTGGACGCCAAGCTGGAACTGAAGAGGCTTCGTGTGGCAGAGCAGGAGAGACAGTGAGCACAGGCTTGAACTTCTGGTCCTCCTCCGCCTGCTCGTCATCAGAAAGACAATCAGGCAGAACAGAGGGCTCCTGGAAGGCTGGGTCGCTGATTCTTCTTAACAGGAGCATATTCTGAGAAAAATAGACCAGTTTTTCACCCTAGTGGCCATGGAGCCTGTTTCTGCTCTTGGAACGGATAAAACCAAACACACTCCAGTTGCGCTCAGCTGCAGAGGCCACAGTAGGTGTAGAATGAACACTGAGGGCAATGTCCCTTGGCCAGTGCCACATGGTGCCATTTTTGGAATCTGCAAAAGTTAAGGAGGAGAATAACATCTCAGAGGTGTCTAGAAAACCTGAGCGGACCTCCCCTGGTGGCATGCCACCTACACGTGAGTTTGCTAGGCCACCCAGCGTGGACAGCAGTCTGGATCTGGGTGGCCTGGCCCTGAGGATGTGGATGTGAAATGTTTGTTTGTGGTGCAGGGTGATGGGACACATCACTGATGAGATCATGCCTGATGACATCGTCAGTGATGTCACTGATGACATCATCATTGACATCATTGATAATGTCATCAACCACGTTAAACAAATATAGAACAAAATGTATCCAGAAAAGAAAAAGAAGGCACAAAGTTTTTTGGCAAGCAATTGCAGGTTGTACACTAAAACAGAATAGCAGCAAAGTATAGGACCATAACGTTTGTGAACAACCACTACTTTGTCAGAAACATTTGAGATACAATACATTGCATTACAGTACTGTATCGGAACGATACAATACATTACACGTATCGTGTCGTACCAACCCTGCGAGGGGGGGGGAAGCCGAGCACCAGGGGGGGGTGCATGCAACCCGGGCGTCCCGGGCCGAGGGGGGGGGGAGAGGTGCATCACCTACCCCTAACACATTTTCGTCCGCCACAGGTCAGGGGGTACGAGGAGTGGGATCGCAGGGGTGGCCAGGCAGACCTGCAGGCCAACTGCCGACCAACGTCCTGCAGCGCTGTGGTCAGGCAGTCAGGCCAGGTCCCCATCCCAGGGTGGGCGTGCTGGGTGGTAGAGGGAGCAGTGTCGGGGGGAGCGGCGTCCCGCCACGGGCATGCGGCAGGACAGGCGGGTTCTCAGGCATGGAACGCCCCTTCGCAGTCTCCAGCGAGGCACAGGGCTTCCCGAAAGACCTTGTACATGCGGTCTCGGTCAGGCCCCGGTCCAACGCAGCGGAGGGCATCGGGGCACCTTGCCGTGGCATTAACCTCTCCCCGCTCCGGCAGGACGCCTCACCACACCTGATGCCCAAACCCGCACCCTCACCGTCCTTGCCCACAGGACCCAGATGAAAGCACCAGAGTGAAAGCTAGCAACCGCGTCCCCCAGATCCATGTCATTCGCCTCCGCAGCCTTCCTGTCCAACCCATCCACCTCTTCAAGCGCCTCATGCCAAGACTTCCCGACCTCCACCAACATAACCACCTCATCCTCCTCAACAACCATAGCCTCGCCCAACACCTCAGCCCCCCGACCACGGGCAACACCGCCCACACGAGGCCCGAAGCTGGTCCTCGCCGCCAGCGCTCCAGTCGCCGCCAAGACCCCCGTAGCCCCGCACCCAGCAACCGGCAAAGCAGGGCGGCAACGCCCCCCAGCGAAGCCCAAACCCGCCGTCAAGCCGGAACCGAAAGCCCACACATGACCCAAGCCCACCGCCAAGCAGCAATCCAAACTGATCGCCATGCCACAGTGCCAACCCACCGCCAAGCCCAAGCCCAGGACCACTCCCGGCGCAAAGCCGGCAGCCGAGGCCGAGCACCCCACGGACTTCCACTACAACCTCCAGCCCCTGCCACGAAAGGCCCGCCACCACCACCTTCATGGCGCAACACGCCACGGCAGAGGCCCAACGCACCTCATCCCCACACCAGCCAAACCCGCACCCTAGAACCACAAGAAACCTGCCCCCCCCCCCCACCCAGGCTGGAGAAACACCAAGGGCAGCCAGCGGTGCCCCTTACCCCCATGGCAGCCCCCGATGTCCGGCCATGTCCAGTAGCTGCCCCGGTACAGCCGCAGCCACAAGCTCTACCCCAACCTCGAGGCGGAGCCCGTGTCTACCTGTCCACGTGTTCCAGTACGCCCATGCCACACCCATTCCCCGCGCATCCCCACGGCGCAGGACTATGAGGAGACGTACCCTCCTGGGCCCACCGCCACCTCTAGGCCCCACCACCCAATCACGCACACCCACGCCTGCACCCGCACCCACGCCCACACCCAAGGCCACGGACCCGTAACTGGACCGTGGTGGCAGTGCTGGACCCACAGGCAGCTGTGGGAGCTGCCAAAGCTGGCCCGCGCGGAGCCCTCCCTGGACGGCCTGGTCCGCCAGCTCCGCAGGGATTCGACAGAGAGCCGTCAGCGCCGGCCAGCAGGGGCATGCATGCCGCAGGACGCATGGGAAGCCATGCTGGCCGTTGCGCTACATCCCCAGGGAGTCCATCTCCACAAGCTCCCCGCACCCCAGGACCACCTGCATGTCCTCAGGCGCCTGCAGAAGGCCCTCCAGGCAACGCGGAAGGAAGGTGAGCACCTATGCGACATTATCCCAAGCCCGCCCCTACGCACCGGCACCCCCTAACCCCCCCGCAAGCGCCGAGGCACGAACACTGGGGGCACGGTCACCGGCCCGACCCACAGCATCCCAGGTGCTCCGCGCGCCATACAGCATGATGCGCTCCATCCCCCGGCAGGCGGTGCCCCCTCTTAACCGCACAGAGGGTGCTTATTGGGCCTAGCAGGGGTCAACAGCCAGCTACAGCAGAACTCCGTGCCGGCGCCTGCACCAAGCCAACCACAAAAGCCTACCACCAAAGGGGACCAGCACCACCAAATGCCACGCCCACACATCAACTGCTGCACCACCAACAGAGAAACCCTCCCCACCGGCATGCCCAACTAACTACCACGGGCACCAGCACCACACGCCTGCCATTGGGCCCTACCAGCGTGCTAGACCCCAATACCCACAGGCAGACCCCAGTCGCCACCCGCCCAGGCCCACACCTTCTCAGCGGCCCACACCCGAACCGGCGCTCGGCAGGACGCTACCACAGACACCAAGATCCCGGGCTCCAGGCCTGGCAACCACAGCTGTCGTGCACCCCGCGCCCCTATAACCTCCGCCACAGCCGGCTGCCGACCCAAAGACCCCACCTGGGGACACCAACAACACCCAGCCATGCCATATGCGACCCGGTGCCCATACTCCGCACCCCACGAGCATTGCCATCCACTACAGCCAATCTCAACCAACGCCAAGCCCGGCAGCCGACCCAAAAACCCAACTGGAGGACCCACATTCCCAACCACAGCCAGCCAACAGTCAACATCCGACAACGCGCCACCGCCCGCACCCGCCATCACCGGCCGCAAGACGTCGCCCACCGCCACAACCAACACCCAACACCGCACAGCACAACGACAGATGAACAGACCCGGCCCATGGCCGCATGCCGCCGAGCCCGGATACCCCGGCTCCAGGTGACGCATCAATCCGGCTCGCCATCCACAAAGCACCGCAAGCCGCAGCAGCCCGCACCTGCTGCAACCAGGCCTGGCCACTCCAGAGACACCCCACCGGCCGGCGACAACGTCCCAGCCCGCCGGCCGAACCGCCGGAGGCCGGGCCTGGCCCGGCGACGGGCACCAACCACCAACAGCCGCAGCCAGCACTGCCCTCCGCAGTAACCCACCCACAGACACCGCGCAACACCGCCACCGAGCAACGCGCCGAGCCCCCACAGGAAGAAGCCGCACAAACCGGGAGCCGTTGGACACCGAGGCACACGCCAACGAGCACTAACCACGGACGACGGGGCCCAACTCTCCGAGCGCAATGCAGCTGTATGCAGCAGAAAAGTACCCAGGACCCACGCTCGAAGCCGTCAAATCCGCCTAACCAGCCAAAACCACCTGACCCGCGAGTCACGCCAGCGAGCCCCGCCCGAGGCGCAACCTAGACTGAAAAAGATACGTAGCCGGACCCACACTGAGCCGCACCCGTGTACACTATGACACGCGCGCCGCGCCCCTGGGGCGCGGCCCCCGGGGATACACAAGCGACACACACCACGCAGAGGAACACAGCACTGCTGCACCACTGCTTTATCTGCCCGTACCTGTGGCTGTAGTGTTCGCGCGTCCTCTCCCCTTTTCCCTTGTTTTGAACAAAAAAAAACAAAGAAGCAACAAACAAACAAGAACACAAAAAGAGGGGGGAGGAAGAGGGGCCGGGCTGACCCCAGGGATGCCGCAACACACCACGCACGTGCCGCACACAGCGCGCACACCAGTGAACAAGCGCCAAGTCGCCACAGACACTGCGCACAGACCGCACAGGATGTGCACACCGCTTAACAAGCGCCAAAGTGCCAGGGACATCGCACACCCGGCCACACCTAGGGCGGCAGAGGGACAGGGCACAAAAAACCACACTGCAAGGGTCGGACGCACTGGGGCAACCCAGCCGAACCACCGGGCCAGTAGCAGGAGTGTTAATCCAAGGCCGCCGGTCCGAGACCGGCGAGGCTGCATCGGGGACCATGGCAAACGTTACCCAGAGCCATGGAAACAACCGGTGACAGGCAAGCCGGCACACAGCCCAGCAGGGAGTCCCCTGCCAAGCAGCGAGGCCCCGCAACTTCAGCCACAGGGGTGAGGTGGTTGTACTGTAGACTCGCGCGAGCAATACCCCCTGTGGTGAGAAATACTCCACACAGCTCGACAGCCTCCCTGAGCTGCTGCTTAAAGGAGGGGAGATGTGGCCCTACCCACGGACACATGTGGGGACAGCCTCCCACCCAGGACACCTGGACCGGTTGGCCGCGACACTGCCTACCCAAGCGCATGCGGGAGCAGCTCAAGAGGTACCTGACCTAGGGCACTGGGAGGGACAGGACGTCCCCTTGGCAAGACCGTCTTCCTGCATTGTCAACAGAGGCATCCGGGTCTCTCAGGGATACCTACCTACCCACCATATGACTGTTTGTACATGCTTTCTTTCCTTTGTTGTTTAGACCTCAATAGGGATTGCTTCATTTTCGCAACTATGATGGATGGTCACTGAGTATGGGGGACTCAATGTGGATGTGAGTGGTCTTCTACTTGTGCTGAGCTTGCATGCAAGGGAGGAGGCTGCATAGGCTTGGAGAAGGTCAACGCGGGGACGGTAGCCCTGGAAAAGCTGTAAATTGATTTGAGCCGTAGGTGAAGTTTCAAACCCACCAAGACATTGCAACACCGGGTGGACTACCACAGGGTCTGCGCGAGGGCTTCCGCCTTGCTGCAGGAGGCCCCCTTGGGGGGGAGATCTGCCTGGCCGGGATGCCTTGGCGCACCAGGATACCCCCCCCCCATAACTGGTGCATCCCAGATACCCTGCCCCTGGGATTCCAAGGGCGCCCCCGTAAAGGCTTGCTAGCCCGAGGCCCCGACCTGGGGGCGCATCACCTGTTGTGCCACCGCTTTGGGGCGCGTCTCTGAGATCTGCACAGCATCTGCCCGCCATCGGCGGCCGTGTGCCAGTGCAGACGCAGGGATGTGGCGTTTGCCAGCACCACGGGCATGGCACCCGCATGGGGCTGGACCTCATCGCAACACAGCAGCAGGAGGGGGGGGAAAGCCAACCACCGGGGGGGGGGGGCATGCAACGCGGGCATCCCCGGCCAAGGGGGGGGGTTGCAACACCTACCCCAAACACGTACTCATCCGTCACAGGTCAGAGGGCGCAAGGGGTGGGATCGGACAGGTTGCCAGGCATGCCTGCAGGCTAACTGCCAGCCCACGTGCTGCAGCGCTGTGGTCAGGCAGTCAGGCCCGGTCTCCATTCCACGGTGGGCGCGCGGGACGGCGGAGGGAGCAGTGTCGGGGGGAGCGGCGCCCCGCCATGTGCAAGCGGCAGGGCAGGCGGGTTCTCACGCGGGGGACCGCCCCATCCCCAGTCTCCAGCGAGGCAGAGGGTTTCAGGGAAGACCTCCTACATGCCGTTGGGGTCAGGCCCCGGTCCAACACAGTGGAGAGCATCCGGTCACCGTTCCGTGGCATCAACCTCTCTCGACTCCGACAGGACGCCTCACCACACATCTGTGACCACAGGGAGCAGGGTGTGGACAGCATGGGCCAAGTCCCGCCACGTCGCCTCAGGCCTATGGTAGGGGGATGGCTGGCAGGCGGGTTTGCTGTCCCGAACCCGGCACCACCAGTCGGCCCCGGCGGCGTTGTTGCTGCTGGCGGCCATCTCTCCCCCAAAGAGGGTGAAGCGGCGTCGCGGGCGGAGGAACCAGCAGGGAGAGGGGTTGTCCCACCGCTTCACGCGGCGAGGCCTGACCTGCCGCTGCAGTAGCACGCCCGTCTCCACCCACCATATGGGGGCCAGGTACCGACGCCACATGTACGGGACGCGGCCGCTGCGGGAGTCCGGGCTCGGGGGGCGCGGGTAGTGGTCCTGGGGCCACCTCCAGTGCAGGGCGTGACGCACAGTGGCCCCCGTGGTCCCAAACTCTCGGCCGCTGGGGCGATCGACGGCGGTGATCCAGACCTGTTTGTTTTTGGTCCGGTGGGAGCAGTGCCACCACCCGTTCCTGGCTGCCGCCAGGAGGTCTTGGAGGCACAGGACCCCGGGGAGCAGTCCCACAAGGGGGGCTAGGGCGCAGACGGTGTTGGCCCAGCTCCGCCGCTCGGAGCGGGCCGGTGTACACCAGGGTGGCCTGGAGGAACGAACAGCAATCCAGGGCGAGGCCATGGTGCTGCTGCTGGTGCTCGTTGAGCGGGGCTGCAGGGGCCAGGGCCGCGTGTCCGCGCCCCCGTTCCCAGGCGGCGGGGCCTGGCTCCCTTTTGACCTGCAGCCAGCCTTTTTTGCAGATGGCGCGTGGAACAAGAGGACGTGGACGGGGAGCCGGTAGCCGTCCACCCGCATGGGCCCTGGGAAGGGCAGGGGCGCTGCCCCTTGCGGCTCCTGAGCGCCTTTGGAGCGCCGGCTGTGGCTTTCCCTCACTAGCTGCCAGGCGGTAGTCGCCTTGGACGTGGGGGCTCGCGCCTTGCCGGCTACTGGCGCTGTGGAGATCGTCGCTGCGGCCTTGCACTTTGCCGCCGTGGTTCTGCATGCAGCCTGGGTCGCCGTGGCCGCTTCAGTTTGCGCCCGGGCCTGCTCAACCCCTGATTCTGCAGGATCGCGGCGGAGGTTGTTGATCACGCCCTCAAGGGACGCAATCTGGTGCTGGAGCGTAGCAATCATGGCCTGCTCCGTGCAGGGGGGGGCAGGGGCGGTTGGGCAGGCCTACTGCCCACCTTGGCTCCCTTGGAACGCGAGCTGCTGCGCGCCGCCCTCTCATCGATGGTTGCGGGCCGTGCACCTGCAAGAAAAGCTGCCAGCCGCGCACCGAGGGCCTTAAGGACCACGGGGCACTGTAGGAGGCCGGCCAACTGGGTGGCCACCGCCGCTTGGTCGCCCATCGTGCGCAGGGCGCGAGGGCAAGGAAAAGGGGAGACACAGAAGCGTCAAAAGAACAGACATGAAGATTGTGGCTCAAGTAGGCAGCCTCACCATGTGCAGGTTCACAATAAGAGGCCTGAAACATATGTAAATACCACCTAAAACATGGTTTACATACCTTGGATGGTCATTTTAAGTGGTCACAATGTCAAAAAGAAGAAGTCCCAAACACTTCCATTTTTGAGGTGCCCATAGTGAAGAACTGCATGAGCAGGTTGTGTACCAAACCCTTGAGAGACCCCCCCCATGCAGACAATACCCACAATAGGGTGAACAAATGTAAATAGGGCCTAAAATATACTTTACATACCTTGGATGTTCATTTTAGGTGATCACAATATCCAAAGTACAAGTTTGAATAACTTCGAACTTCGAGTTGCCCAGGGTCACAAAATGCATAACCAACTTGTGTACTGACCCGTTGGGAGCCGCCCCCCAAATTCCCTCCCTCCCCTGCGCGGCAGAGTAAGAAAAAGTGCTTTTCCAATGCTTTGGGGTATACTTTAGTTGTATTAGAGGTGCTCCAAGCACACAGGCATGTCTTTCTTAGTATTGGCCCAACCAAAAGTGGTGATAACACATTTTGACCTATGGAACCAAACACTAATTGAGGATGTGGTGTGGACCCCTTTATCCCCAACCTATATGCACCAAAACATCTTTTCCTGAGTAGACTGAGAACTGACATATCCAGGGCAGAGCCTATGAATTTATCTATGTTTTCTCGTGAATTCTTAGCTATCCTAGTGGTATGCACCCTAGGGGCTTGGGCACCTCTTTTTGAGAGGTCCTGGGTTCAATTCCCGGTCAGCCTAGCTAAGTAGGAAGATCCCATGTGACATGGCAGTGACCTCATCGCCACATACCATGCCATTTCAGCATATATGGGACCCAAAACAAAGAGTGCACATCTCCTGAGATGGCACTATGGAGATTGAGTGACTATGGGGCAGTTTTCCAACTCTTTTTCCAAAACATTTCAACTATCTTTGTGAATATGCGATCCGATTTGCCTTGAGTTGCACTTTCTGTGAATACTTTTACATCTTTCACTGTTTACACTGCAGCGCTTCATGCTTTGATCCTGATTCTCTTCTACTTGCTTATCTCTGGCTTGGGTTATCCTGGATGGGTTGTATTTCAGCAAATAAAACATTTTCCTCATCAAAAACAAGCAGCAGCAAACCCTACACCAGCAGCAAGCAGCATGAGAGGCACAAGAAACATACAGTGTTGAAATCACTATAAAACGTTCTGGTAGCAAGAGGCAGACTGTCTCTGCGTACCGGCTGCAACTCCGTGCCGTACATCCAGTGCGCCGGGATCAGTCATATATAAACAGAAGGGCGAACGAAGATGGACACCAAGAAAGAGGAAACCGACGTGAAGACAGCGCCTGAGGCACCAGCAATGCCAGCACCTGGTGAACCTGGACCTGGACCTAGCGCTGTACCTTCGGAGCCCTTACATGGGCCAGTGGACGTGGCGGGGAATTCATTGGAAGGACTTCAGTCGGCCTTCCGGGCCCTCTCAGTCGAGGAGGTGGACACCCATCCTGTGAAGAGAAAGAGAGAGGGCGAGAAGGATGCTGGAGAAAGCATAGCAGACGAAGGAGCAGACCAAGGGCACGACCTGACGAATGATCCTACGTTCGAAGGCGCACCAAGGGCTTCTGGCCTCCACGCATCACCCTCTCCTATAACCACCACACCCCCAACTCCAGACCAGGCCGCTGCAACATCCACACCCATAACCAACCCGCCTATGGCCGAGGGCACAGGCTTTACTGGTATGCCTACCTACCCTGCCTATGGTGTGAACCCACCTACCACTGCGTTTCCTGAGGCAACTACTACCAGTGAGTCGGTGACCTCCAGTTCTGCGCCGCGATGGTATGCGGCTGACTATCACCATCCTCTACCCGCTACGGGAGCCTATGTGGATGTTCCTGGGTACGCAACATTGAGTGGGTTGAGGAGAGGACCTGAGTCATGCGGGGGCAGGAGTAGAAGATCGGGGAGATCCTCCAACAGGTCCCTGACGCGGTCGGAGATCAACGAGGTGCTCCGAGGAGCCACCTCTAAAATTGTTGGCGACCTCACTCAAGAGATTCGACATAAACTGGAGCCCCTGATGATACCGCCCCAAGCGTCACGTACCACGATGGGAATGTCACCCCATCGAGTACAGGCCAACCACCTGGTGGCAGGGTTGACAGACACCCTGGGGAGCCTGAGGAGCCGACCGATGCCGACCCCTGCTGTGATACCTAGAACCCTTTCGTACCGAGACCGGCCCAGCCACCCTACAGCCGAACTCTACGAGAGCCGAGCTGGACCGGCTGGGGCTGACAGCCCTGAGGGCAATGGTTGACGTGGAGCCCTTTGGCTCTAGTGATCTAGGCGGAGATCCCTCCGATGATGAGCCGCCGTCGATGACTTCTGCTTCGCCCTCGGAGGACGACGACCCGGAGGACCGGAGAACCCAAGTGGGAAGAAGAAGAAGAAAAAGAGGAAGAGCCGACGCCCTGAGGGACGCAGGTCTCAGGAGGCTACGGCTATTGCCACCTCCAAGATCGTGGTGAACCTGCCTGAGTTCACAGGCAAGGACCTCACCGAGTTCGCTGAGAATTTTGGCCGGTTTCTCTGACTGACCAGCCAAACCCACGCTAGTGGACGGGTCAAGTGCGATCTGCTCCTGCAGTGCTGCAAGACCAAGTACCTGGGGAAGCAGGTCAGACAGATCGTGACTAACGTGGCCACCTTTGCTGATGTGTTGATTGCCTTTGAGACGCAGTACCCGACCTATGAAACCGACCTCTCCATCAGGGCCGAGATCCAGAGCCTGGCCGTGCTGCCCAACAACCCCAAACCTGGCAGGGTCTCTGAGCTGTTGGCTGACCTGGATCACTGGGCTGGAAGATTGACGCCCAGTTCCTACAGCAGCGACGACCTGCTTTTCTGATTGGTGGCTAAGCTCCCTCGAGAGCTGTGGGACGAGTGCCGTTCAACGGCAGAGCGCAATGCTAGATCCCTCCGCTATGAGGATATATGTGTACTACTCCTGGAGCTGGCGCTGGAGAAAGAAAGCGGCCAGCACCTGAACAACTACCGTCCTGGAGGAGGAGGCTCCGGAAGCCATGCCAAAGGGTACCAAGGATCCAGACCTGGGCAGGAGACTACCCCCAAACACGCCCATATCATGGAAAACCTCAAGGAGCTCCTCTGGTGTGATGCAAGCGACGAGCAGGGCCACCTGCAGTACGCCCATGACTGCGAGCAGCGAGACTGCTTCGCAGTCAAAGGAAAGCAGCAGGAGATCAACACCAGCGCCAAGAAGCAGCTGCCGGATCACTACAGGTGAACCATCACCTGTGCCTTCTGTGGGAAGAGGAAGCACTACGAGGATGAGTGCTACCACAAGCAGCGCCTGTCGGCGAAGCTGCAGGGTGGGGATCCGGGCAAAGGCTATGGCAAAGGTGGAGGCAAAGGCAAAGGCAACGACTCCGGCAAGGGCAAGTCAAAAGGACGTGGACAAGGGCAGAACAAGAGTCAAGGTGGACGAGGAGGAGGCGCTAACCGCCAGCTAGACAAGGACAACAAGAACACGAACAAGAACGGAGGCAACCCCAACCCTAATCCAGGAGGGAACTCCGAGCCCTCTGGAGGGCAGTCTGGTCCGACCACGCGCTCACAAACGCAGGCCCAGCAAGGACAAGGGGCTACGCGTAAGCATGAAGGCGGTGATGACGGCAACGCTACGAAGAGAAGCCGTTTCATGAGGATGGCCCGCAAGCTGCGGAACAAGGGGTTCTAGGTGACCTGTCCCACGGAGTTCTGACGGGGACGCTCCGGTGGAGCTCAGGACCTGGTGTTTTGGGTACGTATCCGACTAGGGGGACGTGAATACCTGGGGCTTTTGGATACTGGCGCAGCCATATCTATAGTGGCCAAGACAATTTTGCCTTGTGGGAGCCTGAAGAACACCATGACCACTGCGGCTATACGAATGGGGGATGGACATGTGGTGCACAGCTGCGGGGACTGTGAAGTCGAGGTACCTATGGGCTCCCGGACTATCGCCCATCGGTTCTCTGTGATGGACACTGAGGCCTTCAACTTTGTATTGGGGACTGACTTCTTCGTGCAGCACTCCCAGATACAATCCCTGACACTGCAAGCGCCCTACCTCCTCTACGTGGACCAGGGCAGTGGCAGAGAGTCTGTGCCACTGAAGCAGTCGAAACATAACTCGAGCTACCTGAGGATATCGAAGGAGGAGCCCTCCAACATGATGGGGGCCCCCAAAACTGAGGACTATCAACTATTCGGAGAAGTCATGGACCAAGGTCTGAAGGAGTTGGGTTACTCTAGAGAAGACCTGAGTGTGGAGTTGTTCGCCAGCGACAAGCAGCATGTACTGGACCTTTTCTGCAGCAAGGGGAAGAACTGCAGCTACAAATTTTACTGGCCCCCTTTCGGGATGGCCTACGGGAACCCCAGGTTCGGTGAACTGGGGAAGGTCCTGACCAAGGTGGCCTTGGAACGTTCCTGTATGGTCCTGTGTTCCCCCGATTGGGGAGCCCATGGGGGCAACGAGTACTGGCGAGGCCTCCTGGGCAGGCTGACTATCAGCTCTGTTCAGTTACCTGATGAGGCCATCTACGTGCCTCTGGGGAGAGACGCCTATTGGGAAACCCGGATGGGGGAGTATCCTCAGCGTGGTGGACGGAGGTCTTACCTCCATCCCCTGGGAAGATGTGGACCCGACTCTGGTCCAGGCTATACAACGAGAAAGCGATGGACTCGCCTTGAATGACTTGAAGGATCGACTACGACTCCAAGATGCTATTGAGACTACACCCGGAGGAGATGAGTACGTCGTGACTAACACCCACGCCCCCAACTCTCCCTGTCATGTACCTGTTCCTGACGGAGTCTCTGAGTGTGGACTATCCGAGCTACCTAGCTCTATCCACTCGGATGATGAAACTGAGCACGACGCCTTCTTTGTGCAGACCTGTGTCGAGGAAGTGGAGAACGCCGAGTACGTCGCCCCACTGAAACCCCTACTCTCCATGAGGGTGGAAGACCCCGTGGACGAAGAGCTGGACCCTCGATCCAGGCGAAGGGAGTATGTGGACTCCAAGAGGAAGTTGGTGGCGAAAAAGCTATGCTACGCTAAGCCTACCCGCAGCTCATGGCCACTGAAGCAAGGACGTATGGGAGATCTATCCCAATTGAAAGAGGACCTCGAACAGGAGATCACCACCTGGCAACGGGAGGTAGATCTTAAGCTCATGAAGAGCGTGTGGGGCGCCCATGTGAGGACCCCAGAGGAGGACAACCTCTCGGAGGAATGTGTATGCGAACCCCCTCGAGCGTGCCTATGTTGCCATCGTCCACCGAAGATGGTTGAACAAGACCTACTATATGCCTACCAAGGGTTGAAGGACACTACCAAGGGCGAAGAGTCGGTGGAGGATCACCTCCCGACGTCTATTACTCAGAGGGCAAGCATCTTACACTCTGACGAGGACATGGAGGACAAGATCAAGCTATTGGACCCGCGGGGGCAGAAGCTTATAAGGACCTATCTGGAGGTGTTCGGAGAACTACCCCCACCAGCTTCATGTGACAAGCTGGTACAGATGGAACCCGAGTTCGTGGGTCAAAAGATCCGGAGGAGACCCTATCCAGCTCCTAAAGAGCAGGCGGACGAGATTGAGGACAGATACAAGAATGTATCGACGCTGGCCTAGTCTTGGAGTACAAGGACGGAGACTACCGCGAACACTGCAGCCCCTGTTTCCTGGTGGCTAAATCTGGGTCTACAGCCAAACGGCTGGTAGTGGACTACGGAGAGCTGAACAAGAAAACGCTGAACCACTCAGGGTCCATTCCTAATGTGGAATCTACCCTTGAGAAGATAGCCTCCTGTCGCTACAAGACCAAGATGGACAAGCGGAGGGGATTCTGGCAAGTGGACCTGACGCTCAACGCTCAGGAGCTACTGGCCTTCATCACCCCTCAGGGGAGGGTGTTCAAGTGGAAGGTCATGCCATTTGGCGTGGCCAACGCACCCGCTCTATTCCAAGAGCTGATGAACAAGATCTTGTCCATCCTACGAAGGACACCTAGGGTGCAAGAACTAATATCCCGTTGGGCCCAGATGGAAGCACACATCGACGATGTATGCCTCGGGCCAATACCCAGGAGGACCACCTAATCCTCTTCGGTGAGTTCTTTGCAGTCTGCCAGGAGAATCACACACGACTCAAGCTGGAGAAGTGTGAGTTCATGCAGGAGACCATGCAGTACCTGGGGTTTGACGTTGGCTATGGGTGGTGGACCCGAGCGGCCACTAAGGCCAAACCCCTGATGGATGCTAAGGTACGACACGAAGACCCCAAGAAAGGACTTCATGATGTACGCAGTTTCATTGGGGCGTGCAACTCCTATCGCCGCCACATCAAAAACTTCACCTACACCAGCGCCATTCTGACGGACTTGATCAAGAAGAGTACTACTTGGCGCCAGGGCCCACAAGAGCAACAAGCGTTTGACGAGCTCAAAGACAACGTGGCCAACGCTAAGTGCTTGGGCGTGTCTAGGGCACAGGGGGGGATTATGCTGGTAACCGACGCCAGCAATCTGGGCGGTGGTGGAACGTTGTTCCAATGGCAAGCACTAGAGAAGGAGGAGTTCGACTCGGCCATTTCCCAATGGGGAACGGAAGGTCTCAACCGAGATGGAACTCTCAAGCACAGTTACCCTGACGACAAGTGGGTCCCAGTACCTCTCGGCCACTGGAACTGGAAGTGGAACCAGGCCAGGGGGAACTACTCCACCTATGAGCAGGAATTGCTCGCGGGTATGCTAGTGCTATCCTCACAATCACGACTGTTGGGGAGTAACCCTGTGGTCTGGCTGTGCGACCAAGAGCCGGTCCGCCCTTTCCAGAAGGGCCCCCCACCTGAGAAGGCCAAGCTACGGCGCTGGTGGACCAACCTCAGTCAACTACGGCTGACGGTACACCATATTCAGGGAGTGAAGAACGAGTGTGCAGACTACATCAGCCGCAACAACTTCGATGCCCTGATTGGTGCCCGGTCTGGAGCGCTGGCTAAGGAGGCGTTCAGCCGTATGGACGTCCACTTGGACCTCAACATGACGATGATACTCCCCCTGGATGGACTCCAACAATCGGAGTACCTGAGGAAGTGCAGGGATTTCTACAAGCGCCTGGAGAAACGCCTTGAACCCCTCCTGGTCAACCAAGATCAGTGGAAGAGGGACAAGAGCCACCTCTGGCACGAGGACCACATGGTGGTGCCTAGTGACAGAGTCCCAGCGCTGCTGAAGTGGACCCATGAGTCCAGCGGTCATGTGGGTGCTGACCGCACCCTGACGCTATTCAAGCAGTGGTTTCACACTATGTGGACTGACGACCAACTGCGGAAAGCCCTCCAGCCTATCGTGGACAAGTGCCCGTGCAGGTCCTGCAACCCAGGGGATATCAGGGACAGAGGTCTCTACTCGACCCTGCCCATCTCTCACTGTGCTAACAGTGTTCTATACGTGGACTACACGGAGATGCCGAGGTTTGGGGGCTATGACTTCGCCCTCGTTGTAACCTGTTGGTTGACCAGGTTCACCAGGGTGTTCCCATGTACCAAGCACATTACCGGGGCGGAGACTATCAAGATACTCCTGGAGGAGTGGTTTTGTGTCTATGGGGCCAAGGAGATCAACTCCGATGAAGACGTACCAGTACGCTCAGATACCGGTTGGTACAGGAGGGTCCTGAGATCCCTCAATGTCCAGGTGTCTACGGGGATCCTCTACTCGCACACGAGCAACCCCCTATGTGAGCGACAGATCTGTGTCCTCAAGGAGAATGTAAGGATATGGTGCAGAACTGAACGCACCAGAGACTGGGTGAGACTACTCCCCGTCATATCCTTGATGATGAACTCCCAAGAGAGTTCAGCTACTGGCTACTCGCCCCATGAGCTATTCCTAGGGCGCCCGGCGTGGTTCCTACATGCCCCCTATCCAGAGGACACCCATTCTTCTGTGGGTGAATGGGTCCAAGAGCAACAAGCGAAGGTGGACAAGGCCAAGGCTATGCTCCGGAGAGTGAGGGAGTGTCAGTGGAACAAGAAGAAGAAGCAACGAGTACCGGCCACCTACCCAGAGGGGGACTGGGTGCTGGTGCACCACAGTCGACTACCCGCCTGGCCACGCTCTACCGGCGATGACCCATACTTCGGGCCGTACAAAATTCTATCAGTGGATGGACACCGTATCACCGTGCGGTGTTCTCCCCGTCTAGGGGGGACCCTGGTGCGCGCTGCTCAACATCTGAAGCGCTACTATGATCCTGAAGACCTTTGTGGGGAAGAGTGGGAGCTGATCGCCGCCCTAGACCTACAAGGGGCTGCCAGCCTTATGGAAGTTGAAGGGGAACTCCCCGACATGAACGCCGAGGAGATGGCTAAGGAGGGCTTCTACCTGGTGAAGTCTGTCCTACGCCACCGCTATGGCCAGGGTTGGCGCTTCCTCACCCTCTAGGAAGGGTTTGGAGTCAAAGAGGCCACCTGGGAGCCCTTCTCTGCGTTTGTTCTCCCTGTCGGACGCCTAAACTCAGTTCTGGTTGAGTACTTGTCCCAGAACAACCTTGGTGAGTTGCTGAGGCTCGCTGACACGCTTGCCTCCAAGACTGAAGCTAGGGACTGAACCTTACCCCTAAGTGTGCTACGTATGTCTGTGTGTGTCTCACTTCTCTCCCGGGCGTGGCTCCCGAATCAACGGGCTTCGCTGATGTCGGACCGAAGGTCCTAGTCAGTTACTAGTACCACTCCTATGGTGCCCAATTTCTGTGCTGGCGCCTATCCTTGGGGGAAGACAGCAAATGCCCTACCTACTAGAGGGGAGGGGTGGCCAAGTGTGCTAAGGGCATACAAAACACCCATTTTTGCTGAAGGCCAAAAGCTAACGCACTCCCCTGCCCACGAGGAAAAGCACGCGGGACAGGAGACACCACTGCTCTACACACCCTACCAACAGTGGCACCATCCTGGTGGGCGAGCGCTACTGCAACTGGCTCAAGCCCCCACTCAGGATTACCACTCCTACACTCACGCTCTACTGGGTGGTGTTGATGAACAAAGTCCTGGGTCCTAATGACCCTCCTGTGAAGAAGACAAGAGAACACAGCGCTGCTAAGCAACTGTGGCCTAACAGGGACGCCACAACGCGTTTTCCTGCTAGGGCTTGGAGGGAAGGGGTGCTCTTGCTGCGTGCACAGCGTGGATGTCCATGGAATCGAACTGCCCTCGCCACTCCTGGCTGAGGCGCAGTTAATTGATTGTGTGATCAGCGCCCCTGTTTAGCTCGGGCAGAAAAATGGGATAGCCGCCGAAGGCAGCTGCTGTGTGCACCAATCACCATACCTGCCCACCTGTAAAGCAAAGGCCAATGAAGGGGTGTTTGCGGCTGAGGAACCAAGCCACACTCCACGTATTATACGCTTCTCAGTGTGACCTATAATACGCTGTCCTCAAACGCCCTGTCAAGCAAGCAAGCGTTAAGAGACTCCTCAGGTTCTCTTAAAGAACGTACCGAGGAGCCGCTGGGTAACCTAAACAAGGTTTACCGTGCGCATTTCGCGTGGCCTACACTTTAATGCGTGTGGGAATGCAGGAGCATGCACGAGTTTGCGAACAACCTTCTGCAATCACTGTCTTGCTGCCTAATCTTACCCACAATCACGAACTCTACCAGGGGGTGGCCCCACCTGGGCTTACCTACCTTACCTACCGCTGGAAAGTGAAGCAAGGTGGGAGAAAAACGAGGCGCAAGCGGAAAACGTCGCTATGCACTTGTGTGTATGTCTAATCACCCTGATCTGACCTCCAATCATCTGCAATCTTTCTAATCTAGCCCTCTATCGTTTGTTAGCGCTGCTACAAGACTCGTTCACGGAGGCACGACACGAGCAATGTGCATGCTGCATACGAGACGAGCACACCTGAGGTTTATACCTGATTCATTGAAGTCTTTTCGTTGATTTTGGAATTCTTCAGTTTTTGATTCTTTCTGTCAGTGTGGGTGGAATCTGTATGTTTATTTTTTTATGTGTGTCTCGTCATTTTCCTGTCTACGTGAGACATACGTTTATAATCTCATTATTTCTGTATTTTCCGGCGCTTCGCTAGGAGCCGCTCCTGCGCGCCGCCTTTTTCTGCGTAGGAATTTCTTGATTTAAAAAACCGAGAGATGACTACAATTTTTATAAAAATGTGCATCTGATGCACAATTGGATTCTGCTCAGGTATGTGTTCTTAGAAAAATTCTAGGCCGTCATTTGACGGATTTAGGTGTTGTCGCTTCGCGCTTGCGTGGATTCGTCCATAATCCTCCCATTCCTCTCTGTACAGATACCTTCGTGAAGCGACGCTGAGTAGGCCGCCGTGCGGGCCGAAAAGCAGCAGCCTAGGGACTGAGCAGAACCCAAGACCCCACCAAGGGGCAATTTAATTTTTTTAACGACTCCCTTCGCCCTAAGACAGGTCACAGGTTGCCTGCAGGTTTACGAGAAACCATGCGAGTGTGTATATTGCGTCTTGCGTTGGGTTTATGTCGCGCTGCGTCTTGGAGGGGCAGATGCACATGCACATGATTTTGGCATGCTCCCAACCTAACCCAACCAAGCCACAGAAACCCTGGCAGCGCCAAGAGCGCTGAGCTCTCTGTAGGGTAGTCATGAACACAGCAGCAAAAAGGCGCCAGCCTTGGTGAGCGCCCATTTTTTCAGTGTGAGGGAGGCTATAGGTATTTTAAAGTAGATGTGGAAACCAAGGAAAGGCCAAGAAAAAATGCCTTTTTCCTGAATCTGCGACAGTAGTGGCCACCACAGCACAAGGGGGGAGTAGGCAAAAGTGCTTTTCCAATGCTTTGGGGTATACGTTAGCTGTATTAGAGGTGCTCTAAGCACACAGGCATTCCTATCTTAGTATTGGCCCACCCAAAATTGGTGATAACACATTTTGACCTATGGAACCAAACACTAAATCAGGATGTGGTGTGGACCCCTTTATCCCCAAGCTATATGCACCAAAACATCTTTTCCTGAGTAGACTGAGAACTGACATATCCAGGGCAGAGCCTATGAATTTATCTATGTTTTCTCATGAATTCTTAGCTATCCTAGTGGTATGCACCGTAGGGGCTCGGGCACCTCTTTTTGAGAGGTCCTGGGTTCAATTCCCGGTCAGCCTAGGTAAGTAGGAAGATCCCATGTGACATGGCAGTGACCTCATCGCCACATGCCATGCCACCTCAGCATATATGGGACCCAAAACAAAGAGTTCACATCTCCTGAGATGGCACTATGGAGATTGAGTGACTATGGGGCAGTTTTCCAACTCGTTTCCGAAAACGTTTTAACTATCTTTGTGAATATGCGATCTGATTTGCCTTGAGTTGCAGTTTCTGCGAATACTCTTACATCTTTCACTGTTTACACTGCAGCCCTTCATGTTTTGATCCTGATTCTCGTCTACTTGCTTATCTCTTGCTTGGGTTATCCTGGATTGGTTGTATTTCAACAAAAAAAACATTTTCCTCATCAAAAACAAGCACCAGGAAGCCCTACACCAGCAGCCAGCAGCAGGAGAGGCACAACAAACACACAGTGTTGAAATCACTATACTGGCGGCCAATACCCAAAAAGCGTGAGGAATATGTGAATATGGTCTGAGACATGCTTTACGTACCTTGGATGATCATTTTAGGTGATCCTAATATCAAAAGAACAAGTTTCAAAACATTCTATTGCCTTTGGCAAGTCCGACCCACAGAGAATCTACCCAAAGCAACAGACACCCTAAATTGGGTAAAAACTGTATAAGTACAAGCTAAAATATGCTTTGCATAGCCTCGATGGTCATTTTAGGCAATCACAACATCAAAAACATAAGTTTCGGGGACTTCCACTTTTGAGCTGTATGAGCTGAAACACTGCATAAGCAAATTGTGTACCAATCCCCTCTGACCCCCGCCCCCATATCCAAAAGGGGTAAAAATCAGAAACATAGGGCACAAAACATGCTTGACATACCTGGGATTGAAGGTGATCAGGATATCAGGGAAGTAAGTTTCGAAAACTTCAATTTTTGTGCTCCCCAGGGTGAACAACTGCATTAGCAGGTTGTGTACTAATCCCTCCGGAGACCCCCCCCGGAGCTGATACCCAAATAGGGTTAACAACACGCATAAACGGCCGAAAACATGCTTTATATAGCTTGGATACTCATATTGTGTCGTCAAGATATCATAATTAAAGGTTTCGAAAACTTCGATTTTCGAGCGGCCCTAGGTGAAAAACGGCATAAGCAGGTTGTGTACCAATCCCTTGGGACCCCCCCCCCCCCCCCGAGCTGATTCGCAAATAGGGTCAGAAACACTTGAATACGGCCTTGAACGGTCTTTACATACCTTCGATGGTCATTTTAGGTGGTCAGAATATCAGGAAGACAAGTTTGATTTTTGAGCTGCCTAGGGTGAAAAAGTGCATTAGCAGGTTGTGTACCAATCCCTTGCGAGACCCCCCTCCCGTGCGACCAATACCCAAATAGGGTGAAAAACATGTAACTACGGCCTGAAAACATGCTTTACATACCTTGGATGATCATATTGTGTGGTCACAATATCATAGTAACAGGTTTCAAAATTTTCGATTTTTGGGCTGCCTAGGGTGAAAAACTGCACAAGCAAGTTGTGTGCCATTCATCAGGCCATTATTGGTGGAAATAGTCATATCGTGTTGTTGGCACTGGTATGGACCGGCCCTCGGCAGGGCTAGAGGCTGCAAAAAGCGTCCTGCCATATCCTAGTAGGCATTTACTGTCACAACATCCCCACTCAACCCCCTCAGAAGGGGTCCCACGGGGTCATCTAGCGCCAAAACAGCCAACATACCAAAAATGACTGAAAGCTGCATAAACTGCATGTGCGCTCGTCCCACTCCACTGCATACAAACCGCATAGAGTCGGGACCCAGAAACACCTTTTCGGCTCAAACTGGAAAAAAAACTAAAAGATTCGTGATTTCGGAAAAAAAGGGGGGTCATTTTTCCGACATTTTTGACCCCCCCCCCCAGCCCCCCCACTTTAATAAGTTGGGGCACTTGGGCATCTCAGAAGCTTTCTAGACTAGACCTCTCAGAGCTTCAAGATCCTAGAACACTAGAATATTTGCTCAAATTTGGCTTATATTCCAGGCGCATAGCTGACTGCTAGAGTCTGATGCTCTTAAGTACACTACAGAGAGCAGAGATCTAGGATACATTAGTAGCCATACATGAATCATCACATTCCATATGTTGACAATGTGATTTCATTATGTTTTAAGACATTCTGGAAGCTTCTAATGTATTAGAAGCTATTTTGAAGCTATTTCGAAGCTTCAGCTGGCTGGTCGCGATTGTCGCCGACTTCTGTCGCCCACAGTGATGGACGTAATATTGACAAGGCTTGTGACTAAACAGACTACTCAGAACGTTGCTAAAATATGATTTTTATTGCCTTTTTCATGAGATTGTAAAGCTACATTAATTTTCCTGTTATTTAGGCATGTGAATCCGTATTACTGTACCAGCCAGTTGGTCCAGCTCAATGTTCATTCACGACTCCGTCTTCTTGCTGTTGCCTGTGCTTTGTCTACGCCAATAAGATCAATCGCAATGGAGAATATCTAAAACAATTTGATTTTGAAGTGCAAGACAAGGAAACGGTCCCCAACATGCACCCGAAGAACCCAAGTCCAAGCATATCATAACAGTCCAGTAATCAGAGTTCCAGCAGGACGACAAGGACGAGGAGGACGCGCAGAAGCTGGGCCAGCGTACGCTGTTCCAGTAAAGTGAGTTCCTTGCTTGGATTTATTGAAAAGTGGAAGAAACTTTCAAAGCTTGAAGATATACTACCATGTACCTCCATAGAAGCTTCAAATAAATTCGAAAACTGGGAAAGCGCAGCTCCAAGCGCGCTCCACGCAAGTACCACGACACGGAAGGCTTCAGAAGCATTCGAAAAGGCGTCCAGAGCGTTCATTTCAATGAGTTTGGGCAAGATTTTGAAGGATTTTAAGTTTAAAACGAGTTTCAAGAACTGGGTGAACTTCTACAACACGAGGCAACTTCCCAAGGCTTAAGCAACCACGACGACGACTTCTACGACAACGACGTGTTGCGAGAGCGCTACCAGCGAGCTCCCAGAGGCGTGCTTGAGGGGCTTTGAGACCTAGGACCCTTGATTGTGTTGCTTTTGTTTGCTCAACTTTGCATGCTTGTTAAATTGACTTATCAAGGCTTTTCTTCTCCTTGCTTACGGTCCTACAAGTGACCCTATGTCAAGGGGAGGGACAAAATGGACGATTTGTGACTATAAATACCCACCCCAAACACAGTTGACCCTCTTTGGAGTCCGGAAGCGTTGAATTCTTTATGACTTCCTCCATCTCTTTGATCTCCCAGAAGGCAAAAAATGTCGGAAATGGCCTAACACATTTTGCGCATATCTTCGCGCCGGTGCCTGGAGTTGCGCTAACGAAATCGCCATTGTAAAGTAGAGAGCGTCAGCTTTAAAATGCATCTTTTACTTTCCCCAACTCAACAAGGCCCTGCTGTGATACACTGGATTTCAAAACTATTCATTGATTCGATCCACATCCTGTTCTTGCTCTACTTGCTGCTTTGGTTTGGTTTTCCAATATCAAAACCTGCAGGATTTCATCAAAACTATTAGGGCACTAATCAAGGACATCTTTCCGGTAGCAGAGGCAACCGTTGAGAATCTTTGGAATCGACTCTGAGAACTACACAAGCCAAAACCAGAAGCACTATGTCCACACCATCAGTACAACTGTCTGCCAGGACCTGGCCCATTCGGAGTTTACAAGTACAACTTGGTAACAGTGGACCCATCTCAATGAGTGAGCCCAAGCTCAGAGCTGCATCTGGGTCTCAAGAAGATCCAGTTCACAGAAGGGCAGAACAAGAAGCGCCCAGAGAAGAAATACCAATACCCTTAACCACTGAGGGCTTAGCGGCCCCTGGTGACAGCCTGCAGCACCTTCGCCGAAGCGTTGCTGTCTCCATCTCTCGTTCTGCCTGCCCTGCACCTTCGTCTACGGCAGCTGGAGGCCCTGAGGAACAAGACGAGAAAGATGTCCTTGATTCGTGCCCTAATAGTGTTGATGAAATCCTGCAAGCTTTGATGTTGGAAAACCAAACCAAAGCAGCAAGTAGAGCACGAACAGGATGTGAATCGAATCAATGAATAGTTTTGAAACCCAGTGTATCACAGAAGGGCTGCACATAGACAAGACCGCCCTGAGTACAAAGATTCAATCACAAATGGATAAAACAAACGATTTGAAAGTGAACACTCGCATGATTCTTGCCTCCCCATTAGCCTTACGCACTTCAAGTGCACTCCTTTAGATGAAACGGTGTTGGTTAGGAATATGGGGCAAAGGAGTTAGGCCGTACACAGAATATGACTTTGCCAAGCAACTGAACTCAGATACAGTTAAAGGGTAGAACCACAATAAGTGGTAGAAACAGTTGAGTATAGGGGTCTTGGGGTTGGGGACCACTAGGCTTAGCCTCCAAGGCCTTAGGCATTAAATGACCTACATGAAGGACGATACCTGTGCTGAGTTGAGTGGTAGGGATGAACTTCATGGGGGTCTAGGGATATAACCCTAGTTACTTTGAGAAAGTGGACTTTAAGCTCTAAAAGAGAAAGAAAAATGCTTAAGTGAGTCTTAGCATCAACAAAAAAGTTTTAAGTAGGGCTTGGCCTGGATCAAGCCCTCCAAGAAAGACGTGGCAGTGACTTGTTCTTACTCCCCCCTGGAGTACTAGTTGATCAAGCTAGTAAGACAAAGGCAAAAGGCTCAACTGTCTCCAAGATTACCTCAGAAATTGCATTAAACCAATCAACAACATTCCCATCAGTTCAAAGGAGCCTATCACACTGTAGGGACCCTCAAAAAACAGTGTAATGTACCGTGAATGATGTTTCTTTGATGGGGCATTCCTCAAAAGTCGCCAGCGTGCGGCGAAAACGTTTGGTAAAAAGTTGGGGGTAGTGAGGTTTGAACCCAGGACTCCCTCCCTAGAGCACACGTGCTTGCGCACTAGGGTACAGTCGAACGCTCTAATGCGGACGGCCATCGCTGTATAAACAGCGTTTTAGTAAAAATCCTGACCAAGGGCCAGGGTGGAGCAATACTCCCAATGGAGGACACAAATCTCCAGGAGCTGGAGAAAATAAGAAATGTAACCAACAGGGGGTGAATCCTGTGGTTTTGCGAAAGGGGTAGCGATTTGACAAGTGAAATCGCTAAAAATTGACAATACGACGTTAGAAATTGTCAATGTTAAACCAAAACCTAAAGTCGCAGACAAGCGCAACAGAAGTGGGCTCCAAAAAAAAGGTTGCGCAAGCGTAAACAGCTCCAGAAAAGGAAGGTATGAGCCGTAGCTTTTAAAGCTTTTAAAGGAAATTATTGTACAGTTGTATCAGAAAGTTTATAAACTTTAGGAAAAAGAATTGAACAGAAACCCACACCACAGAGCAGGTGGACAACCCACCTCTCAGGTATGCCAGTGTCATTTCACATGCATGCATTGCGTTCGTGTTGTTTGTTTCGTAAAAGCGCTAGGGTTGTCACCGCTGTGTTCCTTGGGGTTTCGGGTGCTTCCTTCCTTTGCTCTGCACAGGTCAAAACTGAGATGAAAGTATGCGAAGCAAATGCAGCACGCAGCGCGCACGTAGGGTTAGAGTATGCGCTGTGCTGGCGATGCATGTGCCTAATTCATGCATTCACACGTTGTGTCGTTTTCTCAGTGCCTCAATCCACCCTTTTCTTCTGACACAGGTCTGAAAAGAAAGTGCTTGCTCGTGTTCGTGTTGCCGCCGCGTTAGGGTTGCTTAAAACGCTCAGGCTTGCTTTGTGCTGTGCAGTGCGCCATTCTTTCTCCTCTTTCTGCAGGGAACAAAGTAAGAAGACCGTGCATGACAAACAATGCATTAGTCCCTTAGGATTGTGTATAATTCGTCGTAGGGTTTTTCAAACGCTTAGGGTTGTTCTGCGCTTGTGTTACCTTCGGTATTCACATGATGCTGGTGAGTGAGCTAGGTAAGCCCAGGAGGAGCTCACCTCCTGGTTGAGTCACGTTGTGATTTGCTGTGGTGGGTGAGATTAGGAGAAACAGAGTGGGATTGGTAAACCTGTGCATACCTGTGCATGCATATGGCGCATTAAAGAGTAGGCCACGCGTGTTGCGCACAATAAACCTTTGTTTAGGTTACCCAGGGACTCCACTTTAAGAGAACGGGTGGGGTTCCTTAAGCTTGCTTGCTTGTAACAGGGTAAGTGGATAGCGTATTATAGGGCAGCCTAAGAAGCGTATAATATGTGGAGGCTGTCTTGGTTCCTCAGCCACTTACCTTGTTAATTGGCCTTTGCTCTGCAGGTGGGCAGGTGAGGGTGATTGGTGCAGTCCCTTGCCGTGCTAAAACATGCGGCGCTGATCACAACACAAAGAAGCTGTGCCTCCGCCTGGAGTGGCAGGGGCAGTCCGACTTGTTCAACATACACGTTGTGCACGCAAAAAGAGCACTCCTTCCCTCCAAGCCCCGACAGGGAAACGCGTAGTGGCGTCCCTGTTAGGCCACAGTTGCTTAGTAGCGCTGTGTTCTCTTGTTATTTCACAGGAGGGTCAATAGGGCCTGAGACCTTATTGCCATGAACGCCAAGTAGCGTGTGTAGGTGTTAGGGTCAGCAAGCCTGGCAGGTGATGAGTGCAAATGCTGAGTGCTCACCCTGCCTTCGAAAGGCTTGTGCTGGCGTTAGTGAGTGTAGTGTAGTGGTGTCTCCTGTCCCGCGTGCTTTTCCGCGTGGGCAGGGGAGTGCGTTAGCTTTTGGCCTTTAGAAGAATGGGCGTCTTGTATGCCCTTAGCACACTTGGCCACCCCTCCCCTCTAGTAGGTAGGGCTTTTGCCGTCCTTCCCCAAGGATAGGCGCCAGCACAGAAACTGTGCGCCATAGGAGTGGTAGTAGTACCTGATTAGGACCTTCGGTCCGACGTCAGCGAAGCCCGGTGTCCGGGAGCCACGCCTGGGAGAGAAGTGAGACACATACAGACATACGCAGCACACTTAGGGGTATGGTAAACCCTGTAAGGAAGGGTAGATCCCTATGGGTCTGGACCAGTCAGGGGTCCTAAATGTGGGCATGTTTGTCCCCAAGGAGGGTGGACACACCTTGCTTCATAACACCTTGCTTGTCATTCCCCCCTGGAGTAGAAAGCCACCGCGTTTCGTTGGCTCCCCAAAGTCATCACATCAGGGCAGTTCCAATGCCACACATGGTCAACAAGGCACACACTCGCTGGGTGGCTGCAAATCTGATAAGCGGCCATCTGGCTCACGCTGGTATCCGTAAGCATGGGACTGCATAGCACAGCCAGGGCAGGAACAGTGCTCCGCAAGCAGCGGATGTGTAGGTGTCTGGAGTGCCGAACCCCATTGAGGGTGGCAGTTAGTACATTCACCGTAACTGGAGCTCTACAGGAGTCCTGAACCTTTCCTGGCACACACTGAGTAGGCCTAGCTATCAGCACAAGAGTGCTCTCCGCCCCTGGGAGGTTAGAAAACAGAGGGGGTTGCGAGTAAAGGGCCTCAACTGTGAATCACAATCAGAGGGGCATTTGTTCACGTAGGCCAGCGTGTTCAGGTGATCCGGAGTGGAGGTGGTCGTATGGAGGTGGGCATGCCGGACTGAACCGACCCCACGAGTGCCTAGTCCAGCGCGTGGGCGCGTTCTTGGTACTACACTGCGCGGAGAATGTGTGGTGGCAGGGTGGAGCAATAACACGCACCGACCATAGGGCTGCAAACAAGATAATGGCCTGGTGGTGTTCCGACGATCCTCAGTGTTGCTTCTCCCTTGAAGCAGGGAAAGTCTACCTCCGGGGGGGGCCAATACTACTGCAGGAGTGGCCGCAAGGAGACGGCCAACAGGAGGAGGGGATTTCTGGGGTATACCACTGCCTTCTGAAGCTTGCAACATCCTCAGTTCGGCTAGGCACAGTAAATAGATAGGCACAAGGAGATTTGTTCTTCTTTCTCCGTTGGGACAGAGTCTCGGCACGGGTTAGTAGCTGTCCCTCGTTGTTCTTAACGAGGTAGGAGCGAAAGACGGGGTTGGTACTCCCAACTGGCTCTATAAAGGCGGACATTGGCCCCCAGGTTGCCTCAGATAGCCCATAGCCATCCCACAGGGTTGAGAATTTCCAGCCCTGTTCATACTTGTGGCGGGCAATACCTGCAACCACGTAGTAGCCATCGACTGCCATCTCATCGGCAGTCATTTCTTCGAGTTCGTCTGCCTCATTGGGGCTGGCAGCGTTCTCTAGGTCGATACGCTCGACCTCACTGTCGCTGACCCGCCACTCATCCCAGGACAAATCGTCAGGGGAGTGATAGTGCCTCAACTGCTTAGGTGCACAAAGTAGTTTACCACCTAGACGTGGCCTGCACCTGACATGGATCCTAGATCCATCTATCCTGATGATACGATAGGGCCCAAGATATAGGTCCTGTAGGCAGTTACGAGGCCAGGAGGGTAGGCGTGAATGGTGTGCCAAAACAAGGTCACCAACCTTGAAGCTGGCAGGTCGCTGTAGGCGATTCTGTCGCCTCAGTTCACGGTCACGGATATGTCTCAGGTTAGTCCCAGCCTGGTTAGCCATAGACTGCTTGTGTTCCAGCCAATCCCAGACAGGGCTCTTGAAGTCCTCAGGAAAGGGGGTTTTGAAGAACCAAGCCAGTCGTCCTCCATGAAACAGCTCATGGGGGGTGAAACCCGTAGAATAGCTCCTCTGGGAGTTCATGGTCAGCACTGCCCAGGGCACTAGGCATACCCAGTCTTTGGTACGTTCCTGTCTCATCAGCAATCTGAGGTTCTGTTCCGCCACACGGTTTTGTGTCTCACAAAGAGGGTTAGACGTGTAGGTATAGGGCACACATCTGGTTACCTCAACATTGAGAGCATTCAGCACTGGTTTGTACCATCCAGTGTCACTGCGGATGCGTACATCCTCATCAGAGTGCACCTGCTTAGGTGCTCCATATGGTTCGAACCATTGTTCGACCAACATTTTCACAGTCGGCTCACCTGTGATTTTCTTATTGCAAGGGAACAGACGGGTGAAGCAGGACAGGCCACAGGTGACCACTAGGCAACTATCATAGCCGGCGAGGCGAGGTGAGCCTGTGATGAAATCCACGTAGAGAAGAGAGTTAGTACAATAGGGTATGGGTAAGCCTGAAATCAGTCCCCTATCCCTACTGTCGCTCTGCTTGCTGGCAGGACAGCCACAAGCATCCACAATAGTCTGCATACGAGACCTCACTTCAGTCAGGGTTAGACCAGAGTGGAAACACTCACGGAAGAAGTCCACTGAGCGATTAGCGCCAGTGTGTCCTGAGCTGAGATGCGACCACTTTAGGCACCCATCAAGTCGGGCCTCAGGCACGACGATACGGTCCTCGTAGAAGAGGTACTGGTTGTTTTTATACCACTGGTGCCCGTCAATGACACGGGGCTTGGGACCAGTGCTGAGGGTCTGGAGAATTTCTTTATACTCTGACTGATAGTCAGTTAGGCTCGAACCCTCGAGGATTCCAGCAGTCCGCATGGACAGGTCCAGCTGGACATCCATACGCTGGAAAGCCTCTTTGGCGAGTGCTCCAGAGGTCTCACCAATAAGCGCATCGAAGTTGTTCCGCGATATATAGTTAGACAGTTCTTTTTTTTTACCAGGGATATGATGGACTGTAAACCTGAACTGGCTCAGGTAAGTCCACCACCGTTTTAGTTTCGCTTTCTCCGGTGGTGGTACCTTCTGAAAGGACTTCACCGGTTCCTGGTTGCAGAGCCAGACAATAAGATTAGACCCCAATAGTCAGGACTGCGATAATAGCACCAACATACCAGCCAGGAGTTCCTGGTTGTAGGTGCTGTAATTTGAACGCGCTTGGTTCCACTTCCAGTTCCAGTGTCCCAGTGGCACAAGCCGCCACTCACTGGAAGGATAGTCGTGCTTCAAGGAGCCATCACGGTTCAGTCCGATAGTACGATAATTGCAGTGGATTAGTTCAGCTGGATTAAGCTCCTGGCATTGGTATATCGTTCCACCCCCCCCCTACATCACCTGCATCAGTGATCAGGACTATGTCGCCCTTAGGGCGGGGTACGCCCAGGCAGTTGGAGGAGGCAATTTTCTTCTTCAACACCTGGAAACACTCCTCCTCTCTGGTGGTCCACCTCAAGGGAGTAGTTTTCTTGATTAGATCAGTGAGGGGGGCAGAGGAGTAGGTAAAATTTCGGATGTGGCGCCTATAGAAGTTACAGGCACCCACAAAACTCCTCACGTCGTGTAGACCCTTCTTAAGGTCATCGCGAATCTGCATGTCCTGTGGGGGCTGCTGAATCTTAGACGCGGCTGGTTTCCACCAGCCATACCCTACGTCGAAACCCAAACACTCCTTCTCCTCTTTCTTGCACTCGCATTTCTCGAGTTTGATTCGGAGATGGTTTTCCGGACAAACAATGAAAAACTCACGGGGGAGAAGGACATGGTCCTCTTGGGTGTTGGTACCCAAACTCACGTCATCGATGTGGGCCTCGATTTCTGCCCCTCGGGAAATCAACTCCTGTCCTAGAGATCTGTGCCTCAGTATGTACAAAATTTTGTTCATCAGTGTCCGGAAGAGTGCCGGGTCATTCGCCACCCCGAAATGCATGACCTTCCACATAGACACACGACCCTTAGGGGTTATAAAAGCCAGCAGTTCCTGAGCTGTGGCTGTTAGGTCAACTTGCCAGAAACCACTGCGTTTGTCCATTTTGGTCTTGTAACTGCATTTGGCAATACGCTCCAGGGTGTTTTCCATGTTGGGAATGCTCGCTGAGTCGTTTTGGGTTTTCTTGTTGACCTCACCATAGTCAACAACGAATCGTAGGGCAGTCGATCCTGGTTTAGGGACCAGGAAGCAAGGACTGCAGTTGTGGGGGTAGTCCCCCTTCTTATATTCCTCAACGAGGCCAGCATAAATACATTCCTGGATCTGGCGCTCGATTTCTTCAACCTGTTTATGCGGAGCGAGGTAGGGACGACGTCTCACTCGCGTCCTCTCAAATTCGAGTTTCAGTTGGAGGTCCATCTGGACCAGTTTTTTACAGGACAGGAAAGGCGGCAGGGCGCCGAACAACTCCTCATAGTTTGGGAGCAGTTTCTTCAGTCGGGGGTCAAGGTTCAGACTCTCGATTTTCTGCGGGAAATCCGCCTCAGCATGGAGGTTGCTCTTACCATGCTCTTTCTTCTTCTGCCGATCAGCAGTTTCGGCAGGTACAGAGCCATCATCCCGCTCAGGGGAACATTGTTGCCGATTGTGCAGAGAATACACTAGGGGTATCTCAGGGTCAGGCAGCGTGTAGGAATCATCGTCCTCCTCGGACCAGATGGAGTATTTCCAGGTCTGTCTGAGGTATTGCAGCCGTTCTTGGCGCTCAATACCTTCGGCCTTCAGGTACAACAGCCGTCGGAGTTCCTGAGTGTCATGCTCAGACAGTGGCATGTCATTAGAAGCAGGCCCTGCTAGAGTATCAGGACTCTGAGCCACAGGTTCACCTGAGTGAGTATGCTGCATGTGCAGCACCGGTTTCCCAACAGGGGAAGTTTGTTCTGAGGTTGACTCTAGGTCTACCTCCTCCAGCAACAGCTGGGCCAGGAAGGCACTGTGTTTGAGTTCAACACATCTGGGATCAACAGGAGGGATAGCGCTGGCAATCTCAGACAGTTGGTCATCAGCATCCTCTTTTACAGCAGCAGGTTCCAAATAGCCATCGGGGGATTCACACCCTGTAAGTGTGGCAGATAGGTGCTCAGGAGATCGTTTTTTGAGATCAGAAAGGCTCAAGCCACGATTTTCAGCCATGACCCCTTTCAGTAGCACCTGATCCAGATCGCACAGGGGTACAGGGTTGAGGGATCCATCGACAATGGATAAGAAACTGGCCCACTCAGGGGCCTGCATAGCTGTGTCTGAGTCCTCAGGCACGTAAATGGAACCGTCGGGGGATTGCACTCTTTTCACAGTCATTGGGTCCAGCATACGGCGCCAATAAGGATGTTCACCTGAACAACCCCAGTCGGGGTTGCACATGACAACCCTTCCTCCCTCATAAGCGATTTCGGTTAGAACCTTTGCGAGCAGGGAGAAGGGAGTTTTAGCATACGCTAGGCCCATTGGTTTCCAGAAGAAACGGAAAGCGTTATTCAAATGTTTCGAGCAATACAACTGCATGATGTGCTGTTGATGGCTAGCGAACAATTCCACGTGGATCTCATCCAGGGTTACCTGAAGGGCCGCCAGTCCACTTTCAGGAACGTGACAGGCCAATTGGTAGTTTTCACTACGATAGTTAGTCTTGGCTGCGTAGCGCAGCCCAGACTCTTTTTTTCCTGACAGCTCCAAACGTACGGTGAAGAGCCCACTGCCAAAGTCGCAGTGCAGAGAATAGCAGCGCTGCAGGGACAACATTTTTACCTGGGGGTTTCTTCGCAGCAAGTCGGTGCCAATGACGATGTCAAAGGCGTCAGTGTCCAACACTCTGCAGTGTTGGGTCACAGTTTCGTCGCCAAGACAAATAGTCACATCGACACCCCCCAAGGAATGGATGGTACGCCCATCCCCTACTCTTATGGCCACTGTCTTAGTTTTCTTGAAAGTATTCAGCAGGCGCCGGGCCACTATAGGGAGTGTTGCGCTGGTATCAAGCACTGCTCGAAAAACCTGATCCCTGATTTCCACGAGGATCCAGAAAGCCGAGTCCTCCTCTTCGGAGCCGCCCACCTATTCCTCGGCAGGGAATTTGACATCCACCCCCGCAGCCATGAGGGACTTGGCCATCCATGCCAGTCGCCTCTTCTTGGAGTTAGTCCCCTCAGGGGAGGCGTTATCTCCTGTGGGCGCTTCTTAGGGTCAACACCGGCAGGAGAGGGAGAAGTAGCAGGCGCTGATGAGCGCCTCTGGGGGCTGGGGGTTCCGACCTTGCCACTTCCCTTGCCCCCTCCTTTACCATCCTTATCCCCTTTCTGGGGAGTCTTGGAGGGTGTTTGGGTCTTCTGGCGTTCAGCCTCCTGCCGTTTGTGTTTGTCACTCTCACGTTTTTTATGTGACATTCGTCCTCGTAGTGAGGACGTGTGCCACGGTAACCACAGGTGATGGTACACCTGAAATAGTCCTGATGGGTCATTGTTTTCCCAACTTGGGGTGCTGCTGTCGTTTCATTTGCAGCATACAACCACTGCGGAGGTAGCAGTCAGGGGCGTGACAAGGTCGCCCCTTGTCATTGACAGGCTTACAGAAGAAGAATGAGGGTGTACCAGTTTCAGGTTTAACTTCATTCATGGCACACAGGTTACCCCTTTCTTTACCACCACCCTGGTTGGCGTTAGTGGAACTTTTAGGCCCTTTCCCTTGGCCATGTTCGGGGGTGGGGGTACCAACTCAACCCAGGTGTTTCTTGAGGAATTTCTCCATGTGGAAGTAATTCTCCCTCTCAAGGGCCAGCTCGATCAGCAGGTCCACAATGTCCTCGTATGTTTGGGTCCAACTCTTCCTCTCAGAGGTACTGCGGCAATGGTCCCACGTACATTTCAGAATCGTACTCATGAGTCACAGGTGGGGCTCTGTGGCTCCATAGGAACGCACGTTCATTCATGTAAACAGATACTCCAGGTCGCACACATATTCAGAGACTAGCGCAGCGGAAGGAAATTCGGGGAGCATAGGAAGCTCCTCAATGTGTGTGCGCACACTGAGGTCTGTCTCTTAGACCAGAAAGGTTTTGTCCAATCATTGCAGAACGTCAGCCCAAGTAGAACGGGTTTTCACAATCTGCCTCACCTGTTTTTGCAAAAATTTCTTCTGACATGAGCGTTTCAACAGTGAACATTTAGTGGCCACATCCACATGGGATTGGCCATTCAGCAATAGAAACTCCGCAAATTCTTCTGCCCATTCGGGCAGATTTTTCGGGTCAAACTCCGGCAATTCCAGCTGGATGTTCGCCTGGGCAATTGGTCTGCCACTCTTCCCATCCCCTGGGGTTAGGCCTCAAGGGGGCGAGGTACACCGGTGAGGGCTGCCAGAGCTGTTAGCCCCCTCTTCTCAGTCTCTGTCACAGGGAGGTCCTGTAGTTCAGCGATAGGGACTGTCCTGGCACGAGGATGAAAAGGGCTGGGGCAAGTGACCTTGGGTAGCAACCTTGACACCCTTGATTGTTTGAGATCCTCAGCAAGCCTGCTCCATCCGGGAAAGGGTGAAGCTAGCGCTGGCTTGGGTAAGGGTTCAGTGATACCCAACTTAGCCTTGACAGCCTCAGAAAGGGCTGTCACATCTGGGTCTTCGGACCCAGACAGTAGCTTGGCTCTAGCTTGGCCCCATAAGTTGGCTCTGGGAGATGGGGATCTTTCACATAAGCGGGGCAGACCTCAGGGCTCCTGCTAGTGATTGAAAGCTCCGGTCGCCATACTGGCCCTCTCGGTCGCCTGAGTAGGAACACAGCGTCGGCCAGGTCCGTAGGTGGCCCGTAGTAAGGGCAGGACCCCATGTCTGTGTATGGTGGGGATCCCAGGGCTTCCAGTGGCTCCTCTCCATCTACCCCTCTGGCGGACTTGTAGTACTCCTTGTGGAGAAGATATTCGTCCATTCTCCTTCTAAATTTGCCTTGTTCCTCAGGTCCTCAAACTGCCGTAGCCGTAGACGAAGAAGCAGGGCAAGCAGAACGGGAGATGGATACAGCAACCTCTCGGCGAAGGTGCTGCAGGCTGTCACCACGGGCCCCTAAGGCCTCAGTGGTTACGGTTATTGGTATTTCTCCTCTGGGTGCTTCTTGTTCCGCCCTTCTGTGAACTGGATTCTCTCGAGACCCAGATGCAGCTCTGAGCTTGGATCCACTCATTGAGACGGGCCCAGTATTGCCAAGTTGAACTTGTACACTCTCAATGGGCCAATTCTTGGCAGGCAGTTGTTCTGATGGTGTGGACATATTGTTTCTGGTTTTCGCATCTGTACTTCTCAGAGTCGCTTCGAAAGGTTCTCAAGGGTTGCTGCTGCTACCGGAAAGATTTCCTTGATTAGTGCCCTAATAGTTTTGATGAAATCCTGCAGGTTTTGATGTTGGAAAACCAAGCCAAAGCAGCAAGTAGAGCAAGAACAGGATGTGGATCGAATCAATGAATAGTTTTGAAACCCAGTGTATCACAGAAGGGCTGCGGATAGACAAAGCAGGCTTAAGTACAACGATTCAATCAGACATGGATACAACAAATGCTTTTTCAGTGAAACCTGGCATGACTCTTGCCTCCCAATTAGCCTCACACACTTCATGTGGACTCTTTTGGATGAAATGGGGTTGGTTAGGAATATGGGGCAAAGGAGTTAGGCCAGACACAGAAAATGACTTGGCCAAGCAACGAAATCAGAAACAGTTAAACGTAGAACCACAATCCGTGGTAGAAACCATTGCGTATAGGGGTCTTGGGGTGGGGGACCACTAGGCTTGACCTCCAAGGCCTTAGGCATGGTATTCCTACTTTTTCTCAGTATAACATCCATGAAGGAAGATACCTCCGCTCAGTTGAGTTGTAGGGGTGAACTTTATGGGGGGCTAGGGTTATAACCCTAGTTACTTTGAGAAAGTGTACTTTAAGGTCTAAAAGAAAAAGAAAAATGCTTAAGTAAGTCTTAGCATCAACAACAGGGTTTTAAGTGGGCTTGGCCTGCATGGAGCCCTCAAACAAAGACGTGGCAGTGACTTTTTGTGACAAGGGAAATGGACAAGTACCTCCTCCACAAGGAGTACTACAAGTCCGTCCGAGGGGAAGATGGAGAGGAACAACTCGCAGCCTTGGGATCCCCACCACATACGGACATGGATTCCTACCCTTACTCCGGCCCACCCACGGACCTCGCCAACACTGTGTTACCACCAAGGCAACTGAGAGGGTCAGTATGGCGTCCGGAGCTGCCAACTACTATCAGGAACCCTGAAGTGTGTCCCGCTTATGTGAAAGATCGCCATCTCCCAGAGCCAACTTATGGAGCCCTGGACCATACGGCCGAACTACTGGCCAAACTACTGTCTGGGTCCGAAGACCCAGATGTAACAGCCCTGTCTGAGGCTCTTAAGGCAGAATTGGGTATCACTATACCCTTACCCAAACCGGCACTGGCTTCAGCTGCTCCCCGATTGAGCACGCTTGCTGAAGACCTCAAACAATGAAGCGTGTCCAGGTTACTACCCAAGGTCACTTGCCCAAGCCCTTTTCATCCTTGTGCCAGGACAGTCCCTATCGCTGAACTACAGGACGTGTCTGTGACAGAGACTGAGAAGAGGGGGCTATCAGCTCTGGCACCCCTCGCCGGCGTACCTCTCTCCCCTTGAGGCCTAACCCCACGGGGTCGGAAGAGTGGCAAACCAATTGCCCAGGCGGACATCCAGCTGGAATTGCCGGAGTTCAACCCGAAAAAACTGCCCGAACGGGCAGAGGAATTTGCGGAGTTTCTTTTGCTCACTGGCCAATCTCATGTGGCTGTGGCCACTAAATGTTCTCTTTTAAAGCGATCGTGCAAAAAGTAACGTTTACAAAAGGAGGTGAAGCAGATTATAAATACCTGTTGTACTTGGGCTGAGATTCTCCAAAGATTGGAGAAAACCTTTCCGGTCTATGAAACAGACCTCAGTGTGCGCACACAGATTGAGGATCTTCCTATGGTCCCTGAATTTCCTTCCGCTCCGCGAGTCTCTGAATATGTGTGCGACCTAAAGTATCTGTTCTCACGAATGAACGTGGGTTCCTATGGGGCCACAGAACCCCACCTGTGGCTCATGAGTATGATCCCTACACGTACGTGGGACGATTGCCGCACTACCTCTGAGAGGAAGAGTGGGACCCACACGTACGACGACCTTGTGGACCTGCTGATCGAGCTTACCATTGAGAGGGAGAAGGACTCCCAGATGGAGAAATTACTCAAGAAACACCTGGGTCGAGGTGGCACCCCTACTGCCGAACGTGGCGAAAGAAAAAAGGGCCTAAGAATCCCACTAACGCCAACCAGGGTGGTGGTAAAGGTAGGGGTAACCTGCGTGCCATGAATGAGGTTAAACCTGAAGCAGGTACACCCCCTCTCTTCTACTGTAAGCCTGTCAATGACAAGGGAGGACCTTGTCACGCCCCTGACTGCTACCTCCGCAGTCGTTGTATGCTGCAACGGAAGCGACAGCAGCACAACAAAAATGGGAAACCAGGGACCCATCAGGACCATTTCAGGTGTACCATCACCTCTGGTTGTTGTGGCAAACGTCCTCACTACGAGGACGAATGTCACATAAAAAAACGTGAGAGTGACAAACATAAACGGCAGGAGGCTGAAACCCAAAGACTCAAACACCCTCCAGAACTCCCCAGAATGGGGAGGAGGGTGGTAAAGGAGGAGGCAAGAGGGGTGGCAAGGGTGGAACCCCAAACCCCCAGAGGCGCTCATCAGCACCCGCTACTTCTCCCTCTCTTGCCGAGGTCAACCCCAAGAAGCGCCCACAGGGGGATAACGCCTCTCCTGGGGGGACTAACTCCAAGAAGAGGCGACTGGCCTGGATGGCCAAGTCCCTCATGGCTGCAGGGGTGGATGTCAAATTCCCTGCTGAGGAGTAGGGGGGCGGCTGTGAAGAGGAGGACTTGGTTTTCTGGATCTTCGTGAAAATCAGGGATCAGGTTTTTCGAGCAGTGCTTGACACCAGGGCAACACTCTCTGTAGTGGCCCGGCGCCTGCTAAAGACTTTCAAGAAAGCTAAGACACTGGCCATAAGATCAGGGGATGGGAGCACCATCCATTCTTTTGGGGGTGTCGATGTGACTATTTCTCTTGGCGACAAAACAGTGACCCAACACTGCAGAGTGTTGGACACTTACGCCTTTGACATCGGCATTGGCACCGACTTCCTAAGTAGAAACCCTCAGGTAAAAATGTTGTCTCTCCAACGCCCCTATTCTCTGCACTGCGACTTTCACAGTGGGCTCTTTTCCTTACCTTTGGACTCGTCAGGACGGAAAGAGTCTAAGCTGCGGTACGCAGCCAAGACTAACTATCGTACTGAAAACTACCCATTGGCCCGTCACGTCCTTGAAAATAGACTGCCGGCCCTTCAGGTAACCCTGGATGAGATCCAGGTGGAATTGTTCGCGAGCCAACAAAAGCACATCATGCAGTTGTATTGGTCGAAACATTTGAATAACGCTTTCCATTTCTTCTCAAAAGCGATTCAGGCTAGCGTATGCTAACCCTCCGATCTCCCTGCTCGCGAAGCTTCTAACAAAAATCGCTTATGAGGGAGGAAGGGTTGTTATGTGCACCCCTGACTGGGGACGTTCAGGTGAACACGCCTATTGGCGCAGTATGCTGGACCGAATGCCTGTGGGAAGAGAGCAACTCCCCGATGGTCCCATTTATATGCCTGAGGATTCAAACACAGCTTTGCAGGCCCCTGAGTGGGCCAGTTTCTTATCCATTGTCGATGGATCCCTCAACCCTGTACCTCTGTGTGATCTGGATCAGGTGCTACTGAAAGAGGTCATGGCCGAAAATCGTGGCTTGACCCTTTCTGATCTCAAAAAACGATCTCCTGAGCACCTATCTGCCACACTTACAGGGTGCGAATCCCCCGATGGCTATCTGGAACCTGCTGCTGTAAAGGAGGATGCTGATGACCAACTGTCTGAAATCCTCAGCACTATCCCTCCTGCTGATTCCAGCTGTGTTGAACTCAAACACAGTGCTTTCCTGGCGCAGCTGTTGCTGGAGGAGATAGACCTAGAGTCAACCCCAGAACCAACTTCCCCTGTTGGGAAACCGGTGGTGCACATGCAGCATACTCACTCAGGCGAACCCATGGCTCAGAGTCCTGATGCCCTAGCGCGGCCTGCTTCTAATAACATGCCAGTGTCTGAGCATGACACTCAGGAGCTCCGACGGCTGTTGTACCTGAAGGCCGAAGGTATCGAGCGCCAAGAACGGCTGCAATACGTCAGACAGACCTGGAAATCCTCCATCTGGTCTGAGGAGGACGGTGACTACTACAGGTAGCCTGACCCTGAGATACCCCTAGTGTATTCTCTGCACTATGGGGAACAATGTTCCCCTGAGTGGGATGATGGCTCTGTACCTGCCGAAACTGCTGATCGGCAGAAAAAGGAAGAGCATGGTAAGAGCAACCTCCATGCTGAGGAGGATTTCCCGCAGAAAATCAAGAGTCTGAACCCTGACCCCCGACTGAAGAAACTGCTCCGAAACTATGATAAGCTGTTCGGCGCCCTGCTGCCTCCCCCGTCCTGTAAAAAACTGGTTCAGATGGACTTGAAACTGAAACCTGAATTTGAGAAGACGCGAGTGAGACGTCGTCCCTACCCCGCTCCTCAGGAACAGGTTGAAGAAATCGAGCGCCAGATCCAGGAATGTATTGATGCTGGCCTCGTGGACGAATATAAGAAGGGGGACTACCCCCACCACTGCAGTCCCTGCTTCCTGGTTGCTAAACCAGGATCGACTGCCCTGCGACTTGTTTTTGACTATGGTGAGGTCAACAAAAAAGCCCAAACCACTCAGGGAGTATTCCAAACATGGAGAACACCCTGGAGCGTAATGCTAAATGCCGATACAAACCCAAAATGGACAAACGCAGTGGTTTCTGGCAGGTTGACCTAACAGCCACAGCTCCGGAACTGTTGGTCATTATAACCCCTAAGGGGCCTGTGTTTAAGTGGAAGGTCATGCCTTTTGGGGTGGTTAATGCCCCGGCACTCTTCCAACAACTGATGAACAAATATTTGTACATACTGGGGCGCAGACCTCTAGTACAGGAGTTGATTTCTCCAAGGGCAGAAATGGAGGCCCACATCGATGACGTGAGTTTGGGTACCAATACCCAAGAGGACCATGTCCTTCTCCTCCGTGAATTTTTCATTGTTTGTCCGGAAAACCATCTCCGAATCAAAATCGAAAAATGCGAGTTCATGAAAGAGGAGAAGGAGTATTTGGGTTTCGACGTAGGGTATGGCTGGTGGAAACCCGCCACGTCTAAGATGCAGCCCCTACAGGACATGCAGATTCGCGATGACCCTAAGAAGCGTCTACACGACGTGAGGAGTTTTCTGGGCGCCTGTAACTTCTAGAGGTGACATATCCACAATTTTACCTACTCCTCTGCCCCTCTCACTGACCTAATCAAGAAAACAACTCCCTGGAGGTGGACAGCCAGAGAGGAGGAGTGTTTCCACGAGTTGAAGATTAAAATTCTCTCCTCCAACTGCCTCGGTGAACCTCGCCCTAAGGGCGAGATAGTCCTGATCACTGATGCCAGTGATGTAGTGGGGGGTGGAACGATATACCAATGGCAGGAGCTTCAACCAGCTGAACTAACCCACTGCCATAATAGTACCAGCGGACTGAACCGTGATGGCTCCTTGAAGCACAACTATCTTTCCAGCGAGTGGCGACTTGTGCCACTGGGACACTGGAACTGGAAACAGAATCAAGCGCGTTCCATTTACAGCACCTACGACCAGAAACTCCTGGCCGGTATGTTGGTGCTCTCATCACAGTCCCGGCTATTGGGATCTAATCCTATTGTCTGGCTCTGTGACCAGGAACCGGTGAAGTCCTTTCAGAAGGGCCCACCACCGGAGAAAGCGAAACTAAAACGGTGGTGGACTTACCTGAGCCAGTTCAGGCTGAGAGTCCATCATGTACGTGGTATAGAAAAATGAACTGTCTGACTATATATCGCGCAACAACCTCCATGGGCTTATTGGTGAGAGCTCTGAGGCACTCTCCAAAGAGGCTTTCCAACGTATGGATGTCCAGCTTGACCTGTCTATGCGGACTGCTGGAATCCTCGAGGGTTGGAGCCTAACTGACTATCAGTCAAAGTATAAAGAAATTCTCCAGACACTCAGCACTGGTCTCAAACCCCGTGACATTGACGGGCACTAAGTGGTATAAAAACAACCAGTACCTCTTCTACGAGGACCGTATTGTTGTGCCTGAGGCACGTATGGATGGGTGCCTACAGTGGTTCCATCTCAGGTCACACTGGCGCTAATCGCTCAGTGGACTTCTTCCGTGAGTGTTTCTACTCTGGTCTAACCCTGACTGAAGTGAGGTCTCGTATGCAGACTATTGTGGATGCTTGTGGCTGTCATGCCAGCAAGCAGAGCGACAGTAGGGATAGGGGACTGATTTCCACCCTACCCATACCCTATTGTACTAATTTTCTTCTCTACATGGATTTCATCCACGGCCTACCTTGCTTCGGCGGCTATGATAGTTGCCTAGTGGTCACCTGTGGCCTGTCCCGCTTCACCTGTGTCTTCCCTTGCAATAAGAAAATCACAGGTGAGCAGACTGTGAAAATGTTGGTCGAACGATGGTTGGGACCGTACTGAACACCTAAGCAGGTGCACTCTGATGGGGATGTAAGCATCCGGAGTGACACAGGATGGTACAAACGAGTGCTGAATGCCCTCAACGTTGAGGTAACCACAGGTGTGCCCTATACCCACACGTCTAATTTTCTTTGCAAGAGACAAAACCGTGTGGTGGAACAGAACCTGAGAATCCTGATGAAACAGGAACGTACCAAAGATTGGGTACGCCTCGTGCCCTGGGCAGTGCTGACCATGAACTCTCAGAGGAGCTCTTCTACGGGTTTCACCCCCGACGAGCTGTTTCATGGAGGACGACCGGCTTGGTTCTTCAAAACCCCCTTTCCTGAGGACTTCAAGAGCCCTGTTGGGGATTGGCTGGAACACAAGCAGTCTATGGCTAACCAGGCTGGGACTAACCTGAGACATATCCGTGACTGTGAACTGAGCCGACGAAATCGCCTACGGCGACCTGCCAGCTTCAGGGTTGGTGACCTTGTTTTGGTTCACCATTCACGCCTACCCTCCTGGCCCCGTAACTGCCTACAGGACCCTTATGTTGAGCCCTATCGTATCATCAGGATAGATGGATCTAGGATCCGTCGCAGGTGCAGTCCAAGTCTTGGTGGTGAACTGCTTTGTGCGCCTAAGCAGTTGAGGCACTATCATTCCCATGACGATTTGTCCTTGGATGAGTGGCGCCTCAGCGACAGTAAGGTCGAGCCTATCGACCTAGAGAACGCCGCCAGCCCAGAGGAGGCAGACAAATTTGAAGAGATGTCTGCCGATGAGATGGCAGTTGATGGCTACTGCGTGGTTGCAGGTATAACTCGCCACCAGTATAAACAGGGCTGGAAGTTCCTTACCCTGTGGGATGGCTATGGGCTATCTGAGGCGCCCTGGGAACCCATGTCCGCCTTGATACAGCCAGATGGGTGTATCAAGCCCATCTTTCGCTCCTACCTCGTTGAGAACAACGAGTGACAGCTACTAACCCGTGCTGAGACTCTGTCCCAGCGGAGAAAGAAAAGCTAATCCCACTGTGTCAGTCTATTGACTGTCTTCTAACCTCCCAGGAGCAGTGAGAACTCTTGTGCACATAGGTCTGCGTAGGTGTGTGAGAGCAGTTGTCACAGTTGCCCCGCGTTGCATCGCAGGAAAGGACCGTAAGCCCCCCGTGACAACCACTCCCTAGCCGAAGGCCATCTGTTTTTGCCCAGACCACTGCTTTCTGAGCGCTGCACCCCGCCCTGGCTGTGCCCTGCAGTCCCATACCTATGGTTACCAGCGTGAGCCAGATGGCCGCTTATCAGGTTTGCAGCCACCAAGCGAGTTTGTGCCTTTTTGACCATGTGTTGCATGGGAACTGCGCTGATCTAATGACATTGGGGAGCCAACGAAGAACGGTGGCTTTGTGCTCCAGGGGGGAATCACAAGCAAGGTGTTATGAAGCAAAATGTGTCCACCCTCCTTGGGAACAAGCGTGCCCGCAGTTAGGACCCCTGACTGGTCCAGACCCATGGGGTTCTACCCTTCCTTACAGGGTTACCATACCCCTAAGTGTGCTACGTATGTCTGTATGTGTCTCACTTCTCTCTCCGGCGTGGCTCCCGGAGACCGGGCTCCGCTGACGTCGGACTGAGGGTCCTAATCAGGTACTATTACCACTCCTATGGCGCCCAGTTTCTGTGCTGGCGCCTATCCTTGGGGAAAGACGGCAAAAGCCCTACCTACTAGAGGGGAGGGGTGGCCAAATGTGCTAGGGGCATACAAAACGCCCATTTTTCTAAAGGCCAAAAGCTAACCCACTCCCCTGCCCACGTGGAAAAGCACGCGGGACAGGAGACACCACTACACTACACTCACTAACGCCAGCACCAGCCTTCGAAGGCAGGGTGAGCACTCAGCACTTGCACCCATCAACTGCCAGGCTTGCTGACCCTAGCACCTACACAAGCTACTGGGTGTTCATGACAATGAGGTCTCGGGCCCTATTGACCCTCCTGTGAAATAACAAGAGAGCACAGCGCTACTAAGCAAATGTGGCCTAACAGGGACGCCACTACGCGTTTCCCTGTCGGGGCTTGGAGGAAAGGAGTGCTATTTTTGCGTGCACAACGTGTATGTTGAACAAGTTGCACTGCCCTCGCCACTCCAGGCTGAGGCACAGTCTTTTCTTTGTTGTGACCAGCGCCGCATGTTTTAGCACGGCAAGGGACTGCACCAATCACCCTTACCTGCCCACCTATAAAGCAAAGGCAAATGAACAGGGTAAGTGGCTGAGGAACCAAGACAGCCTCCACGTATTATTGGCTTCTTAGGCTGCCCTATAATACGCTGTCCTCTTACCCTGTTACAAGCAACAAAGCTTAAGGAACTCCATCCGTTCCCTTAAAGAACGTAGGGTGGTGCCCCTGGGTAACCTAAACAAGAGTTGTACCGTGCGCAACACGCGTGGCCTACCCTTTAATGCACCATATGCATGCACAGGTATGCACAGGTCTACCAATATCACTTTGTTTGACCTAATCTAACCCACAACAACAAATCATAACAGGACTCAACCAGGAGGTGAGCTCCTCCTGGGCTTACCTACCTTACTCACGACACATCATGTGAATACCGAAGGTAACACAAGCGCAAAAGAACCCTAAGCGTTTGAACAAGCCACCGGCGAATTGCAAACCACCCTAATGGATTAATGCACTGTGTGTCATGCATGCTCTTCTTGTCTTGTTCCCTGCAGAGAGAGGAGAGAGAATGGCGCACTGCACAGCGCAAAACAAGCCTAAGCGTTTTAAGCAACGCTATTTCAACGCTACGGCAACACAAACACGGGCAAGCACTTTCTTTCCTGACCTGTGAAGAGAATAGTAGGGTGGATTGGGGCACAGGGAATACGACAGAACGTGTGAATGCCTGAATTAGGCACATGCATCGCGAGCACGGCGCATACTCTAACCCTACGTGCGCGCTGCGTGCTCGATTCGCTTCGCATACCTTGCATCTCAGTTTTGACCTGTGCAGAGCAAAAGAAGTGAGCACCCGAACCCCGTACGAACACAGCGGGACAACCCTACCGTTTTAACGAAGCAACCAACACGAACGCAATGCATGTGTGTGACATGACACTGACATACCTGAGAGGTGGGGTGTCCACCTGCTCTGTGGTGTGGGTTTCTGTTCAATACCTGTTCCTAAAGTTATAAATTGTTTGGTGCAACCCTGCAAAAACTTCTTTAAAACCTTCAAAAACTACGGCTCATGCTTTTTTTTTCTGGAGGCGTTTACGCTTGCGCAACTTTTTTTGGGAGTCCGCTTCTGTTGCGCTTGTCTGCGACTTTAGGTTTTAGTCTAAAAATGACGATTTCTAACGTTATTTCGTCAATTTTTAGCAATTTGACTTCCTAAATCGCTACCCCTTTCGCTAAACCACAGGATTCACTCCCTGTTAGTTCAATTTTCTTTTTTTTTCAGCTCCTGGAGATTTGTGCCCTCCATTGGGAGTATTGCTCCGCCCTGGCCCTTGGTCAGGACGTTTACTAAAACGCTGCTTATACAGCGATAGCCGTCGGCATTAGAGCGTTCGACTGTACCCTAGTGAGCAAGCATGTGTGCTATAGGGAAGGAGTCCTGGGTTCAAACCCCACTACCCCCAAATTTTGCCAAACGTTTTCGCCGCACGCCCGTGACTTTTGAGGAATGCCCCATCGAAGGGACATCATGCACCGTACATTACACTGTTTTTTGAGGGTACCTACAGTGTAATAGGCTTCTATGAACTGATGGGAATGTTTTTAGTTGGTTTAATGCATTTTCTGAGGTAATTTTGGGGGAATTTGAGCCTTTTTTCTTTGGTCCTACTAGCTTGATCAACTAGTACTCCAGGGGGGAGTAAGAAAAGGTCACTGCCATGTCTTTCTTGGAGGGCTTGATCCAGGCCCAGCCCCCCTGAAAACCTTTTTGTTGATGCTAAGACTTACTTAAGCATTTTTATCTCTCTTTTAGAGCCTAAAGTACACTTTCTCAAAGTAACTAGGGTTATAACCCTAGCCCCCCCATGAAGTTCACCCCTACCACTCAACTGAGCGGAGGTATCTTCCTTCATGGAGGTTATACCGAAATAAAGTAGGCATTTCATGCCTAAGGCCTTGGAGGTTAAGCCTAGTGGTCCCCAACCCCAAGACCCCTATACTCAACTGGTTCTACCACTTATTGTGGTTCTACGTTTTAACTGTTTCTGAATTCAGCTGCTTGGCCAAGTCATATTCAGTGTCTGGCCTAACTCCTTTGCCCCACATTCCTAACCAACTCCATTTCATCTAAAAGAGTGCACATGAAGTGCTTGATGCTAATTGGGAGGCAAGAGTCATGCCAACTTTCACATAGAAATCATTTGTTTTATCCATTTCTGATTCAATCTTCGTACTTAGGCCTGCTTTGTCTATTTGCAGCCCTTCTGTGATACACTGGATTTCAAAACTTTTCATTGTTTCGATCCACATCCTGTTCCTGCTCTACCTCCTGCTCTGGTTTGGTTTTCCAACTTCAAAACCTGCAGGATTTTATCAAAACTATTAGGGCACTAATCAAGGACATCTTTCTGACAGTAAGGCACTTCTTGAATATACTTCACTTTTGTGGGATCAATTCTTATACCATTTTTCGGACCCCCACCCACTTTGCCCATGAAATACACCTTGAAAACCCCCCAAAAGTGCCTTTTGTGCTTCCTTCATCTCTCCAGCGGGAAAAAGGGTTTGAGGATCCATAATACCTTTCTGAACAACACTGAAGTATGTGCTTTCCAACCGTGGGTCGCTTTTGTTTTTCCAAAACAAGAATGCCTACGGTAAAAATGCCACGCGTTACCACACAAACCGCTTAGTGACAAGTCATGAAAAATGATTTTGGAGTTTTGATCATTTCTCTAGGACCATGGTGAGTTCGAACCTGAACTAAGGTGTTTTACAAACACTGGAGCATAGACCTTTGAAAACATGTTTACTTTGAATTTCTGAGAAGGAGAATGGATTTCTCCCATGGTGGTCAGCTTGATACCAGAAAGCATGTTCTCAAACTGTTGGTTCATGATGCTACAGAAACATGACTTTTCTCAGAGCCTATGGTTAGTTAAACAGTCATCGAAGGTGTTTTGGAATGATAATTGTGTCTAGTGTGCAGACCAGCGACTCCTAGATTTCTCCCGAAACGGAACAACAGTAAATTAGTTGGATTTCGTGATGCTCTTTTGAAGGTTTTGTCAGCATGTGTTACAAGTGGGATTCATGTGTCTCCCCCCAACTTCTATTTCTCTGAACCTGTGATGAGTTGGGGCAGGATCAAATATCTTTCGGAACAACTTGAGGACATGTCCTACACAGTGCACATAATCTTCCTCTGACATCTTAGGAGCATAGTACAGAACAATGGTCCGAAAGCTGGGTATTTTCAGTGAAAAAGAGGTTTTTGACATCAATTTGTGGTAAACCATTCGAAGTCTTTGGTCTTCTAACCTTGCATCATTTTATGATACTGCAGTTTGTGACTGTTTGCATCAGTTTTGATCTAACCTAACTAGCCTTAGCCTAGGTAGAAAGGTAGATACCTTAGAATTTACTGAGTCACACAATAAGTAGTTACACATGTCTTTTTCGGCCGCAAAACAAGCTTGGCCACAACCATGAACAGACCGCTTGCGACCGCCACATTCACCGTCCTATCCGCTCGAAGACTTCTCCGATCTTACGCTCCTGATTACAGGGTACCCGATGGTGCGTAGGGCCCACGAGCAACGTTCCCCCAGTAGCCGCGCAGACGGAGTTTGGGCTGTGCGGTGAAAGGCGAGGCAACGAGGACGAGGATGGGAAAAGACGGGTGTGAGCGGAAGGCGGAAAGAAGACTGAATTGATTCGGGCCCCGCGTTGTTTGACGTCATCCTAACACCATCCTGACCTTAAAGTATCCTGACGCCTTCCTGACGCCACCCTGATGGTTTCCTGACGCATCCTGACGCATCCTGACGAGCTCCTGACGCCTACACCACTACCCTGACACACCTCTGACGCCTAACTGACGCCATCCTGACGCATCCTGACGCCATCCTGACGCCATCCTGACGCAACCTGACGCGTTCCTGACGCGATTTGAGAACCCTGACGTTCCCTGACGCCATCCTGCCACCATCCTGACGCTTTGCTCACATTTTCCTGACGCCATCCTGACGCCATCCTGACTCTACCCTGACGCTTCCTGATGCATACGTGAACCATTCGTGACGCCATCCTGACGCCATCCTGACGCCTTCCTGACGCCATCCTGACGCATCCTGTCAACATCCTGACGCACCCTGCCCCTCATCTAGCTCGGGGCCCAAACCTAACACTTGCGTGTAACCCTAACCCTAACCCTAGTTAAATTGTTGCAAAAATCATTGATTTCGTCGAAAAAATCATCTTTTTGGCAACCAAGGAACCTATTCTATTTCTGAAGCTTATCAATCATGTTGCTTTTTTCAGCCAATGCAAAATAGGTTTCAATCTACATTCCATACGTCGTCATTTTATCCTTTCTTTTGGGCGCCCCCGATCTTACCAATGCGAAAACAGTTTGAACATACAATCTACCTCTGCCACTGTTCAGGCATCAAAATGTCGAATCATACGTTCAATACCCAAGCTATTCGGAAGCTTTGAAACATGTTGTTTTTGCAGCCCACACTTTTGCTAGTGCAAAATAGGTTTCAATTTGCATTCCATGCCTAGTCTTTTTCTTTTATGTTTGTATTTGCCCCTCCGCAATTTGAATGGTTCAAAACCATGCTGACCCTACTTTGCGAATGAGAAAATCATCCAATGAAACATTCCATGCCAATTGGACTTCTGACCCCTTTCAAACATGTTGTTTTTACAGCCCATGCTTTTTGACAAAGCACAGCTGCTTTCACCTTACATTCCATGCCGCGTCTACTTATGGTTTTTTTGCCTTCTACTTAAGTTTGGAACCATTTTTACTGAATAATCAGAAAAACAAATCATTGGCCATGCCCATCCTGATTATACCCCTTTCAAACATCTGGTTCTTGCATCCCATGCTTTTGCCAGTGTACAAAGCTTTCTACTTGCAATCCATGCCTCATCCATTGAGGTTTTTTGTGCGCCCCAGCTTCATCAACCAGAAAATGGTTCGAACATGCATGCCATGCTTATAGTAGTGCAATACACTCTGAGCACTGGCATCAAACAAAAAGAAATACAACTCATGCAAGAAACCTGCTGCAGGAAAACTGTCAAGGATTACTGAAAATGGGGTGAACACTCAAATGACACTCACAGCACGCGCCGACACTCAAGTTACACTCACAGCACGTGCCGACACTCACATGAACGTCGGAGCACGCGCAAACACTCAAATGACACTCACAGCACGCGCCGACACTCAATTGACACTCACAGCACGCGCCGACACACAAATGACAGTCACAGCACGCGCGAACACGCAAATGACACTCACAGCACGCGGAAACAGTCAAAGAACATTCAGAGCAAGCAGCAGCAGCAGCAGCAGTAAGCTGTAGCACCACCACCAACAAGCAGCAGAAACACCATAAACAAGCAGCAGCAGCACCAGCCGCAGCACCAAGCTGCAGCAGCAACACCACCAGCAAGCAGCAGCAGATCCAGCAGCAGAACCAACACACACGGCGGCAGCGGCAGCTTCAGCAGCAGCAGCGGCAGGCAGACCTTGGATTTCGGCTCCGTCTGCTTTTCTTTTTCTTTTCTTTCTTCGCTTCTCTCCTTCTTCCTCTTGTGCTCCTTGTTCGTCTTCCTGGTCACCTTCTTTCTCTCTTCATATTCTTCCCGACTGTTCTTCTTCTCCTTCTTCTTCACTTGCTTCCTGTCTGGCCCTGCACACGCAGAACAGACAGAAACATTCAACCACTAATCTTAATCAAACAGAACAAACACAACGTGAAACTGAACAGTTGTAAATTGCATACCTGTAAACCATCCTCTTCATATGGGGATTGCGGATGGGGTTCGGGGGTACGCGTGGCGCTCCTCGCTGCTCCTCAGTGCTAGCTATTCACTTAAACCATCATTATGTCAGAAAGCAAAGATATTTTTCTGTTGAAAAACAATTTTCGGCATTTCCTGCCTTGAAGCCTTCTCAAGGATGTTCAAAACATCTCAATAGCTTTGTACCTGATACAGCATTTTATCTTTTATGTGTAACCTATTTCTGATAAGTATCAACCCCAAAAGCCTCCGTGGGCCCCTGAGATGCCCTCAGGTCCTGGTGCCGTCATCCTCACGCCATCCTGACGCTATCCTGACGCTTTCCTGACGCCATCCTGACGCCACCATGATATTTTGACGCCATCCTTACGCCATCCTGACGCTACCCTGAGGCTCCCTGACGCCATCCTGATGCTATTCTGGCGTTTTCCTGACGCCATCCTGACGCAACCTCACGCAACCTGACGCCATCCTGACGCCAAACTACCCATCATCCTGACGGCATCCTGACAGCGATCCTGGCGCATCCTGACGCCATCCTGATGCCATCCTGACGCCATCCTGACGTCATCCTGATGCCATCCTGACGCCATCCTGACGCTATCCTGACGTCTCTACGTCGCAGGGCCCGAATCAAATGCAGGAGCACCCAAGTGCAACATGAAAATGCCCCAGTCGACCAAACCATTGGCATCGACCTCTCTTGGGATCCTTGTGACCATCCTCTAATGAGAGAGGTTGGTGATGGTATATGGCTGCGGAAGAATCTGGCAAAATTTACCTACTCTTACTTGCTTCAGCTATGTAGCTAGCTAATCAACTAGTGTGGGAGGCTGTGTGTTCCTTCATTGCTTCACTTGAGCCGACATGCTTCAACGTAGTTCTGAGTACGGTCCGTGCCCTCTCATGGGTTGCCGAGACTCTGCATAGACTACCTGACTTCTGGTCACGGTCCGCCACTCATGTGTGTGCTGCGACCCTTTCCAGAAGCCTGCATTTGTCAAGGTATTTCATTTGAGCACAATTGCATGTGAGCTAGGAAGTGATTTGACCTCACTTCACCCTACCATGCATCTCATCTTTCATTGCATGGCCATGAAGGCAAGCGTTTGACTAGTGACGTATTCTACTCTCCATTCGATTTGCATTTCACTCATGTCGTTCAGTGAGGTCTAAGGTTCAGAATTGGTTTCATGCAAAAATAACCAATTGTTTTCAATTATTTCTATAGAAATCACCATTTATTCAGATTATATATCATAAAAATAATCGGTTATTTTCCATTGTTGTCTCTACAAAATGCAATTATTGCCGAAAAGCAGTGAACGTTTACCTAAGGAATAGTAAACAGGAAAATAGAGGTGAAAGACATGCTAAACCTTTGACTTTTCTCCCAAATTGCCTGTGATTTTGCAAAGTCCTCTGGTTTTTGATAAGAAACATTTCATGGTGTATCAACGAAACATTTCCCTTTCATACATAACTTGTCCAATTAATTGGTTTATACCAGTTTTCAAAATAAACAGTTTTACCGATTATTTGTCACATTAGACCCAATTAATCCAATTAATCGGATTATCCGATTAATAGGTAAAACCGATTCCGAGCCTTAGTGAGGTCACTCATTCATTACATTTCACTTTGCAAATCTCACATTTCAGACTTATTACATTACTTCCTTATTAGCCCATAACCCTCAACATGCAATATGGTCCGCAATTGATCTGCCCTACGTAGGTCTATGAGCACCTTTTGCTCAATAGACCCAGAGTTTTGGATCGCAGCGACGAACAATCAATTCGTATCCGCTCAACTTTTGTGGATTAACTGCAAGTTGTGAGGAATGAATCTCTTTTCCATACCTCGCGATCATTGACGTAGGTCATTTGGTCTAAAAAGGTAGTTTATCCTAACCTTTGCTACCGAACCACTACGGGTACGTTCCGCTTCGTCAACTTTCGCTAGGCCGCCTGGTACAGCCTGAATTACCGGGTTTGAGAGTGCTCAATTGAGTGTCCACAAACTACCGCATTACAATCTTCATCCCCCCAACCAGACCATCGGATGCATGATAGACCCAATTGGATTTTTTCTCCCACTTTCCCTCTCTCATCACACTACACATCCAACACACACACACACACACATAGCATGAGTCATTTGATTATTCCATTTCTTTATTTGGATATCACACTCTGAGAAATTGCTGTAGTACCAGTTCCATGAAATTGTTGCCTACGAGCCAATTTCAAAGTCATTTCCTTCATGTAGATAGTCAGTGTCCGCTTACAGGAGCTGGCATTGGTCTCACCCAGCCACATGTTTGTGGTGTACCACAAGTGAACAGGTTTAAGCTTGGTCACTTAGTCTGTGACTTGGCTAATGCATTCCGCGGTGTGTTAGTCAAGAGTCCTACACCGGTAGCCACCGAGACCAGCAGTGCACTATGCTAGGCTCATCGAAGAGGAGTCGGCGGTTCAGAGGAGGGGTGGCGAGGATGGTATGGCGCTGAATGTGGGGGACCGAGTGGCATGGCTGGAGAGGGCAGAGGAAGCGGTGGTGCTGGGACATGTGCAGGCCATGGAGGCGGGGGGCGTCAGGCTGCCCGACAAATTACTCAGGGGGTTCAGGGGGATGCTGGTAGTCCTCCAGCATCATAGCCTGTCAGTACAGACGACCCTGTACTATCTACGGGCGGTGCTCAATGCCGCGATAGGATACCAGGGGATGCACCTCCCGTACTGGAGGGAGCAGCCGGAGGACGTAGAGGAAGAAGTGCGGAGGCTCATCAGAGGCTATGAGGGGATACCCACGGAGGTGCCGTGGTATGTGATGCGGTCGCCGACGGCCTACTATGGAGAAGGGATGCCCACGGCGGGGGAGGCGTACAGGGCACACACGGCAAGGACGCTGAGCAGGATGTGCCACAATCACTTAGGCGGTTTAGCACCCCTGGGGTAACGCGGGGATGCACAGTGCAAAAAAATCTCTGATTCAAAATTCACAAGAATCAGAAGGAGGTGGTGAGACGGGTGTGCTATCACGCGGTCGCAGAGGTGCAGAAGGAGGAGAACATGTGCCCGCGCTATGTGTGGCACTGACGAAGGCGGTCGGCGGCGGGGAAGAAGGAACGCATGTGGCGCGTCCTACAGGCGGTGTTGCCGGGGGAAGAGCACATGTTGGCGACCAACAGAATGTGCGGCAGGCGGGTATCCATCCTGTTTCTGGACACAGACTTCGGAGGCGCGGCGCATGGGACCGTACGTAGGGTCAGGAAGGAAGGAGTGAGTATGGAGGTGCTGCACGTGCGCAGGAAGGATATGAAGGAATACAAGGAGGCGGGCCCGCACCACGCGGAGTTGTATCGCGACGCCAGGATGGTAAAATGGGGTGTGTACAATTCGATGATGAGGAGAGCGCGAGGACAAGAAGACAGCGCTAGGTGGGGAAGGAGGATGCAAAAGATGTGGAACGTGTGGGTGGTGCTGTGGGGGAACCAGAGGAGGAAACCAAGGCGCGGGAGGGGAGCAGAGGCGCAGCAAGAGAGGGTGGTGCTGGACAAAGGAGAGAGGGACAAGGCCAGACCGGGCATACTGTTGTGTGCGCCGCTGGGACTCAAAGGGTCGAGGGGGAAGGTGCAGAGTGCGACCGGGCAGTGGTACGATGTCCATGCGGATATGTTCCGGAGAGAAAACATCCCGGAAGGGGCAGGACAGGGGGACCAGTGCTGAGAATGCACCAATGAAGCGGGGCAGGTCCCGTGGCCAGTCCTGTGAATGACGGCATGGGCGTTCCTGAGCGCGACCGTGCGCACTATGGACGCCAGGGGGCAGTGGTGGGGGCCAGTACTGCGGCTGCCCAATGAGGTGCAGGAGGATGAGGAGACCCAGGGGGGGGTCGAGGTCTGGTGGTAAGAGGAAAAGGAGGGGAAGAGAACAGGGGTCGAGTTCGGATGGGACACAGTGAAGGGACTACAGGAAGAGGATGATGGAGTGGCGCAACGTAACCCACCAAGCGGGCACACCGGTGAACAGGAGCCAAGGAGCCCAGGACACCGCACACGCAACACAACCCACCGAGCGGGCGCACCGCTGAACAGAAGCCAAGTGGCCCAGGACACCGCGCACGCAAAGCAACACACCGAGCGGGCACACTGGTGAACAGGAGCCAAGTGGCCCAGGACACCGCACACACAAAACAACCCACGGAGCGGGCACACCGGTGAACAGGAGCCAGGTGGTCCAGGACACCGCACACACAAGACAACACACCGAGCGGGCACACCGGTGAACAGCAGCCAAGTGGCCCAGGACACCGCACACGCAAAACAACACACCGAGCGGGCGCACTGGTGAACAGGAGCCAAGGGGCCCAGGACACCGCACGAGCAAAGCCCAGGACGGAGCGGGCGCACCGGTGAACATGAGCCAAGTGGCCCAGGACACCGCATACGCAACGCAACACACCGAGCAGGCACAGCGGTGAACAGGAGCCAGGTGGCCCAGGACACCGCACACGAGAAACAACATACCCAGTGGGCACACTGGTGAACAGGAGCCAAGTGGCCCAGGACGTGGCACACGCGAAGCAACACACCGAGCGGGCACACAGATGAACAGGAGCCAAGTGGCCCAGGACACCGCACGCACAACACAACACACCGAGCGGGCACACCGGTCAACAGGAGCCAAGTGGCATCGCACACCGCACACGCAACACAACCCACGGAGCGGGCACACCGGTGAACAGAAGCCAAGTGGCCCAGGACACCGCGCACGCAAAGCAACACACCGAGCGGGCACACTGGTGAACAGGAGCCAAGTGGCCCAGGACACCGCACACACAAAACAACCCACGGAGCGGGCACACCGGTGAACAGGAGCCAGGTGGTCCAGGACACCGCACACACAAGATAAAACACCCCGCGGGCACACCGGTGAACAGGAGCCAAGTGGCCCAGGACACCGCACACGCAAAACAACACACCGAGCGGGCGCACTGGTGAACAGGAGCCAAGGGGCCCAGGACACCGCACGAGCAAAGCCCAGGACGGAGCGAGCGCACCGGTGAACATGAGCCAAGTGGCCCAGGACACCGCACACGCAACGCAACACACCGAGCAGGCACAGCGGTGAACAGGAGCCAGGTGGCCCAGGACACCGCACACGAGAAACAACATACCCAGTGGGCACACTGGTGAACAGGAGCCAAGTGGCCCAGGACGCCGCACACGCGAAGCAACACACCGAGCGGGCACACAGATGAACAGGAGCCAAGTGGCCCAGGACACCGCACGCACAACACAACACACCGAGCGGGCACACCGGTCAACAGGAGCCAAGTGGCATCGCACACCGCACACGCAACACAACCCACGGAGCGGGCACACCGGTGAACAGGAGCCAGGTGGCCCAGGAACCCGCACACGCAAAACAACACACCAAGCGGGCACACCGGTGAACATGAGCCAAGAGGCCTAGGACACCGCACACGCAACACAACACACCCAGCGGGCGCACCGGTGAACAAGAGCCAAGGGGCCCAGGACACCGCACACGCAACACAACACACCGAGCGGGCACACCGGTGAACATGAGCCAAGAGGCCTAGGACACCGCACACGCAACACAACACACCCAGCGGGCGCACCGGTGAACAGGAGCCAAAGGGGCCCAGGACACCGCACACGCAACAAAACACACCGAGCGGGCACACCGCTGAACAGGAGCCCAGAGGCCCAGGACACCGCACACGCAAAGCAACACACCAAGCGGGCGCACTGGTGAATAGGAGCCACGAGGCCCAGGACACCGCACACGCAACACAACACACCGGGCAGGCACATCGGTGAACAGGAGCCAAGAGGCCCAGGACACCGCACACGCAAAGCAACACACCGAGCGGGCGCACAGGTGAACAGGAGCCAAGTGGCCCAGGACACCGCACACGCAACACAACACACGCAGCGGGAGCAGCGGTGAACGGGAGCCAAGTGGCCCAGGACACCGCACACGCAACACGACTCACCGAGCGAGCACACCAGTGAACAGGAGCCAAGTGGCCCAGGACACCGCAGACGCAACGAAACAAACCACATGGGCACACCGGTGAACAGGAGCCAAGGGGCCCAGTACACTGCACAAACGTAGGGCGGCCGAGGGACAGGAAAGAACCAACACCCCATGGGTCGGACACACTGGGGCGACCCAGCCGACCCACCGGGCCAGTGGCAGGAGCGGTATTCCAAGGCCACTGGTCCGAGCCCGACCAGGCTGCATCGGGGACCATGGCAAACGTCATCCGGAGCCATGGAAGCAACCGGTGACAGGCGAGCTGGTACACAGTCCAGGAGGGGGTCGCCTGCCAAGCAGAGTGGCCCCGCAACTCAAGCCACAAGGGTGAGGCGGTCGTAACGTTGACTAGCGGGAGCAATACCCCTTGTGGCGAGAGATACTTGACACGGCTGGGCAGCCCCCAGAGCTGCCGCCCAAAGGAGGGGGCATGTGGCCCTACCCATGGACACATGTGGGGACATCCTCCCACCCGGGACACCTGGACCAGGTGGCGGCGACACTGCCTTCCCAAGCACCTGCGGGAGCGGCTTAGAGGGCACCTAAACTAGGGCAGTGGGAGGGACAGGACGTCCCTCTGGTAAGACCTTCTTCCTGCAATGTCAAAAGAGGCATCCCAAGCTCCCGAAGATACCTACCCTACCCACCTGGATGTGGGGGCCGGAGTGGCATGGCTGGAGAGGGCAGAGGAAGCGGTGGTGCTGGGACATGTGCAGGCCATGGAGGCGGGGGCGTCAGGCTGCCCGACAAATTACTCAGGGGGTTCAGGGGGATGCTGGTAGTCCTCCGGCATCATAGCCTGTCAGTACAGACGACCCTGTACTATCTACGGGCTGTGCTCAATGCCGCGATAGGATACCAGGGGATGCACCTCCCGTACTGGAGGGAGCAGCCGGAGGACGTAGAGCAAGAAGTGCGGAGGCTCATCAGAGGGTATGAGGGGATACCCACGGAGGTGCCGTGGTATGTGATGCGGTCGCCGAAGGCCTACTATGGAGAAGGGATGCCCACGGCGGGGGAGGCGTACAGGGCACACACGGCGAGGACGCTGAGCAGGATGTGCCACAATCACTTAGGCGGTTTAGCACCCCAGGGGTAACACGGGGATGCACAGTGCAAAAAAATCTCTGATTCAAAATTCACAAGAATCAGAAAGAGGTGGTGAGACGGGTGTGCTATCACGCGGTCGCAGAGTTGCAGAAGGAGGAGAACATGTGCCCGCGCTATGTGTAGCCCGACGAAGGCGGTCGGCGGCGGGGAAGAAGGAACGCATGTGGCGCGTCCTACAGGGGTTGTTGCTGGGGGAAGAGCACATGTTGGCGACCAACAGGACGTGCGGCAGGCGGGGACCGATCCTGGTTCTGGACACGGACTTCAGAGGCGCGGCGCATGAAACCATACCGTGGGTCAGGAAGGAAGGAGTGAGTATGGAGGTGCTGCACGTGTGCAGGAAGGATATGAAGGAATACAAGAAGGCGGGCCCGCACCACGCGGAGTTCTTTTGCGACCACAGGATGGTAAAATGGGGTGTATACAAGTGGATGATGAGGAGAGCGCGAGGACAAGAAGATAGCGCTAGGTGGGGAAGGAGGATGCGAAAGATGTGGAACGTGTGGGTGGCACTGTGGGGGAACCAGAGGAGGAAACCAAGGCGCGGGAGGTGAGCGGAGGCGCAGCAAGAGAGGGTGGTGCTGGACAAAGGAGAGAGGGACAAGGCCAGACCGGGCATACTATTGTGTGCGCCGCTGGGACTCAAAGGGTCGAGGGGGAAGGTGCAGAGTGCGACCGGGCAGTGGTACGATGTCCATGCGGATATGTTCCGGAGAGAAAACATCCCGGAAGGGGCAGGACAGGGGGACCAGTGCTGAAGATGCACCAAGGAAGCGGGGCAGGTCCCGTGGCCAGTCCTGCGAATGACAGCATGGGCGTTCCCGAGCGCGACCGTGCGCACTACGGACGCCAGGGGGCAGTGGTGGGGGCCGGTACTGCGGCTCCCCAAGGAGGTGCAGGAGGATGAGGATACCCAGGGGGGGGTCGAGGTCTGGTGGGGAGAGGAAAAGGAGGGGAAGAGAACAGGGGTCGAGTTCGGATGGGACACAGTGCGGGGACTACAGGAAGAGGATGATGGAGTGGCGGTGAGTTTCCAGATGACGGACACGGGGAGGCCTGACGAGGAGGCGCCCATAGAGCCTGAGGGCTACCAGTTTGGAGAGAGAGCGAGGAGGATCAGACTGACGGTCCACGGGTTGCCAGCGGACAGGGTGTGGTACTTGGTTCTGGTACAGGCATACCTGGAGCAGGGCAGGGCGAAGGGGGACAGGGCATGGTGTCACGGGGTGGTGGTGACGAAGGGCTGGAGGGCCAGGACGGACAATAAATGCGCAGTGTACCGAGGGGTGAGAGAGCTGAGCATCGAGGATTGGGTACGAGAGTATGGCATCGGGAGGCACAGAGTGTACTGCCACTACCCGAGGGAGGTGGTGCGCATACCGGAGCCCACGGAGGAGAGGGTGGTGCTATTTCTGGACGGGTCCAGGGTGGAAGGGCAGCCGCCCATGGCTGGGGCAGCGGCAGTAAGGGTCAAGTTGGTGGGACAGGTGACGGAGAGCGTGGTGGAAACGATGGTGTACGGAGCAGCGTCCCATGGAGAGGTACAGGCGGTGGCGGACGTGGTTGGGAAGATAGGGGAGGAAGTACGGGAAGTGTTGATGGTGGTAGACGCAGAGGCGGACCTGGCGTCCCTCAGGAGACTGGCCAGCAGCCCACTGCATGAGGCCCTGGGCATGGGGCTGGCGTCACGGGTGTACGCAATATGGCACGTGCTGGAGATGAAGAAAGTGCCCCCAGTCATACACCTAGTGAAACAGGAGTCACACACAGCGGGAGTGGGGAATCATGAGGCCGATGGGGCGGCGCAAGCAGTGGACAAGGCGCAGTAACTAGAGTGAAGGCCGCCAGACAGAAAGGAGCACCTCCATCTGGTGCATAAGCCTCCAAGGGTCGGGGAAGGGGAGAAGGCCAGGTGGGTGGTGCCGGAGGACAGGGGCAAGCGGGAACTAAGCGTGTATCCACAGCCGGTGCACATGCTAGCTCAAGTACGAGGGGGGCCGGAGGTGGTAGAGCTGAATGAGTACTTGGAGGGCAAGGTGGGACAGCGGGTCCACTATCTGAATGTGCTGAGGCCGGGGACGCTGCCCAAAAGGCTGCAAACCAGACGGCTGCAGGCAATCACGGGGCAGGTGCCGGTGCAAGAGACAATCATGAGGTGGTACAGCCATAAGGGGATGGACCTCCCGGAGGAGTACATGAGATGCCACTGCGGCCGAGGGCAAGAAACATACGAGCACTTCATGCGGTGTGAACAGAATAAGGGGATCGAGGAGCCGCCAGTTCGGGATCGGGACGTTCTGCTGCTCAAGAACGGTGCGAGAGTCAGAAGCGCGATGGAGAGGGAGCTGGGGAAAGAAGGGCATCGAAAAGGGCTGTGGCGCATGGTGATCGTGAAGTTGCTGTGGCGGGCACTCCAGGAGTATATGGTGGCGCCGGAGGCCATGGCCCACAGGCTGTTGCGGCGTATGGTGGAGCATCTCCAGGAACGCATGGCGTGCAGAGAGACTCAGTTGGAGGCGCGGGCGGAAGACATGCGTGATCCGGTCACCAAATGGGTGGTGATGACGTTGATCAGGTACAACCCACAAATCACGGAGATGGAAGTGCGGAAACAGCCCGATTGGCGGCCAAGGCGGTCAGTGGGCGGGACGGAGATGGGGGAAAGAGAGGGAGAAGAGCAGAGGGAGCGCCTGATGGCACGCAGACGAAAGAGAATCCGGCAGATATGAGGGCAGGACGGGTGAACGGTGTCACCTCAAAGGGGGACAGCAGGGGCCACCGGGGACCAGAGAGAACGGGGCAGCAGTGTCGCCCGTCACAAGCACTGAAGCATCCGGGACTGAGCGCACTGAGTCACAGAGCGGACCAAGGCGCAGGCCCAGGGGGCGCGGACCGGGGCGAAGTGACGAGTTGAAGGCACAGCGGGCACAATCACGGAGAACGCCAGGCGGGAAGCAGGAGCCGGTACCAAGAGACGCATGCAAACAAGAGGAGCGTGGCAAGGGGTGCGGGGACAGGGACGAGAAGGTCCAATACGAGGCCAACAACCGTCTGGAAACATCCACAGTACGCGGAGGCGTAGACGGGGGAGAGGAACCGCGGTGCACCAGGAACACAACACACATAGGGCGCGCGAACAGTGGGAGTGGAGGGCACGGGTAGCGGGAGAAGCGGCGGCAAGGCTCAGGGAGCAGGCGCGGTGCTATGTGTGCAGAAAGATGTCCCACAAGCCTGAGCGGAAGCTCAGCCAGCCGCCAGCAGCGGAGGTTGCCCCGCCGCCGCGGGCAGTGAGGGGGTACGGGGGGCCGGGGCTGGTGGGGGTAAGGGTCGAGGTGGCCCGCATGCAGGCGGACACAGCCCCGCAGCTCCCCTCGCTGGCGGCCTCGGCGCCATCCGCGGAGGTGTCGTCGCCCTCGTCTCCGGAGAGTCCGGAGACGGTCCAGCGGGAAGGGTCTCAGGCGGCAGGGCGGCAGAGGGGAGAAGGAGCGGCGGCGGGGACAGGGGAGGGAGGACAGTCAGAGGCTAGTGGAGGCAGGACGGAGGTGGTGGCAGCGGAAGCTGAGGGAAAGGGGGAGGGGCGGGGGCAGCGAGCGGTGGTGAGACGGCGGGCGGACCCGTTCAACATAGCGGATGTGATGGCGGGAGTGGATGTTGGGAGGGGAGAGTCGGTAGTCGACGACATTGTCGTGGTGTCGGAGGATGAGGGGGAGGGGGCGAGGGGGATGACAGTGGAGGTGGGCCCAGGGCAGCCGATGGCGCCCAATGTGCCGGCGGCTGCCATGAAGTCCATCCTCCTGGAAGTGCGGAGGCGGGAGGAGGGCAAGGGTGGACGAGGTCAACCCGCAGCGGGAGCGGCAGGGAGCCGGGACAGCAGTGCACGCACCGGAGGGAGGGGACGGACAGGCAAGTGAGAGAAAGGGCAGGCGGGGACGCCGGGGGCTAGGCGTGCGAAGGGACACCAGGAAGGGAAAGGGGGAAAGGGGGGGGGACAGGGGCGGCAGTGGCCGCGGCCCCAACGCTTGTTCAGGCAGCTGCCGCCAGGGTCGCCCCCATAGGTCAGTGCGGCGGTACGGGCGTAGGAGGAGAGGGAGGCGCGCCGCCAGCAGGCGGCGCGGTACGAGGTGCTGGCGCACGTGGAGCGCCAGCGCCGTAGCCACCAGCCCCCGGAACCGGGACCGGACACCATCTACCGGAGTCAGGGAGGACAGGGTCGGGGCGCCAGGGGGGGCTGGAGCGGTCGGTTGGGGAGCACAGCGGGCAGGCCAGTGCTGGGGTGCGGAGAGAGGTAGGGCAGGAGGAGCAGAGCAGCGCAGCGGCGGAGGGGCACTGCGGCCAGCGGGAGGGAGAGCGACAGAGTGGGAGCCAGCAAAGTGGACACACAGGCAGCGCGGTGCAGGGCAGGGGTGCGGGAAAAGTAGAAGGCAGTAAGGGCGAGCATAGTGGGCACGGTACGCAAGGGAAAGGAGCGGGACAAGAAGGGCTCCAGGGGAAGGGACACGGGCAGGCGGGACTCCACGGAGTGGGCAGCAAGGGGCACGGGGCAGCGGGGCGAAAAGGCAAAGGGCAAGGAAAGGAGGGTGGCCATGGGTACATGGGCTCACCGGTGTTCCCGGGAAAGAGATTGGGATGGTGGGGAGGTGTAGTCCCGCTTGCCATCCCAACAGTCATCCCACCATTTCAACCGCCACCTTACCCCGCGATGGGGATGACGTACTCACCCCCGCCGGCGTACCGGGGCATGCCCGCACAGGCACAGGTGCAGCAGCGCCCGCAGGCTGGTGGGACAACGTGGAGGGCGCAGGACACCACTGCGCCTTGGTCCACTCTCTGACTCAGTGCGCCCAGTCCCGGATGCTGCAGTCCTTGTGACGGGCGACACTGCTGCCCCGTTCCCTCCGGTCCCCGGTGGCCCCAGCTGTCCCCCTTTGAGGTGACAACGTTCACCTGTCCTGCCCTCATATGTGCCGGATTCTCTTTCGTCTGCGTGCCATCAGGCGCTCCCCCCGCTCTTGTCCCTCTCCTTCCTCCACTTCCCTCCCGCCCTCCGACTGCCTTGGCCGCCGATCCAGCTGCTTCCGCACTTCCGTCTCCGTGATTTGAGGTTTGTACCTGATCAACGTCATCTCCAGCCGTTTGGCGACCGGCCCACGCATGTCTTCCGCCAACGCCTCAAACTGAGTCTCTCTGCACGCCATGCGTTCCTGGAGATGCTCCACCATACGCCGCAACAGCCTGTGGGCCATGGCCTCCGGCGCCACCGTATACTCCTGGAGTGCCCGCCACAGCGACTTCACAATCACCATGCGCCACAGCCCCTTTCGATGCCCTTCTTTCCCCGGCTCCCTCTCCATCGCGCTTCTGCCTCTCGCACCCTTCTTGAGCAGCGGAACGTTGTGATCCCGAACCAGCGGCTCCTCGATCCCCTTATACTGTTCAGACCGCATGAAGAGCTCGTATGTTTCTTGCCCTCGACCGCAGTGGCATCTCATGTACTCCTCCAGGGGGTCCATCCCCTTATGTCTGTGCCACCTCATGATTGTTTCCCGCACCCGCACCTGCCCCGTGATTGCCGGCAGCCGTCTGGTTTGCAGCCTTTTGGGCAGCGTTTCCGGCCTCAGCACATTCAGATAGTGGGACCGCTGTCCCACCTTGCCCTCCAAGTACTCATTCAGCTCTACCACCTCCGGCCCCCCTCGTACTTGAGCTAGCATGTGCACCGGCTGTGGATACACTCTTAGTTCCCGCTTGCCCCTGTGCTCCTCCGGCACCCACCTGGCCTTCTCCTCTTCCCCGACCCCTTGGAGGCTTATGCACCAAGTGGAGGTGCTCCTTTCTCTCTGGCTGCTTCCACTCTGGTTCCTGCTCCTTGTCCACTGCTTGCACCGCCCCATCCGCCTCATGATTCCCCACTCCCGCTGTGTGTGACTCCTGTTTCACCAGGTGTATGACCAGGGGCACTTTCTTCATCTGCAGCCCGTGCCATACCGCGTGCACCCGTGACGCCAGCCCCATGCCCAGGGCCTCATGCAGTGGACTGCTGGCCAGTCTCCTGAGGGACGCCATGTCCGCTTCCGCGTCCACCACCATCCACACTTCCCGTACTTCCTCCCCTATCTTCCCAACCACATCCGCCACCGCCTGTACCTCTCCATGGGACGCTGCTCCGTACACCATTGTTTCCACCACGCTCTCCGTCACCTGTCCCACCTGCTTCACCCTTACTGCCGCTGCCCCCGCCATGGGCGGCTGTCCTTCCACCCCGGACCCGTCCAGAAATAGCACCAGCCTCTCCTCCGTGAACTCCGGTATGCGCACCACCTCCCTCGGGTAGTGGCATTACACTCTGTGCCTCCCGATGCCATACTCTCGTACCCAATCCTCGATGCTCAGCTCTCTCACCCCTCTGTACACTGCCCATTTATTGTCCGTCCTGGCCCTCAAGCCCTCCGTCACCACCACCCCATGACACCATGCCCTGTCCCCCTTCGCCCTGCCCTGCTCGAGGTATGCCTGTACCAGAACCAAGTACCATACCCTGTGCGCTGGCAACCCTTGGACCGTCAGTCTGATCGTCCTCCAACCCCATGAGACACACCGCTGGGGGTATTTTCTTCGAACGAAACGTTCGAACGAAGATTATTTCTTCGAACCAAGAAATTTTTTGAACTGTTCGAACGCCTTTGAGGTGGCTGTTTGGCTGCAAACATTGTGATTAAATGCTCAACACAGGTATTTTTGAGGGTTTGGCTCTTTGGATTCAGCCTGCAACCACCTAAATGCCCTGAAAATGTGTTTTCGAAATGTGTTGGACTTTTCTTCGAACAAACCTTCGAATGTTCGAACGAAGATGTTTTTCGAAGAAAACGACGCAGCGTTTACAAATGCACATAGAGGCAACAACAGCGCCGCACAACCACCAGTGTCCCTGTCCAATGTAGCTTTCTCAGTCCTCGCTCACGACTCACTGCCTGACACTTGTACTGCAACCTCGTCTTTCTTTTCCGTATCCTCTTCGTCTCCCTCTCCAGCATCTTCTTCTTCTTGCTTGCCAACACTCTTCGTTGGCGTCTTCCTCTTCTTCTTTGGCCTCTTTCCCTTCACTTTCTTCTTCCTGGCACTTGGAGCTGGCACGACACCGGTTGCCGACGCCACTGCTGCCGCGTTTTTGCACTCCTCCTCCGTTGATAGCTTCGGGCGGCAACAAAATACTCTCCCACGGAATGCCACACAGCAGACTTGTAGTCTGCAGGGACCCAATAGATTATACCGGCACGGCCCAGTTTGGTCTTCTGCTGCAGGATGTCTCTGGGTATCTCCGTTCGCCAGGGGCGCCACTTCGAAATCGACACACCTCTCCACGCTCCCCACTGGTCCTCTTGTTGGAGGGGAAGCCATGCCCACCGCAGTGCCCCTCGGTCTGGAATCTGGGTCTCCTGAGTTTTGTCTTCATCGTCATCATCTCCGGAAGGCGGCTCCTCCTCCTGGCATCGACTTCACCTTTCTCTGACCTTCTTCATGGTTTTGACGCAGATTCGGTATGCCTCCCTGCTGGCCACCAAGTGGTTTATTGAGAGGCTCGGCAACAGATCGTCGGCAGGCCGGCAACAGACCGGCAGGCCGAGCCGCAGGCGCCGCAAAAGGGGACGCGCAATCCCCGTGCCAGCGTCAGATGACAGAAAAAAGGGCATATGCCGCCCGTTGACTGCGAAATGTAAATACATTGTGTGTTTTGTATGCATTTTGATACATTCTGTCCTCCCTGCATTTTGCAGCTCAGGATGTGTCCGGGTGGGCAAGGCCCGTACAAGAATTTGTGCATCACCGGGCCAAAGCTGCGTAACAAGGTGTTTCTGCTCCGTATCTTGCGCTAATGGAGGACAGCATTGGAGGATTTTCGAGAAACCGGACTGAGTCGGCAGGATTTTCGTGAAACCAGACGGAGTCGGCAGTTTTGGAGAAAGTCAAAAGGAGTTTCGAAACAAGAAAATCAACGACGCAAAGTGGGTTTGCCAGTGGTATGATTCAATGCAGCTAAGTTCGGACAAAAGGCCACGAGGCCGGCGGTACCAGAGCGGGAGTCTAGCGGACCTCCCCGAACCCGCTTCAAAAATCTTGTACGCCGACGTCCACTCATTCCAGCCCATACGTGGAGATATGCCAAGACGAACAGTGTCAGCGTACGTACCAGGGTTGACGGCAGATCGCGGCAGCGCCAGCGAAGGCCCCGAACGGCGAGGCGCCATCGCTGACGACCGCGGTGCCGACCCAGTAAGTTCGATAGCGTACGAGCGTCGAGTTCGACGCTGCACGTTCGTTCCCAGCTCAGCTGTACCAATTTGTTGGAGCCGCGTCAAGGCACAGGGGAAGACTGGACGCATGGGGATCCAGTTGAAGGCCACGGAGCGTGCGGGCGATGTCAGGACCTGGGGGTGCTGCTCTCCACGGTGAGATGCAGGCCGAAGACACAGAGGAACGACCAGCGTAGCAGGGCGCTGGATGAGACCTGCACGGAGACTGGCTTGGGAGATAAGATCTGTGAAAGTTTTTTTTAGCATCCGTGCGGGTATGGCCCTGATGGCCATATATATAGCAGGGATAGTTGCAACAACGTCCCAGCGGACAGGTGATGGCTTGAGTGACACCCTGGTTCTGCACTGTGCCGCTGGATTTCTGTACCCGTGCCTGGTGTACACTGGGCATGGTGGTTAACCGTGTACCTTTGGTTCACGGGGTATCCAGTCGAATTTTTTTTCCAGACAGATCCGCAGCGAGCCTCGCCTCTCCCTGGAGCAGTGTGTGTCGTGTCGGCAAGTGGCCACACACCGCTTCTAAGGAGGGGGGTGACGCAGATTCGGTATGCCTCCCTGCTGGCCACCAAGTGGTTTATTGGGAGGCTCGGCAACAGATCGTCGGCAGGCCGGCAACAGACCGGCAGGCCGAGCCGCAGGCGCCGCAAAAGGGGACGCGCAATCCCCGTGCCAGCGTCAGATCACAGAAAAAAGGGCATATGCCGCCCGTTGACTGCGAAATGTAAATACATTGTGTGTTTTGTATGCATTTTGATACATTCTGTCCTCCCTGCATTTTGCAGCTCAGGATGTGTCCGGGTGGGCAAGGCCCGTACAAGAATTTGTGCAACACCGAGCCAAAGCTGTGTAACAAGGTGTTTCTGCTCCGTATCTTGTGCTAATGGAGGACAGCATTGGAGGATTTTCGAGAAACCGGACTGAGTCGGCAGGATTTTCGAGAAACCGGACTGAGTCGGCAGTTTTGGAGAAAGTCAAAAGGAGTTTCGAAACAAGAAAATCAACGACGCAAAACAGTGGGTTTGCGAGTGGTATGATTCAATGCAGCTAAGTTCGGGCAAAAGGCCACGAGGCCGGCGGTACCAGAGCGGGAGTCTAGCGGACCTCCCCGAACCCGCTTCAAAAATCTTGTACGCCGACGTCCACTCATTCCAGCCCATACGTGGAGATATGCCAAGACGAACAGTGTCAGCGTACGTACCAGGGTTGACGGCAGATCGCGGCAGCGCCAGCGAAGGCCCCGAACGGCGAGGCGCCATCGCTGACGACCGCGGTGCCGACCCAGTAAGTTCGATAGCGTACGAGCGTCGAGTTCGACGCTGCACGTTCGTTCCCAGCTCAGCTGTACCAATTTGTTGGAGCCGCGTCAAGGCACAGGGGAAGACTGGACGCATGGGGATCCAGTTGAAGGCCACGGAGCGTGCGGGCGATGTCAGGACCTGGGGGTGCTGCTCTCCACGGTGAGATGCAGGCCGAAGACACAGAGGAACGACCAGCGTAGCAGGGCGCTGGATGAGACCTGCACGGAGACTGGCTTGGGAGATAAGATCTGTGAAAGTTTTTTTTAGCATCCGTGCGGGTATGGCCCTGATGGCCATATATATAGCAGGGATAGTTGCAACAACGTCCCAGCGGACAGGTGATGGCTTGAGTGACACCCTGGTTCTGCACTGTGCCGCTGGATTTCTGTACCCGTGCCTGGTGTACACTGGGCATGGTGGTTAACCGTGTACCTTTGGTTCACGGGGTATCCAGTCGAATTTTTTTTCCAGACAGATCCGCAGCGAGCCTCGCCTCTCCCTGGAGCAGTGTGTGTCGTGTCGGCAAGTGGCCACACACCGCTTCTAAGGAGGGGGGTGACGCAGATTCGGTATGCCTCCCTGCTGGCCACCAAGTGGTTTATTGGGAGGCTCGGCAACAGATCGTCGGCAGGCCGGCAACAGACCGGCAGGCCGAGCCGCAGGCGCCGCAAAAGGGGACGCGCAATCCCCGTGCCAGCGTCAGATCACAGAAAAAAGGGCATATGCCGCCCGTTGACTGCGAAATGTAAATACATTGTGTGTTTTGTATGCATTTTGATACATTCTGTCCTCCCTGCATTTTGCAGCTCAGGATGTGTCCGGGTGGGCAAGGCCCGTACAAGAATTTGTGCAACACCGAGCCAAAGCTGTGTAACAAGGTGTTTCTGCTCCGTATCTTGTGCTAATGGAGGACAGCATTGGAGGATTTTCGAGAAACCGGACTGAGTCGGCAGGATTTTCGAGAAACCGGACTGAGTCGGCAGTTTTGGAGAAAGTCAAAAGGAGTTTCGAAACAAGAAAATCAACGACGCAAAACAGTGGGTTTGCGAGTGGTATGATTCAATGCAGCTAAGTTCGGGCAAAAGGCCACGAGGCCGGCGGTACCAGAGCGGGAGTCTAGCGGACCTCCCCGAACCCGCTTCAGTTTTGGAGTGCTCCGAGGACCGTCAGTGCTCTCGCAGGCTTCATTAGCAGGTCGTTGAGCAGGCTTTCCGCAGTCACAGTCCTCTCAATTCCACGACTTGGTAGCTGAAGCTTCCACCTGACGCCAACGGCGCTGGTTTGCGTTGCTGCAACCTGTGGGCAGTGGAGCGGTAAAAGACTTCCAATGCAATCTTCGTTAGAAGATTCGAATGTTCGAACGAACGTTTTTTTCTTCGAACGAAGACTGTTTTTCGAAGAATAACGTACAGGAAGCATACATGGTCGAAAGCGCTCAGCTACAAGGTAAATGCGGTACCTCCAATTCAGGAATGTCCCCTTCCATGTAGCCATGCTGCACTCCTGCTGCGACTGCTGCCTGGAGCACCGTCTGCCACTTCGACGGTATTGTGCTTTGCACTTGTTGTACTCCATCGGCTTGCTGCGCTCCTTCGTCCGACTGGGCTGCCTCACCACCATGCCGCGCCTGAGCGGTGACCTTGACGCCTTTCAAGCGGCCCGTTGATGCACATTTGCCCCAGCCTGCGCGCTCTGAGGAGGGAAACCTGAGCATCACGGTACGGTCTTCACGCCAGCTCTCCACGACGCCGTAGGCGTGCCAAACAAGCGCAAGCAGACGTATAATCGGGGTTGGGGTGCCTTTCTTCTTCGGGACTGCAAAAGAGAAGGCGCGGGCAACCAGTGCACAAGGCAAGTCCCTCTCCACAGCCACATCTTTGCAATCGGCTGATAAACACTTTCCGAAACAGCGCCCATAGGTTGACAGTGGCGAAAGCCAAGCGTAATTCGGGTCCCCAAAAATGGGCGTATGCAGATTGGGTACGGATCTCCGTACATTGCGGTCAAGGTAGGGGCGGGTGACTCCGGATTCTACGATGACCTGGCGGCAAGTGTCGAACTCGGCGCTGACATCGAACATTTCGTTCACCACCACGTAATCCGGATCATATTCTTCTGAATCCTGGGATCCAAATTGTAGCGGGTCATCCAAACGGCGAGAACCAGATGGTGACGGCTCCAAATCTGCTGAACGCTGCGGCGCTGGGTGCTGAGCCAGTTGTGTACTACTCTGGGAAGGTGTTCCTGGCAATGATCGTGACACTGGGGCAGAAGTTGGATGCGCCTGAAGCAACTCCTGAGCACAGTGCGAAAGATTCGAAAAATATCTTCGAACGAAGATTTGAATATTCGAACGAGCGTTCCTTCCAGGATTCGAAGATTCGAACGAAGACTAAATTCGAAGGACTACAGCGCATGCCTGCAGGGCTTGGAGAATAACACATACCGCCACCAGTCTTGCAACATCGGCCTTGTCTTCCTTTGTCAGCACCATTGAGCGGCATCGTCTAGTAAAGATTGGAACAATGCAGCCCTTGAGCAAAAGATCGGGCGCATTGTACCGTGAGCTACAATATGGGGGTGCGTGTACAAGAAGGCATGCTCCATGGTTTGTAGCAGAGCAGAGAGCTGGTAGTCATCTGTGGTGCTGCCCCCTCTGTTTGTGAACCGCAAGTAGAAATCCTTTAGCTTGGCATTCGTGGTTTCAGCCAAGTCCTGGCAGTACATCCCAAGCCCGTAAGGTGCTATTGCCTCTAGGATTCTGGGCACATCGAACTCCAAGATTATCAGATAATGAGAACGGGTATCGGGCAAACAGTGTGCGCGAAATTCCCAGGCCGCCTGCCGACAGTCCGCTGGGAGGTCAATGTTGATGCGCTGATAGGTGCGATAGAGCCGTTGCATCACGACCCGCAACCTCATGACAGCCTGGTTACCCAATTGCCCGTTGGTCTACCCCAAAACATGAGCAATACCATCCCATATAAAAAAAAACGCTTCGCTTCTTGTCCATCAGGTCTACAAATTCAACCTAGCTGCCAACCACACAGAGCAATCTTCAGCATGTTATTGATAGCGTTGCGTGCTTCCCTGCTGGCAGACAAGCATAGCCTTTCCAAGTATTCCCCAAGCAAAGCACCAATTCGTATAAGCATATGAAGAACACAAATAATGGCATGGTGTCGTGGTACTTGAAGCAAAGGTTTTGAAGCGCAGCCACGAGCTCCCTTGCAGACAGGGGTCTTGCCAAGTCGGGACGCATCACCGGTGCGCGTTCTGCGCCGGTGACAGCCCGAGTACTGCCTCCTGAGAGGGTTTTAAAGTCCGTAGCTGTGAACTGACGGTATATACCAATGCTCAGTAAGTCCCAAAAACTTCTTCCAAAACGGTAAATCTCCGCCCAGCATAACACTTGCCGCACAGCGTGCGCCCTTCACGACGACGGATCGCGTATTTATGATCCGCTGCAGGACCTAGTAGCGTGCGAAGCGCAATCAAAATTTTGTTCGAAAAACACGTTCGTTCGAAGGAAAGGCTTCGTTCGAACGGTCGAAGGTTCGAACGAAGGCGATATTCGAAGAAATAACACACCCTCAGATTCTTTTTCCAGACCCGGCGCAAATCCTGCAGATTCGAGTCACCACAGTATGCCAGCTCTAAAACCCTAATCTGTGCTGCATTGCGGGCTAGATGCTCATCATTTCGGATGCGAATAGTAAGCTGAGTCCAGCTTACACCCGCTACAGGATAACCATCGCCACTCACAATGAAAACCAACCCATCTTTGCTGGGCTGTTCAGTTTCATAGCGCCAAGGCTGTCTGAAAACGTAGTTGATCCAGTGATCAAAGGGCCAGGAGACATTTTGGATGCCAGTTTTCTTGTTGATGTGGCCAACAAGGTGCAGGGGCTCCTTCATCATTTTCCAAGCCAAGTTGACTCTCCGGCGGCCTGGCATTGGTTTCCCAAACCTTAGGCCAGTCTGTTTGTACCATACGTACGCATGCTTCGAAATAAAGCGCGATAGAACCCGAAGGCGGCGTCTAGGGATTCCCAAATCGAGAAGCAAAGTGACTGCTTCTTCAGGCAAGCATTGAACATCGCTGTGCCACCATAGAAGTTGATTCAATCTCTGCTTGTCAGCGCCTGGGTTGACTCGTGTGTAGATTGAATGTAAAAGCTGGCACCAGGCCGGAGGAGGAGTAAAATTGCACAAGCGCGTCCTCAACGTCCTGGCTATAAGCATTCGTCGTGCCCACCGCGTTTTTGAGCGTAATTCCAAGTTGCACCATTGGTCAAACAGTGACACCCTTAAACAAATACAACAAATCAATTGAAAAAACCAAAAATCCTTCTTTCTGGCACCAATCTGCGTCTTTCTGGCACAAATCTGCGTCTTTCTGGCACAAATCTGCGTCAATAACCTGTCAATCTGGTGCGTGTGCTGCTGTTGCTGCGCTTTTGCGGCAATTCTCCCCAGCAGCTTGGATTCGATTGGATTTAATTGAAATGCGATTAAGGCAAATACAATCTTCGAAATCGAATCTTCGTTCAAAGATTCAAATCTTCGTTCGAAGACTGCAGTTCGTTCGAAGAAAATGTCCCCCCCAGTGGGTCTCATGGGCTCTCTCCACACTGGTGGCCCACGGGCACTATGAACGACTCCTCGTCGGGCCTCCCCGTGTCCGTCATCCGGAAACTCACCGCCACTCCATCATTCTCTTCCTGTAGTCCCCGCACTGTGTCCCATCTCAACTCGACCCCTGTTATCTTCCCCTCCCTTTCCTCTCCCCACAGACCTCCACCCCCTCCTGGGCCTCCTCATCCTCCTGCACCTCCTTGGGCAGCCGCAGTACTTAGGCGGCTCAAGTTGCATGGTATAAAACGACAGAAAGTGCCCAAAATAAACGGCCTGAAAAAACATCAAAAGAACCCTTCTTTGTCTTGCAAAAAATCAGGCCGTTTTTGGAACACCAAAAGAACTCTTATGTAAGGAATTTTGGCCTTTTCTTGGTCCTGATGGGTCCAAAAAATGGTTTTTTTGGGGCAATGGACTGTTCCTTGCGCGAGGCCTCGCGCAAGGAGCAGTCCATTGCCCCTCCAAAGTCAGGTAATGATGGTAGAATTGAGGAATCAAGCAGGCGCCTACACTGGAGTGACATTACAGGCACCCTTGACTTGATCACATTGTACAATATGTTTACGCGGGCGGACATTCAGTGCTCTAAACGAGCCTTGCAAATCTGATTGATGACTCAAGAAATCATTTCAAATGTTGTTGCATTCCTAACAAAAGGAGCGCATAGGTTGGAGGTGTTGCACAGGGTGCATCCTTCAGCATTGCTCATGATGCACACCTGCCACAACTTATGGGGAGTGTCAAGCAAAATAAAAAGTGTATCACTGGTAACACATGAAGCATGTCCACTCAACAGATGACGCTGAGCTGGACAGGGACCCCCCTTGTAGCTTTGGCTGAAGAAAAATTGATCCTTCGGTTGTTGACTATAGATCGAAGTAAAATGTGCAAAGAAAATATGAATTTGCCATGCGTGGCACCTTTTTGAGCGTTTGTTTGGGCCAAAAAAACTGATTTTTTGGAGAGTAAAATGCAATGCAGTGCAAACGACACCAATTATCAAGATGATGTTCGATACCTGGAGAAAGAAGGTGCCCTGGGGGAAGCAGTCTGCAAAGCGCAGGGGCTGACCAAGCCCAAAAAGAGTTTTTTCAGCCTACGGGGGGGGCAAGCTTCTGGTAAATTTCAATGACTCCACGACAATTTAGGTACTCGTTGCTTCAGTGAAGGTTGTGCACAAGCGCTATCAGATGAGAACCCACCACAATGGTACAAAGAATATATTTTCTGGGCCTTTTTTTGCGCGAGGCCTCGCGCAATGAGGACTGCAATGCAGTCCCAGAACTTGAAAGTCACAACCTATACCTCTTTTTTCAGGCAGTGCAAACCAAAAATCAAACCGTGGGGTGGGTACTAAGACCACTCGACCCTGAAGCCGTCTTTCCAAAGGAAGATGAATCGGGTGAGTTTTTTGGTTTAGTAAGTTATGCGCGAGGCCCCGCGCATGGGTCAGCCCTTGAACCACATGTTGCATATGTTTTGCATTGATATTTAATCCGCCATGCTTCTGTTTTAATGATCCTCGGTCTTGATTGCGCGAGGCCTTGCGCATAGAATTTGAGCAATAAATCATTTTTCCAGGTATGCAATGAACATGCAGAACAGAAACTGATGTTGCAATCATTTTTTCTGCAGACCATGTTCATTCAAAAAACAAGGGGAATGCAAAATGTATTTCTTGGCCAATTTCCGCTAAAAGCACATCATTTTCCACTGAAATCATAAGATTTATTTATTCTTTTTATAGTTTTTTTTCGTTTTTTGGCTGTCCGAAAAAAGGCACCAAAATGGCACAAATGGTAAGAAAGATACTTTCTTTGGACTAATATTCTGTTTTCAAAAAACGGAGCCTGTGAAAAACTATTTTTTTGCATGGTCCCAATTGGGTGCATTTGGTGTGACTTTGACCATGCAACTTGAGCCGCCTAAGCAGTACCCGCCCCCACCACTGCCCCATGGCGTCCGTAGTGCGCACGGTCGCGCTCGGGAACGCCCATGCCGTCATTCGCAGGACTAGCCACGGGACCTGCCCTGCTTCCTTGATGCATCTCCAGCACTGGTGCCCCTGTCCTGCCCCTTCCGGGATGTTTTCTCTCCAGAACATATCCGCATGGACATCGTACCACTGCCCGGTCGCACTCTGCACCTTCCCCCTCGACCCTTTGAGTGCCAGCGGCGCACACAACAGTATGCCCGGGCTGGCCTTGTCCCTCTCTCCTCTGTCCAGCACCACCCTCTCTTGCTGCGCCTCTGCTCCCCTCCCGCGCCTTGGTTTCCTCCTCTGGTTCCCCCACAGTGCCACCCACTCGTTCCACATCTTTAGCATCCTCCTGCCCCACCTAGCGCTGTCTTCTTGTCCTGGCGCTCTCCTCATCATCCACTTGTATACACCCCATTCCACCATCCTGGCATCACGATAGAACTCCGCGTGGTGCGGGCCCGCCTTCTTGCATTCCTTCATATCCTTCCTGCACACGTGCAGCACCTCCATACTCACTCCTTCCTTCCTGACCCACCGTATGGTTTCATGCGCCGCCCCTCCAAAGTCCGTGTCCAGAACCAGGATCGGTCCCCGCCTGCCGCACGTTCTGTTGGTCGCCAACATGTGCTCTTCACCCGGCAACACCGCCTGTAGGACGCGCCACATGCGTTCCTTCTTCCCCGCCGCCAACCGCCTTCGTCGGTGCCACACATAGCGCGGGCACATGTTCTCCTCCTTCTGCACCTCTGCGACCGCGTGATGGCACAGCCGTCTCACCACGTCTTCCTGATTGTGGCACATCCTGCTCAGCGTCCTCGCCGTGTGTGCCCCGTACGCCTCCCCCGCCGTGGGCATCCCTTCTCCATAGTAGTCCGTCAGCGACCGCATCACACACCACGGCACCTCCGTGGGTATCCCCTCATACCCTCTGATGAGCCTCCGCACTTCTCCCTCTACCTCCTCCAGCTGCTCCCTCCAGTACGGGAGGTGCATCTTCTGGTATCCCATCGCCGCATTGAGCACCGCCCCTAGATAGTACGGGTCGTCTGTACTGACGGGCGGTGATGCCGGAGGACTACCAGCATCCCCCTGAACCCCCTGAGTAATTTGTCGGGCAGCCTGACGCCCCCCGCCTCCATGCCTGCACATGTCCCAGCACCACCACTTCCTCTGCCCTCTCCAGCCATGCCACTCCGTCCCCCACTTCCAGCGCCATACCATCCTCGCCACTCCTCCTCAGAACCGCCGACTTCTCCGTGCTCCAGACAAGGTGGTTATCCGTCCCGTACCTCTGCATCAGGTTCTGCACCACCTGTTGGGCCTTTTCATCCCGCGCCATGGGTAACGCATCATTCACATACGCCTGCGCTGGCGGCGTGTGTGGTGCCCTCGCCAGTTGCGGATACTCCCGCGCTATCCAACTCATCAGGGGGAGGATGGCCAGCATGTACAGGAATGGGCCCTCCAGCTCGCCTTGTGGCACACCGCTACCTGGGGTTACCTACTTGGTACACCCCTGCCCCGTGGCGACCGTGTACCTCCTTGAGCGCAGGTACTTCTCTACGAAGTCACCGTACTGGAGCCCTAGCTGCCGCCACACCTCCTCTATGAGCCTATGTGGAGTGTTGGGGAACGCCCCCTTCACGTCCACAGACGCCATGAACGCCTCTAGGTCCTCATCATCCAGGTACATGTCGTACAGGAAGCTTGCTTCCTGTGTGGACCTACCCGGCACAGACCCAGACATGTTGTCCGGTATGACCCCCGCCGCATACAGCCGCGGCTGTATCCTCCCGAAGATCACCATCCAGACCAGCTTGGCCTCCGTGATGGCACAGCATATGGGTCTCCAGTTCCCCGGCCTGAGATGATCCCCTCTCTTGTACAGGGGCCGCACCTTGCCCCCCCATTCCGCTGGGGGCTCGCCTGTGCGCAACACCTCCGTGACCCTCCTGCTAGAGCATCCAGCTCCGGCGCCTCCAGGTGCTGGTATGCCTCTGCCACCAGCTGGTCCACTGCCGGGCTCTTTTTCCTCTTGAGAGCCTGCACTGCCTCCTTTATTTCCCCTATCGTCACCCTGCTGCGGTGTATGTCCTTGCTCTGCTCCGTTGTGAGCACTCTCGGCAACGCCCTTACCATTCTCCGCGTGATCCCGCTGAGCTCCTGCTGCCGCGGGTTGTGCTGCCTCCTGAAGCTCTGTACCACTTCCTCCAGCACTTCCCGTTTGTTGCCCCAGACCCAGCCCTCCTGCAGTCTCACCGCCCGGATTTTCTGTGGCTTTCCAGCCTTCGCCAGCTCCCTGATGTACCGCAGCGACTTGTACGGCACCGCTCCTTCAATGTACCGCTCATGCTCGTCAGGCCACCACCCTCTGGTATATCCTCTCGTGTTCCTCCTCCAGTGCCCTCCTCGCTGCTTGCACCCTCTTCTTGGCCTGTGTCACCTCCGTTTGCCACTCCGCTCCCTCTGCCTGTGCCCTTGCTTCGACCTCCTCGTGCTGCCGCTTCCTCAGGGTGGCTACCAGCGGTTGCAGCTTGGGCTGTGCCTGCGATTCCCCCTCCTGCTTGTTAAACCCGCATACTCTCGCTGCGCTCCTGATGGCCTGATGCAGATGGCTCCCCTTCCTCATTTCGACGTGCACCTGCTGCCCCCACTGCTGCCACCTCTGGCCCCCCTCTTCCGGCCACTTTACCCTTGGCGGCAGGCTGACGCCTTCTTCGTCCGACTCTTGCTCATCCTCCTCGTCATCCCCTGGCTCCCCCACCTTCACGTCCACTGTCACCATCATGAGGCAATGCCCCTTCCTGTCCTGCAGTTTATTCCGGCCCCACCATATACCCCGCCGTCGACCCCTTGACCCACCTGGGGTCCGCGTACACCGCGTCTATCCGCAACGGTGTGCTGCTTACTGGTGCCGGGTAGTGCGAGGGGCCTGGCGCCCCACTGTATGACACATCCTGCACCCTCATTCCCTCCACGAACATCCGCACTTTGCGGTCCACCTCCGTCTCCGCGCCTCTCCTCCAGGGATGTAGTTGAAGTCCCCAACCACGATGACAGGCCTCCTCTCCAGCGCCCTGATGTACTCCATCCTCAGCTGCGCTACATGATCCTTGACCCTCCTCCCATGTGGGACATGGCAGTTGATGATGACCACCTGTCCATGCTCTGTCGCCACATCATACACCGCCCTTCGTCCCCTCGCTCCCACTTTCTTGTCCTGCACGACGCTGAGTCCTCTGCGCACCAACAGCGGCACCCCTTGTGCCCACTCCCGCAGCTACTCTCTCCCCTCCTTGTCCTACATCTGCGCGCACATAACGTTGTCCTTCCCCTTCAACCGTATTTCCTGGTACGCCACCACGTTGAGGTCTGCCTCATGCAGCCTCATCTGCTGCCACGCTGCTTTGTCCGCCCGATACAGTGCCGCGGGGTCATTATGGATGTACAACTTCATGCGTTGCCACCTGCCCTCCCCATCCACTCGCACTTCCCCGCTGTCAGCCGGGCCTTTTCCTTCCCCATTGCTCCTTTCTCCCTGCCTTTGTCCGGTGCTTTTCTTTGTCTTCCCGACCGCCATCCGCTTCATTTTTTGTCACTTTCGCTTCTTGTTCTTCCTCCCCGTCGACACCTCTTCACCTTCCAATTCTCTCTCCTCCTGTTCCGGAAGCAGTTACCCGTGTATTTCCATATCTCTACCTTGTGGGCATACCTGCAATCTCTCCACCGGGTACGGCAGTCTCTCCTCATCCCCCTCTCCCTGATCCTCCCACTGCAGGATGGCTGCCCTCGTCACATGTCCCGTGCGAACTTATTGTTCGATCATCTCTTCCACTGTTCCCGAATACCTCCTCCACTTCCCACGCACCTTGTGCGGACCATACACTGTCACCCCTTCCCGCACCGCCCCCTGCTCCTCAAGGCCCTTTTGTTTCTCCCCGTAAGTGACTCCCCTCGCCCGCGTCCTCCTTGGCCACCCTTCCTCGTTCTTCTCCTCCAATGTCAGAGGAGGCATCCCGAGCTCCCGAAGATACCTACCTACCTACCTACCTCTCCTACTGCCGCCTTGCTTGAGGCTCCTGCTCGTCCGCTTCTCTCCTCCGCTTGCTGTCTTCCCTCTCTCTACCCTCTCCTGTCCCCTCCTCACTGTTCTGCTATTCCACCCTGTCCCCAGCAGCATTCTCCTGCCCTTCTTCCTCCGCCTCTCCCTCTTCCACCCCTTCTTCTCCCTCCTCTCGTCCTTCCCGCCCGCTTGCTGCCTGCCCCGGCTCCCGGCCTTCCTCTTCCCGCGCGTTGCCTTGCTTTCTTTCTTCCAGCTCCCCCACATTATCCCCGCTCCCCACTATGAACCGCATTTGTCCCCCTCTCCCCCTCCGCATTCCCCTCCACTTACTTGGCCTCTCCCCCTCCGGGTCTTCCTCCACCTCCAGGCACTGCTTCCTGGCCCCCTCCGAGAGCCTTCTCGCTCTCTCCAATGCCTCCTTCTTGTGCTCTTCCTCCGTGCGGGGTGGCACTATCCACCTCGGCTGCTCCCCTCCCTTGCTATTGGCCACTCACTCCAATGCCAATCGGATCTGTTCCCTGATGTCTTTCACTTCCTCTGCCTCCGCAGACCTATCCATTTGCAACTCCAACGCCCGTAGGACGGCCTTCTCGCGTACCTTCTCTGCTCTTTCAACCCGCACCTCCTCCACCTCCCCGAACCACCGCATGAGTGGGTGCTCCAGCTGTTTCAATGGTGCCGGCGTATACACCACCGCTTGGCGCCTATACCCCCTGGGTTCCCCGACCCACCACGTGTGCTCATCCTGCACCAGGTCAGTGACCCCTTCATCTGCAGCTCCTGTGGCACTCGCCTGTGGGGACACTACTTGTATTGTGTGTCCCTTGGCCCTCCTCACCGCCGCCCCGTCGTAGTCAGCCATGGCCATAACCTTTCGCATCCGGTGCATTTCTGTGTCTGGGTCATATTCTCCGGCCATGCCCCTGCTGCGACGCACTGTCTCCCCAACGTACAGCGCCAGGGCCAAGACCTGCCTCGTGGGCCCCCACACCTTCACCGTTCTGCTCGTGCTGTCCACACAGGCCGCTACCTGCGCATCCCGCTGCATCTGCATCCAGAGGACCGCCTGCTTTGGCTCCACCTTCCCTGCTGTGAGCACCTCCGCCTTCGCTTGTCTCTCAGCCGCCTCCTCATCCTCCCCCACCGTTCCACTCCGACAATCCGCATATCCCACCCACATGTGCTTGACTTGGTGGAAGTACACCAGCGGCGGCCCATCATCTTCCCCCATCTGTAGCCACATGGGCCCTTGTCTCCTGGGCTGCTGCACTCTGATCCCATGGTATCCTCCCTTGGGCTCCTGTGGCCCATCCAGCATGCACAGGCACCTGGCCAGCGTGCATTCCGGCCTGCACTTGTCCTCGGCCGCCTCCGCTCTGGCCCTCAGGTGGTACCTGGCCTTGCTCACCGCCTGCAGTACCTCTTCACCCCTACATCCCTTGATGCGTTCTTCCAGCCCTGGCTGCGCCTCTCCATTTTCGATCAAGACATTCTGCCATTCTGTCGCCTTCCCCCTCAGCCTCTGTGCCCATTTCTGTAGCATGTCCTTTCTGTCCCTTCCGTCCCCCAGCATGTCCAGCCCCTCCGCCGCTGCCTCCTTCTGGGGCTTCTCCTTTTCTTTCTCTGCTCTGTCCAGCTCCGCAGCGTCCTTCCGATCCGCCCTTGCCCTCCCCACCTGCCCCTCGGAATGCAGCGGCTCCCTCTACGTGGGCTCTGCCATCCACTGGATTGCCTGCTGTCCCTCCCAGTGTCCCATGGTGTACACCTGTCCCGCCTGTCCCTCCCGGCTGAGTCCAATCCGGACCTCCATACCTGCCGCCGCTGCAGCAGTGACCACCACGATAGGCACCAGCACATTGTACTGGTATCTTGCCCCTTGCCCGTGGCGTACCTCGACTTCCACCATCCCCCTGCCTCCCACCCTGTCATCCGGGAGGATGATGTGGACTGCCTGTCCCCTTCACTGTGCCGCCGCTGGCCCCTTCGTTGCCACGGGGAATATTGCTTTTGTGTCCTCCCGCGTCATCCATTCTCCCCTGCGATACCTTGCACGTCGAATGGCCCCCACCGCCCACTTCCCGTGCTCTACTCCTCCCGTTCCCCGCACCCGTTCTTCTGCCACTCTGGCGAGGGCCGATATCTCAGGGCCTTGCCTCTCATACTCCGGCTGTGACGCTATACTCTTCATGCCGTCTTTCCCGGGGAACGCATAATCCCACATGTCCCCCGTGTGGGGGTGCACATGGTACGTGCAGTTGGCCATGCACGCCGCCCGTTTGTCCAGTACCATTTTGATGGCCTCCGCCACCTTCAGTGTCATCTCCTCACTGAACGTATACACCAACTCCTGCCCTCGGTGTCCTTGCGTCGTAGGTGCTGGAGACAATGCTGCCCTAGTGAATTGTGCTCGCACCCCACTCGCATCCTGTTCTCCTGCTGGCAGCTCCCCTCCCCACTCTCTCCTGACCAGGACCCCCTCCCCCTCGTCCGCCTGCCACGTCATATGCCAACCCCACCACCGTTGTCCCCCCGCCGCCACCCTGTACCTTCCCCTGCATCCCGGCTCCAACCAAACCGCTCGGTCCGTTCGCATCTGGACCAGTCTCTCTGCCCCCCACCCGGTCCCCACATCATCCCTGTGCTGCAGCCGTAACACTGCCTCTCCCCCCCCGGTCACCCATACGTCCACCCCCCTAAGCCTGCCTCCCTTGCCACTCACCTTTCCCCGTACCCTCTGGCACCTCCAAAGACTCCATCTCCTGCACCTGCACTCCTAGCACATCTTCCCATCCTGCCCGTAGTTTCCTGTCTCGTGCTGTACCCCCCCCCACTTCCCTCCTCTCCCTCCCGGGACCCTGTCGTCCCTGGTGCCACCACCTCCCACCCCTCCCCTGGATCTGTATTTGATGCACATCCTGCCAAACGTGCCCTCCGTCTGCCCTCCTTGCTCCCCTCCCTTCTCCGGACCTTCTTCTGCCAAGTCCACCGCCATTGCCTTTTCCTCCTCGCCTTTCGACTCTGCCCCGTCCTCTTCTTCTGCCCCCGCCACTGCCTCTGCTTCCTCTTCTTCCGGGGGCCACAGCAGTTCATAGTGTCCCCCCTCCTGTTCTGCTCCACAGTAGCACCGCCGCCGTTCGCTTTCCTTCACCCACCTCTGCCATCTTTCGATATACCCCCCGGAGTCCCCACTCCTGGTACATTGCTATTCTGCATCCCTTGCTTTGCGCACACCTCCCAACTTGACATGCTCCGTCCCATGTCTCGCCCTCGCGCACCTTGTCCAGGTACTGATCCGCGCTCCTGCATCTCTCATGACCCTCTGCGCCCAGCCCGACTCTGGGGGCCGCGCCATATCCCCTTCCATGAGTGCTCTGCGCACCTCGTCCGCCGCTGCTTGCCCGCCCGCTCCGTCCACCGCGCTGAGTGCCCAATATAGGCACTTGCCATTCCCTAGTATGACCTGTCGCCTCGCCCTTTCCGGCATTTTTTCAGGCCATTCCTGCCCGTCTTGTGCACTGTCAAGCACTCTTTGCACCGCTGCCGCTACTTCCGCTGCGTCACTCCTGCGACCCCTGACACCCCACAGCACTGCATAGGCTCTTCACCTGGTCCACAGGAATCCCGCATCCAGTGGTGCTCCGTCCCCCTACTCCACCAAGGTTTTTTTACCCGTCTCCGCTTTTTGTCTCCCTGTAACCCGCCACTTTGTATCCCCCCTCCGCTGCCCATGCTTCCACCTCAGGCCGCCCTCCCATTCTTCTCCCCTGCCTTGTCCGTTGCATGTACCTCTGCCACGATACTTCCTCCCTTGGCAGGCACTCCTCCATTTCTCCCATATTGTGCCTACTCTCCACCCTGGTAGCCGCTCCTTGCCTTATCCGCTGCACCTCTACCTCACTGTTTGGCCTGCCCTCCTGCGCACACAATACTTCCCACAATGTGTTGACATCCTTCCCGTACATGTGCTCTATTAGCATCCCGTCCCCTGTCTTTTCTCTCGCCCCCTCCAATGCCTCCTCCTGCCTCTTCCATGCCGATGCTGCCTTGCGTTGCTGTTCCACTTCGTTCCCCTCTGTACCACCAACACTCCCCGCTCCACACGTCGACGGCCGACTCTCGCCCGACGCCACACTGTGTCCTCTTTCGCTTCTCACGCTCACCCTGATCTGTGCCCCCCCGCACGAGCCTTCTCCTTCTGCCTCTCTTGCTGTACTTCTGTTCTCTGCCTCTTCGTGCTCCCACACTACCTTGTACACCCTCGTCTTCCTCCGCAGGATTCCTACATGCAGTCCCTTCTCCCCTCCATACTCCTGTATCTTCCTGTAGCCTGCTCCATCCTTCGTCTCCCTGTACATTTTCACTCTGTATCCACTCTTCACCGCCAATGCCTCAACCTCCGGTGGTCCTGCCATCCTTCTCCCTTGTAACAGCTTCCGTACGTACTCCTGCCATCCCGTTTCCCCCTGCTGCAGGGGCTCCTGCATCTCCCCTGCTTGCCACCTCTCTTCGACTGCAGTCACTACCTTTTCTTGCACGTCCTTCACCTCTGCACTTGTGCCTTGGCCTTCTTGGATAACATTCATCGCTCTGCACAAGGAGTCCACTCCGTCGCCCTCCATACTCTGTGTCACCACTCCCGCATGGGTTCGTTCTTGTTCTCCTTCTAGCGCCCGTTCACTCCTGGTCCGTACGCACGCTGTTCATCCCCTTTGTGTCTCACTCTCAGCGCTCTCTGCGTCCCTCATCGTTGGCAGGCTGTCCACTGACTCCCTGCTTCTCACGCTGGCCTCCTCTTCGGTCACGCTCATTGTGTGTCTCCTGCGTACACATGTGTATGCCTCTCCTCCACTGCCCCTTTTTGCTCCCTTCCTCGTCTGCCTCCACCCATCCTCGACCCTTGCACACCTTGCTGCCCCCTTTGGACAAGCGTAAAAAACATCCCCGGCGTCCGGGGGTGCTTTTGTTCTTCAATGGCCCCTCTAGGACCTGTTGCAAGAGTTCCGTCGCCCCAACCCAGGTACACTGCTTGTCTTCAATTGTGCCCCTCGAGCGCTGCTAGTGGGAATCGAACCCACGACTACGGGTCGCGTAACAGGGCGTCTAGCCGCTGGGGTACTCCTCAGCTAACTCCTCTTTCCACTCTTTGTTTAGCAGCAAGGGAAAGCCCACTTGCCCACTCTGAACATGCCCCAATAGAGTCCACCTTGGACAAACGTCCAATCCATGCTTGACCCTAGCCAATGCTTTGTTCAGCAGCAAGGAAAAGCCCACTTGCCCATTCTGAACATGCCCCAATAAAGTCCATCTTGTACAAACGTCCAATCCATGCTTCTTGACCCCATTCGATTCTTTGTTCAGCAGCAAGGGAAAGCCCACTTGCCCACTCTGAACATGCCCCAACAAAGTCCACCTTGCACAAACGTCCAATCCATGCTTGACCCTAGCCAATGCTTTGTTCAGCAGCAAGGGAAAGCCCACTTGCCCACTCTGAATGTGCCCCAACAAATTCCACCTTGCACAAATGTCCAATCCGTGCTTGACCCTAGCCAATGCTTTGTTCAGCAGCAAGGGAAAGCCCACTTGCCCACTCTGAACATGCCCTAATAAAGTCCACCTTAAACAAACGCCCAACGCATGCTTCTTGATCCCGGCCAATTCTTTGTTCAGCAGCAAGGGAAAGCACCCTTGCCCACTCTGAACAGGCCGCAATAAATTCCACCTTGTACAAACGTTCAGTCCATGCTTGACCCTAGCGAATGCTTTGTTCAGCAGCAAGGGAAAGCCCACTTGCCCACTCTGAACATGCCTCAATAAAGTCCACCTTGTACAAACGTCCAATCCATGCTTCTTGACCCCAGCCAATGCTTTGTTCAGCAGCAAGAGAAAGCTCACTTGCCCACTCTGAACGTGCCCCAACAAAGTCCACCTTGTACACACGCCGAATCCATGCTTCTTGACCCCGGCCAATGCTTTGCGTAGCAGCAAGGGAAAGCCCACTTGCCAACTCTGAACATGCCCCAAAAAAATCCACCTTGTACAAACGCCCAATCCATGCTTCTTGACCCCAGCCAATGCTTTGAATAGCAGCAAGAGAAAGCCCACTTGCCCACTCATAACATGCCCCAACAAAGTCCACCTTGTACAAACGTCCAATCCATGCTTCTTGACCCCAGCCAATTATTTGTTCAGCAGCAGGGGAAAGCCCACTTGCCCACTCTGAACATGCTCCAATAAAATCCACCTTGTACAAACGTCCAATCCCTGCTTGACCCTAGCCAATGCTTTGTTCAGCGGCAAGGAAAAGCCCACTTGCCCACTCTGAAGATGCCCCAATAAAGTCCACCTTGTACAAACGTCCAATCCATGCTTCTTGACCCCGGCCAATTCTTTGTTCAGCAGCAAAGGAAAGCCCACTTGCCCACTCTGAACAAGCCGCAATAAATTCCACCTTGTACAAACGTCCAATGCATGCTTGACCCTAGCCAATGCTTTGTTCAGCAGCAAGAGAAAGCCCACTTGCCCACTCTCAACATGCCCCGATAAAGTCCACCTTGTACAAACGTCCAATCCATGCTTCTTGACCCCAGCCAATGCTTTGTTCAGCAGCAGGGGAAAGCCCACTTGCCCACTTTGAACATGCTCCAATAAAGTCCACCTTGTACACACGCCCAATCCATGCTTCTTGACCCCAGCCAATGCTTTGTTCAGCAGCAGGGGAAAGCCCACTTGCCCACTCTGAACATGCCCCGATAAAGTCCACCTTTTACAAACGCGCAATCCATGCTTCTTGAACCCAGCCAATGCTTTGTTCAGCAGCAGGGGAAAGCCCACTTGCCCACTCTGAACATGCTCCAATAACGTCAACCCTGTACACACGCCCAATCCATGCTTCTTGACCCCAGCCAATCCTCTGTGTAGCAGCAAGGGAAAGCCCACTTGCCCACTCTGAACATGCCCCAACAAATTCCACCTTGTACAAACGTCCAATCCATGCTTCTTGGCCCGGGCCAATTCTCTGTTTAGCAGCAAGGGAAAGCCCACTTGCCCACTCTGAACATGCCCCAATAGAGTCCACCTTGCACAAACATCCAATCCATGCTTGACCCTAGCCAATGCTTTGTTCAGTAGCAAGAGAAAGCCCACTTGCCCACTCTGAACATGCGCCAATAAGGTCCACCTTGTACAAACAACCAATCCATGCTTCTTGACCCCATTCAATTCTTTGTTCAGCAGCAAGGGAAAGCCCACTTGCCCACTCTGAACATGCCCCAACAAATTCCACCTTGTACAAACGTCCAATCCATGCTTCTTGGCCCGGGCCAATTCTCTGTTTAGCAGCAAGGGAAAGCCCACTTGCCCACTCTGAACATGCCCCAATAGAGTCCACCTTGCACAAACATCCAATCCATGCTTGACCCTAGCCAATGCTCTGTTCAGCAGCAAGGTAAAGCCCACTTGTCCACTCTGAATATGCCCCAATAAATTCCACCTTTTACAAATGTCCAATCCATGCTTGACCCTAGCCAATGCTTTGTTCAGCAGCAAGGCAAAGCCCACTTGCCCACTCTGAACATGCCCTAATAAAGTCCACCTTAAACAAACGCCCAATCCATGCTTCTTGATCCCGGCCAATTCTTTGTTCAGCAGCAAGGGAAAGCCCCCTTGCCCACTCTGAACAGGCCGCAATAAATTCCACCTTGCACAAACGTCCAATCCATGCTTCTTGACCCCAGCCAATGCTTTGTTCAGCAGCAAGGGAAAGCTCACTTGCCCACTCTGAACGTGTCCCAAAAAAGTCCACCTTGTACACACGCCGCATCCATGCTTCTTGACCCCAGGCAATTATTTGTCCAGCAGCAGGGGAAAGCCCACTTGCCCACTCTGAACATGCTCCAAAAAAATCCACCTTGTACAAACGTCCAATCCATGCTTGACCCTAGCCAATGCTTTGTTCAGCGGCAAGGAAAAGCCCACTTCCCCACTCTGAAGATGCCCCAATAAAGTCCACCTTGTACAAACGTCCAATCCATGCTTCTTGACCCCGGCAGATTCTTTGTTCAGCAGCAAGGGAAAGCCCACTTGCCCACTCTGAACAGGCCGCAATAAATTCCACCTTGTACAAACGTCCAATGCATGCTTGACCCTAGCCAATGCTTTGTTCAGCAGCAAGGGAAAGCCCACTTGCCCACTCTCAACATGCCCCGATAAAGTCCACCTTGTACAAACGTCCAATCCATGCTTCTTGACCCCAGCCAATGCTTCGTTCAGCAGCAAGGGAAAGCCCACTTGCCCACTCTGAACATGCCTCAATAAAGTCCCTGTTGTACAAACGTCCAATCCCTGCTTCTTGACCCCAGCCAATGCTTTGTTCAGTAGCAAGGGAAAGCTCACTTGCCCACTCGGAACATGCCCCGATAAAATCCACCTTGTACAAACGTCGAACCCATGCTTCTTGACCCCAGCCAATACTTTGTTCAGCAGCAAGGGAAAGCTCACTTGCCCACTCTGAACGTGCCCCAACAAAGTCAACCCTGTACACACGCCCAATCCATGCTTCTTAACCCCAGCCAATGCTTTGCGTAGCAGCAAGGGAAGGCCCACTTGCCGACTCTGAACATGCCCCAATAAAATCGACCTTGTACAAACATCCAATCCATGCTTCTCGACCCCAGCCAACGCTTTGCTTCGCCTTACTTCTTTTCGCCCCCTCCTTGTTCTGTCCCCTGAGTCTTCCCCTCTGCGTCTTGGCGCTGCCCCTCCCCCCTCCCCCCCTTCCTCCATCCCTTGCTCTGCCGCAACCCTGTCCCGGCCTCTGCGGTTGCTCTCCTCTGCATCTTGCTCTTGTTTGTGCCCTCCTCGCCTTTTCTTCGTGCCGCCGCCGCCTCCTCCTCTTGATGCTGCCCCGAACACTGAAATCCGTACCTTCCCCGGATGTTCCAGTCCTGGGCTTCTGTCACGGATGTTCCACTCTGGGTGTGTTGCTTCCCGGATGCTCCAGTCCAGGCTCCGTGCGTTCGTCCTCTTCTCCTCCCCGATCCTTGCTTGTTCTTGTTCATGTTCTCCTTGTTTGTCCTCCTGTTTTTTTTTGCCGCCGCCATCACGTCCTCGTTGCGCCCATTTGCGTCCACTTGTCTCTTACCTCACTCTTCTCCCGTGCCCCGGATGCTCCAGCCCGGGCTCCTTGTGTTTGTCCGCCTTCCGCTGCGTGCTTCCTCGCGTTCCTGTCCCGGAGGCTGAGCTGGGCCCCTGTTTTCCAGTCCTTGGCACCGCTCCCTACTTCATTCTCCTTCTCGCCTTGCCTGTCTGCTCCTTCTCCTCCCTGTTGACGACTCTTGCTCCTCATGTCCCCTCTCCACCATTCATCGCTCTTGTTCCTGTTCTCCTTGCCGTTTTTTGCCGCCGCTGCCTCCTTCTTTTCCAGCCTCGGACGTTCCTATCCTCGGCCGCTTCTTCCCCGGATTTTCCTGCCTGTCCTGGATCTCCGCCGCCCGGATATTCCAGTCCGGGTGCGCTTCTTCCCCGGACGTCCCTGTCCGGTTTCCATGCTTTTTCCCCGCTTGCCGCTTCACCCCCCCCCCCCGGATGCTCCGTTACATCGGATGCTCCAATCCGCGGCTCTGGGTTCGCCCCCGCAGCTCCCTTCCGCCCCGGTTGCTCCATCCCTTAGTGTCCGTGCTCTTGTTCATGTTGTCTTTGCCGTTTCTCGCCGCCAGCGCTTCCTCCTCCTTCCGCGGTCGCGGACGCTTCATTCCAGCGCTGCTTCTTCCCTGGACCCTCCAGTCCTGACCACCCGGTTGTTCCTGTCCTGGGTGGCCCCCGTGCTGCCTGGCCTCCTCCGGATCCTGTTCTTCGTCTCCTCTCTTCATCGTTCCCCGTTCTCATCGTTCATGTTCTCCTTGCGGTTTCTTGCCGCTGTTGCTTCCTCCTTCTTTTTGCGGCCCCGGACAATCCAATCCTGGGCCGCTTCTTCCCCGGATGTTCAAGTCCAGGGCCTCTGCCACCCGGATGTTCCTGTCTGTGTGCACTTCTTCCCCGGATTTTCCAGTCCGGTTTCCATGTGCTTGTCCGCTACTCCTTCTTCTCTTTCTCCTCCCTGTTCCGGACTGTTGTTCTTCGTGTCCTCTCTCTCCACTGTTTCTTGCTCTTGTTCGTGTTCTCCTTGCCGCTTCTTGCCGCCGCCGCTTCCTCCTCTTTTTGCAGCCCCGGCCGTTCCTGTCCAGGGCCGTCTCTTCCTCGGATGTTCCAGTCCAGGGCTACCGCCCCCCCGGATGTCCCTGTCCGGGTGAGTTGCTTCCCCGGATGTTCCAGTCCGAGTTCCATGCGTTTGTCCGCCTCTCCTTCCTCTCCTTTTGATCCCGCTTCCCGACTGTTGTTCTTCGTGGTCTGCCTCTCCACCGCTCCTTGCTCTTGTGCATGTTCTCCTTGCCGCCGTTGCTTCTTTCTCCTTATGCAGCCCTGGAATGTTCCAGTCCAGGGCTTCCACCACCCTGTTGTTCCAGTCCGTGCGCTTGTCTTCCCCGGATTTTCCTGTCCCAGTTTCATGCGCTTGCCGCTTCTACTTCTTCTCCTTCTCCTCCCTCCTGCCGACTTGTTTTCTTCTTGTCCTCTCTCTCCAGCTTCCTTGCTCTTGTGCTTGTTCTCCTTGCCGTTTCTTGCCGCCGCCGCGTCCTCCTCCTTATGCAGCCCCGGACGCTCCAGTCCATGGACGCCTCTTCCCTGGATGTGCCAGTCCAAGGCCTCCGCCCCCTGGATGTTCCATTGCGGGTGCGTTGCTTCCCCGGGTGTTCTCGTCCGAGTTCCTTGCGTTTGTCCGCTTTTTCTTCCTCTCCTTCTCCTCCCTCTTCCCGGCTCTTGTCTTTCGTGTCCTCCCTCTCCACCATTCCTTGCTCTTGTTCATGTTCTCCTTGCCTTTTCTTGGCGCCGCCGCTTCCTCCTGCTTCTGCAGCCCCGGACGCTCCAATCCAGGCCCGCATCCACCCCGGATGTTCCAGTCCAGGGCCTCCACCACCCGGATGTTCCAGTGCGAGTGCATTTCTTCCCCGGGTGTTCCAGTCCGGGTTCCATGTGCTTGTCAGCCTCTCCTTCTTCTCCTTCTCCTCCCTCTTCCCGTCTCTTGTTCTTCGTGTCCTCTCTCTCCACCGTTGCTGGCTCTTGTTCATGCCCTCCTTGCCGTTTCTTGCCGCCGCCGCTTGCCCTTCCTCATGGAGCCCCAGAGGCTCCAATCCAGGGCCGCCTTGCCCCCGGATGTTCCTGGCCGGGTGCGTTGCTTCCCCGCTTGTTCCTGTCCGGGTTCCATGTGTTTGGCCGCTTCTCCTTCTTCTCCTTCTCCTCCCGCTTCCCCAGTCTTGTTCTTCGTGTCCTTCCTCATCTGCTCCTTGCTCTCGTTCATGTTCTCCTCGCCGCTTCCCTCTGTCGCCGTATCCTCCTCCTTCTGTAGCCCCAGACGTTCCAATCCAGGGACGCTTCGTCCCCGGACATTCCAGTCCAGGGCCTCCGCCCCCCAGATGTTCCAGTCCGGGTGCCTTGCTTCCCCAGATGTTCCAGTCCGGGTTCCATGCATTTGTCCGCTTGCTGCTTCCGCCCGGATGCTCCAGTCCTGGGGGTCCCGTTGCCTCGGATGCTCCAGTCTGTGGCACCGGGTTCACCCCCGGATCATCCAGTCCGGGGGCTAGGGCTGTGCTCCAGTCCGCCCCGGATGATCCAATCTGGGGCGTCATATTATCATACTTTCTTTGTTGTCTTCGGGGTTAGCGTGTGTGTTTCCATGGTTTTTTTTCCCGCGCCCTTCGTCGCTCCTCTTCCCCTGCTCCTCCCCGCTCCGCTTTGCGTTCCCTCCCGTCCTCTCCTCTCCCCCTCCCCCCTTTCTCTCTTCCCTCCCCTCCGCCCTTGTCTCCCTCGGTCCCGTTCCTCCCTTCCCCGACTCCCTTTCCCTCCCTTTGTGGTGGCTTTGCTGGGGCACGCACTCAAGCTCCCAGTTTCTACGCGCGCATGTTGCAATGTTTCGGGGCGGGCACACACGTATATTCATCTTCTTTCTTTCCTGCCTTCTCATTGTTCTCGTGCTTTGCACTCTTCTTCTTCACTTGTCCCTTCCCTTGCCGCATGCACTTTGTGTTGCTTTGGGGCGCTCCTTGTGTCCTCTCCTCTTTTGTTGGTTTGGGGAACTGAAGCCGGTTCGGACCCCCGTGGCCATCTTTGGGTCACTTGAGGTGTGTATCGGTGTGCCGGCAACCTGCCATTGGCTGATATGATACTCTCCCATCCACCTGACCTAACCTGATGTGATAGTGTGATAGGTTTGGCCATTCCAGCTATGAGCGGCCATATTCAATACCGAGGCGCCACCGGCTGAGATTTATATATCAGAATATCAGGAATCAACAGGGTTTTTTTATCATAATGTTTCCGTAATTTTTCAGCTATCCGTTCTGATTGTCAATGTATCGGCGACTGTCAGTTGGCTCGCAATTTTGCGGTAACCGATTGGTTAACCGTTATTTCCAGATAGTTTGGCAGAAACCCTGATGAAGGGTCAGATTTCATCAGTAAAGGGTTCATTGCTTCCGCAAGTTTCATGTTATACACTCGCAAAATTAATCTGATTTTTTCAGACATTCAGAATCGGATTTTTGACTTCAAGGTCGCCGCACTTGATATGATGGATTTCGAGTGGTCCTACATTTTTCCCCGATCACGAATCAACCTTCCTTTTGTCGTCTCCTTTATTTTTCTTGGAGATATAGTCGAAACAAAATTGATTCGTGAGGCCACTTTGAAGAATCATCTCTCCCGCTCATTGCGAGGAGTGTCAATATTGAGATATGGGTTGGAATCGCCTTCGTCTTAACTTAATTTAGGAAACGTCAAACGCTTTTGATGTGTACACATGCCCGGTGTAGCAAGGGATAATGGTCAAGAGGGTAGAAAGTGATATATAACTCTTGGACCATGCAACCGAATATTTTAATGCGACTTTGGGGTGTACCGCATGAGTGTTGATGTTGCATAGAAACTTTCCTTGGGTTCCTACGTATTTTTAACGTGAAGTTATGTCCATGGAGGGGCATGGCATACCATGGTGGGAGCCACTTTTAAGGGTATGTGTTATATGGATGGTATGTGCTTCGCTATGCTCACACCCATGTTATATATCTCCGTTTGTAGGAAGATATGTGGAGTCATACGTGGCAAGGGCTTCGCCCATGTCCGAATGGTGAGCTCCATAGCTCTAGACTAAGTCTACCGCACTCCTAGTGCATGTGGGAGGGCTTACGGGGCGACCCACAAGCGCTACTATCAATTTTCCCATTCTCATGGTGCATGTCGGGAGGAGGTTCCAAGGTGTCCCCATGCGTCCATGTTGGGATCCAAGTTGGGGGATTGTTCGCAAATGGTTCCAAGTAATCGTGTTTTCAACCATATGTTGATACCATGGGTGAGCGAAGTTATATACTATTGTGATTACTTTGCATTTGGCAATATTTGCATGTTTTTTCCCTCATTTTATGCTCATTTTTGTGTTTTTTGTGCTCAACTGGTCGGCTAACAGTAAAGCGCCTAGAGATCTGTGAACTATGGTACGTTGCTTATATGTTGGCATATGCTTCGGTGTTGTACCTCACCATATGCCGGATCACGTGGTCACTTTGGCGTAGCACACGAGGCCTCACAAAATTAGGTCTCAAATTCGTCAGTTGACTTGTGAAGCATGGCATGCACATATCCGGAGGGGTTTGGGAGCCAATGTTGGAATATTCCTGGGCATCGACCTTTGGTCTATATCACCCTTGTATATTACTCTCCGGTTTGACACATGCATGGAGCATTTGAACATTTGCGGTATGCTTTTTTCAGTATATAATTGAATTTTCGGCATTATGGTGTGACTTGCTTAATTTTGCCATGTTGTGAGGTCATCTTCATGTGGCAATTCTCCAAACCCAATCGACTCCAAGTCCAACCAAGGTTATGTCAGAGTAGGGCATGGTCCTGAGTGCCACTCTAGGCCATGACACGCCACTTCCCCTAATTGGCTAGGATTTAGAGGCTTCGGAGAGAACAAATTTTTGGGGTTTGTGTAGTGACTTTTGACCCATGGCATTTAGCCATCTTATTTGACTTGGTTCAGGGCATCATGTTGGCGAGTCAAGGGAAGGCCCTGAGTCCAGGGAATGAGCGGTCTATGGCTGTGATTGTGTATGCTTCCATCTTTCCACAATTTTGGTTTATTTGTGTTCATATGCCAATTTCAGGGCTTCCTTCTTTATTAACTTTGGTGCAATTCTATGTACATGCCCAACGCCCGTGTCTCCGTGTGCACCGTGAGACAACCGGCGTGTTGAAAGGAGTTGTTGAGTGTCAACGCGGGACCTCAAACACCCTTGGAAGCCCTCAGTGTGGATTGATTGGATTTGGATTGTACTTGGGAGTTGGTTATTGCAAGGGATCAGGATTTGTGTGAAGGAGCCGTATTTGACTATTTTTTGTGTGAAACTGTGCAGGATAGGGCAAGATCATGCAGAACCTGGTGAGAAGCAAGACCATAGGAGTGACAGGAAATGGTGGAAGGGGTACAGCAGGGGCTGGTCCTGGTAGGGACCTTCTTTATGGTAGCAGAGGAGTACCTGCCCCCTACCGCCGCACCGGGGACTTGGGCCCTCATGAGCCCTGCCCAAGGACGCCCCGGGTGCAGATCGCCGAGTCCGTGGAGTCGACGCCAGACTGAGAAGCCCGAGAAGAGCGAAGTTGCTCAGAACGGAGAGCCCTTGCAGGACATGGGCTAGACATGGAGGACCTGGCCCCCATGTGTGAAAGGCAATGCCGCAAGGCTTGCAATCTCCGCTCCGCTGCGGAGGGGTTGGAGGAGACTGGCAGCAACGGCAGAGCCCGGCGTTACCGTAAGCGCGGGTCCCCAAAACCCGCGGCGGAAGCCAGGGCGATGGAGACAGATCCCAGCCCAGTCAGGCTGTGGTCAGCTGCAGATTCCGAGGGGCACTCCGAGGGCTATCGGACCGCTTACCCTTCAGAGTCGGAGGAGATGGCCATACCGCCCACAAGGGTGCACACGGCCCCCGAGCCCAGCCTGGAGCATGTCGCCAAGGCGTTGCAGAGGCCTGCCAGAGCCAGAACGGCGCCTGTGGCCCGGCACACGGAGCCAACGCGGGGTAGCATGGGCGACACACCCATGGCGGGGGAGTCCGAGGCGCCGGGAACCGTGGGATGCGCCAGATGAGGTGGAAAGCACGTTGAGTGCCACTGCGAGCACGTATCCTTCCTCATCGGCAAGTACCCAAAGATGGGGATGGACGCCATCGTGCAGCACCTCGACCGCCTGGACAACGCGAAGGATGGCCTAGAGGAGGACGTCGCGGGGATCCTGGATGACCAGTCGGCAGCGGAGAGAGACATGGCGGAGCTGCGAGCGGAGCAGGACTGGTACCGGGAGAAGCTGGAGATGGCCCTGCAGAAGCAGCAGCGAGTGGTGGACAGCCTCCTCCACCTGGTGGAGGACATGTCGGGACGCCTGAAAAGGCTAGAGGAGTCACAACCCCTCGCCTCGGGTCCGGAGCTCCTGGCAAAGCCGGCAGCGGCAGAGCTGGTGGAGCGGGTTAAGACCCTCAGGAGCGCCATGGAGAAACCCATGGGCGGCCCTGCAGAGGCACCTTACGCGCCTCCGCGTGTTGACCCGGGTGTGCTGCCGTTTGTTCCCATGTTCAGCGAATCCATAATGCTCGGGGAGCACACGGCACCGGCTGGGTCCATGCGGGAAGAGCACGCAACCACGGACCCGAGAAGCCTGACGGAACAGATGTCCCATGCCGCCCAGGATCAAACGGACCATCACGACTGCCCATGCAGTTTATGCGGAAGAGGAGATCCAACACCAGACCATGCAGCGGCGAACCATGGGAAGGGCCGACGGACATGGTCGGGGCCATCCAGGCGGAAACCTGTGGGTGAAGGACCCCGCTACGGAGAAATGGACAGCCGGTGGAGCAAGTCCTTCCCGCATCCCAAACCCCATGGGTTCAGGCCAAGCTGGACCGCACTCCATGGAGGAGAGGGATGTACGTGGAGTGTACTCACATCCCCCGGCCACAGGTGGTATCCGTCTCGGTGGAGTGGTGGCTGCGGACGTCGGAGACGCCATCAGGATTGACGACCTCAGGGGAATCAAAATCCCCTACTACGATGGCAACCGCTCCAACCTGGATGACTTCATCCTGGATTGGGAGGACTTTGCCCAGGAGGTCGTAGGCGAGATGAAGGGAGCGCCAAGGGACAAGTGGGTATGTCGGACATTCCCACACAGACTGGCGCAGGACCTGAAGGAGGAGCTCAGGGATCAGATCCGCGAGGGATTGATCCAGACGGAGCAGGCCTGCCTCCAGTGGCTGCAGGAAGAGGAGCGAGTGGACGCCCCCAACCAGAAGTTGGAGGATTTGTGGTCCATTCCGCTGCCGCTGGAGCGCGGAGAATTGAGGGTCCGGGAATGGAATCGGTACATCCGCAAGTACCGAAGAAGCCTCAAGCTGGTGGAGGACTGGAATGAGGCCAGCAAGATCCGACACCTGCTGAAGGACGTCCTCCCCGGCCACTGGAAGAGGCGAGTGGATGACGAGGAGAAGAAGAGAGCAAAGAAGCGCGTGGCCGTACGGATCATGGCATCGGAGGACACCCGCGCCGGAATAATGGAGTTTTTCTGGCGAAACCTCGGCGAGCCCAGCCGAATGTTGGGGTTGAGGAACGCCGTCTACGTGGAGGTATTCGGCGACACCATGGGGCAAAGGCCGATGCGCCTCAACAACGTGGAGTGGAGGCACGGAGAGCCGCTGAGGATGCAGGTCATCTTCGCCCGCATGAGCCTCGACGAGATCGTGAAGTACATCACGGTGGAGCTGAAGCTCAACGCCAAGAACGAGGCCCACGTGCAGGATCGACAAGGCCAAGGACATCGAGGTCATCGAGAAGATCGCCACCACCGAGAGGTCAAGGGGGACACGGTCGGCACCGCGGAGGAAGGGAGTGGAAGCGGCCAAGATCTCTGGACCGCGACCACCCGAGAGGATGATGAAGAAGCCCACTTCTTCGCGTTCGTAGCGCACAATATGAAGGAGAATGGGCAGGACAGGTCCAGGTGGAACCGCCTGGGCCCAAGGACCAAGAACCCCAGAGAACCGCGGAGGATCAGGATCCCGCCGCTCTCGTTCCGCGAGTACAGATCACAGCACGACGGTTGCTGGGTCTGCTACGGCAAGGGGAACAACCATGCACATGACCACCGGCATTGCAAGGTATATGAGGAGGACAAGAAGACCTACTTCGCCGCCCATCCCGACAAGAAGCCCAAGGAGCAACGAATTGCCGATTGGAAGGCAAAGGGCGGAGATGGTGGAAAAGGCCAAGGAAAGGGCCAAGGTAAAGGCGGAGGAAAAGGCTATGGTGGAGGACCCGGCCCAGACCGACACGTGAGGTCAATGGAGGAGGTTGCTGAGGACATGTTGAGGACGTTGGAGGAACTCAAAGCCCAGCAACGTGGTGGACAAAGTCCGAGCGGATCGCAGCAGGTGGGAGCTGCGGCAGGCCACGTCTAGAGGAGCCCCCACGGGAGTGGGTCCTGCGAGGTCTCTCCTCCGAAAATCAGTGGAATCCTAGATGAAGCGAAGGCACATCGGGTGCCGAAGAAGGCTCCAGAAGAGCAAAAACCACTGAGTTTCGTCACTCCCAACCCCTGGAGCGCCCTGCCAAGGGAAGTGTATGTGGACAAGGGACGTGGCAAGAACGAAGGAGCGACCACGGAGATCCCCGTGGACGGGCAGGACCAGCCCAAGATCTACACCAACCGTGACCATACCCTCGAAGTCCTGATGCACCCAGATGTGCTAGAGTTGCATGCTGTGAGAGTGGTCCATACACTGCAGGGTGACGAGCGGCAGTTGCACTTGAAGGTGCGTGTACGGTGCGGACAAGAGGAGTTGGTGGTGGATGTGTTGGTGGATACGGGTGCCCAGGTGAGCCTGGTCCGGAGAGGGTTGTTCAAGGAGGAATCCCTGCAGCCCAGCCGTAGACCAGTACGCCTGAAGGTGGCAAATGGAGAGATTATGGTTGGTGGCACCCATGAGGCCACTATCAGTATGGAATTCTGGGAGCATCAGCGCTTGAACCGCCCTAATTTGGCAAAGAGAAGCACTCTATCCGGGAACTTCTATGTGGCCGACATTACAGATTGGGATATGATCATGGAGTATGACTTCATGGTGGGAAACGCCATTGGAGCCCTTCCCCATCGTGCAAAGCTGGTCCGGGAGGATAATGAATGCCTTACATGGCTGTCCACGGACTATGCATGCGGATTGTCCCAATGGAATGCTGAGGAAGAGGATCGGATCGTCCAAGCGGTGCAAGCTGTGTGTGCCAAGTCCAGAGGGGACCGGGGAGTTCAGCTCACGAAGTATGGAATGGCGCCGCAGGTGTATGCCAGGATGATCCAGACGCTGGGAGCCGAAGCGCCCGAGACGGACGTCTTCGCTTCCGGGGATGCCCCACTTTTGAGGAAGTGTAGGAGGCATTGGCATCGAGGAGACTCAGCCTGGCACAGGCATTCGGGTTTGAAGGAGTGGGGGCCCATGTATTGGCATCGCTCCCTGGAAAATACCAGATGTACGGTGGAGAAGATCGTCGCGGATAGGGCGAAGGGGACCCTGGTCATAACCGGCATAGGATCCACCCCATGTCCGCTGGAAGGTCTCAAGTCGACGCTGGATTCCATCACCCTGAACGAGATGTCATTCAGGCCAGAGGAGGAGTTGTTCATCGACGCCAAGGGTTTATCAATGCCCTCCCCGGGTCAAGCGTGGGGTACCAAGGCTTTCCTGGTGGATGGGGCGCAAGCCCAGCCCACGGGTGATGAAGCATTCATCCGTAGGGTTGGGGCGGTGCCCATGCAGGTCATATTTGAGCCCAAGGACGGGAGAGATCAGCCAGTGGATGGCATTGACGTCCTGTCCCACGCCGAGATCGACCACGTCATCAACTACATGCGGATCGGGATGCACGACCGTGTGGCAGCCAAGAAGAGGCGGGCCATGGCCACAGCTCCGCATTGGTGGGAGGACAGGATGTTGGTCACCGGCAAGTACGAGAAGGATGAGTTCGTGGTAAGGGTCATGGATCACATTGCGGACCAATTTGATGGTCCGGTTGGGTCGGACCCGCCGACGTTGGACTTTCCATTAATGGGGGCCCGTAGCGACAAGAACTCGGCTGATGCCGCAAATTTCCGAAGATTATTGGTGAAAAGAGCTCCCCACGACGATGAAGACGGCATATCTGACGAGGAGAAGTAGGACTCGGACCCGGAAGAGGCCTATACCGCAGTGCGGTCGGTTGTATCGATATCGAGGCAAGCGGCTGAAGGGGCCCAGGAGAACCCGAAGGTCGCCGAGCTGAAGGAGAGGCTGATAAATGCCTATCCGCGGCTATTCAGTGGCGTCGCCAACAAGAACCATCCAGATCGTGGGAGGTTTGGCACAGCGAGGATCAAGCTGAAGCCGAACCCCAAGATCTATCGTCATCGGGAGTACCAACTTCAGGGCGATCGGGCCGAGGTCATGAAGAAGTTGTTGGCCGAGTTTATTGAGCGGGGCTGGATCGAACCCTCCAACAGTGAGTGGGCCAGTCCAGCCTTTATCGTGCCCAAGAAAGAGAAGGGCGAGTGGAGGTTCGTGGTTGATTACAGAGGTTTGAACGAGCAAACCGAGCACGACTCGTACTTGCTTCCCCTGATCGACACCATCCTCCAAAAACAACAAAAAAGGCGGATATTCACGGTGTGAGACCTGAAACACGGCTATCACCAGATGCCGCTACACCCGGACTCCAGGCCCTGCACAGCGATGTTGACGCCGCTGGGGCCAATGCAGTGGAAAGTGGTGCCTATGGGCGCCAAGAATGGCAACGCCGCTTTCCAGCGCATGATGGAGAACCTACTCGGTCCTGTGGATGACATCATCATCAGGTCCAGCACGGAGGACATGACTGAGGACGAGCTCATCGAACCGCATGAGAAGGATCTGCGCCGAGTGCTCAGTGAGCTGGACAAGCACAACATGGTGTGCAAGCCCATCAAAGCCTCACTCTTCGTGAAGGAAGCGGAGTCCGCGGGTCACGTGGTTCGTCACGGGCAACGCCGTCCCATGCCTGGGAAGCTGGCGACCCTGCACCACTGGGAGAAGCCCCAGACCATCAGCGAACTCCGGTCCTTCATGGGGTTCTGCAATTACTATTCGGGCTATGTCCGGATGTATGCAGAACTCTCGGGGCCGCTGCGGAAGATGCTGCAGGTGGGGAAGTTCGATGGCCGGAAGGGGACCAAGAAGAAGCTTGCCTGGACCCCTGAGGCCAAAGATGCGTTCAGCCGCCTGAAAGAGCGACTCCTGGGGCAGCTGGGGCTATTCCTGGTGGACCCGGACAAGGGATTCGTGCTAAGGACGGACGCTTCGGACTATGCTGTGGGGGCAGTCCTCGAGCAGGTCCGGGACGACGGGTCGCACGTACCCGTGGCGTTCTGGAGCCGGATCCTGGCCGAGGGCCAACGTCGAACCTGGATCGTGAGGGAGAAGGAGACGTACGCCATTGTCTGTGCGCTCAGGAAGTGGTCTGGCCACATCGGATTACAACCGGTGGTGGTTTGTACGGACCATCAGTCCTTGCACAGCTGGCACAAGGAGCACGTCGACAGCCCCTCAGGACCGGCGGCAAGGAGGGCCCGATGGCATGAGACGTTCGCCAAGTTCGACCTCAGCGTCGTATATGTCCCGGGGAAGGACAACACTGTGGCAGATTGCCTCAGTCGATGGGGCTACCCCGCGGGCAAGGCATGGATGGACATATCCAGCCATGGGGACGCCGAGGCGACCGAGGAGGCCAACCGCATCATCGAGATGGAGAAGGCCATGGAGCAAGAGGGGGTCAAGTGCTTTGTGGTGATGGCAAACCGTACAGACCTGGCCAAGTTCCGGGGCGCCCGAGTCCAAGCTATTCGAGAGGAAACCCTCGAGCAATGGATGGTGGCCCCCGTAGAGCTAGTCAGGTCGGTGCTCACAGACGACTGGTCGGATGACTATGCGGCATCCGACCACTGGAGCAGGTACTGCAATGCCGTGAGCGCCCCGTCGGAAGACGAGTGGCCCGAAGGCTTGACCGAGGACGGGGATAAATTATTCCTCAAGGACAAGCTATTGGTCCCTGAGAATCGAATGGAGGAGCTCATTGGCCACTGGCATAACGCCCAGCTCATGCATCCTGGTCGGGACAAGATGCAGCAGGACCTGGAGTGGCGTTTCAAGTTCCCACCGGGGTACTACGCCATCCTGGACAAGTACTGCAGCAACTGCGCCGTGTGTCGGGCCACGAAGAGCCCTAACCACTCCGCGGCTGGCAACCCGGTGTTTACGGCTATACCAGAGGCCCCTATGGGGTCCGTGGCCATGGATGTGTTCGCCATGCCTGAGGTCACCGTGGAAGGAGAGACCTACGACTGTGTCATCCTGGCGGTGGATAGGCACAGCGGGTATATCGTGGCGGTCCCTGGCAAGAAGTTCAAGAAGAAGGACAAGAAGGACAGGCATGGAGTGGGTCTGCAGGCCAAGACCATTGCTAATGCCATGATCAGGCATTGGCTGACGATTTTAGATGTCCCGGCTGTCATCTGCAGTGATCGGGGCAATCACTTTTTCGGGACGTGGTTCACGACGATGTGCAAGCACATGGGGATTTGGCACGCCAAGACCGTGGCGTACCACAGCCGGTCGAATGGCATGGCTGAGGTCGCCGGGCGGCAGATGTTCCAAAAGTTCCGCCAGCTGCACAGTGACGAACTGGGACGGAATTCGTACATTTCGCTGTGGAGAGTACTCCAGGCGTACCACGACCTTCCTGGACCCACTGGACTGTCGCCCCATTGCATCCTGTTCCTACGGGATTGAGTGTCACGCACTCTCCCGTGGTTGAACCATGGCAAGGTAGCCCGGGATGCGAGTGCTATGATGACTGAGGCAGACGACACGGCGGCCAAGGTGTGCAAAGCACTTCAGGACGAGCATGAGAAGGGGGCCAAGTATTTCAAGCAGGGAAAAGTCCAGAAGTACGCCCTCAGAGATACCGTATGGGTGGAGCGGCACCACAAGGATGTCCTGTCCAGGCATCGACAGGCGTCTTGGTATGTGCCGGGGGTGATCGTGCGGAAGGTCGGGCAGGATGTGTATGCGGTTCGTGTGGGGGATAACAAGATCCTTGACCGCGACCACACCCATCTTCGTCCCCGAGCACCAGACCCCAGCGGACGTCCCGTCACCTTCGAGTTCACGGCCGGCGATGTGGACTCGGACGACGAGGGTAAGGACGACAACTTCACCGCCGAGAGGATCCTGACGGACAAGCCAGACCCGGGGACGCCTGGGGGGAGGCTTTATAAGGTCCGTTGGAAGGGATTTGCTGCATCCAGAGATTCGTGGGAACCTCCGAGCAGTTTCGTGCCGAGGTATACCACGGTCTGGATGGAGTATCTAAGGAGGAAGAACGTCTCTTTGGATGTCAAGGACGTGTTGGTCCATTTGGTGGCTGCAGCAGCACGGTAATGGATCTCCCTTGGCATTTTTGTCTGTTCTTTGCTTGGGAGACGGGTGAGGGTGTTCATCCGGGGGCTTTTTGGGCCTTGATTGGCCATATCCCCCCTTCACTCGGTCTCCACACATATATATTTCACTCTGGTATACGTATTTAGACCGGTCGACGACGTTTCTCTATCTTTGATCCCCTTGGTCCATGTTGTAGTGCAAGAGGAGACCAGATATGGTGGAGGGCACCGATTGTGAGTGTCCTCACCCCTCCCTTGGGGCATGGGGAACGCCTACGACGTATGTGGGGCCTCCATGTGTCCTTGAGACATGGGGGGGGGGGTTAGAGCCCATTGGGGTCCTCCCGTCCTCTCTTCAATGACTTCCGAGCGGTTACAACGCTCTCAGAAGGGGGGTGAAGCCGGTTCGGACCCCCGTAGCCATCCTTGGGTCACTTGGGGTGTGTATCCATGTGCCGGCAAGCCGCCATTGGCTGATATCATACTCTCCCATCCACCTGACCTAACCTGATGTGATAGTGTGATAGGTTTGGCCATTCCAGCTATGAGCGGCCATATTCAATACCGAGGCGCCACCGGCTGAGATTTATATATCAGAATATCAGGAATCAACAGGGTTTTTTTGTCATAATGTTTCCGTAATTTTTCAGCTATCCGTTCTGATTGTCAATGTATCGGCGACTGTCAGGTTGCTTGCAATTTTGTGGTAACCGATTGGTTAACTGTTATTTCCAGATATTTTGGCGGAAACCCCGATGAAGGGTCAGATTTCATCAGTAAAGGGTTCGTTGCTTCCGCAATTTTCATGTCATACACTCGCAAAATTAATCTGATTTTTTCAGACCTTCAGTATCAGTTTTTTGACTTCGAGGTCCCCGCACTTGATATGATGGATTTCGAGTGGTCCTACATTTTTCCCCGATCACGAATCAACCTTCCTTTTGTTGTCTCCTTCATTTTTCTTGGAGATATAGTCGAAACAAAATTGATTCGTGAGGCCACTTTGAAGAATCATCTCTCCGGCTCATTGCGAGGAGTGTCAATATTGAGATATGGGTTGGAATCGCCTTGGTTTCAACTTGATTTAGGAAACGTCAAACGCTTTCGATGTGTACACATGCCCGGTGTAGCAAGAGATAATGGTCAAGAGGGTAGAAAGTGATATATAACTCTTGGACCATGCAACCGAATATTTTAATGCGACTTTCGAGTGTACCGCATGAGAGTTGATGTTGCATAGAAACTTTCCTTGGGTTCCTACGTATTTTTAACGTGAAGTTATGTCCATGGAGGGGCATGGCATACCATGGTGGGAGCCACTTTTAAGGGTACGTGTTATATGGATGGTATGTGCTTCGCTATGCTCACGCCCATGTTATATATCTCCGTTTGTAGGAAGATATGTGGAGTCATACGTGGCAAGGGACTCGCCCATGTCCGAATGGTGAGCTCCATAGCTCTAGACTAAGTCTACCGCACATAGACTGCATGTGGGAGGGCTTACAAAGCGACCCACAAGCGCCACTATCAATTTTCATATTTTCATGGTGCATGTCGGGAGGAGGTTCGAAGGTGTCCCCATGCGTCAATGTGGGGATCCAAGTGGGGGGATTGTTCGCAAATGGTTCCAAGTAATTGTGCTTTGAACCATATGTTGATACCATGGGTGAGCGAAGTTATATAATATTGTGATTACTTTGAATTCCGCAATATTTGCATGTTTTTGACCTCATTTTATGCTCATTTTTGTGTTTTATGTGCTCAACTGGTCGGCTAACAGTAAAGCGCTTAGAGATCTGTGAACTATGGTATGTTGCTTATATGTTGGCATATGCTTCGGTGTTGTACCTCACCATATGGCGGATCACGTGGTCACTTTGGCGTAGCACACGAGGCCTCACAAAATTAGGTCTCAAATTCGTGAGGTGACTTGTGAAGCATGGCATGCACATATCCGGAGGGGTTTGGGAGCCAAGGTTGGGATATTCTTTGGCATCGACCTTTGGTCTATATCACCTTTGTATATTACTTTCCGGTTTTACACATGCATGGAGCATTTGAACATTTGCCGTATGCATTTTTGAGTATATAATTGGATTTTGGGCATTATGGTGTGATTTGCTTAATTTTGCCATGTTGTGAGGTCATCTTCATGTGGCAATTCTCCAAGCCCAATCGACTCCAAGTCCAACCAAGGTTATGTCAGGGTAGGGCATGGTCCTGAGTGCCACTCTAGGCCATGACACGCCACTTCCCCTATTGGGCTAGGATTTAGAGGCTTGGGAGTGAAAACATTTTTGGGGTTTGTGTAGTGACTTTTGACCCATGGCATTTAGCCATCTTATTTGACTTGGCCAAGGGCATCATGTTGGCGAGTCAAGGGAAGGTCCTGAGCCCAGAGAATGAGGGGTCTATGGCTGTGATTGTGTATGTTTCCATCTTTCCCCAATTTTGGATTATTGGTGTTCATATGCCAATTTCAGGGCTTCCTTCTTTATTAACTTTGGTGCAACTCTATGTACATGCCCAACGCCCGTGTCTCCGTGTGCACCGTGAGACAACCGGCGTGTTGAAAGGAGTTGTTGAGTGTCAACGCGGGACCTCAAACACCCTTGGAAGCCCTCAGTGTGGATTGATTGGATTTGGATTGTACTTGGGAGTTGGTTATTGCAAGGGATCAGGATTTGTGTGAATGAGCCGTATTTTACTATTTTTTGTGGGAAGCTGTGCAGGATAGGGCAAGATCATGCAGAACCTGGTGAGAAGCAAGACCATAGGAGTGACAGGAAATGGTGGAAGGGGTAAAGGGGGCTGGTCCTGGTAGGAACCTTCTTTAGCACACACGCAAGCTCCTCCTCCTACGCATTCACTTTGCCACCCTCTCTTTCGCATTCCTCGCTCCCTTGCCTTCAGCCTATATGTCTCATGTTTTTAACCTATTTTCTCGCTGGGTCTTGGTCTTCTTGTACCCGGCTTGGTGACGTTATGCACTCATGACGCACGCTTTTTATGCGTTGTACTCCTTGTACTTGGCGACGCCCAAGAGTAGGCGTGTGTTCTTAATGCTTCCACGTCATGCTAGTTACATGCTAATTATTTGTTTGGTCATGTAGTCCCTGCACTTGGCGACGCGCAAGAGTAGGCGTGTCGTCTTAATGCTACCTTGCCATAGTCTATTTATTGTTGTGCTTTAGAACTCCTTGTATTTGGCGACGCCCAAGAGTAAGCCTGTGGTCTTAATGCATTCATGACACATGCTATTTATGTGTTGGTTTGCGTTGTACTCCTTGTACTCGGCGACGCCCAAGAGTAGGCTTGTGTTTTCAATGCATCCATCCATGTCCATGCTTTTTACATGCTATTTATTTGTTGGGTTTTGTACTCCTTGCACTTGGCGACGCCCAAGAGTAGGCATATTGTCTTAATGCTTTCATGTCATGCTCTATTTATTGTTGATCTTTAGGACTCCTTGTTTTCGGCGACGCCCAAGAGTAAGCGTGTGGTCTTCATGCATTCATGACACATGCTATTTATGTGTTGGTTTGTGTACTCCTTGTATTTGGCGACGCCCAAGAGTAGGCGTGTTGTCTTATGGCACTCATTATTTTTGTTCCCATTCATGACATCGTGGTTTTTTGGACTCTTTGTACTTGGCGACGCCCAAGAGTAAGCGTGTTGACTTATTTTACCCATGTCACTTGTTAATTATGTGTTGGTTTGTGTACTCCTCGTATTTGGCGACGCCCAAGAGTAAGTGTGGTTGCGTGTGTTGTTTTCCCTTTCCCTTGTGTCCACTTTGTGTGTTGTTGGAGCATGCACTCAAGCAATATTCCCCTACTTTTGGGCACTTTGCTATTGTTTTGGAGCGTGCACAAGCCTGCATCCTTGATTTATCTCGTTGTTTGTGTTGTGCTGCTGTACGTGGTGGGTTTTTCGCCGACCTCGCCAAACGGTGGCGTAAAATCGTGGGGGGGTTTCTGAGGTCGGAAAAATCGATTTTTCCATTGTTTTGTTTGTTTTCTGCGTCGTTTTCTTGTTTTTTCCTGTTATTTCAGTGGCGCGCGCGAGACTTGCGTTGTTCAGAGCCCATGCGATCTCAACATTTGATTCCGATCCTAGATTTTGATCCCAGAATTAATTCCGATTGCAGATTTCAGTTCTGTCTTTGCATTTTTGATGTTGCATTGATTTTTTTCCATTCTGCGGTTGGCCAGCATTTGTTCTAACATTATTTGGATTTCCCATTCTTCGATTGGCTGCTGGTGTGTGTGTGTGCGCGCCGTCTTTGGTCGCGCCGTAATGCAGGCCAGCCAATCAAATGCCCTTCCAGTTTGGTGCTAATAGTGTTAGATCTACCATGTGGAATTTGGAATCACTTATCCAACCGGAGGAAGACTATGTGACAGCCATAGTACGTACGTTGATCGCTTCTGTGGACCAGTGCTGAGGAAGTACCTTTGGAAACCAAGGCCGTCCTTATCTCTGCTATGGTGGTACTAGCAGTCACGGCAAAACCTACCACGTCACATGGGGTGTCTTCCAAAGGGGACAAGAGGTGAGACCAAGGGAAGCATAGGTAGGCGCACCGCTGGTCGTGGGATACATTGGTTGTTGCCTTGCAATTGAATTCCATTGGGGTGCGACACCATATTTGGCTTTGAGGTCTCATGCATTCATTCTGAAAGTTGACATTGCATTTGCCATTCATGCATGGTTCATTCATGGTGTGACTCAACTTGGTGGTGCCCATGATTCCATGGTCAAGGTAAATTTATAGTGTGTCTCCTCCCCAAGGTGGATTTGATGCTTTCCCTCGCTCTCCCGCTCTCTCCAAATACATCATACTCCTCAAGAGGTCAATTGAGCATCTAATGCCATCTGACCGTTGTCCTTGATCATTTGAGACTCTTGGGTTCTTTCATTTTTTTTCAAGTGCCCGTGGCTTGGGAGTTACCCAATTAAGACATGCCGTGTGTAAAAGCATAGAACAGGGCAGTGTTTTGCATAGGTATGCATTTCAGGCTGTACTGGGATCCAGAGTGGACAGTGCTTCAGAACTTCAGTTCAGGACTTTAGAAAGTTGCCAAATTTGATTTGTTTCTTGGCTTTGAGGTCTCATGCATTCATTCTGAAAGTTGACATTGCATTTGCCATTCATGCATGGTTCATTCATGGTGTGACTTAACTTGGTGGTGCCCATGATTCCATGGGCAAGGTAAATTTATAGTGTCTCTCCTCCCCAAGGTGGATTTGATGCTTTCCCTCGCTCTCCCGCTCTCTCCAAATACATCATACTCCTCAAGAGGTAAATTGAGCATCTAATGCCATCTGACCGTTGTCCTTGATCATTTGAGACTCTTCGGTTCTTTCATTTTTTTTCAAGCGCCCGTGGCTTGGGAGTTACCCAATTAAGACATGCCGTGTGTAAAAGCATAGAACAGGGCAGTGTTTTGCATAGGTATGCATTTCAGGCTGTACTGGGATCCAGAGTGGACAGTGCTTCAGAACTTCAGTTCAGGACTTTAGAAAGTTGCCAAATTTGATTTGTTTCTTGACAGGACTGCAGGGATTTGGGAAACTGAGGGTAAATTGCCTTGGCATGAGCTGCCGGTCGCCGCCGATCGCTGTCGCTTTCACAGGCGACATATCCCGATGTTTGGAATAGTGTTTCAGACGCCTTTGGTGAGCTTCCTCTTCACGGTGCCAGTGCAGTAGAAATAAGTTTCAGAACTAAATTAATGGTACTGAACTTTCGGTGGTCAGAAAGGTCAAGTTTTCCTGATTCGAGGGTTCGAAAGTCGTCGACCGTCATCGTTGAGCTGTTCTTGATGCCGGCCGAGCATCCAAGTGCATTGATACCGTTTTTTTGAGTATTTGACGGTTTGTGCTCGTTCTACCCTTAATTTCAGGGCAACTGCTTGTGTGCATGTTATTGTCAAATCTTTGTGCCACTGGATGCGTTTTTCAAGTGGTTTGATTCTATGTGTAGCCGACGACAAGAGTATTGCATTTGCATTCATTGTTTGTGTTGGTCGTCGGTTGATGGCTGCTTAGGGCGTCGACACGATTCAAGGGGTTTTGCATGTTAGCATGCTTCGCATCTCGTCCTTTGTAAATATATTTCATTTTGTTAGTGTGCAAAGGGATCGTTAAGATCTCAGTATGACAATTCCCTGTAGCATTACTGAGATTTGAGGACACTTACAACATTTGTTCGTGTGTTTCTCTTATTACTCATTTTGCTTATTTGGGATTTGTGCAGTGGCTTGGATTGGTATTTTGGTTTTATTGTTGATCTTGACATCGGTGAAGTATTTCGGCGAAGACCAACTCAATTTTGACATCAACAAGCATACGAAAATCAAAACAAGGGTTTGTTTTTACCCCTAGCACCCCAGGGGTAACGCGGGGATGCACAGAGCAAAAAAAGAAAGGATTTGTTTTGAGAGTAGATGTGAACGTGAAGTTCAACATTTCCAAGGATACTATTGCTGAAGATTTAACCCCTTCTTTGGAATGGACAACAGTGATGATTAATCCAATGCTTTGGCCATGATTCAACTACAAGAGGAGCAACAACAGGCCAGCTCTTCACATCAAGGGCCATTGGTTCAATATGGCGGCAAATTTCCACACACACCACAAGATCAATTGATACCTCATCAAGAAGGACACCAAGAGTTACCACCACATCAAGATAGTGCAGTTGATAATATGGGAGATGATGCTTTCATGTGTCAAGAAAATTGTGAAACCAGTGGCGATTAGGGATATCGAGAGTTCCAACGAATTCGTGATGTTACTTCATTGGGTGTACCGGTTGAACAAGTCCGTATTTTGCAATTTAATCATAATAGAGACCAATATCTTCTTGCACAACAAGTCGAAGAGGTGACCAAGGCCCTTGACGCCATCGTAAATTTCTCAAGGGAGTATGCTCAGGAAGTGAATGGTGCAATCAGAGAAATTGGAACAGCACTTTTTACATTGCGGATGGGGATTCAAGCCCATGCCAAAGGTGTGCTCAACTAAGGGAGAGGCCGCCAGAAAATAGTGGATCATAACCATCAACAAAATGATCAACGATTTCGCAAATTTCACCAAGACCTTATGGGGTTTCATACTTCATTGAAGCAATCATACGACAGACTTGAGGAATTAGCAAGCAATGTACACAAACAAATGGAGACCATCACCAACCAAGTGCATCAAGTCGAACAAGAATTGGAGAGTTTTATGACTCCAACAAATTTGGTTTTGCAAAGTCATGATGAGAAAATTCAAAAACTCGAACGAGAACTCGTGCAAGAGTGAGAGGAGCAAAAACGAGAACTTGAACAAGAACGACAACATCAAAGACAAGAACGTGTGGAGCTCGAGGCCAATCTCCTTGAGAAATTGAGGATGAAGGATGCTCTTATTGATTCTTTAGCCTCGCGAATAGAACGGATAGAAAACCTCCAATCTACTTTTTGTACCATACAATCCAAGAAGGATCGTGAAGGAGTAGGTCCTTTGGCCACTCTCATTGCGGAGTTCTCTTCATACATAAAACAAAATGTGGAACTTGAAGCTAGACTTGAAAGTTTGAGATTCAAACATGAATCATTAAGTATTTCCACTCAAGAGGTCCAACATTCCTTGACTGTATTATCAAGAAAGGTACAAATTTCAGGTCATGAGATCTCATCACGTTTAGAGAAGATTCGCGTTGGATGTGTGGATATGAAAACAAAATCGGATGGTGTTGATTTCAAGTCTCCTGATTCTCTCAAGGGTACCGTAGGAGTCGGATCTCCCTCTTTGCAACCTACGGTGCCTTTGGTTGTTCAAGATTTGCGACAACAGGTCGGAACACTTTGTGAGGAAGGTGAGAACCTTGTGAATCGGATTTCAGGGATGCAGCTGGGCAGAGACGCAAATAGGAATGCTATTACTAGGATCAGTAAGCATGAGATGCTTCCCGCAGGGACACCAAGGCACCCAAGTCATCATTCACCAAAAAAACCGACAAGGGGCCTTGGGAGAAGACATTGATCTTTGGAGCCTGTCCTGAAAGGTCCATTCCGCCCTCGCTTTCTGCAGACGTTTTTGACATGAGTGCACAGAAGTCAATTGAATTGATGAACCGAGGAGAACCAACAAAAACAGAACCGCACGCTATGTCGGCGCAATATTCGTTGGCTGGCGTGTCTCCTTAGTTTCGTCCCCCTCCCCATGATACTCCGGTCCTAACATCTCCCAGAAATCGTCATCAATTGGAGAATTGTGGGAATGTTTATAACGATTCTCGGCGTGAAAACATGTATGTGAAAAATCATGATGTCTACGCGCATTTGAAGAGTGATGAAATTTATTCTGGTGATGTTCACGATCATCGTGTTCATAAGAGTGTCACGGGTAGTACAAATGACTCTCACGCGATTCAGATTAAGTCTAGCTTCGATGAGGTCTGCGACCGGGAAGTCCAAAACCACCAGTCTCACGATGGGCGACCACCCCGAGACACTGCCGCGGCCTGGATTTCAGGTATTTTGCTTTAACCACCGGAAGTTTTGATGCTTTTGCCCCCCTAGAAATGTGTTTGGGTGACGGAGATCAATTTCCTAAGGTCAAACCCAGTGGCATCTTAAGAGCATTCGCCTTCAATGAGGTTGCACCCGAGGTACCTCCGGATGATGAACAACCATTGACCTCTCCTCATGCCTCAGGACCATTGCCGTGGTCTGAAATGCTTGGTCCTGGGGTACATGGTACTCTTGCCACTCTCATGCTTGATGACCACACTATAAAGGCAGTGCAAGCAGCAAGCACACTTGAAAGGTGGAACGGTTCAGGTGAAACAGCATTACCATGGCTGGAACAGTTCCAACAGTGGCTTAAAGATTGGGGATGCACAGTGGGTGATGTTGTGTGTCGTCTCGTGTTGGTGAGTAAGCTTCCTGCTAACCGTCGAGGAATTTCTAATAGAATGATTCTTCCAAAAAGGTTTGAATTTTGACAGAACCTTCACTATCGCACGAGGTGAGGTGGTGAGGGCCGCCAACCCAGATGTGATCAAGGAGACTTGGCAGCAACTACAACCTGCTTCTAATAATCCCACCGCACAGGAATTCTCTGATTTTTTCGATGAATTTTTGGTTTGGGGTGCACGAGTAAGGGAAGTATTCACACAAGATGCAGCCAAGAGCCTTCTCATGCATGTGTTGGGTACGCTCAAGAGTGACACTTTGTGGTGGAAGGTCATTGAGGAGGAGAGAATCTACAACAGGCAGATGAACCACCTGGAGGTCCTCTGTTTTGTTGCGCCCAAACTGCTCACCTACGAGAGGGCTGCCCGCAAGAAAGCCCAACTGCAACGCCGCATGCAGGGGAATCACGCTCCCACCTTGATACCTGCTCCAGGACGAAAGGTGCAGAATCTGGAGACACAGTTACAGGAACCGCCACCTGAAATTCCATCCACTGATGTGGGAGCGAATGCAATGTCCAAGCAAGGCCCAGGTAACCCGGGGTATACCTGTCCACACTGCAGAAAACAGGGTGTTACACACAGGCCCGAGGACTGCTGGACAAAGCATCCTGAAAAAGCGCCACTGCACATCAGACAGAAAATACTTGAGCCGCTGAAAAATACACCAACAACCAAGGGCATGGGGGGGTCCGAAACTGGAAAGCATCCGCCTTGTCCAAAGTGTGCCAAGACAACTCTTGAATTTGAAGACTGCTGGGAGGCACATCCTGAGTTACGTCCTGCAGGGTATGAATCTCCTGGTGGTAAGTTAGGATAGGGGCGTCGCCGGAGAGGACTGGATGCACCCCGGGCGACTGAGTATCCGTGGTTGTGGGTGAATTTTGCGGCGAATTGGGATGACAAGCCCTGTCATCTCTTGCAGGTCAGCATGCGTGGCGATGAGGAGGAGTTTCTGAGAGAACGTCGTCCTGGTATGAGTGAGCATAAATCCACTGGAGTCATCGTACCAGGTTCAATATTGCCCTATAAGGACGGGCACTCAGCACCTATCGGTTGCTCCATGTTAGGGGATACAGGATGTGAGTGTATGGTGGTGATAGGTCAAGAATTGGTACCCCTCTTCCTGAGGGAATTGGCCACAGTACCATTCAATCTGATGGGAGTGGGAAAGGCTCACCTTGATTAGGCAAGCAGGTTATAAGGGGTGACATCCTCGTGCCCGTGAGCCGTGATGGGGTCGTCATGGCGAGATGTCGTGATGCTACCATATACATCGCCAACGTAGGCCCCCGCTGTATCCTGGGATTCCCATTTTTTGCTCGCTACGGCATCCATATTAATATAGAACCCCCATGTTTTATGTTTCAAGAGGACGTAGGTAAGGCAGACATATCTGCTGGTTTGACTGCTGGCGTCACTGCACCCGCGGCACATCTACGAGTGCAGTCGCGTGAGGTTAATAAACCTTCGATAGAGTCGTCAGCTAATTATTTAGCAAGGCATGATGCAATTTTTGAAGTGCAGAAGACTGGTTCTGATTCGGTTGGACACCACACATGCTTTTTGGGTGCCACTGCTGATGCCGTTCACCTTGTTTCTCAGGTTGTATGGCACAGCCCAGATGCTGATGTGCCCTCAGATACGCCCATGGTGCTGGAGCTTCCTCCGCATCAGGTTTCTCCATCTCCTTCCTCTCATGCTCATGTGTTTCCTGTGTTGTCTTGTATGTTACCATTGTGTACCTCCAGTGCGGCATTGCATTTGGCGGATCAGTCAAAAAAATATTTAGATCACAGAATCCCCAGATCCATAGCCGTTCTGTCACATTCACAGAAGGATGTTTCAAACGTGTGGGTCATTTCCCATGTAGACTGGCAACTGTTCGAACCGTTTATGGTTTGTTCGATTTTTTGCATAAGTGCAGCACTATGGATGTATTCTTCCACGCCTCAGAGCGTGGCCATAGGATGCATTACGCCGTTGTTTGAGCGACATGAGCTCATTTTATATGAAACGATGCGCTCTGGTGGGGAATATCTTCCTCTGATGGCAATTTCAGGGTGCCGAACTGATCGTGGTCCGCAGTCACCCCAATCTGTAGGGATTTCAGGTACTGAAGCGGGCCCGGCAGCACCTGAGCTTGACAATGATGCATCCAGATCTCAGATTTCGCAGATAAATTCTGCAGAAAAGGAATACTTCAGCCTTGTACATAATATACAGGACAGTGATGCTCACAGTGAGCCCTACAGTGAAGATGAGGGTTCCGTGGGTTATACCCAAGCGACTGACGAGTTTATGGGGCGTTTTGGGTTTTCCAGGGATAGGTCCGGTCAGGAAACTTCGGGTCATGCAGACAAACAACACTGCCTGAACCTGGCTGTTGACACTTTGGAGACGGCCTCGGGTATTGCTGCCGCGGTAGCAATAGCCCGTGTGGATACTCCAGCGAAGTCTGCGTCGGTTGGTGTGAGTGGCGTAGGCGCCATAGGTCGTGTGAAGACCACTGTTTGTCCCAAGAGGCGGAAATGGTGGCAAATCAGGGGTTTGCATAAGGCTTCTGGCGTAGCTAACCAGGAGTTATCCCCTTCCATGATTAGGAACGGTTGTTATGCTATCCATACCGATTGGTACCATCATCTGCTCCAGTGGGCAGGCCCGCAATTTCAGCCCAGGGTTTTTCCCTTTGCCGCACCTGGGTCGTGTTATAGACACAACGGCAAATGGGTTAACCAGCCGAAAGGGGGCAAGGACGTGAACGGTGGTTTTGCCATCCCATGGGGTGATGAATTTTTGTTTTTGATGCAACCCATTGGTGATTGCCATCGGATGGTAGAGAAAGTGCGTTGGCAGGGGGGGGTAGAGGCATCGCAGTGGTGCCTGTGTTAAAGGGACAGCCATTGTTCTGATCCCTTGGGGAAGTTGCTATTGACTGGCGGGATTTTCCTGCCAGTCAGAAGATTTTGGTGGATGAATGGAGAAAACCCCATCGACAAGGTCCACTGAAATTCAGGCCTCTTATATTTGACTCCTTGGGAGAACACCAGGATGGCCTGCATAAGACGGGCTGGACTTCCGCCCATACGGACAAGAATAAAAGGATTGGAAGACAGTGGCATCAGCCCCAGGCCAAGAGACCTGTTGGTATGTCCAGAAACAAATGACGCGCCACTGTGCTCCAACAGGCAAAGGATGGATTCCTACCTCTTCCTCCTGAACCTCCTGATTCTCGATTTTTGGACAATGCTGTGCGTGTTTCTGCGATGAATTTCTCTTTTCCTGATCCTGTGGTGGATCCTGCATCAATTCGCCATTCAACTTCCATCCTTGCAGATGGTGATTCAATGATCGGGGCGGTCCAGGAGCATCTGGGTGAGCTCCAGACACCAGATCATCAGGTAAAACTCTCTCCTCCCCCTTCAGAACATGAGTTGAAGAAAATTCAGCTGGACAGTGTCAACCAGAGGGCATTCACTGCTGAGAAGACGTCCCAGCGAATATGCCATTGGGATGCCCAGGTCAACACGATCAAATTACATTCTGAGCTCAATGATGAGCAGTTTTCCAAGTTCTTGCATTTCTCCCAAACTGTTGCTGCGCCCACGCCAGAAGTGTTTCCTGCACGCGACAGATGCGTGCGGGCTGTGATTGAGGCCGATTCTGTCATGCCCGGCAGTGAAAGGTATAGGCAGTGGGTATATGAACGTTTCAAGGACACAGTCTTTCGGGAGGACGGGAACACGTGGGATGAAATTTCGAAAAACATTTCTGCACGTGGTCCTGAGGGCATTTGTACTTTACAGCCCATACCAGGGGCAGTCTCCAGGGCGTATAAAGCCATCAGAGCTGTCGGGGAGCGCAAGGAGGCACTCAGGGCGAACGTGGACAATTTTTTGAAGAAGGGCTGGATTTAGCCTAGCCGTTTGCCCTGGGTTAGCCCAGGCTTCCTTGTGCCCAAGCCTAATGGCAAGTGGAGGCTTGTCATCGATTACCAGTATGTGAATACTCAGCTCCATGGGCATGAGTTTCCACTGCCGGTAATCGAGGACATGCTTCTCAGGCAGCAGGGTAACCGCCTGTGGACCCTGCTTGACCTTGAGGATGGCTTCCACCAAATACCACTCAGTGAGGACAGTCGGCAGTATACTGCCTTCTGCACTCCCACGGGGGTGGTTGAGTGGAAGGTACTCCCCATGGGCGTCAAGACTGGCCCACAGGCCTTCTAAAGAACGGTGTCAGACTGCACTAAACACCTGCAGCCTGGCATTATGCCCCATATTGATGATTTGCTATCTGGCACTAGAGCTGTTTATGAGTCTGATGGCTGAGAGCTGGACTACGAGGCCATGTTACAGGCCCACTTTGATGAGTTTACTGCACTGTTTGAAACTCTTCAGAAATGTCATCTCAAGGTACGTTTTGATAAATGCCACATATTCATGACCAAGGTCAAGTACTGTGGCCACATTTTGCATGATGGTAAACGTCTGCCAGCCCCGTCCAAAGTAGATGATATTCGAAATTGGATGGTAAAGATGATCCAGACCCCAAAACAAATGAAGGGGTTCTTGGGGCTGGTGAATTCGTATAGCATCTATATCCAAAACTATGCTGATCTGGCAGCCCCACTGAAGGAGAGCCTCCAGGGGAAATATAAACATGCTACGAAGGTGCAGGGTCAGAAGGGCCCGTGTAAGATCGGCAAGGAGGACAATTTCATCTATTGGACTCCTGAAATGAGGGGCAATTTTGAGAAGATATAACAGGCGATCTGCACCAAATGTTAGTTGTATAGTCCCAGTCCTGAGGGGGAGTACGCAGTTCATGTGGATGCCTGTACATACGGCATCAGGGCAGTTTTAGAGCAGAGGAGCCCTGATGGGAAGTGGGTGCCGTGTGCTTTTTTCAGCCAGAAGCTTGAGGGTAAGCCTGCCCAAGGACAACGGGGCTGGTCTGTTCGGGAGCAAGAGACTTATGCAATTGTCTCTTGTCTGCTAAAATTTGAAAGCTGGATTTCGGGCAGGAAAGTCACCATTTTCAGTGACCATAAGTCCCTAGAATCATGGTACAAGGAAGATCTTTGTACTGTGAGCGGGCTTCTTGGTTGCTGAGGACGCTTGCACGAATGTTTTAGCCGCTACAACATTGTAGTGGTTTATAAGCCCGGGCCAGATAATCAGGTAGCTGATGGTCTGAGCCGCTGGGCGTATCCAGCAGGGTTGGCTGAGGATTCCACCTTCCATGGGTCGGAGTCCGATCTGGAGGGGGTCCCGCGTCAAGGAAGGGAATTGCTTGAGAGGGAAGAACAATTTTTGGAGCATCAGTCTGAAAGTGAGCCTAGAGCCAGTGTTTCCCAGGTTGTGCGCCAATTCAGGACTGACAGGGTTCTGTACTTGAATTTTCTGTACACCCGTGCCTTGTGGGCCTCGATGCATGCCTTTCTCTCCTTTTCCGCCATCTTACTGGCCACTGTTGCTGCTTCTTCCATGTTTTTGCGCTCAGCCCCCCATGAATGTGCTCCCAGCCCCCCTGAACTTCGTGTATGTCATGTTGCCACCTTCTCTTTGCCTCTATTCTCAGATTTCCACGAAGTTAGTGAGGATGAGGGCTCCGTCGGTCCCTCTGATGCGAATATCGAGTCCCTGCTCACGCCGGGTGTCGATGACGGGCTGCATTTCACTGATGAGGGTCAGGAGGTATACAAGTCTTCAGTCAGGCCCAGGGTGGTGTGCAGAATTCAGGCCAGGCAGCAGCTCGGGAAACAGTTGCTTAGGCAGGATTACTCCAGAGGAGCCCACGCTCTGATTGCTGGGCTGACTAAGGTTAAAATACACCCTGCAGTGAAAATATTGTATGAAGACTGGGAGCCCCATTATAGGGCTGACAGTCGGTTTTCAGATTCTGGGGTGTTGGATGACGCCATTGCCAACACGGTGGCACATGGTTTTGTTTGGGCTATGGGGAAGCTCAGGAAAGATCAGCGCATCGTGGTTCCTGTGAAGTTGTTGGATCAGGTGGTACTTGCTGTACATAGTTACTCCCATCCTGGGGTGAGGAAATCAGTTGAAGTGTTCAAGCGTAAATTTGTTTGTTTGGACCCCAAATTTTCCAGGGATGCTGCACTGGAGCGCAATATTTTGCAGCTGCTCGCCTCCTGCCCTGTGTGCAGTGCCACCAAGGCGCGACGGGGTCTTCACCCGGATACCTGCCATCCTGCCCCCATCCCTCAGTATCCTTTCTCTTCGGTCAGCATGGATTTTTTCTCCCTCCCCCGCTGTAAGCATGAAACTACGGGCAAGTTTTTGGACTATGTTTTTGTAATCGTTTGTCGCCTGACAGGGTATATTCTCGCCATACCCCGTCAGCAGAAGGGTCTGGATACCCGCAAGTCGGCCCAGTTTAGTTCTGGATCACTGTGTTTTCTTTATGAGTATGCCCCAATCTATTTACTCTGATGACCAGAGTATCTTCACTAATGACTTTATATCTACGCTGTGTTCTCTGGCGGGGGCAGAGTATCATAAGACAGTTCCATACCGTCCACAGTCCAACAGACGGGCGGAACGGGCTGTCCGGTCTGTGATTTGCTTGTTGCGTCAGTTTTTAGAGCAACGAGTCAAGGGTAAACATAGTAACTGGATTACCAGTTTACCCCTTGCCCTGTGGGGATTGAACGATCTGCCGGGAGCGGTGCATCCCTACTCACCGCACTGGTTGGTCTTTGGTAGGGAGCCTATTGGCTGGGGACATTGTCCCCCATATGTAGACGAGGAGGGGTGCGAGGATGCTGGCGTTTTTTTCAGGCGCCTGGTGCAGGAGAGGGACGCCGTGAGGGATAAATTGCAGTCCACTCACGAGTGTGAGTATCAAAACTTTTTAACGGCGCATCCACCACAGATGTTTCGTCCTGGGGACAGGGTCTGGGTGCGTAATCGTGTTGAGTCGCCCCCCGTGTATCCCAAGTTGGACCGTCTCTGGCAAGGTCCTGCTGAGGTGTTGCAGCATCTGTCTTGGTCCACTTACAGGGTGAATTACAATGGACTCAAACAGGTGTTGCCTGTTGACAGGCTTAAGCCCGATGTGCCATACAGGGATGGTGCCAAGGCGCCGCTGCATTATTTCTCTGAGCGGGAAGGCCTGGTGGAAACTGAGCACTATATTGTTGACACGGTCCTCAAGCATGGAATGCGGGGGTCGGGGACTAATCGTAAGCTCCGGTGGCGGGTGAAGTACCGCGGCTACCCGGAGCCCGAATGGCAACCGGCCACTTCCTTCCTCCATGATATCCAGGAGGAGTGGCTGAGGTACAACAAGCGTCACAGGCTGGATCTGAAACTGTCGGATCTGAAGTGAGCCCCCCCAGCCCCCTCTCTTGGTGGTGGGCCATCCCCTTATCCTTTTCTTGATTGATGTCAGGGACATGGCTACTGTCCATATCCTGATTTTTTATGTTGTACTGCTTGTGGGGTTTCACATCTATTTTTTTACCAGCCGTTCGCAGGTTGGCCGCGTCATGGTTTGTGGGTCTCTTTTTTTTCCCCATGGCGTGGGAGGCCACTCCAGTAGGCCCCAGCAGTGCAGCGTAGTCTCCCCTCATTGCCCCCTCTCTCCTTGTGTTCTTTTTGCTGCTGTTTGGTGTGTATTGTCACCCACATGTCTACCGTAGGTGTGGTTTGTGGCCAGGAGGCCTGTAATTCAGATCAGGTGCTCCAGGCTAGGGAGGGGGGTGCTCAGCAGACGTGGGCTTTGCTTTTTGGCTATCTCTCGCCAACTCACCCCTGCAGAAGTATCAGGCAGGGCTGTTTGGGCTGGGGAGGGGGGTGTAAAAGCAAAGCACGGACCACCTGGTCTGAGTTTTGCCCCGCCCACCCGCCCTGTTGTGTCTGCTGTGTCTGTGGTGGTTTTCCCTGTCATATGTGCTTCTGTCTCCCTGAGGTGCTCTGAGTTCCGCGGATTCCAGTTTGATGTGAGCCGCTGTCCTAATGCTTTTGTCGTTCCAGCATTGTCAGGGCTACCTGGTGTTTGCTGGGGTAGCTCTGAGTCAGGGGGCGGGAGGTGTAAAAGCATAGAACAGGGCAGGGTTGTGCATAGGTATGCATTTCAGGCTGTACTGGGATCCAGAGTGGACAGTGCTTCAGAATTTCAGTTCAGGACTTTAGAAAGTTGCCAAATTTGATTTGTTTCTTGACAGGACTGCAGGGGTTCGGGAAACTGAGGGTAAATTGCCTTGGCATGAGCTGCCGGTCGCCGCCGATCGCTGTTGCTATCACAGGCGACATATCCCGATGTTTGGAATAGTGTCTCGGACGCTTTTGTTGAGCTTCCTCTTCACGGTGCCAGTGCAGTAGAAAAAAGTTCCAGAACTGAATCAATGGTACTGAACTTTCGGTGGTCAGAAAGGTCGAGTTTTTCTGATCCGAGGGTTTGAGAGTCGTAGACCGTCATCGTCGAGTTGTTCTTGATGCCGGCCGACCATCCAAGTGCATTGATACCGTTTTCTTGAGTATTTGACGGTTTGTGCTCGTTCTACACTTAATTTTAGGGCAACTGCTTGTGTGCATGTTATTGTCATATCTTTGTGCCACTGGATGCGTTTTTCAAGCGGTTTGATTATATGTGTAGCCGACGACAAGGTTGTTGATTCAGCATTCTCTGTTTGTGTTGGTCGCCTGTTGATGGCTCCTTCTGCTGCCGACGCAATTCGAGGGGTTTTGCATATTAGCATGCTTCGCGTCACGGACAGTTCCGGGAGCGCCAGGAGAGTCAACTCCGTGTGCGGGAACCCGACCTCTGTGGCCAACATGTGTCCCTGGACTACGCCGCACATGAGGCTGATTCAGACGACGACTATGCTGAGCAGGACGACTATACCGTCGAGAAGATCCTGGCCCAGCGTCCGAACGCCTCAGCACCCGGAGGCCTGGAGTTCAAGGTTCGTTGGCGAGGCTATGGGCCGTCCCGCGACACCTGAGAACCCGTCTCCTCGTTCGTACCGCGGATTAACACCCCCTTCATGGACTACATCCGCAAGCACAAGACCAAGCTGCATGTCTTGGACTTGGCAGCACTCACCTGGGCGATTGCAGCCAGAGGCGCCTGATCACCGCCCTGAGCTCTCCCCTGATGACCATCACTGGTCTTTCCAGTGTATTTTCGGAATCCACGCTCCATGACATTGCAAAGCATATCATTGCAGTTCCTGATGACATTTCCCTGGCATGCTTGGACGGCCATAGCCCCCTGCTGAATTCGTTGGAAACCAGGGCGGATGGCACCTCCTCATTTTCGCAGATTGAGGACTTAAGGCCCATACGACGTTGCGCAACGGATGCCCCGGTCATCGGCATTGCAATTCTTGGGTGTGTGGTCTGGTCCCATGGCACTTGCGGGATCTAGACCAGTCTATGTGTGTCTGCAGACTATATATGGCCTGGACTCAGGCGTTTTTCTGTCCACCCTCCTGCATATGCCTCATCCTGACCGGGGCGTGGTTTGGCGCTCTATCCAGAGGGTGTTTACACGCCTATTTACCTATTTCTTGCTCACTTTTCTGCCCCCCAGGATATGTGCATCTGTATGTTGCGTGTTATCAGCTCATCACCGAAATATGGACTGTTTCTCCCCCGAGGGGACGCCAATCGGAATACGAAGGCGCCCTGAGTCGCCGTGTACATGCTCTTACATAAGGTCCAGCCTAGACTGATGCCTGAGTACAGATTATTATGTTTGAGTGCCCGTGATACCGTGCGCCCTAGTGGCTGTCATGTGCTGAGATCCTGATGGCGCCAGGCGGGAAGCCAAGTTGCCTGACTACACTCCCAGCGGTCTGCCACTGTCAGTCCCAGTGTGAGCCTACCGACTCGCAGACGCACTTGCAGTCGGGTGGCGACCTCCGGTGTCCTGACCTTGGTCAATCTGCCTGGGAAACTGGTGGTTTGAGGAGTCCACGCCTCCGCACAGACTGCATTGGGACTCCCCCATGCATGGCCTTCGTGGTAATGGGGCGAGGGAAAAGACGGCCTTGATGCCCCATCCCCTATGGAGGAGCTCGTGCGGCTTTACCACTCTGGACTCGCGTCGTGGATATCGACATGGTGCACCCAAGGGAAGACCCGTGGGGACTCTCCCCCAGCCTGCGGCCTTGAGAAGCCTGGGGTAGCCTGATGGATCTTTGTGGTCGCTTTCGACCCGTGGGACCACCTCCGTCGTCGTGTGGCGCCTATGTTGGCCCTGTGTGCCACTACCACTCTGGTGGTGGCCGTTGCAGCCCGCACTCGGTGCGCCTGGTATGGGTTAACGGGTCCTTTGGATGCCGAACAATCACCGCCGGGACCCAAGATTTGATACTCAATACTATACTTGCATTTACTAACAACTACACCACCGTACCCGTCTTATTTTTGGATTGTAATGGGCAACCTAACCCGCGAATCGGCCTGAAGTGGGAATGTGACCCCCCCCCCCCCCCCCCCCCCCCCTTCAGGGGATGGTCCTGGGTACCCGCTGCTATGCTTGGGTGTTATCGAGCCCCCCACAGGGTTTGCTCTAAGGAGGGGGGTGAAGCGGTACCCAGAACCTACGGCCCATGGCCCAGAGGCCTGTGAGCCGTCACACCCGTGCGGAAGACTTTGACACCAGCTGTCAGCGCGATATCCCTGTCCTCTAATCCGCGAGATCTGGAATCCGATCCCTAACGTTTAAATCGATGTAGAATTACCATAATTTTAATGTCTTGGTCGATTTACAGTTAGAAATCGGTGAAATACCCGATTTCTACCGCGATTTCTAATTGTCGCGAGATCACCGCCTGTTGTCGCCTGTTTGCGCGCTCTCGTCGCTTCTCCGTGGCGAGTTTTGTGATGGACTTTTCTAGAGTACCTTTGAGGTTCTAAAAGAACTTAGGGGCTGGATCTAGAGGGTTTTCTTGTACTTTCATCTGGTGTGTTCACGAGAACTTTTCGCCGTTGCGTCTGAGAGAAAATCAGCACGCAAGCTTTTCCGTCGATCGCTCAAACTCATGGTTCTCAAGGACAATGAGTTCAGACGGAACCCTACATTCCCCCCCTATGCCTTTCATCCATGCGCCTTTCACGTGGGCATATCACTTTGTATAGGGAAGCGGGCAATAGGGATGTTTTAGGCAGCGTATGGGTGTTGTAAACCCAAGTTATGTTGGTGCGCAAACGAAAACTTTGTGGCCTTGTGAGCATGCACGTTAATAACCGAACACAATGCTCACAAGACCAAAAGCCCTAGGCCCTTTTCGTTTTCCAGCCAACTCAACGATGGCTTCACGCAATTCAATGCGTACCAAAACTCATTTTTTGAAAAAGGGCAAATTTTGGTCGAAAGTTAGGCCAAAATGGCCCATCCCCCGAGGCTCGTACTCGAAGCCTATGGAGAGTTGAGCCTTGAACCAACGCAATATGTAAAGTAGAGACCAGGAGGGACATCGTGGATGGCTTGGTTGATTTTTGCAACCTTGTCCCCTATTTTATATAATGTCGCCTTGTGAGCACGCGTGCCAAACTGCTTCTATGCACACGCGCTCATATGCAAACACTAATGACATGAGTGGGCAGAGACAATCTAACCATAGTGTGCATATTTGAAGGCACCTACTATGGGCCTACTGCAAAAATGTTTACTCATATTTGTGCTCCTCAATGTCCCAAAGATATGTACATGCCAATATCGCCGATGTATGCACCTTTTCCCCATAAATAGTGTGCTTCAAGGATTGGGGTGTTAAAAATGCTTTCATCATGCTCTGAACCCCAACCCTTGTTGCAAAAGGGAAGCAAAGCTTCGGTTTGCATCCATGCAAAAGCCCGAGGCTCATTTCTTTTGTGATACGGACATACGATTTTTCGAGTGACCACTTTTAGGTGAATTTTGGCCGTTTTGCCCAGAATGGCCACAAATCCCGTCTCCCCCTTAATGTTCGGCCTGAGGTTGCGTGCGCCACTTGACCAAGGGTAAGGGCGATTCAGAGAGGGGACATAAACCCGTATCAAATGGGGTGTTTCCCCATGTGGCCTCTCCTCTTGAAGGGAGAGTTGTGAGTCACCCAATTTGGGGTTTCCTGCCATTCTGCCCAATTGGGTGTCATTTTCCCTCCAATGGGAAAAAAAAGCTAAAGGCGACTATGAGGGTCGGCAAGTGGCATATATAAGGACCTAAGTCCCATGCATCCATAGCATCTTTGGTTGAAAGGATCCTCACCGTGGCCATGGAGATATGGTATCATGAGTGCGGGCCTTTTTGGCCAAATTTCACTGTTTTCGCCATTGTATGCCATATTGGAACTACCATATCTCCATGGGGAAAGGGACCTAGCCAGAAGGACAGGGCAATTATTGTAGCATATGGCCAAGGGTTGAACACCATTGAGATTCGTATTTGCTCCTCCGGCTCCTCCGGAGTTATTCAAGTTTTGATGCGATCCATGATCCCCCCCTTTGCACCGCATGCTGCTTTCTGCCCTATCCGTGTGTTCATCCCCTCGGTGAACAGTAAGCAGCCAGTGTGACAGCAAGCCATGACCCAGGGCATGGGACCAGAGGGGATATCAAGGGTCGTGAATCAAGGCTTGGCGCAACGAAATCGCCAAGGTTCCCTACCCTGGACGGTCGCCCGAGACGGCTGATTTTGCAATTTTTGCCATTTGTGGACCCAGTTTGGATCATCACCACGCCGAGGGACATTGTGATCCTTAGGAGCCAAGTACATGTGACTCTCTGCTGGACCCCCAGTTGATCGCATATGGAATGGCGAATCCGATCTCCAAGCCGGCGTGGAGATATGCAATGGGGGATACCCCCGATTTTGGCTCATTTTGAGCAGCCAAAATGACCCCCTTTGGGCACCCCAATTTTCCCCCCCCCTGTTGGACGGTTGCCAGTGTCACATCTCTATGCCTACAAGGAGCCGGGACATAATTTTAAGTCTTGCACTTAGATAGAGGTCCTAGGTACTGCCTCCTATCCTGTGGGCCACTGGCCTTGCCCTGGCCGAGCGAGCCAACCGAGGGAGTGACTCCAATTCTGATGATTTTGGCATCATGACCCCGCGTGGCGAAGCCGTGGCGCCCTGATGCCGAAGCCTCAGAGGGAACCAGGTTGGGTGAAAGGTTCAGCGAGTTCCTACTGGAAGGGCATAGGGTCAGTTGCCTCGTCCCTACCTCTGAATGGTCCGGACGAGGGGTCAATTTCGGAGTTTTTCGAGCTAACATCAGTTTGGGCTGAAAAAGCCCATTTGCAGCTACCAAATCCTAGGGGGTAATGGCGGGTCCTTATCTGCAGCTCAAAGGGAAGTTGAGACCCGCCGTTCAGGGAGCATGGGGAGCGACTGTCGGTTGGCCTTGGAGCTCCTTGGTTTCCAGGAACTCGCCTGTGGCTGGGCGGGACACCCTCCCCTACGGGCAGGGCTTCAGGGTCCGGACTGAGCAGGGCATCGGTTGTGTTTGAGCCCCCGCCCCTGCCAGCCACTGAGAGGGTCAGACCTGGGATGGGGATATGAGTTGCAACCGAGTGTCTATTGTCCTGTTATGCCCTTACCCCAGTCCAGTCTTAACCCCATGTGTACATATCCTGACGTGTTGCTGTACACACTTTTGTTCCCTTGTTTCAGAGTGGCAAGGATCCTGAAACGCTTTGTCACATGACACAAGCATGAGGATGCCCTTGTGAGCGCAGTGCTTTGCCTGGCTGCTTGCTTGTGCGTGTCCACCGCAGCGTCCCGTGGCCAGGCCCCCCAAGGGAACGCGTCAATACTTCACCAATGTCAAGATCAACAATAGAATCAAAATACAAATCCAAGAAAGTGCACAAATCCCAAATCAGCAAAATGAGTAATGAGAGAAACACACGAACGAATGTTGTAAGTGTCCTCAAATCTCAGTAATGCTACAAGGAATTGTCATACTGAAATCTTAACGATCGCTTTGCACACTAACAAAATGAAATATATGTACGAGGGACAGGACCTTGATGCGGTAGGTGTCCTCACCAATCCTGCGGACCACCTCTCCAGGTGTGAACCAGGTTTTGGTGCGGTGGGTGCCCATAGGGCGGGGTCTGATCACACACACCGGGTCTCCCACCCTGAACCTTTGCGCTGTCGAGCTCGGGGCGGACTTCTGACTCTCGGCATGCTCTTTCTCGAGCTGCTGGCGGATGTCTTGCGCCGTTGCCTCCTGCCGCGCAAAGAATTCCTTGGCGTCCATGGCCATACCATCAGCCGACAAGGGAAGTCCCCGACCTAGAGGGTCCCTGCCGAACAAAATCTGGTGAGGGGACAGTCCACCCGGAGTGGGGGTGTCATGATGGGCCTTCAGAGCAGGCCACATCTCCTCAAACCAGTTGCGACGTGGGTTGGTGATGTGAATCTTGCGTAGCTTCTCGAACAGCTGTCTTCCAGCCACTTCAGCCCGGCCGTTGGACCGGCTGAGATAGGCGACGCTTTTGGGATGACGTATTCCCATGAGGGAACACATGGCCTTGAACCAGCCGCCAGTAAACTGGGGCCCTAGGTCCCTGCAAATGGTGCGGGGAATGTCAAAGACGGTCAGCCAATGACGAATCATCATGACTGCCACTTCCTTGGCAAGCAACCCCTGTTTGTGTGCCGGGACGGCTACTACGTAGCCGCTGTGGCGGTCCACACAAAGGACCACACAGTAAAAGGTCTCCTTACCTATGTGAACTTCGGGCATGGAGAAGACGTCCATGGCCACGCTCTCCATGGGCTGGTCCGGCACCGGAGTCCATTGGGCTTCCCCCTTGACGTTCCGGTTGTCTTGATTGCAGGCCTGACAGACCAAGCAACCCTTCCTGACCTTTATGATGGCGTTGTAAAGACCGATCTGGTCGATCTCAAACTGGCGCTGCATGTCCAGGGCTTGCTTCCTGACCCCTGGGTGCATCATGTGGTGGTGCCAAGCCTCACACAGCTCGAGCACTCGGGACTCCGGGACCAGCAGCTTACCATTCCGGTAAAGCTTGCCATCCTCCTCGGTCAGCCCCTTTGGCCACTTCTGCCCGTCATCAGGGTCGGTCACAGCCCTATACTCGGCCGCAAAGGCCTCAGACTTGGCGTAGTTGTCGGTCCAGTCGTCCTGGAGGGACGATTCAGGGAAGAGGTGCTTGTCAGACTCGGCTCCCTCAGGCACGAGTACTCTTACCGCTCTGCCCATCCTCCCTCCGAGGGGGGCATCCGCAGCCATGACGACGAAGCATTTAACACCCTCCTCCTCCATCAGGCGCTCCATTTCTATGATCCTCTTGGCCTCAGCGGTCTCAGCCTCATCCCCATGGGGGGAGACATGCGTCATGTCCTTGCTGGCGGGATAGGCCCACCTACTGAGACAGTCCGCTACGGTGTTGTCCTTGCCAGGAACATACACAACCGTGAGGTCGAGCTTGGCCAAGGTCTCATGCCATCTTGCCTGTCGGGAGGCGGGACCAGAGGGGGTGTCCACGTGCTCTTTGTGCCACGACTGCAGACTCTGATGGTCGGTGCAAACGGTGACGGGATGGAGCGCTATGTACCCAGCCAATTTCCGGAGAGCCATGACAATGGCATACGCCTCCTTTTCTCGGGGCGTCAACGTCCGTCTCTGGCCTTCCGCCAGGACTCGGCTCCAGAAGGCCACGGGCACGTGCCTCCCATCGTCAAGCACTTGCTCCAACACAGCGCCAACGGCGTAGTCGGAAGCCTCTGTGCGCAGGACGAACCCTCGGTCAGGATCCGCGAGGTGCAGACCCACTGCGGATAGCAGCGCCTGCTTCATCCCCTCAAAGGCACGGTCGGACTCCTCATTCCAGACCAGAGCCTTCTTGGACCCCTTCTTGGTCTCCTCTCGGTTGCCCTTGAGCATGGTCGTCATGGGGGCTGCATACTCGGCATACATCTTGATATACCCCGAGTAGTAGTTGCAGAACCCCAAGTACGCCCGTAGCTCACAGACCGTTTTGGGCTTCTCCCAGTGCTCAATCGCAGCCACCTTGCCAGGTATGGGCTTCCGCTGCCTGTTCCCGACTACGTGGCCAGCAAAGACCACCTCGCTTACCGCAATGGTGGCCTTGTCACTGCCGCCTGCGAGTTTGTGCCGAACCAGAAGGTCCAGCACTCTGGTGACGTCCCTCTCGTGTGCCTCCAGGAGCTCCTCATAGCTCATACTGGCGTCCCCGGACGCGATGATCACATCCTTCCCAAGGGGGTCCGCACAGTCACGCACCGGCTCAAGCAGGTTCTCCAGCATCTGCTGAAAAGCCGCATTGCCGTTGGTAACGCCCATGGGCATCACCTTCCACTGGAGGGGTCCAAGTGGGGTGCTCATTGCTGTGCAGGCACGGGACTCCTCCGCAAGAGGCATCTGATGATAACCATGTTTCAGGTCAATCACCGTGAAGATCCTCCGCCGGTGTTGCTTTTGCAGCATGTCCTCAATGAGGGGCAGCGTATAGCTGTCATGCTTCGTTTGGGTGTTTAGGCCGCGGTAGTCGACCACGAGCCGCCACTCTCCGGCCACCTTCTTGGGGACGACGAAGCACGGGGAGGTCCATTCGGAGTGGCACGGCTCAAGCCAACCTCTCTCGGTGAATTCACGGAGGATCTTCTCCATGGCCTCCTTCCTTTCGCCCCTCAGGGCAAACTCCCGGTGTCGGTACACACGGGGGTCCGGTTTCAGCCGTATCTTGGCCTCACCATAGGGTCCACGCACTGGTGGGGGGAATACAGGCTTTCCGCTGAATAAGGTATCACCATACTTCTGCTTCAGCCTTGCCGCCAATGCCTGGATCTTAGGGCACTCATCGGACTGCGCCTTGGCCTCTCCGGGCACCTGGATCACTGAGCTTACTTGCGGGGTACCACCGCATGGTTTCGGCTCAGGTGGTCTCCCCAGGTGGCCCAAAGGGCCATCTCTGGTCTTGCCTCGGAACAAGTCACCGTAGGTGGGTGCGTTACCGCCGATTGGCTCGTCCTGGCTGGACATGTGGTCCAGCACCCTCCTTACGAAGGTATTCCCATCATAGGAACCAGAGACGATGGAGTCCACTTCCCACCAGGCTTTGTCCTGGCTGGTGCCCTCACGCTGGCTTCCCCAGTCGTGAAAGGGCTGATCCATATACCCCTGAACCAGGTCCAGCTCCTCTTCAGTGAGGAGGTCCTCCGATTCTCCGATGTCAACAGGGGAAACCGCAAAGCATTGCCTCCAGGGTTCTGCTATGATGCGGTTGACACACACGAAGTCGGTGGTATGCCTGCTCAAGGCCCCCATCCACATAATGGAATTCCGTTGGCCATCTCTGGGGTGGCATGGGCTGTCTCTTAGCGTCCTGATAGACGCTCTCTCCAGCCGGTAGGGCGACCTTGCTTAAGGTCATGTTGGTCAGTGAGACCACCCAATCTCGGGTGCTTTCCTCCTCGGCGCATCCCATAGGAACAACCAGCACTGCCTTGGAGCGGTCCTTGCGAATCTTCGCTACCGCCCTTGGAATGTCCCATCGAGGGCAATGGATCCACATCAAACCCTGATGCCGACCCCAGTGCTTCTTCCACGCGGAGTCCTGCGCGCTCCAGTACTTCTCACAAACCCAAAGATGGGCGGAGGTTCCTGAAGAGAACGCATCCAGGGCCAGATCCCAAGCTCCCAGGTCCGCAACCACTCGGCTCGCCACTTCCGGCATTACGCCGTACTCCTGGTTTGCTGGCCCAGCTGGCTCAGTCCCCAGCGCAGCTACTTCGAGCTGACTGCGTTCTGGGTGGATCCATTGGCACTCCACATGGTGTTCAGGTGACGCAAGCCAGGAGAGCTGGTCGTCCTGGTACAGGGTCATGGAGGCCTGGGCCGGGAGAACGCCGGAGTCCGTCTCCATCATGAAGTCGTACCCAACGATCATGTCCCAGTTTATCTCGGCCTCGTAGAAGCGACCTTGCAGGAGGATTTCCTTGCCGAGGTCCGGGCGGCTCAGCTCACGGTGGTTCACGAACTGCAGCCCAGTGGCTGCTTCCCTCGTGCCTCCCACCATGTACTGGCCGTTCGCCACCTTCAGCCTGACAGGCCTCCGACTGTCGGTCAAACACTCCGGCGGGAGTAGGCCAGCCTTGAACAGGCTGACTTGAGCTCCCGTGTCAACCAACACGTCAAAAACCTTCTCCACTTCCCCGCATAGGGCACGGACCGTAAGGTGCAACTGCCGCTCACACCCAACACGGCGCACGGCGTGCAAGCTCAGGATCTCCGGCGGTTCCAGAAGCTCAATAAGCGACTGGTGCAGGTCGTGGACAATGGGTTCAGGCTGCCCATCTGCAGCATCCAGCTGCCGTCGGGGTGATCCTCCGATACTCTCGGAAAGATCTTGAAGCATATCAAACACATTCCTGGTCGCGAAGGATGGACGGGTGCAAGGGTTCATGCCTTCACCTGCCCCCGCCCTGCCACTGCGACTGTCTTTCGTCTTGGGTGCCGGACCGGGCCTTCCGCCCGCGGAAATCCCTTTGTGCTCATTGTTTCCCGAATGGGATGGTGTGGCGCTTCCCGCAACACCATCCTGAGACCGCCCTAGCTGGGGCCCTTGGCTGCAGGGGCTCCGCTAAGGGGCGTCGCTTGTGGTAGCAGGGGTACTCTCCTCCGCATCAACCTCGTTGACACTCTTCTTCTTTCCCCCTTTCTTACCCTTCTTGTCCTTGTCCTTGTTCTTGTCGTCCGACTTGGGAAACCAGGACCTCTTGATCTCCTTGATCTCCTTGGCCAAGTCGGTCCCCACCGACATCAGCTTGGAGAGCTCGTTCTTGGTCACCTCCACCTTTTTCTCCCAGATACCCACGGGTGCACGCTTTTTTGACCCATGCACCTTCCTGTAAGCCTCCGTGTCGGCCTTGTGGATGGGACATGTTCGGTGGTCATGGTTGAACCCTTTGTTACTTCCATAACACACGAAACAGCCCTGAGGGTGAGCTCGTATGAACTCCCCAAAGGACAGCGGAGGGTCGCCCATGCGGCGTGGCTCCTTCTTCTCCTTCTTCTTCCAACCCTTCTGCAGGGGTTTCCAGCTTCCCCGGTTGCTCCCCGCGTTCAGGTTGTTGGCTACGAAAGCACAAAGGGCTGTCTCGGCGGGCTCATCATCGTCCTCTTCATCGTCGATGGCCTCACCGGCTTCGGTTCCCGCTGGGTCCATGGCAGATTCCCCGCCCAACCCTTCGCCAACATAGTTGACGTCGCGGTCACCGGCCTTCAAGCCGCGGGTGTGGTGGAGATTCCTGTACTCTTTGAGTACCTCCTCTCCGACCCAGTCCAAGACCTCGTCGCAGGTCATCCGCGCCGGGATAGCCTGCAGACGGAGGGTCTGGCCGCCCACGTCACACTCGTCAAGGCGCAACATCGCCGTCTTCTCGCGATCGCCCGTGATGGTGATGAGGAGGGCGTTCCGCAGCTCTCGCCGCTTGACATCCCGCGCCACATGCTTCTTTGTCCAAGCCAACACGTTTGGATGATACTCCCTGGGGGACATCATCTTGAACGTGTGGTTGAACTTGGCTCTCTTGGCTTCCTCCTTGGTGACTCTCTTGATCCATGCTTCCGGCAGCATGGACAGCAGGCGGGCCTGCTTGTCACCCTCATTCCAGTCCTCCACGTTGCGGCGGAAGAGGGGGTATCGCCCCCGGAAAGTCCCACCAGTCCCGTAGGCGGATCTCCCGACCATCATGCTGAAGCTTGATGGCATTCCACCGCTTGGCAGCCACCTGCGGAGCGTCCACCCGCTCCTGCTCATTGAGCCACATCTTGGCTTCCTTGAGGGTCTTGATTTTCCCCTCCTTGGTCGCCACGAAGTATAGCTCTTGGAGCACCTCCGGCAGGCGCCACCTGAACCGTTTGAAGACATATTTCTCTGCCTCTGCGGGATCCATGCCTTCAGTGACGGTCATCCCCCAATCGTCCAGCTTCTCCAAGAAGCGGTTGAGGTTGAGGGGGTTGCCATCGTACGTGAAGGGCTTGATGTCCTTCAGGTCTTCCCACACGGCGGTATCCGCGGCCTTAGAGACCATGAACGCCGGCCGTGAGGTCGACCGAGGTTGCCATCGGCGTCCCCCGCGGCCTCCCACGGCTGCCACTTCCATCTCCTCCGCGGTATCCATGTGGCTACGCCGTGGTTCCTCCATGTACGCCGAACCTGGATGTTCACGCCGTACTCCCTCCATGTACACCTCTTCATCACGGCCCTGACGGCTGCGCTCAGTGGCCTCCCGTCGTACACCACGCGGCGGGGTAATGCCGAACTCCTCCAGGTCTTCCTCGCCTCCGCTGACATCCCACTCCACGTCCCCTCCGGGGACCTCATCTCTGAGTCCACCGTATCGCCCCCCAGCCATCGGGATTGGCTCTGGGACTGGTGCGGGGCGTGGTGGGCGTACCGGTGTCCGCAGTGGAGCACGGCAGTTGTGGTACTCCGCACTAAGCCACTCGTCACGCCACTCCTCATTGCCACTGCTGGACGGCACACGCTCGTTACGGGGGCCCGCGCTGTGATGAGAGGGGGTGCTGAGAGATGGGGCTCTGGTGCCGGGGCGACTCCTGGGGGCTCCGCCGGGGGCGTGGGCCGTGCCCGAAGCTGGTCCAGGTGCCCAGCCGTCGTCCGACGAGCCGGACTCCAGGGGTTGGGGGTCGCTGCCGACGCTCCCACGGCCTTCCAGCCTGTCCTACCTCTGCTGCAGGCCGTTGATGACCTTGTTCAGCAGCTTGGTCTCGCCCCTGGCGATGTCCAGCTCTCTCTGGGCGGCGGTGGCGACCTTGGCGATCTTGACCATCTCCGTCCTGGCGATGTCCAGTTCCTATGTGCGCCCGCGGCGACACTGGCGATGCGGATCATGTCGCTTTTCCCCGTGTCCACCTCGCGCTCGAGGGCCTGGACCCTCCTGCGGAGGTAGACGATACATCGCCAGGTGGCCTCCGGGTCATCATCTCCCGGTGGGCCGTCGGGGTCACCAGGGGGTCCTCCAGGAGGGCCTCCGCTGGGCCCGTCCGGTCCAGGGGGTCCTCCCCCACCAGGGGGTCCGCCTCCGCGGGGTCCACTTGGTGGACGTCCTCCAGGGGGTCCTGATGGTCCTTCGCTCGGGGGCCCCAGCGGGCCTCCGCCTGGGGGTCCTGGTGGGGGCTTCTCCATGTAGCCGAAGTCTATGTCTTCGTCTTCGTCCATGTCGCCCCAACTAGTCGTCTCGGCCTCGTACGCGGTGGACTTAAAACTCCGGTAGGGAGGAGGGAGATCCTCACCCCCACCCTCCGGCTCCATGGGGACATCTCCGCCTCCTCCTCCAGCCATTCCTCGGCGATGTCGGCGGTCTCGTCCGTCCTCATCGCTGGCGGTGAAGAAGGGGTCGGAGTGGTAGGGATGTCCGCCCGCTGGCCTGCCTGCCGTCTCGGGGGTCTTCCCCTTACCCCTCCTTCGTCGGTAGGCGGTGGGGCCACTGTCCCCACTGCTGCCTGTGCCGTCCTCCTCCAGGTCCAGCTTCATCTTGGAGGAGGCGTCTCCTTCGAAGAGCTTTCGAAGGGTCTCCACTCTGGATCCTCCCGGGGGTGTCTCACGCTGAAGCTTGGCCTCCGCCTCCTCCATTGCGGCGGCCGTGGCTGCGGCAGCTCGCCTTTTGGCCTCTTCTCGGGCACGGGCAGCCTCGGCTTCCAGAGCCCGCTGCAGCCGAGCCTTCTCAGCTTCTAACGCTGCCAGCTCCGCCTCCGTCTTGGCCCTCTCCTCAGAGACCTTCCGTCGCGCGGCCTCGATGGCGTCCTTCCTGGCGGCGTCCGCTTTGGCCTTGGTCGTCGCTTCGGCGTGAGCCCTTTCCTCCGCCTCCTTCCTTGCCCTCTCTTGGGCAAGCGCCTCTTCCAATGCTTTCACCTCGGCCTCCTTACAGGCAATGGCCTGCTGGGCCAGGTGGGCTTCCTGGGCAGCCGCGGCTTCCTGCGCGGCTGCCGCCACCTCACTCCTGACGCAGGCAGCCGCTGCTTCCTGCGCAGCTGCAGCCGTGACTCCGGCCGCAATGGCCGCCACGGTCGAGGCATGGAAGACCATGCCTCTGCCCCACTCTGCAGCCTCCTGCTGGGCGATGCCGACGGCGCCCTCCACGGCAGCATTCTGCTGCGTGGCCCGCTGCCGGGCAACCCGAAGGTTGCAAGGCACCCCGCAGGCACGGTCGCAGGCGCGGGCCACGTCCCTTTGGTCGGGGGCAACGCTGCTGCAGGAGCTGGCCTGGTCAGCCGGCATCCTCCAACGGTGGGCCAACTCCACGTCGCTGCTCGGGCCTGACTTCCTCAGGTGCCGCTGACGGGGCTTAGCCTTGGCCTTCTTGGCGACCTCAAAGAAGTCGCCAAGGGTGGTGTGGCCGGGGTGGTGACCGCCATTGGCCTGTTGGGGGCTGGGGGCTGGGGTTCCGCCCTTGGTCTCGTTCTCCGCAGCTTGGGCGGCATCGGCAGCCAGGGATTCCTGGTACTCCCGCCATTTCTTGTCCCGCTTCTTGTCCCCGGCGGATCGCTTTCCCTTCCCAGGGGACGCGCTGCTGTGGCTGCCCTGCAGCGTACGCTCGTCCCCCGGTTCTCGGAAGTTCTTTTCGATCATGTCCCATATAGAGACGTTGATCGTGGCGTCCGACGGGTACTCATTGGGGTTCTCGTCCTCATCAATCCCGTCGGGGCGCAGCCCTTCGCCTGGCCTGTCCGGGCGGGTCCAGACCCTCGAGCGCTTCTGGCGGAAGCGGTAGGCGTATCCTTCTACCCGCAGCCAGTCTTCCACTGCCTGCAGGCGGTCGGCGCCCATATCCTCGCGGAGCTCGAAGCTCCCGGGCATGCCGCCTTCGCACTGGGGGTTGCTGTGGCCGTAGTGCTGCCCCCACACCCACCCACGCAGTACGTACACAGCATGGGGGTGGGGGAGCGGCCACGTCTTGCCCGCCTCCTGGCAGTTCACCATCGGCGCTCGTTCCCCTCGATAGACTAGTCCTGGGGGTGGCTGTTGAAGCGGTTGTTGCGGTCCACTCTAACTACAGGGCTTGGACCCAGACGCCCGATAGTCGTTGTGGAGGTGGGTGATGCAGCTGGGAGTGCGGCCGGTACTGGTCGGCCGAAGGAACTCGCTGACGTCGGAGTTCCGGTCGCTACACCTCCTTCACGGACTTGGCGCTGTTGCTGATGCTCCGGGCGATGCTCCGGGCAGCGCTGCGAAGCCCGTGGTGCTTGGGGTTCAGGTGGCCCCGAGTGGCACGCGAGGGATGGGTAACCCCGCGGCAGTGAAATGCTTTTGACGCGTTCCCGTGGGGGGCCTGGACACGGGACGCTGCGGTGGACAAGCACAATGCAAGCAAGCAGGCAAAGCACTGCACTCACAAGGGCATCCTCATGCTCGTGTCATGTGACAAGGCGTTTCAGGATCCTTGCCACTCTGAAACAAGGGAACAAAGGTATGTACAGCAACACATCAGGATATGTACACATGGGGTTAAGACTGGACTGGGGTAAGGGCATAACAGGACAATAGACACTCGGTCCCAACTCATATCCCCTTCCCAGGTCCGACCCTCTCAGTGGCTGGCAGGGGCGGGGGCTCAAACACAACCCATGCCCTGCTCAGTCCGGACCCTGAAGCCCTGCCCGTAGGGGAGGGTGTCCCGCCCAGCCACAGGCGAGTTCCTGAGAACCAAGGTGCTCCAAGGCCAACTGACAGTTGTGCCACCTGCTCCCCCAACGGCAGTTCCCAACTCCCCTTTGAGCCGGAGATAGGGACCCGCCATTATCCGCTAGGATTTGGTAGCTGAAAATGGGCTGTTTCAGCCCAAACCGATGTTAGCTCGAAAAACTCCAAAATTGAACCCTCGTCCGGACCATTCAGAGGTAGGGATGAGGCAACTGACTCTATGCCCTTCAGGTAGGAACTCCCTGGACCCTTCACCCAACCTGGTTCCCTCTGAGGCCCCGGCATCAGGGCGCCACGGCTTCGCCACGTGGGGTCATGACGCCAACTACCAGTGTGCCTGAGCAACCAGCAGTGTGCCTGAGCAATCGCCAGTGTGGACCGATGTAAACAACCAAGGTCCGAATGAAAATCACTGAGTCACAAAGCCAGCATCCGCGTTGGGAACCAATCGATACATTGTGCTTGGGCTTTTGTATGTGAAATCAGCTTCCGTCTACCACCAGTGTGCCTGAGCAATCGCCGGTGTGCCTGAGCAATCACCAGTGTGCCTGGGCAATCACCAGTGTGCCTGAGCAACCAGCAGTGTGCCTGGGCAATCGCCAGTGTGGACCGATGTAAATAACCAAGGTCCGAATGAAAATCACTGAGTCACAAAGCCAGGATCCGTCTTGGGAACCAATCGATACATTGTGCTTGCGAGCCTTATGTGGAAGTACCATTCAGCACTTCACGAGCATGAAAGTAGATGAACACTCAATTCCACCAACCAAGAAGCTAGTTTGGAGCCTTTTGAAAGTGAGTTGCACCTACTACACCAGTTGGAACATTGTACGAAAGGTCAAAAAAACGTTGCAACACCTTTTTGCGCAAAAATCACTTATGCTTGGTTTTGGTAAGTGAAATCAGCTTCCGTCTAGAGGTTTGGGTACTAGGGTGCTCCCCGAAAGGTCAAAAACGCATTGAGAATGGTATGGGTAAATAATGATTGCAATTCAACTTCGTTTCCTTGCTTAGATGTGCCTTGGTGTCGTGCATTCAACCATACTACGTGGATTTTTGCGCAAAAATCACTTATGCTTGGTTTTGGTAAGTGAAATCAGCTTCCGTCTAGAGGTTTGGGTACTGGGGTGCTCCCCGAAAGGTCAAAAACGCATTGAGAATGGTATGGGTAAATAATGATTGCAAGTTAGAAGGATAAAGGCATCAAGTGAAATCAGTGAAAAAGTTGTGAAAAAGAAGTGGAATCAGTGCAAGCAGTTCAAAAAGATGCGGTGCCCAGAGGTGCCGTCCCGGTTGTGCTAATGCGCATTTTGGCTGTGGGAAACACTTATACGATAATGATTTATGTCCAAGGTGGCAAGTTAGAACGAAGTGAAATCAGTGAAAAAGGTTCTGAAAAAGAAGTGGAATCAGTGAAAGCAGTGAAAAAAGATGGGGTGCCAAGAGGTGCCTTCCCGGCTGTGCTAATGCGCAATTTGGCTGTTGGGAACACTTATACAATAATAATTTATGTCCAAGGTGGCAAGTTAGAACGAAGTGAAATCAGTGAAAAAGGATCTGAAAAAGAAGTGAAATCAGTTTTGTGACGAAGGGTCAGCTTAAGGACAACGGTGATCATCACAATTGGAGTCACTCCCACGTGTGGCCTGCTCGGCCAGGGCAAGGCCAATGACTCACAGGATAAGAGGCAGTACCCAGGACGTATATCTAAGTGCAAGACTTGAAATTAGGTAAGGGCTCCTCGTAGGCATAGAGATATGGGACCGCCAACTGACCACACGGGGGGGAAAATTGGGGTCCCAAAAGGGGGTCATTTTGGCTGCTCAAAATGAACCAAAATCGAGGGTATCCCCCATTGCATATCTCCACGCCGGCTTGGAGATCGGATCCACCATTCCATATGCGATCTACTGGAAGTCGAACGCAGACTCACATGTACTTGGCTCTTAAGGATCTCAATGGCCCTCGGCGTGGTGATGATCCAAACTGGGTCCACAAATGGCAAAATGGCAAAATCGGCCGTCTCGGGCGACCGTCCAGGGTAGGAAACCTTAGCGATTTTGTCGCGCGAAACCTTGATTCACGACCCTTGATATCCCCTCTGGTCCCATGCCCTGGGTCATGGCTTGCTGTCACACTGGCTGCTTACTGTTCACCGAGGGGATGAACACACGGATAGGGCAGAAAGCAGCATGCGGTGCAAAGGGGGGGATCATGGATCGCACCAAAAGTTGAATAACTCCGGATGAGCCGGAGGAGCAAATACAAACCTCAATGGTGTTAAACCCTTGGCCAAATGCTACAATAATTGCCTTTTCTTTTTTGGCTAGGTCCCTTGCCCCATGGAGATATGGTAGTTCCAATACTGCATACAATGGCAAAAAAAGCGAAATTTGGCCAAAATGGCCCGCACTCATGATACCATATCTCCATGGCCACGGCGAGGATCCTTCCAACCAAAGATGCTATGGATGCATGGGACTCAGGTCCCAATATATGCCACTTGCCCACCCTCATAGTCGCCTTTAGCTATTTTCCCCATTGGGGGGAAGATGACACACAAATCAGGCAGAATGGCAACGTACCCCAAATTTGGTGACTCACAACTCTCCCTTCAAGAGGAGAGGCCACATGGGAAAACACCCCATTCGATGCGGGTTTATGTGCCCTCTCTGAATCGCCCTTACCCTTGGTCAAGTGGCGCACGCAACCTCGGGCCGAACATTAAGGGGGAGACGGGGTTTGTGGCCATTTTGGGTAAAATGGCCAAAACTCACCCAAAAGTGGTCACTCGAAAAATCGTATCTCCCTATCACAGGAGAAATGAGCCTCGGGTCTTTGCATGGATGCAAACCGAAGCTTTGCTTCCCTTTTGCAACAAGGGTTGGGGTTCAAAGCATAATGGAATCAATTTTAACACCCCAATCCTTGAAGCACACTATTTATGGGGAAAAGGGCATATATTGGCGATATTGGCATGTACATATCTTTAGAACATTGAGGAGCAAAAATATGAGTAAATATGTTTGGAGTAGGCCCATAGTAGGTGCCTTCAAATATGCACACTATGGTTAGATTGTCTCCGCCCACTCATGTCATTAGTGTTTGCATATGAGCGCGTGTGCATAGAAGCAGTTTGCCACGCGTGCTCACAAGGCGACATTATATAAAATCGGGGACAAGGTTGCGAAAAATCAACCAAGCCATCCACGATGTCCCTCCTGGTCTCTACTTTACATATTGCTTTGGTTCAAGGCTCAACTCTCCATAGGCTTCGAGTACGAGCCTCGGGGGATTGGCCATTTTTGCCTAATTTCCGACCAAAATTTGCCCTTTTTCAAAGAAAATGAGTTTTGGTACGCATTGAATTGCGGGGAGCCATCGTTGAGTTGGCTCAAAAAACGAAAATGGCCTAGGGCTTTTGGTCTTGTGGGCATTCTTTTCGGTTATTAACGTGCATGCTCAGAAGGCCAGAAAAGTTAGCGTTTGCGCACGCACATAACTCGGGTTTACAACACCCATACGCTGCCTAAAACATCCCTATTGCCCGCTTCCCTATACAAGGTAATATGCCCACGTGAAAGGGGCATGGATGAAAGGCATAGGGGGGGAATGTAGGGTTCCGTCTGAACTCATTGTCCTTCAGAACCATGAGTTCGAGTGATCGACGGAAAAGCTTGCGCGCTGATTTTCTCTCAGACGCAACGGCGAAAAATGCTGGTGAACACACCAAATGAAAGTACAAGAAAAACCCTCTAGATCCAGCCCCTAAGTTCCTTTAGAACCTCAAAGGTACTCGAGAAAAGTCCATCACAAAACTCGCCACGGAGCAGCGACGAGAGCGCGCGAACAGGCGACAACAGGCGGCCATCTCACGACAATTAGAAATCACGGTAGAAATTGGGTATTTCACCGATTTCTAACTGAAAATGGACCAAGACAGTAAAATTGTGGTAATTCTACATCGATTTAATGGTTAGGGATCGGATTCCAGATCTCGCGGTTTAGAGGACAGGGATATCCCGCTGACAGCCGGTGTCAACGGCTTCCGCACGGGTGTGACGGCTCACAGGCCTCTGGGCCATGGGCCGTAGGTTCTGGGCACCGCTTCAGTATTCGGCCGAATACCAACTCAATTTTGACATCAATAAGCATACCAAAATCAAAACAAGGATTTGTTTTGAGAGTTTGTTTTGCCGTTTTATGATTAGACTCAAGGATGGGCGTTGGTCGAGCTTTTGCCACTCTCTCTCCAAGTGCATGCATGCTCTCTTGGGTCAAGGCTAGGCGAAACTCTCTCCCCATGCATACCCTCTCTCATGGTGGATAGGTCAACCTCTCTCAAGGGATTTGGTTGGGGAATATCTCTTCTCGGGCATGGTTATGCGATGCATGTACTCTCTCTCCGGCTCTCCGGGATGAGACCAACTGTCCATGCACGTGCTCTCATTGGGTGGGATCATCTCTCCGTGCACGTGCTCTCTTTGGGTGGAGGTTAGGTCCCATGAGTAGCCCGGGAGGCCATTGGCCTATTGTGTGCTTCTTTGTCCAATCTCATGGATCTCATTGTCAATGGTGTATTGCTCATTAGCTAATTTGCTTTAGAGTAGTTGGTGATCCTATGAGCTAACCGGGTCATGGTTTGGTGCCTTTGTTGGTGCGTTTACATGCCCCATGTGACCATGTATGTGCATGTGCACTTCCTTCCCTCATGTTGATGTAGTCAAGACGTCCCGAGACTCAAGTGTAATTCATTTGCTCTTTGGGGATGACCCAACGGTGGTGTGGATCATTTCTTTCCTCTCCTCCACCCCCGTCGAGACCATCCATGTCGGCGTGTAGAAGTAGTGTGAATTTTGGTTTACACTTTTGCATGCATGACTCAAGTCCATAGGATAATGCCCGTGCCCATGAACTCTTCGTCCTTGCACTGCATGTGGTCCGACCGGAAGAGTAGGTTGAGTCTTACTCCCGCTTGTGAATTCTTTTTCTTTTCTCAAGGGTGGACCTACCTTGTGCCCGTTTGGACCATCTTTGGACCCGTGCTTGTCCTGTGTGGACTACCGGACCCGTCTTGGACCCGTATTGGCTCATTTGTGAATCATTGTTGGACCGTGGCTCATTTGTGGGTCTTTGTGGACCATTGGTGAACTTTTTGTTGGATCATTGTTGGATCGTATTGGATTCTTGGGTCATTTCGTCATTAGGCTTTCAATTGGACTTGTTTGTGTCATTGCTGTGCTCTGAGGGACTTGAGTGGGTTGTGGGCTTGGAAATCTCTGCTGGTTTTATTGGTTGGAAACTCGGTTGGTTGGAAATTTGGGGAAAAGGAAGATTCACTGGGTTCGAGTCACCTTCAGGGCGAATGGTTGGTAGCAGAGGCATACCCGGGCGGGGGTTTAGCCTATGGCTCTGACACGGGCAGTGGGATGACTCTTGGAGAGGTTACGGCCATGATCGAAATGATCACAGCACGGCCTGAGGTATCCGGTTCAGACTATGCGACAGGGCATGAGTCGACGGTTGCGTCTCCTTTAGACTTGGCAGTTGGGCTTAGGCAGGGCCAGCCAGCCTACCCAGTTGAGGAAGACACCAACATGGAATCTGCACCATGGGGATACCGATCCTTTGGGAGGATTTGAATGGTGAATCTATTCGGTGAAGCAGCGGAAAGCATTCTGATTCATGAGTGGACACCGAAGACTCATGATTTAGCAACCTTGCCGGCGCAGGTTGAGGAGCTAACGGGTGCGTTGAATTATCTCCAAAACTTTAATTTCGAGGCAGTTTCCAGTATTTCGGAAATTCGCCAGGTGATGCAAGCCCTCTCTCGCGAGATTGAACTCCATTCACGGGGAGTACAAATAGATGGGTCAGCTTTGACGGCGCGGGTGGATGCATTGGGACATGTGTTGAACGAGGTAAACAACAAGGTGCAGGGCCAGAGGTCCCAGTTGGACTCGAAGAGAGCGGCAATGCAATCGACTTTAGAACAGGCGACTGCAGCTGCTTTGGAATATCGCCAAGTTGCTGAAACACTTAAAGCGAAGGTGGACAATTCTCGCCAAGGGTGGGAGCAAGCCACCAATGAGTTGAAGCGGCAACTCGAGGGAGTATTGAATGAAGTAACTGCGTTGAGTTCACACCGGGCCCAATTGGACCAACCGGTTGAGGACTTGAAGAGTTTGGAAGGCAAGGTATTGTATTGTGACCGGGCCACCACCAACATGGCCGAGGAAATCCGGCGGATAGGTCTCAACTTTGAGGATGCTGAAAAACGGGTGCATGGTGTGGAAGCAATGGCCGAAAGCCACAAGGAGTCTATTTCGCAGCTTGTCAATCGGGTACACAACTTGGAGCACTCTGCTGTTTCGTCAACATCCACAGGGGAAGTTGGAGAGGCGACGGTGCCCGCAACGGAGCTGAGACGCATAGCGGCGAACCTGGAAAGCACCAGTGCACAAGTGGCCACACTCACGGGCCAAATGCACCATTGTAAGACTATGCCCAAGCCGGAATCGGCCAAGCTTGAGGCCCTAGAGGTACAGGTGCGTTTGCTCATGACCCGGTTGGAACAAAGGGAGCATCAGGTACATGCGCTCAGGGAGGAGATCCAGACCGGACCTCATGGCGGTCCACCCGAAGGGATGCGGCCGGATTCTCAAGTCATTGGCGAATTGCAAAGAAAATTGGAGTCCTTGGAGAATAAATATCAATTATTGAAGCACGCGGGTACGCCATCGGTGAATTCAGTTGGGATCCCAACACCGAAGCCTGAACCACAAGTTTGAGGTTTTGGAGTGCCGGCGCGGGAGGAACGGGTTGCGGGAAGCCTACCGGGGTTTGGATTCCCCCCGCCGCGGAAGACCGGTCATCCATGCGGTCGGATGACCGGGGATTCCGGGGTAGAGCCCCACGTGGTGGAAGGAGTGGGAAATGCACCCACGGGGGACACACCCAGCCTGGCATGGGGGGTGATTGGCGGCATTGCGCCTGGTTGGACCTCCGCTATTTTGCAGCAGACGGTGATGGTTAGTTTATGCCACGGATGGTGTTTCAGTTGTTTAATCGACGAGAATCTCTCAAGGATGGAATTGGGCTTCGGAAACAAATGCCCTCGGGAATTCTACGGGCAATGGCGTTTGATGAAGTTTGCCCTGAACGACTGTTGGACACCCCGTTTGACTGGGAAGAGCCACAAATCGAAGGAAAAAATCCGCGGTTAATTCCTCCCGGGGTCCACGGAAGGCTGGCAACCCCGGTGATGGACCCGCGAACTTTGGGGGACGTTCAAGGAATGTCTGTGGACCCCCGGTGGGATGGAAGTGGGACCACGGCCATTAAGTGGTTTTTGGATTTTCGTGCTTGGGAGCGCGATTGGATGTAGGGATTGACGGACGCCATGAGAAGAACAGTTTTGCTTTCTCTTATTTTTAACACATGTCAACATTCACCAGGGTCCATGTGGTTCGCATGCGGCCCCACTTGGGGGTGCAGGGGGCTTGTGGTGACCTCAAGTGGCTCCTTGCGTATCACTGTGGCTAATCCACTTACCCAGCGCTATGCACAGCAGGGGTATGCTACACCAGTGTGGCCTTTTTCTGCGGCCTGTACAGTCTATCTCCCCAGCAAGGCTAGGCAAGACTAGTTCTGTCACTTCACCCCTGTGCTGGCTATCAGCAAACAGGGGCTGCCAGTTGAAGCGCGATGTTTCCCTCAAAAAGTGCAAAAGCAGTCCTTGCTGGCAGGGCTATAGCTGTGACAAGACAGCCATAGAAAAAATAGTAAGGGATAGAAGAGAACGAAAAGCCGGGTAAGTAAGCCAGACTCCCGGGCGGACGTCCGCCAGAGTTCGGCAGAAGGCGAGGTCAGGGTTGTGCTGCGTGTGGCATGGCGGCAAAGCCGCCGGCCGAAGACAGCTGGTGCTGTAGTGTGACTGTAAGAGAGGTGGTGTTGTGTTAGTGTGTGGTAGGTTGTGGAGTGTGGTGCAGTGAGTGTGTGTGTCACTTAACAGTGTGGGTGGCGGGTCATGCATGTGCAGTGCTGAGGTTTGTCTGCTGCGGTGTCCGTGTGGACGGTCGCTCTGTGAAGAGACTTTGTAGGTGTGCTGAGGGAGGGAGCAATGTCGGCAGTGTGTGTGTGATCAAATTTGTGATGAGTGAATCCTGTAACATGTGCGTGTCAGTAGTTGTGTAGTGCAAAAGCGTGGGGCGATCAGTACTCACCCTTATTCACCAGAAAAAACAGCAAACACAAGCGTGAATCACCACTGACACTCTCTGGAAAGTTGTCAGTGTGCATATGCTGGCGCTGAGGCCATCAAGGTAAACATAAAATGTCTGTCACTCACCGCACAGTTGTGCAGGGAAGCAGAGTGCACGGTTATGCAATCATGTCAGGCAGCCGGAAGGCTAAATATATGACTAAAAAAAAATATAATAACAGGAAACAAACAAAAAAGGAGCAGTGCTCCAAAATTCCCTGGCATTAATATGCCTTAGGAAAGTACTGGGCGAAGCATTGTAGCGTTAATTGGTGCACCGACTGTGACAAGAGTGTCTCGGCACGGAAGAGCCACTCTTTGTATAATGTGAGTGCGTGAGAACTGACGCGCCATGCCCATAGTTGGAGAAGACGTTTGGAGAGGTCCAATATTACTTCTGATTTAAAGAAGAGCGCCTCATACTCGTCATATTGACTCAACCTTTTCCATTCGTCTTCGAACCCAACTGACGTGAGGATGTCATTGAATGTCGTTGTCACTTGCTTTTGGTGCTTCTGTAACTGAAGTTCACGGACTTTGTGGTGACATTGCTGATATCGTATTGTTAGTCCGTAGGTCCATTGCGCCGCTGTAGCGGGGTCCAGTGTCTTGCCCGCTATCAAAACATGTTTGGCTGGTGGCTCACAGGTGTATAGCTGTGTTGAGGCAAGGGCAAACAGTTCACGAACATTGTCAATGTCGTCACTCGCATAGAGCTCATGAGCTGGCTGACTTCTGTCGGCGTCCCAAAACACACTGTCATCGCTAGAGTCTGATTGAAGCGGCGGGGGCTCATCATTGTCGCTTTCCAAGAGACTCCGTGCGATCCACATGACTTTTGGTAGCTGTTCTCCTCGCTCTGAGGTAGTGTGCTTGGCTGGTTCTTCGCTGCGCGTAGCGGCCTTGGGCGGTGTGGGGGCTGCGTCGGATATTGCAGGGCCTTCTTGTTGCTTGTTGGCCAACATGGCGCTTGCCAGTGAATGCATAGCAACATTGATATTTGGGCGCTCCAAAATCTGGGGTGGACTCCCAGGCTTGCTGCGACAGTTGGGACTTCCTCGGAACTCTCCAATATTCACTGAGTGTTTTTTTACTGTCTCTTTGCACGACCTGTCTTGGCGTTCACGGCGCGCTGCTATGGCCTGCTCTTCGGGCGTAAGCGGCGGTGTCGTAGGTTTGATGGCTGCAGTGTGGAATTTCACTCTAGCTTTGGCGAGGACTTCTTTGAATCCCTTCTCTTCATCCAATAGCGCTTGTTTTGCTTGCCGTTTCCTTTCATTCCTCCTACGCTTTTTGAGCCTCCTTCTCTCCGTGTCGCGTGCCAGCAGATCCCACTGGGTTGTTTGGTCTTCATCGCCAGAATCCTGGTTTTCTGAATCTAATTGCTCATTCACGAGGGTAGAATTAACCGCTTCGGTAGTTGAATTCTCCTCACCAGGCGGGAATGGATCTGCAGGGAAGGTACCTTCAATTTCGCAGCGTGTGTGCGTAGCGCATTGAAGCGTTGTGTCCAGCGGCTCACTGTTAGCTGCTGGCGCTACGTTGAACACTGGTGTAGAGGGCATGCTGGATAGTTCGTGTCGGTGCTGGTTCCCATCGGCAAAAGCTGCAAAAGAAATCGGCACCCCCGCAGTGTCACAGTACGGCGGTTGCAGCTCACGATCACGTTGACGGCCGTCATTATCTTGGGGTTCAGTGTCTGCGGAAGGTCTGGCGTAGTGGAACGGAGTTTGGCGATGCGGCGTGTAGAGGTTGCGGCCATATTTCTTGGCTGGGGCAGGACGCGGGAAGCAGTGCAGATTGGCGTATAAGGGCGAGACAGAGTTGCAGTCCTGTAACAGTGCAGAAAGTCCGAATAGTACGCTGCGCAGGCCTATGCAACAGGAGCAGCCGGACAATTCCATCAGGTACGTTGGAGCAGGCCACAATGAACTGGCCACTTGGACTTCAGCGTAGAGGTAACTGTTTGCGCTGTCAGCAGGGTTGGAATCTTGAGTTGCAGGCTGGGGCAACGAAGCGCAGCTGGATAAAAGTGCTGGAAAATATTGTAGCGGGCGGCGCTAAGCACTGGAATGCTGTATCAGCAAGTACTGCGACGGCAGCTTCTGGCGGCTGGAATCTCGAGTCGCAGGCTGGGGCCTGTTGCAGTCAGAGTGACTGGCGGGCGCTTTGCAGCGCCGAAATCGTCAGAGTCATGGGAAGAAAGGCATCAAAAAAAAACAGACACTCAGAAAGTGGTTTTTTTGCTTTCTCTTATTCCCGCCACCCGGTCCAACCCACTCAAGGAGATGGTGAGGCGGTACCAATTCCGGTACCAAGATTTGTTGAGGGTGGTGACGGAGAAAGTTTTCACGGAGGCGAAAGACGACGTGATCTTGGAGGCCTTCCACACCGTCAAACAGTCTTCACTAACTCCAACGCCACGCGAGTTCATCAACTTTGTGGAACAATTCCTCGCCTTGGGCCGCCGTGTTCGCGACGGAATCACACAACGGCAGGCGAAAGATCGACTACTTGATGTTATTGCGACAATGAAGGTGGATGGGTTGCTCAAGGAAATCATCAAGGAGGAGACCAAGGTTGGGTTGGAACTCAACTACCTCGAGATGATCGTGTTCGTGTTGAACCCCCTCATGTCTCGCCACAAATCGGCGATCAGGAAGGGGCACATCATGCGACGACTTGGGCATGCCCTCCAAGAATTGCCGCAACCCAAGCCGTGGACCCCGCCGAACCAAGTGAACCATCAACGGACGGGGAACAAGAATGGATCGGGCACACTGAGAGGTATGGAAGGAGTCGAGGACATGGACAAAGCCGAGGATCCCGATGGTCACCAAGATCAAGAAGAAGCGGACCCGGAGTTGAGCATTGCGGAGATTCAAGAGATTTGTGAAGCCCAGGTGCTGGCTATGTCAGGACAAGCAGGCGCAGGTGCGAGCTCCACCCCGAAGTGCCCGGCATGTGGCAAAGGAAGACATAGCCGTGAGGATTCTTGGGTCTTGCATCCTTATAAAGCACCCAAGTGGCTCCAGGACAAACTCAAATCCGAGAAAATTGGAAAGGGCGGCCAAGCGAAGCCCGCTGCGCAAGGAGGTGGCAAAGGAAAAGGACCATACAAAGGTGGGAAGTTTCCGCCTTGCAAGGGCTGCGGGAGCACGTTGCACCCGCCAGAGGATTGTTGGACGCTCCATCCCGAGTCGCAGGAGAAAGCCAAGGCCGAGGGGCGGCTCGGTAAGCGACACAACTGAGAAACTCGCCGGCAACGCTGGAAATCGAAGAAGATTGACCAGGCTGGTAGGGATATGCGCCCCTCACCGGCGACTGTGTGCCCCATTATGTGGGTAAACCAAGCCCAGGCATGGGATTACGGATATTGTACGCGTCTGATTCCGCAAAGCTGTCGGGCCGAGGAGGAAATTTCGCGGGTGCCTCGACCTGGGAACGCCAAGAAGCTTCCGAAAGGCGTCATCGTTCCGGGGGTATATATCTCTCACAAAGGGACCTCGGAACGAATAGAAGCACTATCGGTTGGGGACACCGGCAATGAGGTGATTGTGGTTGCTGGTTGGGAATTATTCCCCGAACCATTCCGGGAGGTGGCCAACCAACCATTCCGACTACTCGGAGTTGGTGAGAAGGAATTGGATGGTGGAAACTATGTGGTCCGGAGCGATATCATTGTGCCCGTGCAAAGAGCTTCCCAGGTCGTGATGGCGCGCTGCGCCGATTGCTTGGTTTATTTGGCCTCGGTTGGCCCGCGAGCCATTCTTGGTTTGCTTTTTTTTGCCCGGTATGGACTTGTTGTCCTACCGGATCCGGGATGCTTTGCTTTGGTGGAGGACCTTTGTCAAGGCGGCCCATGGGATGAATTTGAGTATAAATATCCTCCTCCGGAGGCACGGACATCGTTGCACATGGCGGGCAACCGGGAGCTTGAGCGGGATGTCAATGGGGTGGAGCATGACGGGCAGTTGTGCCCCCCTATGCAAGGCTCGACTACAATGTCTTGCGTGGATGACAAGAGTTTGAACGCCACTGAGGTGCATGAAGAGTTGGTGACTATCAATATTTCGGAATATTTGTTGCAACTACAGGAGTTGCATGAATCCTCTTCTTTGCGTGACCCACTTTTGGGTGTTTCTTCTGATGAATGTGCAACTTGTGAAGTTGCCGAGATGAATATTCTTGAGCGGGGACACAATAATCCTCCTGAGGTTTGCCCAAGCGTTGTGGATTGTTCAATACCAATAGGTATTGGTTTGATAGGAATAATGTTGGTTGGGTCACTGACGGCATTGAACAGCAGTGTTGTCCTCCCAGTGAAGAACTGACGTGGAGGTGCCCCTTCGCGATGGCTTTCTCTGAAGGTCATTGGACATGTGGATGGTCCTTTGCTCTCTCCCAATTGCTTATTTGCCATTTCTGAAATGTCAGCCATTGTGTTGCATGCGCATTTTCAGAAGTTAGGCCCTGGTGAGTGGCCTAAATTACCAGAACAGGAAACGCCTCCTTTAAGTGCGTCACATAGTTGTAGGGCGACTCAAGGAACGAGCATTGAGTCCCTAATAGACCAGATATTGACAGTTCCAGAGATATTGCCTCCCGATGAATCTCCCAAGGATCTTGAGATCTCGGAGACTGTAATAGAGAAATGGGTTCAACAACTAGCTGATCCAGACCTGGACTGTGCTGAATTGGACTCAGAATGTGAGTCGAGCCCCTCATCCGACGAGGGCCCGGTTGGCCCTGACGTGCCACCCGACGGGTTTACGGGTTGGTATGGCTTTCTTAGGGATGAAGAACGTTTGGAGACAGTGGAAACCCTGCAGGTGCTTGCTAAGCCTGTTGAAACACCGTCGTCCATTTCGAGTTCTAATTTATTAGCACCAGGTTTTGATTCCCAGGATTCAGGGAAATGCATGGAGTTGCGCCCAAGGGAGAATCCAAAGGATCGCAAGCAAAGGCGTCAGCTTTATTGGCGTCAGGTGGCGGCCCTCACGGGAACGTCAAGGGCGCCAACCAAGAGGACGTCCATACACCCACAAGTGTATAAGGAAGGACGATTCTCTTTGAATCCTCAATGGTTTCACCGCATTTTGGATTGGGCTGGAGATGAATTTCAACCCCAGCGCTACCCATTTGCAGATCCGCATTCGACTACCAAAGTCGAGCGCCCCGGAAAGCGCGCCGGAGTATGGGTCAACACTCCTAAAGGCGGAGCTGCAGTCACGCAAGGTTTGAACAAACCTTGGCATGATGACACCATTTTTGTTATGTGCCCGCATGAATTTCTGCAACACGTTGCAGAGAAAGCGATATCGGAAGGAAGTCGAGGGATCCTGATTGTTCCCTGCCATAAAAACAAAGAATGGTTTTGGGGACTCGTTGAAGTGACGGTTGATTGGTGAGATTTGCCGCATGATGCATTGTGTTTCCGTGATGAGGGAGGTACACCTCGTTCTCCTGGGAAATTAGGTGCACCAGTTATTATTTTTGATGCCTTGGGGGGTGATTAAAGAGGGCTGGGACAGACTGATTTCAAGAAATCACATGTTGATCCCCCTCCTCAAGTTCATCGGAACCGGCCGGGTCGTCGGTCGACCGCGTGGTCCAAAGTTTTTTTGGAAGCCTTAACGAAAACCCAATCTCATGTGCCCCCATTTGTCACCTCCCCTCGCAGACCCATAGGGATGAGTCGGAAAGCGTGGAAGGTGCAGCGTGTTTCAGCTGCGGCTAGAGAGCTTACACCCTTGCCGCCCGATTTAATGCCAAATTCCATTCTCCCTCGCTCCGCAGTCATGTCTCAAGAACATGATTCCGTTTTGGTTCCATTCTCCCTTGCTCAACAGTCATGTCTCAAGATAATGATTCCATGACCGAGTTAAGAGCTCAGGAACAAGAGCCATCTCTGGATTGACTGGTTGAAAGGGTATGCATTGAACAAAACTGTGGTAATCCTCTCCCTTCCTCTGATCTTCCTGAAGTGTGTGAGTCTCGAATTTCAAAGGTTCGTTTGCGCATCCGACAACAATAAAGGTCTCACTACAAGACAGGATCTGTGATTGGAGTAAGGGTCTACCAAATGCCTCTCCCAGCGAGTTGATTTCAGAGGAGTCTCACACTCTGTCTCTCAACGCAAATGATCGCCCTTTGCCTTTTTCAGGTATTGCAGGTGATCCAGTTACCATTTTCAGGACGAGGGATAGGTGTGTGCATTCTGTGATTGAGGCGGATGCTGAACATCCACATTGCCAAGAGTATAGGGATTGGATTTACAACCTGTTCAAAGATACCGCGTTCAAGGAAGGAGGTAATCATTGGTCGGAGATTGAAAAAAACATGGACAAACGGGGTGCGAATGGGCTCTGTGTCTTGGAGCCTATTGCGGATACTAAGCCGAAGGCTGACAAGCCCATTTGTGCAGATGGCCTGAGGGAAGAGGCCATGCGTGAAGAAAAAAAAAGAGTTTCAGGAAAAGGGCTGGATTGTGTCGAGCCAATCCCATTGGGTAAGCCGGGGGTTTCTTGTGCCAAAGCCCGGCACAAATAAATGGCGACTCGTCATTGATTATCGGTACGTGAACACGCAACTTCGCGGCTGCGAGTTCCCGTTGCCGGTAATCGAAGACTTGTTTGTCAAACGGGCTGGAAACCAGCTCTGGACCCTCCTCGACCTCAAGGATGCATTTCACCAAATGCCTCTAAGTGAGTGCAGTAGGCAATACACTGCCTTCTGTACTCCTTTTGGGGTATTTGAGTGGAGGGTCCTACCCATGGGGGTGAAGGTAGGACCCCAAGCTTTCCAGAGAATGGTGAGTGATTGTTTGAAGTCGCTACAGCCGCACACAGACATTTACATGGATGATTTACTCACGGGGACACAACTCAAGCTTTGTGGTAAGGGCTAAATACTTGATTCAAAGGCATACCTCGAAGACCACTTTCAAAACGTGGTTAAATTTTTTGAGAAGTTAGAGGAATGCCATCTCAAAGTCCGCTTTGACAAATGTCATCTTTTTATGGAGAGAATCAAATATTGTGGGCATGTTTTGCATGGGGGATTGCGTAGTCCCGCCCCTTCCAAGGTGGATGCGGTACGCAATTGGCCCAAGCCTAAAGCCCCAAAGCAGATGAAGGGATTCTTGGAGGTTGTAAATTGGTATTCAATTTACATCAGAAATTTTTCCAATATTGCAGCCCCGTTGATGACGTCGCTGCAAGGTAAGTATGAGCGTGTCCCCGGGGTAGATAGTCGTAAGGGACGTTGTAGGGTACCAAGGGAGCGTAATTGTATCCAGTGGACGCCCGAGATGGAGTCTGCTTTTGTTCAGTTGAAGGAAGCACTCAGTGCTCAGTGTGAGTTGTACATACCATTACCTGACGGTGAATATCGCATCCATGTGGATGCATGCGACCATGGAGTCGGTGCTGTCCTGGAACAACAAAGCCCCGAAGGGGAGTGGAAGCCTTGCGCTTTTTTCAGCCGCAAGCTTGAGGGCAAGGACAGGAAGGGACAAAGAGCTTGGAGCACCCGCGAGCAAGAGACTTATGCATTAGTCTCTTGCTTGCTAAAATTTAAAAGTTGGATTGGGGGACCAAAAGTCGCCGTGTACACCGACCACAAGTGTTTCGGGAGTTGGTACAAAGAAGATCTTCGTACCCTCTCGGGGCCTTTGGGAAGGCGTGGCCGGTGGGATGAATTTTTATGCCGGTACCACATTGAAGTGGTGTACAAACCCGGCAAGGACAACACCGTCGCCGATGGGTTGTCCCGGTGGGCATATCCAGCCAAATCGGCGGATGACACCAATTCTCAAGGCAGTGATGCCGATCAAAAGGGGGTCATGAAGCAAGAACGTGAACTCAAGGAAAGGGAAGCAAAATTTGTGGCCCAGAGGGCTAGAGACACGCAAGTCCAGTCGGATACAGGACTTCTCAATGCCATCACTGCCGTGGGGGCTGTCCTAACTGTCCAATGGCTTGGATATGCCACGGTGCAGGCTCTAAGTGCTCATCAAGCTTGGGTACAACCTTGCTCCTCCATTCTTCAGTGTTTCCACGCCAGTTCTCAGGACGTTCAGGACAGACAGGACAAAGAGATGAATGAGCTTGCTGCATCTATTGCTTCTGTAAAGGGATGTGCAGCTCATTGGTCCAGTGAGACTGTTTTTGGCTATGCAGCCCATCTTAAAGCTCGGAACAGTCATTTGTGGTATTGGCCAGAGTCGGAAGGACTCATTTGTGCCGTGTCCAAGGTGGACATACCACCTCAGTCCAAAGCTCTCTATGAGGATTGTACTGAGCATTGTCGGGATGAATTTCCTGACTGGAACTTTGAGTCTTAACCAGTCATCTCAAACCCGGATTATTGTGATTACGGTATGAGGTGGGACGATGACGAAAAAAAGATTCGGTTCAAGGGAAAGATTGTGTGCCCTACAGGTCTTTTTGAAGACTTGGTGGTGGCAATACATTCTTATGGCCACCCTCAGGTGGAGAAGACTGTGGAGTTGTTTGATAGAAAATTTTGGTGCCTTGCCTACGACTTGCCAAGAGGTAGGCGTACTCTGTCACCCGACATTGCTAAAATTCTTGGGCCATGTCATGAGTGTCAAACCACGAAGGCAAGGCGTGGCAAGCGACCCGACACACGTGAATTTGCTCCTGTTCCGCAGTATCCTTTCACATCCCTTGCAATTGACTTTTTCAAATTGCGCGAGTGTTTGCAGAAGTCCACTGGAAAAGGGTGGACAATCTCGTGGTCATCGTCTGCCGTCAAACCGGGTACGTATTGGCAATCCCTTGTCAAGAGAAGGGATTGGACAGTAAGACTGCTGCTTCTTTGCTTTTGGATCGATGCGTCCATATGTTTGGGTTGCCAAAAGAGGTCATTTGTGACAATGCGTCCATTATCAACTCTGAATTTTTGAAGGATTTGTTTTCCATGAGTGGAGTTGAACAACACAGCTCGGTGGCCTACCGACCACACAGCAACGGACGTGCTTAACGAGCTGTGCAAAGTATTGTAAACTCACTTAGGCAGTACCTTGAGCAGCGTGGGGGTTCCAGCAAGCACTCCTGGGTGGAAAGCTTGCCATTGGCCCTTTGGGCTTTGAACGATTTGCCGGGGGCAGTCAGTGGGTATTCCCCACATCGACTTATTTTTGGGAGAGGTCCTGTAGGTGGGGGGGGTTGTTTGCCCGTATCCCTGCAGGATGGGGCTGAAGATGCAGGACAATTTTTTGGTCGCATGTTGGACAAACGTGCTGAAGTCTGAAAGCGCCTTGAAGACCTCCATGCCAAGGAGTTTGCCAAATTTTTGGCCAAACATCTGGAGCAATCGTTCAAGCCGGGGGACTGTGTATGGGTACGTAATCGTATTGTCGAACCTCCTGTGCATGGCAAGCTCGAAAGGGTTTGGCAAGGCCCTTGTGAAGCGTTGGAACGCATCTCACCTGGCACCTACCGTGTAAATAGCCGAGGAAGGGAAGAGATCTTCACGTCTCGGCGATTAAAGCCCTATGTCTCTTACAAGGACGACAAGAAAGTGCCTTTGCACTATTATACGGATAGGGAAGGGTTGATTGAGACCGGCAACTACGTGGTCGAGCGTGTTTTGGAGGATCGTGTCATTAGGGGGAAGCGACAGTGGCGAGTCAAATTTCGGGCGTTCCCCGAACCTGAGTGGCATTATGCGGGCTCTGTCTTGCAAAACCAAATATGGTGTGGCACCCCAATGGAATCCAATTGCAAGGCAACAACCAATGTATCCCACGACCAGCGGTGAACCTACCTATGCTTCCCTTGGTCTCACCTCTCGTCCCCTTTGGAAGACACCCCATGTGACGTGGTAGGTTTTGCCGTGACTACTAGTAACACCATAGCAGAGATAAGGACGGCCTTGGTTTCCAAAGGTACTTCCTCAGCACTGGTCCACAGAAGTGATCAACGTACGTACCATGGCTGTCACATAGTCTTCCTCCGGTTGGATAAGTGATTCCAAATTCCACATGGTAGATCTAACACTATTAGCACCAAACTGGAAGGGTATTCGATTGGCTGGCCTGCATTACGGCGCGACCAAAGACGGCACGCGGGCACACACACCAGCAGCCAATCGAAGAATGGGAAATCCAAATAATGTTAGAACAAATGCCGGCCAACCGCAGAATGGAAAAAAATCAATGCAACATCAAAAATGCAAACACAGAACTGAAATCTGCAATCGGAATTAATTCTGGGATCAAAATCTGGGATCGGAATCAAATGTTGAGATCGCATAATAATTTACACCTGAAATCGCACACAAGAAGCAACATGAGTGTGCAAAGGAGAAATTGGCAACAAACATGGATTCTTGATAGGCTATGCCCCCCGTTTTACACCCCCCTCCCTGACTCAGACATCTGCGATGCTCTGACACACCAAAGTCAGAATCGAGGGTCAGAGCCATGGAAACGGGCACAAACAAGCATCATAGGGCGGGTGGGTGGGTGCAAAATCCACAGGGTGTGGGCATTGCATAAACACCCCCCTCCCTAGCCCTGAACACCCTGCATAACTCAAATGCTGGTGTTTAGGCGATAAACTACCTATGCAAAGCCCCCCTCCCTAGCTGCAAATTCCCGGCGACAAGCGAAGCCGCAGCGAAACAATGCCACCCAATGGCGCGAAGGGGAATCAACAAGCAGAATGAGAGCCATACAATGCTGAAATGCACCTTGAGGTCACCAAAGACAATAAATGGAGGAATCGGGGAGAAGAAAGTTTTTTTTGTCGAAAATTTTGTTCCCGAAAATAATTTTTTTCTCCGAATTTTTTCACCAAATATTACATCGTTTGGGACGCAGGTGGAAGCAGGCAGCAAACGAATGCCATGATTGCATCCGGAATGAGTTTTGGATGCGGGTAGGTACTCACAAAATCTCCCAACTCAACGATATGTCAAAAATATGGCTAAAATACGGTTTTTGACCCTAGCTAGCGCTACCCTATAAACTTTTTTAGGAGGGTCTACCGGGGGCCGCTGGTGCAAATGCAATGCAAACGGACCCCACGGTTGCGTCAGACATGCCAAAAAATGGTCAAGGATCCGTTCGGAATGTCCCCAGGTGCCACCAACTCAGAGGAATGAAAAATCAAATTTTTACTAAAAATAGTAGCATTTGTTACTAAAAATAGTGAAGCGGAAAAATTGGATCTCCAAATAGGGCAACCCTGGAGGGAAACGGACATCACCAATGCGACAAGCGTGCAAAAATGTGGCAGCAGACGCTGAGGAAACACGAAACGGGGGCGGTGGGGAGGAGTTCCAAAAATAGAAAATTTGTTACTAAAAATATCACAAAAATTCTAAAAATTGAACATGGTGTTCCAAAAAAAGAAACAGCCGTTTTTGAAAGAATAGGCGCCCCCCAAGCACAATTGGCGACCCCCATTGCATCCGGCAACCTCAAAATGGGGCCGGGAGCTCAAACAACATAAGAATTCAACGCGTCAAGCCCAAATCTATCCCAAGTGTCCAAAGTGGTGGGCACACCATGGAATTGGCACTGAAACACCCACAACAATGCAAAACAATGGCATGGTTGCATCCGGCAACCCAAAATGAAGGGGGAAATGCAATACAGGGATGAGGACGACATCACATTGCAAATGGGAGGAGTAGGTCAAATAAGTGGAAAAGACATGTGTGTATGTGCATGTGCACTTCCTTCCCTCATGTTGATGTAGTCAAGACGTCCAGAGACTCAAGTGCGACTCATTTGCTCTTTGGGGATGGGCCAACGGTGGTGTCAATCATTTCTTTCTTCTCCTCCACCCCCGGTGAGACCATCCATGTCGGCGTGTAGAAGTAGTGTGAATTTTGGTTTACACTTTTGCATGCATCACTCGAGTCCATAGGATAACGCCCGTCCCCCATGAACTCTTCGTCCTTGCATTGCATGTGGTCCGACCCGAAGAGTAGGTTGAGTCTTACTCGCGCTTGTGAATTCTTTTTCTTTTCTCAAGGGTGGACCTACCGTATGTCCGTTTGGACCATCTTTGGACCCGTGCTCGTCCCGTGTGGACTAGTGGACCCGTCTTGGACCCGTATTGGCTCATTTGTGAACCATTGTTGGACCGTGGCTCATTTGTGCGTTTTTGTGGACCATTGGTGAACTTTTGGTTGGATCATTGTTGCATCGTATTGGATTCTTGGGTCATTTCGTCATTGGGCTTTCAATTGGAATTGTTTGTGACGTTGCCGTGCTCTGAGGGACTTGAACGGGTTGTGAGCTTGGAAATCTCTGCTGGTTTTATTGGTTGGAAATTTGGTTGGTTGGAAATTGGGGAAAAAGGAAGATTCACTGGGTTCAAGTCACCTTGAGGGCGAATTGTTGTTTTTGCAATGCCCACACCCTGTGGATTTTGCATAAACAACAAAATATTGATTTTACAAGGGGTTAAACTAACAATTCCACCCCTTGAGGTAGGGTACCCCTAGGGCGAATAGGCCCAAAAAGGCCCAAATGGGGGGGTATGTGGCGTTTTCCCCTACATACGCCCGCCTTGCTGTGATCTAACAACCTTTGCGAAGTGATTCTATTGCCTTCGGCAAATCCACCTCACAAAGAATGTACCCAAAGCAACACACGGCCAAAATAGGGGAAAGGCGACATAAATACGGCTTAAAACATGCTTCATATATCTTGGATGGTCATTTTAAGCGATCGCGGTATCAAAAATATAAGTGTCAAAAACTTCGATTTTTGAGCTACCCACGGTGAAAAACTCCATAAGCAATTTGTGTACCCCTTCCTTAATGCCACCCCCCCCCCCCCTCGTGCGGCCATACAGGGTGACAAATATGTAAATACGGCCTAAAACATGCTTTACATACCTTGGATGGTCATGGTAGGTGATGACAATATCATAAAAGCAAGTTTCCAAAACTTCCATTTTTGAGCTGCCCAGGGTGAAACACTGCATAAGCAGGTTGTGTACCTGCCCGTCCACTAAGCCATCATTGGTGGAAACAGCCATTTCGCGTCTTTGGCACAGGCATGGACCGGCCCTCGGCACGGCTTGAGACTGCAAAAAACTTCCTTCCATATCCTAGTAGGCATATACTGTCACAACATCCCCACTCACACCCCTCAAAGTGGGTGCTACCAATTCAGGGAGGTCACCAAAACTGCCAACATAGCAAAAATGGCTGAGAAGTGCATAAACTGCTGACGCACTCGTCCCACTCCGCCGCTTACAAACCCTATGGAGTCGGGACCCGGAAACACTTTTTCAGGTCAAAATCGAGACAAACCAAAGGATTTCATGATTTTCGACCCAAAAAAAGAGTGGTCATTTTTTTGACATTTTTAGCCCCCCCCCACCCCACCCTTGCACCCCCAGCGCTCCCTGAGAACCTCAAGAAACTGGGTTTCAAGTGGGGGGAGGGGGTTCGGGGGGTGTGGAACAAAAAAACATGGGGGGATGCGTTTATGGGACAAAAAGATGATTTTACAAAGGGTTCAACTAACAATTCAACCCCTTGGGGTAGGGTACGCGAATAGGCCCAAAAAGGCCCAAAATGGTGGGGTATATGGTGGTTTCCCCGAGATACGCCGGCATGGCTTTGATCTAACAACCTCCGCGAAGTGACTTCAATTTCTCAGGTGTCCACGGTGCCAAACTGCACAAGCAACTTGTGTACCAATCCCTTCGGAGACCCGCCCCTGGGAGCTAATACCCAAATGGGGTGAAAAACAGGTATATACGGCCTTAAACATGCTTTACATACCTTTGATGGTCATATTGTGTGGTCACAATATCAAAAAAACAAGTTTTGAAAACTTCGATTTTTGAGCTGCCCAAGGTGAACACCTACACTAGTAGGTTGCGTACCAGCCCAGTCACTAAGCCATTATTGATGGAAATAGCCGTTCCGCGTCGTTAGCACAGGCATTGGCACAGCCCTTGGCAAGGCTAAAGACTGCAAAAAATGTCCTTCCGTATCCTAGGAGGCATATACTGTCACAACATACCCACTCATACCCCTCAGAGTGGGTACCATTGGGTCACCGAGGTTGCCAAAACTTTCAACACACCAAAAATGACGGAAAATTGCATAAACTGCATAAGCGCTCGTCCCACTCCGCCCCATACAGACCCCATGCAGTCGGAACCCGGAAAAATTTTTGGGCTCAAAAACGAAAAAAACCAAAAGATTCATGATTTTGGACCCCAAAAAGGAGGGGGGGGTCATTTTTTCGACATTTCTGACCACCCCACCCACCTCCACCCCCACCCCTCCCTCAAAACCTTAAACAACAAGTGGGTTTCAGGTGGGGTGGGTCTGGGATCGGTCCTGACCAAAAACTCATTAGAGGATGCGTTTATTGGCCGAAAAAATGATTTTACAAAAAATTAAACTAACAAATCAACGGGGTAGGGTACGCGAACAGGCCCAAAAAGGCCCGAAATGAAGGGCATGTGGTGTTTTCCTCTATATACGCGTGCTTGGCTTTGATCTAACAACCTCTGCGAGGTGATCCCCTGGCCTTTGGCAGTGCACCTCGAAGAGACGGTGACAGTGAGCCAATCGATCGGTTAGAAAAGGCAACAGTCAGTCAAACTGAAACACAAACTTTGGGTTTTTTGTCTGTGGCAGACATGGCTCTCAGCAGTGGGGAGAATAACTCAACTCAGGCTTGGTAGTGGCCGAACGGTAAAGCAGGCGGCGGCAGACTTTTTGTTCGACGGTTCGAACCCCGGTGCGGCCAATACGGCAGCGGCACCTTTGGCAGCCAACGCCTAGGATTCGAACCGCCGAACTGAAATTCTATTGCTTTCGGCAAACCGACCTCGGAGATAATCTACTCCAAGCAATGCAAACACAGAATAGGCAAAAAAACGACATAAATACGGCCTAAAACATGCTTTACATAGCTTGGATGGTCACTTTGAGTGATCACGGTATCAAAAAAATACATTTCGAAAACTTCGATTTTTGAGCTGCCCAGGGTGAAAAACTGCAGGTTGTGCACCAATCTCTTGGGAGACAGCCCCCCCCCCCCCCCCGTGCGCCCAATACCAAAATAGGGTGAAAAACACGTAAATACAGCCTAAAGAATGCTTTACATACCTTGGATGGTCATTTTAGGTGATCATGGTATCAAAAAAATAAATTTCGAAACCTTTGATTTTTGAGTTGCCAAGGGTGAAAAACTGCATCAGCAGCTTGTGTACCAATCCCTTGGGAGACAGCCCCCCCCCCCCCTGCGCCCCATACCCAAATGGGGTGAAAAACGCGTAAATAGGGCCTAAATAATGCTTTACCTACCTTGGATGGTCATTTTAGGTGATCATGGTATCAAAAAAAAAGATTTCGAAGCCTTCGATTGTTGAGCTACCCAGGGTGAAAAACTGCATCAGCAGGTTGTGCACCAATCCCTTGGGACACCCCCCCCCCCGAGCGCTCAATACCCAAAAAGGGTGAAAAACAGGTAAATAGGGCCTAAATAATGCTTTACATACCGTGGATGGTCATTTTAGGTGATCATGGTATCAAAAAAATAAGTTTCGAACATTTCGATTTTTGAGCTGCCCTGCGTGAAAAGCTGGATCCCCAAATTGTGCATCAATCCCTTGGGAGACACCCCCCCCGTGCGCCCAATACCCAGATAGGGTGAAAAGCACGTAAATAGGGCCTAAAGAATGCTTTACATACCCTGGATGGTCATTTTAGGTGATCATGGTATCAAAAAAATAAATTTCCAAATCTGCAATTTTTGAAATGCCCAGCCTCTCCCCCCCCCCCCCCGGCCCAACCCCAAAAAGGGTGAAAAACACGTAGATACGGCCTAAAACATGCTTTACATAAGTTGGATGGTCATTTTGGTGATCACAATACCAAAATAACAAAGTTCGCAGACTTCGATTTTTGAGTTGTCCGGAGCGAAAATCTGAAAAAGCAGGTTGTGTACCAATCCCTTGCGAGCCCCCCCCCCCCACCCCCCCCCACCCCCCGTGCCGCCTATAGCCAAATAGGGTCAAAAACATGTAAATACGGCCTAAAACATGCTTTACATACCTTGGATGATCATATTGTGTGCTCACAATATCATAAAAACAAAGTTCAAAAACTTCGATTTTTGAGCTGTCCAGAGTGAAAAGCTGCACAAGCAGGTTGTGTACCTGCCCATCCACTAGACCATTATTGGTCATTTCCCATTTTTGGCACCGGCACGGACCGGCCCTCGGCAGGGCTAAAGACTACAAAACGTCCTTCCGTATCCTAGCAGGCATATAGTATCACAACATCCCCACTCACATCCCTTAGAGTGGGTACCACGGGGTCACCGAGGTTGCCAAAACCGCCAACATACCAGGGCTGGCTGAAAAGTGCATAAACTGCATCAGCGCTTGTCCCACTACGCCCCATACAAACCCCATGGAGTCGGGACCCGGAAACACTTTTTCAGCTCAAAATCGAAAAAAAACCAAAAGCTTCATGACTTTCGGCCCAAAAAAAAGGGGGGTTCATTTTTGACCCCCCCCCCTGCCTCAAAAGCTCCAAAAAGTGGGTTTCAGGTGGGACCGGACCAAAAAATCATGGGGGGATGCGTTTATGGGACAAACTAATGATTTTACAAAGGGTTAAACTAACAATTCAACCCCTTGGGATAGGGTACGCGAACAGGACCAAAAAGGCCCAAAATGGGGGGGTATGTGGCGTGTTCCCCCCTATATACGCCTGCCTGGCTTTGATCTAACAACCTCTGCGAGGTGATTTTGCGGCCGGATGCATTACCATTCGACCAGGTGTGGATGTGGCATAGTTGTGTCTCCCATTGCTTGGAGCCTTTTCAGCGAAAACTTTTGCCCCCCCCCCCCCCCTCCCCCCCCCGACCCCCCCTCAAAAAAGTGTTATCCAGTTTTAGGGGATAGAGGCCTCGGAATCAAAAAATCCATTGGGGGATGGTCTTGTGGGGCAAAATAATGATTTTACAAAGGGTTGGACATCCAATATCATGCCTTGGGGTATGCTACGCGAATGACCCCAAAAAAGGGGGGTATACGACGCCCGCGCCCTGGCTTGATCTAACAACCTCTCTTCGAGGTGATTTTCATGAATACTGAATCAACACGGGAGAAAAGCGATTGCAGAATTTAAAACTCCGAACCCAAAAACCCACAAATTTTCGAGAAGCCCCAGCCCGATAGCTGGGAGCCACATTGCAAAAAAAAAAACACAAAATTGCCACTGGACGCCACAGAGAACTCACCCAGGGTTCGCCTGGCTTCATGAAAAAAATCTCAGGCTGTGTCCCCCTATTCCCTTGCAAGAGACAAAAAAAACGGTATCCATGCGGCATGCCACTACATGATGTATGGTGCTTATTATCAGCCACATATTGGGCTCTGCATACCACAAGCAATTGAACATGCAGCATGGTGAATGCCTGCCTGACTGGGTTCAACTTCTGCATGTTTATGCTGTTCATATACTTCCCAACTTACTGTCAATCTGCAATCATTGCCTGTAGCATCAAGCAACACCTGGAATTAAGCTGCATTCCACTGGATTATCTTGTATATTGCTTGCTCACATGCTCTGGTGCTACTGTGTGCTGCAACATACACGTGCATGCATTCCTGGCTTGGGGTCCAGAGACATGTTCCAAAAAATATTCTGTGACAATTGAAATTGCTGCCCCGACCCTCGGGTTGAGGATGACAACCCCACATGACGCGCAAGCAATTGAACAAAAAATTGGCAATTGAATTCACAAGGAAGATGCTGATGATCAAGCAAGATGATCACAAATTTGCACCCTGCAACGTGTCTTTTTTGTGGCAATTGGCTGCAGCATCATGCACCAAGGATTTTGTAGAAAAACACTGAGCCATCTGAAACCTGAGCAATCTGAAAGGTATTGGGGGGATGATGTCTAGCGCTGCCAGAAACCAAAAAGCAGGGTGGTGCTAGCATCCTTTGTTTCAACCAAAAATTGTACCAAATGCAGGCACACCTTTGCATCATCACCACAGTGGCATGCATACCTGTGCATGCCCAATACATACACAATGCACTGCTCCTTGAGAGAAAAACAACGGTGCGCCAGAGACGGAAGAAGAGGATGGTGAGAAAGGGGCAACTGTACAAAACATGTGCCAACCTGGGATAGGGGACAGAGCAAGATGCACGAAAAATTAGGATCACATAGTGGAACCCTACGATCCAAATGCAGAAATCCCCGCTTCTGGCTGCCTTTGACTTTCTCTGTCTCTCTTTCAGCCTCCTTCCTTATCTCCCTCTCCCTCTCCCTCTCCCTCTCCCTCTCTCTCTCTCTCTCTCTCTCTCTCTCTCTCTCTCTCTCTCTCTCTCTCTCTCTCTCTCTCTCTCTCTCTCTCTCTCTCTCTCTCTCTCCCTCGTCCCCTCTCTCTCCCTCTAGCTCTCCCTCGCTCCCTCCTCCTCCCTCTCCCTCCCCTCCCCCTCCCTCCCCATCCCCCTAGGCGGAGGTTCCCGAGCGAGAGGAGGCCGCTGGGTTTTGCCATGGGAGACAGCTCACCTCCCAGCACAACTAAAATCCGCGAACCCCCCCCCCCAGACAGCAAGCAAGAACCTCCGGGGGTGAGAGTTGGGACCCTCCCCCATGCGTCTTGGGCCATGAATTGACATGTGCCCCCAGTTAAAACAGCCTCCACTAGCCTGTGGTCAGACAAAGCAGAGCCAGCCCCCAGGGGGAGTGGCTCTTGGTGTTGCCAGCCTCCCCCCTCCCCCCCTCAGGCGCGAGGCCAACAGCCTGTGGTGAGGCCACGAACCGCGCGTGCGGCCCACGCACCAATATCCTCCTGGTGAGGGCCTCGGCGTGAGGGGGAGACGCCAAAGCCTGTGGTGAGCCCCCCCCCCCCCCCCCCCCCGTGCACAGCCCTTGACACCCCCTGCACCCCTGCACCAGCCTCGAACTTCGCCACACTAACGCGCCCCTCTGCAGGGTCACTGACCAAGCGGAGAGGGACGCGATCTCCCCGGACTCAGCACCGCACATCCAGCGCGCACGGCAGACGCACTGCCCCCGACGCGCGCCCAACCGCATACCAACTACCGCAGCCGCGCGCGCGACCCACCAAGAGTAGTACGCGCGCTCCCGCAGCACAGCCCAACGCGCGTCGCCACAGCGGCCTGGCGCGTACACCAGCACCAACAACACGCGCGCGTCCGCCACGTCTCCTGCCAGACAACCTCTTTCCCCTGCAGACCCCATGGCTCACCCGTTCACCCAGCTATCCCAGGACGAGCAGAGGGAACAGCTCAGCTGCGCTGATGCTTGGCCCTTGCTCTCCCTCTCATACAATCCAGCTGCCAAACAGCTTCCGGTTGCAGCTCGACGTCATGCTGGCCGCACCGACGTGTTTGACATCGATCTGAACGTGTCCGCCCTCTCCGCCTCGGTGATGCTGTGGTGGTGGAGTATGACACGGCAGCTCCTCCCGACTGAGCAGAGCCTGTTGGAAGAACACCTCCCCGGCTCTTGGCTCTCCTTTCGATCCGCCCTCGAGCTCCTCATCGACTGGGCCGCCGGTGCCAAGGAGGCACAACGCCACGAACTAGTCCGCGAAGCCGCCCAGCACTGCACCCCTTTGGGTGACAGGCCGATCCGCGGCATGGACTTCAGGACCCTGCTCGAGACCCTGTCCCACATCCGCCCCGTCAAACCCGTGATCCTCCGCGTCCCCCTGCTCCACTGGCTCTCCCAGTGGGCGGCGCAGCACACCGGAAGCCCCCTGCGCTGCCCCTAGATCCAGGCCATTAACGACGGGGCTCACGGGCCAGGAGGTGCCCCTGTCCTACGCCCGTCCCCGTGCCCCGTCAGCGCCCAGACTTGGTACCAGGAACTGCGCTCCCGCGAGCACGACGGCTCCACCACCTTCCCCACCGCCCTGACCGTCCTTGCCGCAGCCGAATCCAAGGCACGATCAGTGCTCAACCCCGCCGCAGTCCCTCAACCGCAGCATGCCCCCCCACAGACCCCAGCGCTCCCAGCCCCAGGCAGCACTCTACCCACTTGGGAACAATTCTTAGAGCAAGCCCCACACTCCAATACCCAGGACATCCTCGCTCTTCTCGACGGCCTCGCATCCGTCCCAGACGCCTCAGCCTCCCACGTCGCTGGAGCCGTCCTCATCATCATCAAAGACCTTCACCTCCCCCCCAAGGCCTCGCACCTCCTCAACCTGGCAACCACAGCGGCGCTTTTGGTCCCCGCCGTCAAAAACGCCTGGCTCTTGTGCCCCGAGGCCAACAAGCACCGCCTGCGCCCAAAGCTAGAGCGACTTTGCTCCACAGTAGCAGCAAAATTCGGCTCATCCCTGAACGTGACGGCCAAGAACACGGCCCTCCAGGCCATCCAGCCCCACATATCCGCCAATGCGGCACGCCCGGGGATCAACTGGTCGTCCGTGGCCCTCCAGCTGGCATCCACCCCATCTTTCCCCCTTACAACGTACACCGCACTGCACAACGTCGTCGACGCCGCCACCTTCCGTCAAGGTATCAACCAGCTCTGCGAGCCTACCTGCTTGTGCACAACCGCCGACTACCAGCAACTACAAGAGAGGGTCAAACAACACCTCCCCCTTGTCCACGAGACGGCAAGCTATGACTGGTTCCTGGCAGGTTTGTCCGCACCCCCCATCGGCCCCGCCGCCGTCCTCCCAACCCCCGCAATCCCAGCGCCCGGCGCCCCAGCCCTCCCCGCCTTGACCAACGCCCAGCAACATCCTGCCGCGTCCCTCCTCCCCCCGACCCCCCCCCCCCCCCCCCCCCAGCTACCGCACCCAACACCGTCCGAGTCTCCGGCCTCCAAAGCGGCAACCAGGAGGCCATGACCGCCGCGCTCACGCTAACCCTGGGGACCCCTATCTACGTCACATCCCAGGACAGTCGGTGTGGATGGGGCATAGCTGTGGTACCACCCTCGGTGCACGCCTCCCTGTTTGCGGCGCACCACAAGCGCCTCCTCCGGCACCCCAACGGGTGGGAACTCACTCTGACCTGCAGGAATGAGACCACAGGTGAACCCTGGAGAGTCAGTGACAGCTCCCGGACCGACCCCCCGTCTCAGCGCCTTGACTCATCCCGCGCCAGCAAGAGAGTCCGCGTGGAGCCCCCCCCCCCCCCCCCCCCCCCCCCCCCTCCCCGCACCGGCGCTCCCCCGACTCCACGAGCAGGCTCGCCACGTGCACCAGGGCCCTCGCGCGGGCCGCGGCTCCCTGTGGACAAGCCACCAGGAGCGTCGCTGACTCGTCCTCCCCAACCTCCTCCCGGCAGCTGCGCGCCTTGACAGTGCGTCCCTGGTTGTTGCACAGGCCATAGCCGCCGACTACACCCCCACCTAAGCGGTCCGCCTGTCCGAGTGCCTTCGGACCCTGTCCGGCACCATGCCCCACGCCTCAGGGGGGACTCCCCAGTCTCCAGCACCCCCACCTCGCCCCGCAACCGTGGCCCTGCTTCCCCCCGACGACCACACACCCATGGCATGCCTTCACTGTGGCTCCATGCTCCCCAGCTCCTGCCTCCCGGCTTGCCTTGTGTGCAACCACTCTGGCTTCCTCCTGCTCCAGTGTATCCCTTCCCTCCCCCTCCCACCCGACATGCCCCACCTCCTCCCCTCGCTCCCTTCCTTTGCCCCGACCATCCCACCAGCAGCCATCCTTGTGTCCCTCCCCATGATCGCCGACTGGCTTGAACAGTTCCCCCCCCTCCGTCAACCCAACAGCTTTCCGGGTCACACCGCCCCTCCCAGTGGGCGACCTCTGGATGTGTTTCTGGTCCCTCAACTTCTCCATGGACTGGACCACCGCCCCCCCGACCAGCCGCCCTCCCCCCTTCTTCTACATGCATCATCCAGGCACGTGCAGCCCATGGGCTGTCGGCCCGGACCTCCCGTGGGTCCCAACCGTCTACTCCACGTCCTGCCCCACATGCGGCCGCACGACGCCGCCGTAGAACTACCCACCAGCTCCGTCCCCTATCTTCCCCGTCTCTTCTGTGTACACCCTCGGAGGCACGCGCCCTTCTGCACACATGCCCTCGCCCCCCGCTACACCCTCACGTTTCGGGGACTCCACCCCGACGGCGCCGTTCCAGTGCACGCCCTCCCCTGGTCTACCCTCTGCGCCCCCCAGCTTCCACATCTCCTGCTCCCCCCCCCCACCTTACCTACGGGCCCTCCCCCCCCCCAGCACCTTCTGAGGCCGACCTCATCCAGCCCACCGCCCTCACGTTCATGACCCACAATTGGGGGGGCATCTCCCTTCAGACGGCCCTGGCACGCCTCTGGGTTGACGCGCTCAGCCCAGACATACTCTGCTGGCACGAACTCTGGGACATTGAGTCCGCCCGGGCGGCCGTCCCACTTGCATACGAGACCTCGTGGAGCTCAGCGGATGGTGCCGGGACAGGTTTCATGGTCGCTTGGAAGAGAGCACTTTGTCGTCGCCCTGAAGAAGCTACGCTGGAATTTGACGGCGACCACTGGAATGCAGCCCTGCTCCCGTTATGGCATGTGCTCTTTGTCCTTGACGTACACCTCCACCCCAAAATCCCGTACCGCGAATGGCTGCAGCAAGTCCGACGCGTGGAGCAACTCAGGCGCGACCTACAGCCCTCCTACACCTACCTCGCGGGAGACCTCAACGCCACAGATGCCCCAGGTACCCCCCTCTCCTCAGCTCTCTGTCAGTCCGGCAAATCCATGGCTACCTCCAAGTCCTCCCCTCGGGCACCACTACCAACCACACCACGCCTCGAACCGCTCCACCGGTGCCTCCTACCCCCCCCCCCCCCTCTCCCGAACACCCTGGACGCCACGGCCAGGGTAGGGACCAAAGCCCGCAGCTACGACGCCACTACGCCGGGGCGATGGCACCTACCTCGCGCTGCCCTGGCCCCCCCCCCCCCCCCCCCCCGGGGCCAGCTGAACTTGTGGGTGGTGCCCCATGCCGGACGGAACCCTCCCATTCTTGTGGGTCGTGCCCTATGCCGGGCGGAACCCTCCAGGAAAGGGGCGGGGGCCCCCGCAACCCCCCCGGAATGGGCAGCGCGATGGAGCGATGGAGCGGTGGGGCGAGCCGCTGCACCCGCTCCCCGTCTGCCATCCTGGGCGCCGCCCTACGCTGAGGTAGCCCGCGCGGTGGTTGGCTGGTTGGGATGCGCGCTGGTCACGCCACCGCCGCCCTGGTTGCGCCCCCATCGGTACAGGGCGCACGCCCCTACCTCCATTAGGGGCTGCTTGTCCGCGAGCTGTCGGCCTGTGGAGGTAGCACACGGGTGAGGGGGGGGGGGGGGGCTAGGTGGGCCCTAGTTGTACAAAGCCGCCACCGGAGGTGGGCTGGTTTAACTTTCTTCAGGCCTGGAGGGCAAGAGGGCATTGGAGGGGGGAGGGAGGCGGGGGCTGGGCAAGGCGTGGGGGGGGGGGGGGGAAGGCCCACCCCCAATTTACTGGTCCCGAATGGGGGTCCAGCCCACGGCTTGCACCCTCGCTTTGTGGTGGCTTAAATTGGGGCCGACAGGGGGGAGGTAGGGCGAGGGCAGGGGCAGGGGGAGGGGGAGGGGGGGGGGGGGGGGGGGGAGGGGGGGGGGGGTGAGGGTGGGGGTGAGGGGGAGGATTCTGGATTCTGGATTCTGGATGACCCGCCCGAGGCTCCAGCACAGCCGGAGGGGGACCCTGAAAACGAGGGATTTCCAACTGCCACAGGGCGGCGTACTCGGTCCCGCCAAGGTGGGTCGAAGCGGGCAGCCCATGGAAGCACCCCCGCGCCACCGGGGGCCGACACTTGCCGAATTTCGTTGCGGGGGGGGTTCCGCGTTCAATGAGGGCAGGGGAGTTGGAGTGGGGCGGGGTAAACCTGTGCTGGGTCGGCGGAGTGGAAGGCGGTGTCGGCCTTGCAAGGGCCGGTGCGGTGGCCCCGGTAAGGCATAGCGAGGTCCATGAAGTGCCACCGCTTCACGCCTTGCCCCAACATGTTTCACCTCCGGAAACGGTGCCTAGCGGTGCTGTGTGGGGCGGCCCCCTGGGTGGTTCCTGCTGCATGACTGCCCTCGTGCTGGCGCACATTGTCCTGCTACGTGACGCAAGTGGGGCAGGGCAGGACGAGCAGGGCGTGCACCGTGCGGGGGTCGTCTAATGTTCGCGGGCCATTCGTGCATGTCTAGAGGCGCGCCAATGGCGCGCCCGGCAGAGAGTCCGTCAGGCAGGTCTAGCTGCATTAGCGGTTCCGTTAGGCGCGCCTAGATGTCGGGGAGGTCGCAGGATCGCGTCAGTAACACCAAGATGCTGTCATCCGGGGCCAGGGATGCCATGTGGGTGACCTCTTGCTGGGTGCAATTGAGGGCGTTGACGACCCACGCGACCGTGGACTGCGGGGGAGCTGCGGGAGGAAGGGGATGCAGGGGGCCGCGCCGGTGCTCAGTTGCCACGAGCGGCAGCGGCGGAGTAGCCACCCGACTACGACACTGTTGCGCAGGCTGGGTGTTGTGGACTCACGCAGGATCCCGCGCCCAAGGCATCCATGTCCTTCGGGTCGGCCTGACGCCACCGAAAACGGCGCCAGGCCCAAGCGTCCGCGGATTTGGTGAGCAGGGTGACGGTGACGACGATGACTGCATGGGAGCTGCGGGACTGTACCGTGTACGGGTTGAGGTTCATGGAGTGACTGTGTTAATTAGGCCCCTGAGGACATGGGTATTGCATATGTGGCCCTTGTGGGCGCCTGTCCAGTTGGACACCCCTGGTAAAGGTAAACAACATCCTTTGAGTATGGGTAAGGTATAAGCCCCCGGCCACCACCCCGGCGCCCACAACAGCCCCCAATCCCCCAACGGCAGCCCCGATGGTGAGCGCACCACCGGAGGGGGCATGTCTGCGGGGTAACTGTGTAAATATTTAATAACGCAAACACCTAACGTAGACTGCGGTAAGTAATGCTTACGCTGAGCGGGGGGGGGGGGGGCATCCATAAATGCCCGTCGAGCACTTTGCCTGGTCTTCTGCCAGGCTTTCTGTTATGATATGGCGCAGCAACAGCTGGAGTACCAGTTGCTAGGGAGGTAAAGTGCGCATCATTGCCCTATGGGGGGCTCGCATTTGCCGCAGCATGCGCTCCATGCCCAGGGGGATGGCCCTGCGAGCATCCGGTGGTCCCACACTAGGCGCCTGTGGGGGGCTGGCCTGTTGTGGCGTGCTCACAACCGGTCTGCGCGACAACCTCGTCGGCGTGAGCAGCCCCATGGGTTGCATGTACCCAAGCGCTGATCTTGACATGCTCACCACATGAGCTTGAGAGGTCTGGGGTTGTGGTGACACTACGAGGGAAGCACAGCCTATTGGAGTCATCTGTCTGCCAGATTTCGTCGCGGGCTCAGGCAACCCCGGCAGACGCTACTTGACACCTATCCTCGCGCCCCCTCCTTGTCGCTTCAGCCCCGTCCTCTTGCGGTAATTACGACGGGTAGGGTTTCCCAAGGCTGCACTCGCCCATGCTCTGGGCCGCTTGACCTGGGTGCCGCCAGGCCTTCCACTAGGCGAGGGACACTTTTTGGCTGCCTTTCCCTGCCCTGCAGCATGGATTCCTAGGACTCCCAGGAGGAGAAAACTTCCACAAAGGAGGAACCCGTCCATCATACATCAGTCCAAGCATCCATGGTCTCATCATGCAACAAGTCAAGGGCACGCACGGTCGGTTCAGGTTTTCCCTGGAGTTGTCCTTACCAAGTGCTCATTGCTTGTTCCACTAGAAGGGCCAACATGAGTGGGAGTCTCAGCATGACCGTATTTCACATGCCCCTTGAGGATGCTTCACCTCCTGAGGGACCTCCGAGAATATTGTGAAAGCAGATGGGTGCAACAACTCTCACATATCCCGTGCTTAACAACGTGCCAGCGACGGGTGCAGGAAGCGCGGGAACAATGGGAACGCCGGGAGTTCATCCCAGGCATCCGAGAGAGAATCCCGAAACTGAATGTCCACACGTCCATGCTACCAGCGTTGCAGACCCCGAAACCCATGTCGGACAGGGGTGGCGCAAAGAAACATCCGGGTCTCTTTCCCTCCACCTATTTCTCAGCCCATCGGCTGGTGTCACTAAGCCGTACGAGTTACTTCGGCCGGCCAAACAGACGCGGCCCTAGCCGCGAGGCATGTGCTGGCACCACCCTTGCTGGACACCTCCAGAGCACTGGACTTGGTCTCACGACGAAGCCAGCCCTTACACCAGCCAGAGCCGGCCGTGCCCGCCCCCGGTGAATAGACGATAATGGGGGAGCAGTAGGTCTTGGTCCATCGCGGTGGAGCGATCAAGCATGGGTGGGCCGCGTCCTCGCATTTTAGACGCGACTCCCCCCCCCCAGTAGAAGTGGGCCGAAGGCCCCTGGGGGGGGGGGGGGGGGGGGTTGGGGGGGCTAGCCGCCGAGGAGGGCTTCTCTAAGGGACTTGCTAGTCGCTGCTAGTTGCTAAGGGGGGGGGGGGGCTAGGGGAGAGGGTTAGCACAGGTCTAGTTCAGTTTGGCAGAGACGCGGTGGCCTAAGGGGTTACTCTACAACAACAGAGGCCTCCACTCTACCTCCTCACCAACGCAATGGTGGTTGTAGGCGCCCACCCGCCCCCTTGGCCTCCGGAGGGCCGTATACATATGTTGTTCTCTCCGACACGGCCCGTCACACCGGAGAGCCGCTGGGTGCCTGGGAGGTTGCCCAGGCCTACGAGGCAGGTTTTTCCTTCGCCATACACACAAGTACTGCTCTATGGCAATACGTTCGTTTTTCCTTCGCCGTACACACAAGTACTGCTCTATGGTAATAAGTTTTTTTTTCCTTCGCCGTACACACAAGTACTGCTCTACGGTAGTAGGTTTTTTTTCCTTCGCCATATACACAAATGCAGCTCGTTCCATCCCTTTTTTTTCCATTTCGCCCACGGCTCACTTAAAAAGCTCTCCCTCCGACGATGAGTTGGAACGAGTGACATTTATATTCCACCGCTTTCGGGGCCGTGTCCATGACAACTCCACTTTCCTGCGCTGCCCTACACTCTCCAAAGGGCGCGTGCGCTCCGCACCTGATGAGGCCTCTGTGGAGGAGGAGGAGGAGGAGGAGGAGGAGGAGGAGGAGGAGGAGGAGGAGGAGAAGGAGGAGGTTGACAAAGAGGGGTTTGGAAAATTGGCAAGGGGGGGTGGCCAAAGGTGGCCCCATTGCCACATCCACCTCCTTGTTCCGTTGCGCATTGTCTCCCGTTTTTTTCTCCTTATATCCATCATGCACAGTCCAAGCGCTCCCTTGCACCCATATATATGGGAGTGTAAGGCCCTCCACCTTCCCATTGGTCAAGACGGTGAGTTGCGCCGTCTAGGTGTCCTTGACGATCCTCCAGCGGTGCTAGTAGAAATGCCCCGGGATGTCAGATTTTGACATCAGGGGTGCCAACGGAATCGCGGTCGTGAACTGCAGAACAGTTGAGGCGAGACGCCAAGCCAAGAGTTGCCGCCGCAAGGAGGTCCACCGCACCAAACCAGATGCATGGCATTTGAAGGACAAGCCGCGCCGCGGCCCCGTGCCACAGGAGGCGGACGCCATGACCTGCCCATGGTGGAGGCGGGCCTTGGCGCGGCGATGCGCCACCGCCTCAGTACAGCGCTTGTGGTGGCGGCCGCCCAGGCGGCAGCGCTTGGCCTTGCGGCCACCTCTGCGCCGTGGCATGGCAGAGGATACGCTAAGCTTGACACAGGGTCGGGCCGCTCAGTTCCCAGCGAGACACCGCGGGTGCTACCCCCCCCCCCCCCCCCCCCAGACCTCAGCAATCGCGCATGCAAAGGACACCACGGACTTGACATTGATCAGGGTTGTCCAACAAACGTTGCCACACGTCCCAAGCCCTTACTTCTGCCCTGGCCTACGAGCCTTGGTAATCGGAGCTGACTTGGGACATGGGTCCCATGGCTGCAGTCCCGACGGCACCCACACGAGTCTCACCACCAAACCCAAAACCCACGGGATTCTGGCCAGGGACCACAATATTGCCTGTTGGTGCTGGAGGTTGCTGCATGCGCGCAGAGACAATACTTGGGCCACAGCTACTTCGTTATCACTACAGCTAGTGACCGAGGCGCGACCCGGGCGTACCGCAAGGCGCACTGCCCATGCCACCGCGTGCAACTCAGTTGTTTGTGGACTCGCATACCGGCGTGGGGGTGGATAAAAGGACCCGACTCCCAAGAAGGGCACAAGTGCACCAACCCTCCCCCTACCTGCGTCCTCAGCCCCATCCACACACGCAAGCATATCGCCAGCCCAAATAGTCGAAGGTGTCAGACACTGCTCCACGCCGAAGTTAAACGCCACAAGGTGGGGCTAGGCCCGGCGGGCACCGGCTGCTCACGGCTGAGCCGCTGATGCAGCAAGCGTGCTGAGGCTCTCAAGTACCTTAACAGGCAGCCCGTGTCTCAGCGGGCATTCCCCATGCAACGTCCGACGCCATCTTAGCCAGCACCACGCCCCCGCCCCAAACGGACTTCCCACCCCTCGCGGGCGCACGTGCCAATTGAGCAGGCCAACATAACTGCAAAGGTGCAACGCACCCCCATCCCCGAGAGCCAATCTCATCCAGCCCACCCAAAGCTGCTACAGCGCTTGCTTGTGGCAGCCTACCATGCGAGACGCCAAATTCAGGGCCTTCCCCAAGAACGGAACCAACTGCGCAGGATCCAAAACGCTTTTGGGGCTAATGAGAAACCCTGCCTGAACCAAAGCACGCAGAGCCGCACGACCGGCGTCCCTCAGGACTCCTTCCTCTGTGTAAACCAGTAGGAAATCGTCTAGGTAGTGCACCAGCAGCACCCTTAGAGGGAGTACGCCTTGGAGAACCCGCGTAACGGTTGTCTGGGAAAAAAAAAGAAGTGTACTTCCAGCCGAAGGGGAGGCGCTCCAGCTCTACCGACCCGGCCCTGGCCGGAACCGGGAAATCCTCCGCGTTAGGGGCGGTAGGCGAAAAAGACCAGAATGCGTTCTTAAGGTTAATGTCCAGAGCGAAAAAAGAGCTGCCCTGGGGGATCTTAGCAAGGGCACGTGCCAAGTCCCCCAAGGAGCCCAACCGAAAGGTCAGTGGCACCGACCCATCCATCCTGTTCTGCGTGACGCGGCTCAGGATGACGGAGACCTTTTCCGAGGATATGAGGATCGCGAAAAAGGTTGCACGCAGGGGGCAGGGGGTCCGAGGGCACTTGGTAAACCCCCGCCCCCCGCAGGGGGGAGACGAGGCGTTCTACTTGCTAGGAAACTGAGCGGGATGCCCCTTTTACCACCCGATCCCCATCCTCCCACGCTTCCTCGACACCGAACCCTTGCAGGTCATCCTTGTAGAATTCCGGCACCACAGAATCCCAGAGGTCTTGGGGGAGGGGATAGCCTCCTATAGGCCCCAAACCCTTATCCAAGATGGCATCATCCACTTCCCCCAGGGCCCGCGGGACCGGGGAGGTAGAGATGTGCAAGTAGGAGCGCCACGTGTCAGAGGACATCTCCCCTAGCACCACCAAGAACTTAGGCAAGCCGTGGAGCAGGCGGTAATCCTCCGCCGTATCAGAAACGTGATTGAGCCACATGTCAGTGCGCTTCGCCACGAGCCACAGGTTGCATCTTTGGGCGGCAGCGATCCAGTGGAAGTGGGGGGTAAGGGCCTGCATGAACTCCAGATAGAGGGGGGCCATCCCCCGCACCCTGTCCCCCCTATCTGGGCCGTGGGCTCAGGGGACAGGGCTCCGCCACCTACCCCCTGGCTCGCTGCTCCTTGGACGTGAGGCGCTCTGCAGCATCCAAGCACGTATCCTCCATCCGGCTTTGTGCCGCCTGCAGCCTTCAAGACCGATCGCCACCGCTGCAACGCCTTTTCGCAGATGGCATCCGCTGGTGCGGTCACTCAACGGTGGCCAGTCGAATCCCATGAGGCGGAGGCGGGTCGCATGGGCGGGAAACTACCCACTTCCACTGAAGGGCCACGGGGGCCCTTGTATACGTGGAAGAGAGAGCCCACCATTCCGGCTGTGCTATGCAAACCCGCGGTGCTTCGGACCGGCTCATGGGCCGATGCGGACTTCCACCCAAGCCGTTCTCGCCCCGTGAATCGGGAGGGCTTGTGGTTGGGGGGCGCCGGGCTGGGGCCTGCTTTTCCGACTGCGAAGCCGCCACAGTGTGTGTCGCCAGATGCTCCACTGAAGCCGTCCGTGTACACATCCGAATCGATAACGATGGGTGCCTGTGCGCAACCAGTCCCCACCATCTTCCCCCTCGCCAGCCACCGAGACGCCGAGTTGCATAGCAGCCTCAGCGGCCACGGCGCCAGGCGCATCCCTAGGGGTCGGGCAAAGGGAGAACTAAGGGCCCACCCCTTCAGTGTCTGCAGAAACCAAGTCTTCTGCTGGGACACAATGCTCCACCGGCTCAACGGTGACTGAGGTGGAATCGGACTGCTCTCCTTCAGATCCATGTGACGACCCCGAGCCTGGGACGCAGCCGGCTGCCGTGGTCCATGTGTGGGGTCCTGCGCCTTGCGCAGGGAGTGGGGCTTGGCATTTCCTGTGTGTCGGTGTGTCAACCACCTTGGCCATCTCGGGGTACATGACCTTGCCCCAGATGGAGGCCGGGGTCACTCGCGAAGGCTTATGGCTGGGGCCTGGGACCCGATCCCAGGCCGGGAGGACGTTGGGGGCGATGACCACCGGATGAGTCCAGCGGGTTGCATACTGCACAACCACCGCAGTAGAGTGCCACCGCCCGCACCATTTGAAATAAGCCAAGTCGGGCCTGCGGGCCCAACACGCCCGTGCGCCTCCCCGGTGGAGGCCGTGCCACCTTGCCCTGGCGTACGCCGCCCCCCAAGCACTCGCCAATGCCCGACTCCAGGCCCGCTTCACTTGCTTGCCAGACCAGCACATCAGCCTGCTTGCCAACCGCCGCCCAGAAGCCATAGGCCCACTCGCGCACCTGGTCCGCGTATCTGGACAAGGGTCTGGTGGTGTACCCCTCTTCCCCGGTTTTCCTATTCCAAAAATGCATGAATCCCGAAAGCGCGATGCCACCTCCCCAACGCTCAGAAAGCATATCCATGCAACGGTGGCGAGAGCCCCGAAGAGGGGCCCTTACCTGCACTTGGAGGCGTTCTCAACGAGGATGACCAAACCAGCCGGCAGGAGGTACGGCGGCGGTCCTGCTGGAGGGTGCCCCCGCGGCCATCCTTTGGCGGAAGGCGGTGGCGGCCAGTGGGATCCATTGCAGATCCTCAACGGCGCGGATGGCCGACGTGAAGCTGCGAATTGAGGATGCGGTCGCCCCCATGTGGGCGCGCTCCGCGAGGATGCCTACCAACGCCTCAGCGACAAAAGGCAGGCATGTTCGCGCCGCGTAGGCTGCGAGCGCGAAGCCGGGACACATATTGAGCCCTGGTGCAGGGGCACCACGACAGGATGGCGCTTTCATCCAGTGTGCCGGGTTCATCGACACTGGACGTTGGGGCCCAACGGCTGGCGAGGTTTGCGAGCACGGTGGCTGTGTTGCCAGCGCCCCCACCCGCCTCCGGGGCACCTACTGTCCGGGGAGGAGGGGGGGGGGGGGTCCTGTGGTCAAGACTAGTGGGGCACTGGAAGTGGCAGTGGCACCCACTTGGGGAACCGCGCTGAGTGCAGCGCTGGTAGTCTCCACCGGGCGGGGAATCCACAGGGATCCACTCCAGAACGACGCCCACAGCCCGGAATTTGACGCTACGCCAAATGAAGTTCTCTCCAAATCCAAGGGCGTTTTTGGGGTCTTTCAGCGTAGCAGGCTGCTGGTCGGGTTGCATGGAAGTGCGGGTGGATCCTGGATGCCTTGTGGTGTATGCCGTCTGGGACTAATTGACGTAGCCCCAGGTACGCCATGCCAGCTACGCGCCCAAGTCAATCATGTCGTTTGCAACTTGGCCCTTCAACTCCACGGGCCTCGTGACTTCGCCCACTTTTCCAGCCCTTAGCCTGACATAGGCTTTCGAGTTAGACAGTATCAGTCTCATCCACTGTGTCAGCTGGGGCCGCTCAAGGGCCTTGTTCAACTCGGGCACTAACAAGGGAGGGAGGGTCGGACCTTCCTTGACGGATGCCCTAGCCAGCTGCTCGCGCAGTTGATGAATTTCTTTGGCTTCCTCTGCGATACTTCCTTCTGCTGAAGCATGAGACTGTTGAAGGTCACAATGTGGTTGGCACTCATTGAGAACCAAATGACAGAAAAGCTGCCTAAGTAGGGAGGTGCAAACAAAATTTGAGACGAGGCTCAACTAGTGACAGAGGGCTTGCGTGGCGCACAAAGGCGAGTCTGGGAGCGGCTGCATGGCACCCATGGGCGAGTCTCGGCGTGCCTCTATGGTGCACAACAACGAAGGACAGAGCGCTTGCATGGCACACAGAGGCGAGCCTCCTTGCGTCTGCATTGCGCACGGAAGTGAATCATAGAGCGCCTGTGTGGGGCTCCCAGGTGAGTCACAGAGCACCTACGTGGCGCACAGAAACAAGTGACACAGTGCCTACATGGCGCAAAGGTGCGGGTCTTAAAGAGCCTGTGTGGCGCATACGGGCGAATCTCAAAGTGCCTGCATGGCGCACGCAAACGAAGAACATTGCACCCATGTGGCACACAGAGGCGAGACGAGGCGAGTCTCAGAGCCTGTGCAGTACACAGGGGCTAGTTTGAGAGCACCTGCGTGGCAAAGAGGGGCGAGTGTCAGAGTCTAAGAGCACGTGCATAGAGCACACAAACGAAGGACAGTGCGCCCGCGTGGCGCGTGGCGCGCAGAGGCAATTCTCCAAGTACCTGCATGGTCTCAGAGCGCTTGCGTTGCACACAGAAGAGAGTCTTAAAGCACATGCATGGCGTAGAGAAACCAAAGACAGAGAGTGTGTGTGGCGCACAAATAGAAATGACCGAGCGCCTACGTGTGGCACATAGAGGCAAGTGCCAGACAGCCAACGTGCCACACACAAACGAAGGACAAGGCGCTTGTATGGCGCATAGGTGCAAGTCTAAGAGGGCTTGCGTGGGGCATAGTAGAGAATGATAGAGCGGCTGTGTGGCGCACATGGGCAAGCCTCCGAGCGGCGGTGTGGCGCACGGAAACGGATGACAGAGCACCTGTGTGGCGCATAGAGCCAAGTCTCAGAGTGTCTGCATGGCACAGAGAAGTGAAGGATAGAGCGCCTGTGTGGCGCATGGGCGAGAGTCTCAGGGCACCCGCATGGCGCACAAAAACGGATGACAGAGCGCCTGCGCGGCGCACAGAGGGGAGTCTCAGAGCGCCTACATGGCGCACAGAAACGAATGAAAAAGCGCCTGCGTGGGGTACAGAGGCGAGTGTCAAATTGCCAGCCGCACACGAACGAATGACAGAGCACCAACGTGGCACACAGAATTGGGCTCATAAAGGCATGTCGCAGGCCGCCTACATGGAGCAAAGAAACGTCTAACATAGTGCTTGCACCACGCACTGGTGCGAGTCTCATAGCGCTTGCATGGCGCACACAAACCAATGACAGAGGACCTGCGTGGTGCAAAGAGCCAAGTCTCACAGCGCCTGCGTGGGGCATACAAACGACTGACAAAGCGCCTACGTGGCACACAGGGGCTAGTCTAAGATTGCTTGCATGGCGCCCAGAAACAAATGACAGAGCAACAGCGTGGCGCACAGAATCACGCCCCACGGCCCGTGCATGGCGCACAACAACGAATGACAGAGCACCCGAGTGACACACACAGCTGAGTCTCAGAGCGCCTGCGGGGCGCAAAGAAACCAAGGACACAGCGCCTGCGTGGCGCACAGGCGTGAGTCCCAGAGACCCTAAATGGCAAAAAGAAACGAACGATAGAGCACCCGTGTGGCACACACCAGAAAATTGGGTGCGCTTGCATGGCACAAAGAAACAAAAGACGGAGCACCTACATGGCGCTTAGGAGCGAGTCTCAGAGTGCATGCATGGCGCACATAAACGGATGACAGAGCACCTGTGTGGCGCACGGGGGCGAGTCTCAAAAAGCCTAGACGACGCACACCGACGAAGGACAATGCGCCTCTGTAGCGCACAAAGGCAGTGGCAAGACTGCCAGCGTGCTGCATAGGAACAAATGACACAACGCATGCGTAGTGCACAGAGGCATGTCCCAAACCGAGTGAGTGGCGCACAGTGCGTGGTGTGTGGTGCAAACGAATAACAAAGTGCCTGTGTGGCGCACTGATGCGGGTCTTAGAGCGCCTGCATGGCGCGGAGAAACGAAGGACAGAGCACCCGTGTGGCGCATGGGCGCAAGTCTCAGAGTTCCTGCATGGCGCACAAAAGCGAAGGACGGAGCACCTACGTGGCGCCCAAGGGCGAGTCTTAGAGCGCATGCGTGGCGCACAGAGGCGGATGACAGAGCGCTTGCATGGCGCACAGAAACGAAAGACAGAGCGCCTGCTTGGCACCTAGGGGAGGGTCTCAGAGTGCATGCATGGCACACAGAAACGAATGACAAAGTGCCCACGCCGTGCACAGGTAGGAATCTCACAGCGCAGGCGAGGTGCACACGAACGAGTGAAAGAGCACCTGTGTGTCGCATAGGTAAGGGTCTCAGAGCGCATGCATGGCGCACAACAAAGAATGACAGAGTGCCCACGTGGTGCACAGGTACAAATCTCAGAATCCCATCGAGGCACACAAAACAAAGGATAGAGTGCTTGCGTGGCACACAAAAGCGAATGGCAAAGGGGCTGGCGCACGGAACCAATCTCAGAGCGCGCAAGCGGGGCGCACATAAACGAAGGACAGGGCGAATTCATGGCGCATGAAAATGAATGATAGAGAGATTGTGCCGCCCGCGTCGTTGGATCAAACCTCGGCACAGTACTGGAGAGGGTGAGCAGCAACAAAGCTCAACCCGGAGTCCAAGGGCCAGGGGAACAAAAGGCGGTTGTCGGTTCAAAGCCTGGCGCGCTATTGGAGCGGGTGAGCGATGACAAGGCTCAGCCTAGAGTCCACAGGCCACAGGACATAACGGCGGATACCCGTTGAAACTCTGACACACCACTAGAGCGGGTGAGCAACGACAGAGCTCACAATCACCGCAGTAGAGTGCCACCGCCCGCACCATTTGAAATAAGCCAAGTCGGGCCTGCGGGCCCAACACGCCCCTGCGCCTCCCCGGTGGAGGCCGTGCCACCTTGCCCTGGCGTACGCCGCCCCCCAAGCACTCGCCAATGCCCGACTCCAGGCCCGCTTCACTTGCTTGCCAGACCAGCACATCAACCCGCTTGCCAGCCGCCGCCCACAAGCCATAGGCCCACTCGCGCACCTGGTCCACGTATCTGGACAAGGGTCTGGTGGTGTACCCCTCTTCCCCGGTTTTCCTATTCCAAAATTGGATGAATCCTGAAAGCGCGATGCCATCTCCCCAACGCTCAAAAAGCATGTCCATGCAACGGTGGCGAGAGGGGCCCTTACCTACACTTGGAGGCGTTCTCAACGAGGATGACGAGGCCAGCCGGCAGGAGGTACGGCGGCGGTCCTGCTGGAGGGTGCCCCCGCGGCCATCCTTTGGCGGAAGGCGGTGGCGGCCAGTGGGATCCATTGCACATCCTCAACGGCGCGGATGGCCGACGTGAAGCTGCGAATTGAGGATGCGGTCGCCCCCATGTGGGCGCGCTCCGCGAGGATGCCTACCAACGCCTCAGCGACAAAAGGCGGGCATGTTCGCGCCGCGTAGGCTGCGAGCGCGAAGCCGGGACACATATTGAGCCCTGGTGCAGGGGCACCACGACAGGATGGCGCTTTCATCCAGTGTGCCGGGTTCATCGACACTGGACGTTGGGGCCCAACGGCTGGCGAGGTCTGCGAGCACGGTGGCTGTGTTGCCAGCGCCCCCACCCGCCCCCGGGGCACCTACTGTCCGGGGAGGAGGGGGGCGGGGGTCCGGTGGTCAAGACTAGTGGGGCACTGGAAGTGGCATTGGCACCCACTTGGGGAACCGCGCTGAGTGCAGCGCTGGTAGTCTCCACTGGGCGGGGAATCCACAGGGATCCACTTCCAAACGACGCCGACAGCCCGGAATTTGACGCTACGCCAAATGAAGTTCTCTCCAAATCCAAGGGCGTTTTTGGGGTCTTTCAGCGTAGCATGCTACTGGTCGGGTTGCATGGAAGTGCGGGTGGATCCTGCATACCTTGTGGTGTATGCCGTCTGGGACTAATTGACGTAGCCCCAGGTACGCCATGCCAGCTACGCGCCCAAGTCAATCATGTCGTTTGCAACTTGGCCCTTCAACTCCACGGGCCTCGTGACTTCGCCCACTTTTCCAGCCCTTAGCCTGACATAGGCTTTCGAGTTAGACAGTATCAGTCTCATCCACTGTGTCAGCTGGGGCCGCTGGAGGGCCTTGTTCAACTCGGGCACTAACAAGGGAGGGAGGGTCGGACCTTCCTTGACGGATGCCCTAGCCAGCTGCTCGCGCAGTTGATGAATTTCTTTGGCTTCCTCTGCGATACTTTCTTCTGCTGAAGCATGAGACTGTTGAAGGTCACAATGTGGTTGGCACTCATTGAGAACCAAATGACAGAAAAGCTGCCTAAGTAGGGAGGTGCAAACAAAATTTGAGACGGGGCTCCACTAGTGACAGAGGGCTTGCGTGGCGCACAAAGGGGAGTCTGGGAGCGGCTGCATGGCACCCATGGGCGAGTCTCGGCGTGCCTCTATGGTGCACAACAACGAAGGACAGAGCGCTTGCATGGCGCACAGAGGCGAGCCTCCTTGCGTCTGCATTGCGCACGGAAGTGAATCATAGAGCGCCTGTGTGGCACTCCCAGGTGAGTCACAGAGCACCTACGTGGCGCACAGAAACAAGTGACACAGTGCCTACATGGCGCACAGGTGCGGGTCTTAAAGAGCCTGTGTGGCGCATACGGGCGAATCTCAAAGTGCCTGCATGGCGCACACAAATGAAGAACATTGCACCCGTGTGGCACACAGAGGCGAGACGAGGCGAGTCTCAGAGCCTGTGCAGTACACAGGGGCTAGTTTGAGAGCACCTGCGTGGCAAAGAGGGGCGAGTGTCAGAGTCTAAGAGCACATGCATCGAGCACACAAACGAAGGACAGTGCGCCCGCGTGGCGCGTGGCGCGCAGAGGCAATTCTCCGAGTACCTGCATGGTCTCAGAGCGCTTGCGTCGCACACAGAAGAGAGTCTTAAAGCACATGCATGGCGTAGAGAAACCAAAGACACAGTGTGTGTGTGGCGCACAAAAAGAAATGACCGAGCGCCTACGTGTGGCACATAGAGGCAAGTGCCAGACAGCCAACGTGCCACACACAAACGAAAGACGAGGCGCTTGTGTGGCGCATAGGTGCAAGTCTAAGAGGGCTTGCGTGGGGCATAGTAGAGAATGATAGAGCGGCTGTGTGGCGCACATGGGCAAGCCTCCGAGCGCCGGTGTGGCGCACGGAAACGGATGACAGAGCACCTGTGTGGCGCACAGAGCCGAGTCTCAGAGTGTTTGCATGGCACAGAGAAGTGAAGGATAGAGCGCCTGAGTGGCGCATGGGCGAGAGTCTCAGGGCACCCGCATGGCGCACAAAAACGGATGACAGAGCGCCTGCGCGGCGCACAGAGGGGAGTCTCAGAGCGCCTACATGGCGCACAGAAACAAATGAAAAAGCGCCTGCGTGGGGCACAGAGGCGAGTGTCAAATTGCCAGCCGCACACGAACGAATGACAGAGCACCAACGTGGCACACAGAATTGGGCTCATAAAGGCATGTCGCAGGCCGCCTACGTGGAGCAAAGAAACGCCTAACATAGTGCTTGCACCACGCACTGGTGCGAGTCTCATAGCGCTTGCATGGCGCACACACACCAATGACAGAGGACCTGCGTGGTGCAAAGAGCCAAGTCTCACAGCGCCTGCGTGGGGCATACAAACGACTGACAAAGCGCCTACGTGGCACACAGGGGCTAGTCTAAGATTGCTTGCATGGCGCCCAGAAACAAATGACAGAGCAACAGCGTGGCGCACAGAATCACGCCCCACGGCCCGTGCATGGCGCACAACAACGAATGACAGAGCACCCGAGTGGCACACACAGCTGAGTCTCAGAGCGCCTGCGGGGCGCAAAGAAACCAAGGACACAGCGCCTGCGTGGCGCACAAGCGTGAGTCCCAGAGACCCTAAATGGCAAAAAGAAACGAACGATAGAGCACCCGTGTGGCACACACCAGAAAATTGGGTGCGCTTGCATGGCACAAAGAAACAAAAGACGGAGCACCTACATGGCGCCTAGGGGCGAGTCTCAGAGTGCATGCATGGTGCACATAAACGGATGACAGAGCGCCTGTGTGGCGCACGGGGGCGAGTCTCAAAAAGCCTAGACGACGCACACCGACGAAGGACAATGCGCCTCTGTAGCGCACAAAGGCAGTGGCAAGACTGCCAGCGTGCTGCATAGGAACAAATGACACAACGCATGCGTAGTGCACAGAGGCATATCCCAAACCGAGTGCGTGGCGCACAGTGCGTGGTGTGTGGTGCAAACGAATAACAAAGTGCCTGTGTGGCGCACTAATGCGGGTCTTAGAGCGCCTGCATGGCGCGGAGAAACGAAGGACAGAGCACCTGTGTGGCGCATGGGCGCAAGTCTCAGAGTTCTCGCATGGCGCACAAAAGCAAAGGACGGAGCACCTACGTGGCGCCCAAGGGCGAGTCTTAGAGCGCATGCGTGGCGCACAGAGGCGGATGACAGAGCGCTTGTGTGGCGCACAAGGCAAGTCCCAGACCGCTTGCATGGCGCACAGAAACGAAAGACAGAGCGCCTGCTTGGCACCTAGGGGAGGGTCTCATAGTGCATGCATGGCACACAGAAACGAATGACAAAGTGCCCACGCCGTGCACAGGTAGGAATCTCACAGCGCAGGCGAGGTGCACACAAACGAGTGAAAGAGCACCTGTGTGTCGCATAGGTAAGGGTCTCAGAGCGCATGCATGGCGCACAACAAAGAATGACAGAGTGCCCACGTGGTGCACGGGTACAAGTCTCAGAATCCCATCGAGGCACACAAAACAAAGGATAGAGTGCTTGCGTGGCACACAAAAGCGAATGGCAAAGGGGCTGGCGCACGGAACCAATCTCAGAGCGCGCAAGCGGGGCGCACATAAACGAAGGACAGGGCGAATTCATGGCGCATGAAAATGAATGATAGAGAGATTGTGCCGCCCGCGTCGTTGGATCAAACCTCAGCACAGTACTGGAGAGGGTCAGCAGCAACAAAGCTCAACCCGCAGTCCAAGGGCCACGGGAACAAAAGGCGGTTGTCGGTTCAAAGCCTGGCGCGCTATTGGAGCGGGTGAGCGATGACAAGGCTCAGCCTAGAGTCCACAGGCCACAGGACATAACGGCGGATGCCCGTTGAAACTCTGACACACTACTAGAGCGGATGAGCAACGACAGAGCTCACAACCACCGCAGTAGAGTGCCACCGCCCGCACCATTTGAAATAAGCCAAGTCGGGCCTGCGAGCCCAACACGCCCCTGCGCCTCCCCGGTGGAGGCCGTGCCACCTTGCCCTGGCGTACGCCTTGCCGCCCAAGCACTCGCCAATGCCCGACTCCAGGCCCGCTTCACTTGCTTGCCAGACCAGCACATCAGCCTGCTTGCCAGCCGCCGGCCAGAAGCCATAGGCCCACTCGCGCACCTGGTCCGCGTATCTGGACAAGGGTCTGGTGGTGTACCCCTCTTCCCCGGTTTTCCTATTCCAAAATTGGATGAATCCCGAAAGCGCGATGCCACCTCCCCAACGCTCAAAAAGCATATCCATGCAACGGTGGCGAGAGGGGCCCTTACCTACACTTGGAGGCGTTCTCAACGAGGATGACCAGGCCAGCCGGCAGGAGGTACGGCGGCGGTCCTGCTGGAGGGTGCCCCCGCGGCCATCCTTTGGCGGAAGGCGGTGGCGGCCAGTGGGATCCATTGCAGATCCTCAACGGCGCGGATGGCCGACGTGAAGCTGCGAATTGAGGATGCGGTCGCCCCCATGTGGGCGCGCTCCGCGAGGATGCCTACCAACGCCTCAGCGACAAAAGGCGGGCATGTTCGCGCCGCGTAGGCTGCGAGCGCGAAGCCGGGACACATATTGAGCCCTGGTGCAGGGGCACCACGACAAGATGGCGCTTTCATCCAGTGTGCTGGGTTCATCGACACTGGACGTTGGGGCCCAACGGCTGGCGAGGTTTGCGAGCACGGTGGCTGTGTTGCCAGCGCCCCCACCCGCCCCCGGGGCACCTACTGCCCGGGGAGGAGGGGGGGGGGGGGGGTCCTGTGGTCAAGACTAGTGGGGCACTGGAAGTGGCATTGGCACCCACTTGGGGAACCGCGCTGAGTGCAGCGCTGGTAGTCTCCACTGGGCGGGGAATCCACAGGGATCCACTTCCAAACGACGCCCACAGCCCGGAATTTGACGCTACGCCAAATGAAGTTCTCTCCAAATCCAAGGGCGTTTTTGGGGTCTTTCAGCGTAGCATGCTACTGGTCGGGTTGCCTGGAAGTGCGGGTGGATCCTGCATACCTTGTGGTGTATGCCGTCTGGGACTAATTGACGTAGCCCCAGGTACGCCATGCTAGCTACGCACCCAAGTCAATCATGTCGTTTGCAACTTGGCCCTTCAACTCCACGGGCCTCGTGACTTCGCCCACTTTTCCAGCCCTTAGCCTGACATAGGCTTTCGAGTTGAACAGTATCAGTCTCATCCACTGTGTCAGCTGGGGCCGCTCGAGGGCCTTGTTCAACTCGGGCACTAACAAGGGAGGGAGGGTCGGACCTTCCTTGACGGATGCCCTAGCCAGCTGCTCGCGCAGTTGATGAATTTCTTTGGCTTCCTCTGCGATACTTTCTTCTGCTGAAGCATGAGACTGTTGAAGGTCACAATGTGGTTGGCACTCATTGAGAACCAAATGACAGAAAAGCTGCCTAAGTAGGGAGGTGCAAACAAAATTTGAGACGGGGCTCCACTAGTGACAGAGGGCTTGCGTGGCGCACAAAGAGGAGTCTGGGAGCGGCTGCATGGCACCTATGGGCGAGTCTCGGCGTGCCTCTATGGTGCACAACAACGAAGGACAGAGCGCTTGCATGGCGCACAGAGGCGAGCCTCCTTGCGTCTGCATTGCGCACGGAAGAGAATCATAGAGCGCCTGTGTGGCACTCCCAGGTGAGTCACAGAGCACCTACGTGGCGCACAGAAACAAGTGACACAGTGCCTACATGGCGCACAGGTGCGGGTCTTAAAGAGCCTGTGTGGCGCATACGGGCGAATCTCAAAGTGCCTGCATGGCGCACGCAAATGAAGAACATTGCACCCGTGTGGCACACAGAGGCGAGACGAGGCGAGTCTCAGAGCCTGTGCAGTACAAAGGGGCGAGTTTGAGAGCACCTGCGTGGCAAAGAGGGGCGAGTGTCAGAGTCTAAGAGCACATGCATCGAGCACACAAACGAAGGACAGTGGGCCCGCGTGGCGCGTGGCGCGCAGAGGCAATTCTCCGAGTACCTGCATGGTCTCAGAGCGCTTGCGTTGCACACAGAAGAGAGTCTTAAAGCACATCCATGGCGTAGAGAAACCAAAGACACAGTGTGTGTGTGGCGCACAAAAAGAAATGACCGAGCGCCTACGTGTGGCACATAGAGGCAAGTGCCAGACAGCCAACGTGCCACACACAAACGAAAGACGAGGCGCTTGTGTGGCGCATAGGTGCAAGTCTAAGAGGGCTTGCGTGGGGCATAGTAGAGAATGATAGAGCGGCTGTGTGGCACACATGGGCAAGCCTCCGAGCGCCGGTGTGGCGCACGGAAACGGATGACAGAGCACCTGTGTGGCGCACAGAGCCGAGTCTCAGAGTGTTTGCATGGCACAGAGAAGTGAAGGATAGAGCGCCTGAGTGGCGCATGGGCGAGAGTCTCAGGGCACCCGCATGGCGCACAAAAACGGATGACAGAGCGCCTGCGCGGCGCACAGAGGGGAGTCTCAGAGCGCCTACATGGCGCACAGAAACAAATGAAAAAGCGCCTGCGTGGGGCACAGAGGCGAGTGTCAAATTGCCAGCCGCACACGAACGAATGACAGAGCACCAACGTGGCACACAGAATTGGGCTCATAAAGGCATGTCTCAGGCCGCCTACGTGGAGCAAAGAAACGCCTAACATAGTGCTTGCACCACGCACTGGTGCGAGTCTCATAGCGCTTGCATGGCGCACACACACCAATGACAGAGGACCTGCGTGGTGCAAAGAGCCAAGTCTCACAGCGCCTGCGTGGGGCATACAAACGACTGACAAAGCGCCTACGTGGCACACAGGGGCTAGTCTAAGATTGCTTGCATGGCGCCCAGAAACAAATGACAGAGCAACAGCGTGGCGCACAGAATCACGCCCCACGGCCTGTGCATGGCGCACAACAACGAATGACAGAGCACCCGAGTGGCACACACAGCTGAGTCTCAGAGCGCCTGCGGGGCGCAAAGAAACCAAGGACACAGCGCCTGCGTGGCGCACAAGCGTGAGTCCCAGAGACCCTAAATGGCAAAAAGAAACGAACGATAGAGCACCCGTGTGGCACACACCAGAAAATTGGGTGCGCTTGCATGGCACAAAGAAACAAAAGACGGAGCACCTACATGGCGCCTAGGGGCGAGTCTCAGAGTGCATGCATGGTGCACATAAACGGATGACAGAGCGCCTGTGTGGCGCACGGGGGCGAGTCTCAAAGTGCCTAGACGACGCACACCGACGAAGGACAATGCGCCTCTGTAGCGCACAAAGGCAGTGGCAAGACTGCCAGCGTGCTGCATAGGAACAAATGACACAACGCATGCGTAGTGCACAAAGGCATGTCCCAAACCGAGTGTGTGGTGCACCGTGCGTGGTGTGTGGTGCAAACGAATAACAAAGTGCCTGTGTGGCGCACTGATGCGGGTCTTAGAGCGCCTGCATGGCGCGGAGAAACGAAGGACAGAGCACCTGTGTGGCGCATGGGCGCAAGTCTCAGAGTTCCTGCATGGCGCACAAAAGCAAAGGACGGAGCACCTACGTGGCGCCCAAGGGCGAGTCTTAGAGCGCATGCGTGGCGCACAGAGGCGGATGACAGAGCGCTTGTGTGGCGCACAAGGCAAGTCCCAGACCGCTTGCATGGCGCACAGAAACGAAAGACAGAGCGCCTGCTTGGCACCTAGGGGAGGGTCTCATAGTGCATGCATGGCACACAGAAACGAATGACAAAGTGCCCACGCCGTGCACAGGTAGGAATCTCACAGCGCAGTCGAGGTGCACACAAACGAGTGAAAGAGCACCTGTGTGGCGCATAGGTAAGGGTCTCAGAGCGCATGCATGGCGCACAACAAAGAATGACAGAATGCCCACGTGGTGCACGGGTACAAGTCTCAGAATCCCATCGAGGCACACAAAACAAAGGATAGAGTGCTTGCGTGGCACACAAAAGCGAATGGCAAAGGGGCTGGCGCACGGAACCAATCTCAGAGCGCGCAAGCGGGGCGCACATAAACGAAGGACAGGGCGAATTCATGGCGCATGAAAATGAATGATAGAGAGATTGTGCCGCCCGCGTCGTCGGATCAAACCTCAGCACAGTACTGGAGAGGGTGAGCAGCAACAAAGCTCAACCCGCAGTCCAAGGGCCACGGGAACAAAAGGCGGTTGTCGGTTCAAAGCCTGGCGCGCTATTGGAGCGGGTGAGCGATGACAAGGCTCAGCCTAGAGTCCACAGGCCACAGGACATAACGGCGGATGCCCGTTGAAACTCTGACACACTACTAGAGCGGATGAGCAACGACAGAGCTCACAACCACCGCAGTAGAGTGCCACCGCCCGCACCATTTGAAATAAGCCAAGTCGGGCCTGCGAGCCCAACACGCCCCTGCGCCTCCCCGGTGGAGGCCGTGCCACCTTGCCCTGGCGTACGCCTTGCCGCCCAAGCACTCGCCAATGCCCGACTCCAGGCCCGCTTCACTTGCTTGCCAGACCAGCACATCAGCCTGCTTGCCAGCCGCCGGCCAGAAGCCATAGGCCCACTCGCGCACCTGGTCCGCGTATCTGGACAAGGGTCTGGTGGTGTACCCCTCTTCCCCGGTTTTCCTATTCCAAAATTGGATGAATCCCGAAAGCGCGATGCCACCTCCCCAACGCTCAAAAAGCATATCCATGCAACGGTGGCGAGAGGGGCCCTTACCTACACTTGGAGGCGTTCTCAACGAGGATGACCAGGCCAGCCGGCAGGAGGTACGGCGGCGGTCCTGCTGGAGGGTGCCCCCGCGGCCATCCTTTGGCGGAAGGCGGTGGCGGCCAGTGGGATCCATTGCACATCCTCAACGGCGCGGATGGCCGACGTGAAGCTGCGAATTGAGGATGCGGTCGCCCCCATGTGGGCGCGCTCCGCGAGGATGCCTACCAACGCCTCAGCGACAGAAGGCGGGCATGTTCGCGCCGCGTAGGCTGCGAGCGCGAAGCCGGGACACATATTGAGCCCTGGTGCAGGGGCACCACGACAAGATGGCGCTTTCATCCGGTGTGCTGGGTTCATCGACACTGGACGTTGGGGCCCAACGGCTGGCGAGGTTTGCGAGCACGGTGGCTGTGTTGCCAGCGCCCCCACCCGCCCCCGGGGCACCTACTGCCCGGGGAGGAGGGGGGGGGGGGTCCTGTGGTCAAGACTAGTGGGGCACTGGAAATGGCATTGGCACCCACTTGGGGAACCGCGCTGAGTGCAGCGCTCGTAGTCTCCACTGGGCGGGGAATCCACAGGGATCCACTTCCAAACGACGCCCACAGCCCGGAATTTGACGCTACGCCAAATGAAGTTCTCTCCAAATCCAAGGGCGTTTTTGGGGTCTTTCAGCGTAGCATGCTACTGGTCGGGTTGCCTGGAAGTGCGGGTGGATCCTGCATACCTTGTGGTGTATGCCGTCTGGGACTAATTGACGTAGCCCCAGGTACGCCATGCCAGCTACGCACCCAAGTCAATCATGTCGTTTGCAACTTGGCCCTTCAACTCCACGGGCCTCGTGACTTCGCCCAGTTTTCCAGCCCTTAGCCTGACATAGGCTTTCGAGTTGAACAGTATCAATCTCATCCACTGTGTCAGCTGGGGCCGCTCGAGGGCCTTGTTCAACTCGGGCACTAACAAGGGAGGGAGGGTCGGACCTTCCTTGACGGATGCCCTAGCCAGCTGCTCGCGCAGTTGATGAATTTCTTTGGCTTCCTCTGCGATACTTTCTTCTGCTGAAGCATGAGACTGTTGAAGGTCACAATGTGGTTGGCACTCATTGAGAACCAAATGACAGAAAAGCTGCCTAAGTAGGGAGGTGCAAACAAAATTTGAGACGGGGCTCCACTAGTGACAGAGGGCTTGCGTGGCGCACAAAGGGGAGTCTGGGAGCGGCTGCATGGCACCCACGGGCGAGTCTCGGCGTGCCTCTATGGTGCACAGCAACGAAGGACAGAGCGCTTGCATGGCGCACAGAGGCGAGCCTCCTTGCGTCTGCATTGCGCACGGAAGTGAATCATAGAGCGCCTGTGTGGGGCTCCCATGTGAGTCACAGAGCACCTACGTGGCGCACAGAAAAAAGTGACAAAGTGCCTACATGGCGCAAAGGTGCGGGTCTTAGAGAGCCTGTGTGGCGCATACGGGCGAATCTCAAAGTGCCTGCATGGTGGCGCACAGAGGCGAGACGAGGCGAGTCTCAGAGCTTGTGCAGTACACAGGGGCGAGTTTGAGAGCACCTGCGTGGCAAAGAGGGGCGAGTGTCAGAGTCTAAGAGCACGTGCATAGAGCACACAAACGAAGGACAGTGCGCCCGCGTGGCGCGTGGCGCGCAGAGGTAATTCTCCGAGTACCTGCATGGTCTCAGAGCGCTTGCGTTGCACACAGAACAGAGTCTTAAAGCACATGCATGGCGCAGAGAAACCAAAGACATAGTGTGTGTGTGGCGCACAAATAGAAATGACCGAGCGCCTACGTGTGGCACATAGAGGCAAGTGCCAGACAGCCAACGTGCCACACACAAACGAAGGACAAGGCGCTTGTGTGGCGCACTGGTGCAAGTCTAAGAGGGCTTGCGTGGGGCATAGTAGAGAATGATAGAGCGACTGTGTGGCACACACGGGCAAGCCTCCGAGCGCCGGTGTGGCGCACGGAAACGGATGACAGAGCACCTATGTGGCGCACAGAGCCGAGTCTCAGAGTGCCTGCATGGCACAGAGAACTGATGGATAGAGCGCCTGAGTGGCGCATGGGCGAGAGTCTCAGGGCACCCGCATGGCGCACAAAAACGGATGACAGAGCGCCTGCGCGGCGCACAGAGGGGAGTCTCAGAGCGCCTACATGGCGCACAGAAACGAATGAAAAAGCGCTTGCGTGGGGCACAGAGGCGAGTGTCAAATTGCCAGCCGCACAGGAACGAATGATAGAGCACCAACGTGGCACACAGAATTGGGCTCATAAAGGCATGTCGCAGGCCGCCTACGTGGAGCAAAGAAATGCCTAACATAGTGCTTGCACCACGCACTGGTGCGAGTCTCATAGCGCTTGCATGGCGCACACAAACCAATGACAGAGGACCTGCGTGGTGCAAAGAGCCAAGTCTCAGAGCGCCTGCGTGGGGCATACAAACGACTGACAAAGCGCCTACGTGGCACGCAGGGGCTAGTCTAAGATTGCTTGCATGGCGCCCAGAAACAAATGACAGAGCAACAGCGTGGCGCACAGAATCACGCCCCACGGCCCGTGCATGGCGCACAACAACGAATGACAGAGCACCCGAGTGACACACACAGCTGAGTCTCAGAGCGCCTGCGGGGCGCAAAGAAACCAAGGACACAGCGCCTGCGTGGCGCACATGCGTGAGTCCTAGACACACTAAATGGCAAAAAGAAACGAACGATAGAGCACCCGTGTGGCACACACCAGAAAATTGGGTGCGCTTGCATGGCACAAAGAAACAAAAGACGGAGCACCTACATGGCGCCTAGGGGCGAGTCTCAGAGTGCATGCATGGTGCACATAAACGGATGACAGAGCGCCTGTGTGGCGCACGAGGGCGAGTCTCAAAGTGCCTAGACGACGCACACCGACGAAGGACAATGCGCCTCTGTAGCGCACAAAGGCAGTGGCAAGACTGCCAGCGTGCTGCATAGGAACAAATGACATAACGCATGCGTAGTGCACAGAGGCATATCCCAAACCGAGTGCGTGGCGCACAGTGCGTGGTGTGTGGTGCAAACGAATAACAAAGTGCCTGTGTGGCGCACTGATGCGGGTCTTAGAGCGCCTGCATGGCGCGGAGAAACGAAGGACAGAGCACCTGTGTGGCGCATGGGCGCAAGTCTCAGAGTTCCTGCATGGCGCACAAAAGCAAAGGACGGAGCACCTACGTGGCGCCCAAGGGCGAGTCTTAGAGCGCATGCGTGGCGCACAGAGGCGGATGACAGAGCGCTTGTGTGGCGCACAAGGCAAGTCCCATACCGCTTGCATGGCGCACAGAAACGAAAGACAGAGCGCCTGCTTGGCACCCAGGGGAGGGTCTTAGAGTGCATGCATGGCACACAGAAACGAATGACAAAGTGCCCACGCCGTGCACAGGTAGGAATCTCACAGCGCAGGCGAGGTGCACACAAACGAGTGAAAGAGCACCTGTGTGGCGCATAGGTAAGGGTCTCAGAGCGCATGCATGGCGCACAACAAAGAATGAGAGAGTGCCCACGTGGTGCACGGGTACAAGTCTCAGAATCCCATCGAGGCACACAAAACAAAGGATAGAGTGCTTGCGAGGCACACAAAAGCGAATGGCAAAGGGGCTAGCGCACGGAACCAATCTCAGAGCACGCAAGCGGGGCGCACATAAACGAAGGACAGGGCGAATTCATGGCGCATGAAAATGAATGATAGAGAGATTGTGCCGCCCGCGTCGTCGGATCAAACCTCAGCACAGTACTGGAGAGGGTGAGCAGCAACAAAGCTCAACCCGGAGTCCAAGGGCCAGGGGAACAAAAGGCGGTTGTCGGTTCAAAGCCTGGCGCGCTATTGGAGCGGGTGAGCGATGACAAGGCTCAGCCTAGAGTCCACAGGCCACAGGACATAACGGCGGATGCCCGTTGAAACTCTGACACACTACTAGAGCGGGTGAGCAACGACAGAGCTCACAACCACCGCAGTAGAGTGCCACCGCCCGCACCATTTGAAATCAGCCCAGTCGGGCCTGCGGGCCCAACACGCCCCTGCGCCTCCCCGGTGGAGGCCGTGCCACCTAACCCTGGCGTACGCCTTGCCCCCCAAGCACTCGCCAATGCCCGACTCCAGGCCCGCTTCACTTGCTTGCCAGACCAGCACATCAGCCCGCCTGCCAGCCGCCGCCCACAAGCCATAGGCCCACTCGCGCACCTGGTCCGCGTATCTGGACAAGGGTCTGGTGGTGTACCCCTCTTCCCCGGTTTTCCTATTCCAAAATTGGATGAATCCCGAAAGCGCGATGCCACCTCCCCAACGCTCAAAAAGCATGTCCATGCAACGGTGGCGAGAGGGGCCCTTACCTACACTTGGAGGCGTTCTCAACGAGGATGACGAGGCCAGCCGGCAGGAGGTACGGCGGCGGTCCTGCTGGAGGGTGCCCCCGCGGCCATCCTTTGGCGGAAGGCGGTGGCGGCCAGTGGGATCCATTGCAGATCCTCAACGGCGCGGATGGCCGACGTGAAGCTGCGAATTGAGGATGCGGTCGCCCCCATGTGGGCGCGCTCCGCGAGGATGCCTACCAACGCCTCAGCGACAGAAGGCGGGCATGTTCGCGCCGCGTAGGCTGCGAGCGCGAAGCCGGGACACATATTGAGCCCTGGTGCAGGGGCACCACGACAAGATGGCGCTTTCATCCGGTGTGCTGGGTTCATCGACACTGGACGTTGGGGCCCAACGGCTGGCAGGGTCTGCGAGCACGGTGGCTGTGTTGCCAGCGCCCCCACCCGCCCCCGGGGCACCTACTGCCCGGGGAGGAGGGGGGGGGGGGTCCTGTGGTCAAGACTAGTGGGGCACTGGAAGTGGCATTGGCACCCACTTGGGGAACCGCGCTGAGTGCAGCGCTGGTAGTCTCCACTGGGCGGGGAATCCACAGGGATCCACTTCCAAACGACGCCCACAGCCCGGAATTTGACGCCAAGCCAAATGAAGTTCTCTCCAAATCCAAGGGCGTTTTTGGGGTCTTTCGGCGTAGCATGCTACTGGTCGGGTTGCCTGGAAGTGCGGGTGGATCCTGCATACCTTGTGCTGTATGCCGTCTGGGACTAATTGACGTAGCCCCAGGTACGCCATGCCAGCTACGCGCCCAAGTCAATCATGTCGTTTGCAATTTGGCCCTTCAACTCCATGGGCCTCGTGACTTCGCCCACTTTTCCAGCCCTTAGCCTGACATAGGCTTTCGAGTTAGACAGTATCAGTCTCATCCACTGTGTCAGTTGGGGCCGCTCAAGGGCCTTGTTCAACTCGGGCACTAACAAGGGAGGGAGGGTCGGACCTTCCTTGACGGATGCCCTAGCCAGCTGCTCGCGCAGTTGATGAATTTCTTTGGCTTCCTCTGCGATACTTTCTTCTGCTGAAGCATGAGACTGTTGAAGGTCACAATGTGGTTGGCACTCATTGAGAACCAAATGACAGAAAAGCTGCCTAAGTAGGGAGGTGCAAACAAAATTTGAGACGGGGCTCCACTAGTGACAGAGGGCTTGCGTGGCGCACAAAGGCGAGTCTGGGAGCGGCTGCATGGCACCCATGGGCGAGTCTCGGCGTGCCTCTATGGTGCACAGCAACGAAGGACAGAGCGCTTGCATGGCGCACAGAGGCGAGCCTCCTTGCGTCTGCATTGCGCACGGAAATGAATCATAGAGCGCCTGTGTGGCGCTCCCAGGTGAGTCACAGAGCACCTACGTGGCGCACAGAAACAAGTGACAAAGTGCCTACATGGCGCACAGGTGCGGGTCTTAGAGAGCCTGTGTGGCGCATACGGGCGAATCTCAAAGTGCCTGCATGGCGCACGCAAATGAAGAACATTGCACCCGTGTGGCGCACAGAGGCGAGACGAGGCGAGTCTCAGAGCCTGTGCAGTACAAAGGGGCGAGTTTGAGAGCACCTGCGTGGCAAAGAGGGGCGAGTGTCAGAGTCTAAGAGCACGTGCATCGAGCACACAAACGAAGGACAGTGCGCCCGCGTGGCGCGTGGCGCGCAGAGGCAATTCTCCGAGTACCTGCATGGTCTCAGAGCGCTTGCGTTGCACACAGAAGAGAGTCTTAAAGCACATGCATGGCGCAGAGAAACCAAAGACACAGTGTGTGTGTGGCGCACAAATAGAAATGACCGAGCGCCTACGTGTGGCACATAGAGGCAAGTGCCAGACAGCCAACGTGCCACACACAAACGAAGGACAAGGCGCTTGTGTGGCGCACAGGTGCAAGTCTAAGAGGGCTTGCGTGGGGCATAGTAGAGAATGATAGAGCGGCTGTGTGGCACACATGGGCAAGCCTCCGAGCGCCGGTGTGGCGCACGGAAACGGATGACAGAGCACCTGTGTGGCGCACAAAGCCGAGTCTCAGAGTGTTTGCATGGCACAGAGAAGTGAAGGATAGAGCGCCTGAGTGGCGCATGGGCGAGAGTCTCAGGGCACCCGCATGGCGCACAAAAACGGATGACAGAGCGCCTGCGCGGCGCACAGAGGGGAGTCTCAGAGCGCCTACATGGCGCACAGACACGAATGAAAAAGCGCCTGCGTGGGGCACAGAGGCGAGTGTCAAATTGCCAGCCGCACAGAAACGAATGAAAAAGCGCCTGCGTGGGGCACAGAGGCGAGTGTCAAATTGCCAGCCGCACGGGAACGAATGACAGAGCACCAACGTGGCACACAGAATTGGGCTCATAAAGGCATGTCTCAGGCCGCCTACGTGGAGCAAAGAAACGCCTAACATAGTGCTTGCACCACGCACTGGTGCGAGTCTCATAGCGCTTGCATGGCGCACACACACCAATGACAGAGGACCTGCGTGGTGCAAAGAGCCAAGTCTCAGAGCGCCTGCGTGGCACATACAAACGACTGACAAAGCGCCTACGTGGCACGCAGGGGCTAGTCTGAGATTGCTTGCATGGCGCCCAGAAACAAATGACAGAGCAACAGCGTGGCGCACAGAATCACGCCCCACGGCCCGTGCATGGCGCACAACAACGAATGACAGAGCACCCGAGTGACACACACAGCTGAGTCTCAGAGCGCCTGCGGGGCGCAAAGAAACCAAGGACACAGCGCCTGCGTGGCGCACAAGCGTGAGTCCTAGACACACTAAATGGCAAAAAGAAACGAACGATAGAGCACCCGTGTGGCACACACCAGAAAATTGGGTGCGCTTGCATGGCACAAAGAAACAAAAGACGGAGCACCTACATGGCGCTTAGGAGCGAGTCTCAGAGTGCATGCATGGCGCACATAAACGGATGACAGAGCGCCTGTGTGGCGCACGGGGGCGAGTCTCAAAGTGCCTAGACGACGCACACCGACGAAGGACAATGCGCCTCTGTAGCGCACAAAGGCAGTGGCAAGACTGCCAGCGTGCTGCATAGGAACAAATGACATAACGCATGCGTAGTGCACAGAGGCATATCCCAAACCGAGTGCGTGGCGCACAGTGCGTGGTGTGTGGTGCAAACGAATAACAAAGTGCCTGTGTGGCGCACTGGTGCGGGTCTTAGAGCGCCTGCATGGCGCGGAGAAACGAAGGACAGAGCACCTGTGTGGCGCATGGGCGCAAGTCTCAGAGTTCCTGCATGGCGCACAAAAGCAAAGGACGGAGCACCTACGTGGCGCCCAAGGGCGAGTCTTAGAGCGCATGCGTGGCGCACAGAGGCGGATGACAGAGCGCTTGTGTGGCGCACAAGGCAAGTCCCAGACCGCTTGCATGGCGCACAGAAACGAAAGACAGAGCGCCTGCTTGGCACCTAGGGGAGGGTCTCAGAGTGCATGCATGGCACACAGAAACAAATGACAAAGTGCCCACGCCGTGCACAGGTAGGAATCTCACAGCGCAGGCGAGGTGCACACAAACGAGTGAAAGAGCACCTGTGTGGCGCATAGGTAAGGGTCTCAGAGCGCATGCATGGCGCACAACAAAGAATGACAGAGTGCCCACGTGGTGCACAGGCACAAGTCTCAGAATCCCATCGAGGCACACAAAACAAAGGATAGAGTGCTTGCGTGGCACACAAAAGCGAATGGCAAAGGGGCTGGCGCACGGAACCAATCTCAGAGCGCGCAAGCGGGGCGCACATAAACGAAGGACAGGGCGAATTCATGGCGCATGAAAATGAATGATAGAGAGATTGTGCCGCCCGCGTCGTCGGATCAAACCTCAGCACAGTACTGGAGAGGGTGAGCAGCAACAAAGCTCAACCCGGAGTCCAAGGGCCAGGGGAACAAAAGGCGGTTGTCGGTTCAAAGCCTGGCGCGCTATTGGAGCGGGTGAGCGATGACAAGGCTCAGCCTAGAGTCCACAGGCCACAGGACATAACGGCGGATGCCCGTTGAAACTCTGACACACTACTAGAGCGGGTGAGCAACGACATAGCTCAGCCAAGAGTCCAAAGGCCAGGGGAGCAAAATGCGGTCGTCGGTTTGAATAGAGCTGAACATAGAGAACTGCAGTTGCGTGAGGAGCGACGAATACACCTGCATTCCCATGCCTTTGGTCGGGTGTGCATAGTTAGAGAGAGACACCCTAGACCGCGGGCTGGGTGCCGTCCAAACCAAACCAAACCAAACCAAACCAAACCAAACCAAAACCAAAACCAAAACCAAACCAGACCAAACCAAAACCAAACCAAACCAAAGCTAAACAAAACAAAACCAAAACCAAACAAAACCAAACCAAACCAATCCAATCCTCCCCCCCCCTCCCCCCCCTCTCTCTCTCCGCCCCCCTCTCTCTCCCTCTCTTTCTCTCCCTCCCTCTCTCTCTCTCTCTCTCTGACCTGGAATTAGCCCTTACGCCCTTTCCCCTCCCTTCTCTCCCTTGCACCCTCACTCTGTCCTGCACTTCGCCCCAATTCAGTCCCTTTCGTTTTCCGGGTCCACTCAATCCCAATTTGCCACTTTTCTTTCCTTCTTTCCTAGGCCCCTCTCAGATTTTTCATTCCATCACTCTGTCTCCCTTGGACCTGTGCTTTTTTCTGCTTGCTGCCCTGCCATCTGTTGGAGGTGGTTTTTAGCCTCATTGAAGAACCTGGCAAAGCACATTCCTCCATGGCACACACAAAATGGTGCTTCCCTGACGATTCAGGAGCATGGAGAAATGGATGTACACTATATATTTGTATATCAGTGCTATTGGGTCATGGAGGGTAAGAACAAGGTACAATGCAAGAAGCTTGCAGAGCACACAGGGATTGGAGAGGCAACGACTGACCATGTGAACATCAGAAGAGCGGCGATACCTACCACCTGACAGCACATACCAGCCAAGTCATTGGTGCACTAGACACACAGAGAGGGGCACATGCAACTACAGGCATGGCCAGGGGCAGGCAGCAGCGCATCGTTGCAAACACCGCTTGCCAGCTGATGCTTGGTGACAAAAAAATAGTAAGACTGGGTGTATGTTCATTGTTAAACACACCAACAAGCCCATCAATCCCTGGATCGGCAACACAGGTGGAGCGATGACCAGTGTGAGGAAGGAGGGATGCAATGCCTGCCACACAAGCGTATTATTCGCCCCATTCCTTGTTGCCATCTTTACCTTGCACCTGCAGAGGAATTCGGTGAGTGAGCATTATGTGGAATGAGGGCAAATGTAACCTTCAGGCATTGGACCACAGAAATTGGTACAGTCCAGCAAACAGAGCTGATTTCTGTCACAATTTTGCTCCCTGTTGGAATTTCAAACTGCATGAGAGGTGTGCAGCTGCCCTCTGCATTGTGATTCTACAGACATCGAAAAGGCACAGCACAATTGCATGGGGTGTGACAGTGTTCCCTGTTGCCCTGTCTGTCTGTTTGTGACAGTCCTCATTCTTTCCTGTCAAGCTGCAGTACGTATTGCCCTTTACAGCATGCCCCCCAAAACCAACATATCATTTATCTCTTGTCATGGTCATTGCATGCTAGGATAAGGCACAACGCAAATATAGTGACACTTCTACTGCTGCTGGGGAGCTCAATACTTGTGGGGCTCGATGAAAAAAAGCCGACACGGTGTTACTGTGTAAGCGAGACAGATGATGCTGATGGTTGAAGGCTATTTTAGAGACTTGACAGTTTGGCTAGGGCCTTGCTTTAGTGTCCAGTGGCTACAATCATGAGCCTCGCTGTTCTTGTGTGACCAGGGGGCACAAACATGAAATGTGGCCAGGGTTTGCATTGGTGCAAATGGTTTCCAACACCTATGTGTGTTTTGAGAAGGAGAGAGGGGGATTTGGGGGAGGAGGGGGGCGCGCCATAAACGCTGGAAAAGTGTGCCAGTTGGTACTTCCAGGTGCACGCACATGCATGCCCTTTGAGGAGTGAATCCTCTGCTTGGCTCGGCATTGTGGTCTGAGGGCAGGGCCGCGCCATCTGAGCTGGAATGACTGAACCTCTGGGACCTCAGAAACCTGCCCAGGGCCACTCTCCAGTGCCCAGCCGTTGCAGGCATGGCAGGTGCCAAAAGCATGCCTCCCCCCCTCCAAAAAAAAACATACACATGTACCCCATCTACCAGCTCATATGAAGTCGATGCCCCGCCCCCCTAAAGAAAACAATGAAACAACCCTGCAACGACACGCAAGGCACCCCCCCCTTGGCCAATCTGCAAACCAATTTTTCTCAACTTAATTAGGTCTCTCCCCCCCCCCGCCGCCAATCCAATCTCCTAATTAGGCCCCCCCCCCCCCCCCCCCACGGCCCTGGGCTCTTGGGTAGACACAAACCATTGTGTCACTCCAAAGTTGCGGTTCACTGCACAGGGTGCCAGGGCTGCATTGCCGAAACTTTTGTTTGCATCGGGTGGGGAGGGCTTGTGTGTGTGTGTGTGTGTGTCTGTGTGTCTGTGTGTGTGTGTGTCTGTGTGTGTTTGTGTGTGCGCGCGCGCATGTTGTTCGCCCCACCCCCTGCTAGCCCGTGGACCTTGTCCATTTGGTGCCCCTGAAGAGGCACTAGTGTTGGAGGTGGTTGTATCCCCAGTAGTATGATGACCGCAACCTGTTGGCAGGTCTAGGAGCATGGCTCCTTTGATTTGCATGAGAAGCACTCTTTTGCCTTGATTTCCTGTGTTTTTGTTGAGGTGTAGCTACAGCGGAGACTGAAGAGTCAAGAGCGGCATGCATACCTTAAATGCACTGCAGCTTTACAAACTGAAGGGGTATGTCCTAGTGTTGCACAAGGATCCAGGTTGGCCTCATCAGCCACCCACAACTGAACACCCTGGACCAGCAGAGCAGGTGTTGTGTCACACAACCTTGGGCCATGGTTGCACAGAGTTCTGTCCCACAGAGTCTTCACAAGGCTGGCCTTGGTTAACGGCACCATCCACCAGAACCTTCCGGATCATTTCACTTGGAAGCACATGACTGACAATTCTCCCCGTCAGGGGTGTTTCACTTCAGCTCTGGACCCCAACATCTACGGCTTGGGGCTCTGGGAGGTTTGTTAGCTTGGGGGGGGGGGGGGTGAATTCGCCATGAACATCTGGGCATTTTGAATCCACTCAAGCAGGGGTTAGAAACCATTCCCCATTCGGCATGAGTGAAAATTTCCAGCAGAAGCACAATTGAACCTGCAAAGCACCCAACAAGCAGCATAAATCATAGATCTACGGCAGATACTGCAACCCATTGGCATAGCTTGGGGGGGGGGGGGGGGCGGAGGAATCCAGCCCCGCACGTAACCGTCCCTGTGCTTCTCGCTCTTCTAGTGAGCCCAAAGGGATGCCACAGAGGCAACAGCTAAACCAGCCAGAACATCCGGCGTCAAATACAATGCCTCTTTGGTGAGAGGGGAGGGGGAAGGCAGGGTTAGGGGAGTGGCCTTTTTCACCACTGTCCCTGGCGATGCCGAAAAGCTTCACACACCACCATTCCCAAAACCCTACAGGAGTACCAGGGGCGGAGTATGACTGTCATGCATCATGCCCACAAGTCAAAAAGCAATGACAAAAAGCAAGGTGGAGACCGTGTTGGCCAGGGCAAAGATCTTTTCCAAATGCTGGTGCCACTGTTTAGGGTCCTTATTGACATGGTCGCCATTGAACATGTCCTGCAATACTTTCCACTGCTCCCTCAACTTTTGCTGCTGGGCCTGAAACGGAGATGCAGCGATTCCAGAGAGACAGACGCCAAGCATCCTGTGCCAACCCTGACTCCCAGGACCAGCACGGGCAGGTGTCCAATCAGACACCCTTGGGCCAAGGCTCCACAGTTCCGACAAGGTCTCCAGAAGGCTGGCACCATTTGACATGAGTATCCACCAGAAGTTTCCAGAATCATTTCCCTTGGAGGCACTGGGCTGATGCCTTCTCCCTCCTCTGGTGACCCCAAGAAGGGGCCAGAAGGCGTAAGCTCTATCACCTTTGGGAAAGCACCTGGAAGAGTAGAGGGGGGTTCACTACCCTCTGGCACGCAACAATTCGCCTGAGGTGGTACTACTGGGACGGAATACCCCTCGAATTTGATTGTTATAAGCGCTTGAGGTCCCCCAAAAGGGTGGTGTGTTGCGTTTCCCACATATGCAGGCCGCCTGGTTTTGATCCAACTCTCTCTGCGACGGGATTCCCCGACATTCACAATTTCAAAAGGGGGGTGGGGCAAATTTTTGACACACCCCCAAAAAATGGGTTCATGGGCGAGGGGGGGGGGGCTGCCTCTTGCGGTCACCAGACCTGGTATCTGCCCTCAACGCCAGTCGGACCCAGCAGCCGCTCCCGTTGTCTCCACCTTTTAAACAGGACACCTAGAGGGACTATTGTGCAAGGGATGCAATTGGCACAGGCCAGCATTGCCCCACTCACGCAGCAGTCGCTCCGCGCCTGAAACATAAAGACCATCTATGCCCATTGAATGGCATGATGTGTCATGACGAGGACATAGAGTGCTGTAGTTTCTGACATGCCTAGCTACAACTAGGCCGGCTCCAATTTCATTTGGCAAGGGGGGGGGCATCCCACCCCACCCCAAAGCCCCCCCCCCCCCTTCTAAGGGCACCCCCTCTTTGTAACGGGGTGGGGTGGGTTGGGGCCAAATCCTTGACTGCCAAAACTGAAAATGGAAGGTGATAGCATTTTTGGCCTAGCCGGATGGTGATTGTTTATTCTTGGTGGTATGTAGATGGTTGCTGTTCAAAACCTATTCAAAACGTTGATTGTTGCCACCTACAAAGCATAAGCGCACATGCCTTCGATGCACCCTTCCTTCCTTTTTAGGTGGAAGCAACTCCACAAGAAATGAAGCAGTATAAAATTCAACAGGCCCAGAACAATGATGCGCATTGTCTGCATTGCATACATCCCAACGACCAGTGCCTCACTGCTACAGGTCTAAAGGGAGATTGTATTTGATGGGCAAACATGTGAAACATGAGCTGGTAGTCAGCATCTAGATAATATAACAATTACAACACCCGTTAATAGAACTGCACCACGCACCAGCGGGCAGCAAATCAGCCTGGCTGAATGAGCAAATCAGCCTGGCTAAATGCCACGGGTCTAAGGAGCATGCAAAGAAAGGGCAACTGGCCGCAGTGCTTCATTCATGCACACACTTTGGCTCCAAATCAGCCACTAGAGATGCTGACATGGGTGGAGCTGCTACCGCGGCTACTGGTGCTACTGCCACTGGCGCTACTGGTGCTATTGACACTACTCTCATCATCACTGCAGCAACATCAGACATGGGTCATGGGGCTGCAAAAAGAATGGGATGGCACAGGACATAGATGGGGGCAATGGTGGCCATATTGTGTGGTGTGCTGCGCCCTGACCCTTGGACACATCAAAGCAATTGAAAAGCACCAAGCAGCAATTCAAAATCACAGTGCTAAGGTATGCCATCCCACCCCACCCCAAAAGCCCCCCCCCCCCCCCCTTCAAAGCGGGGTGGGGTGGGAAGGCCCCCCCCCTGCCATATGAAATTGGCCCCGCCCTTGCTTGTGCATTGTAATGAACTTCAAGTCGGGAATAGAGTAGACACAGTTTGCGTCCCTTGTTCATGCCGCTGGCCAGGTGCCCTTTTTGGTGCAAGGGCTGGTCGACAACAGTGCAATCCATGCTGCTACTAATGAATTCTTTACTCCGATGGTTCACGCTGTGTTCGCACCGAGCATCCCGCTGGGTGCTTCATGGCTTTTGTACTGCAGACCAGGGATAATCGGCATGCTTATCCAGGATGCCCATGGCGTTGGGTGGGCGTGTGGAAATTTTGTGTCTGTAGTGGGCTTGCACTGCCTGTACTCATTCGTTGGTACCCCCATTTTGGGGCACGCGACCATTGTGTTTGGATCGGTGCTGCACAGATGGTAGAGATGGTTGGTAGGTATGCTTGGTTCCCCATTGCCACTCCCCATGCCACTACATTGATGTTGCGCTGAAGGCAAAGAAATGTGGGGATGCGAGGCTGCCTTGCTCCCTGTGCAAAAGGTAGGGATAGTTGGTAGGGATGCTTGGCTGCACGCTTGCTGCTATCCATGATGCCACCTTGATGTGATGTGTGTTGTGTTCGCTGATGTTTGAGCTGTTTGGTGTTTTCGGAGCGGAGGAGCGGGGTAGGAGGCATGCACGCCACAGGGTCCCTAGCATCCCCATTATGACTTGCTAGTTGAGTGACCCCTGACCACTCTGCTGTGCAGGCGAAATAGAGGGTTCCTATGCAGCCTTGGCATATCCAGGCATACCTGCTTCACCATTTTCTCAATCTCTGAATCAGCCTTGCCTTCCTTGGCCTTCTCCTGCAAACATCACAACATGAGCTAATGCGCAGAGTCATGATGCAGATAGAGGGGCAAGACCTGCAAATGGGTTAGGAAAGGGGCTGACAGTTCCAAGTTGTCTCTTTTTGTTCTCGGAAAATCTCCTTGTCCGGTGAGCACCCTCCAAATTTCATTGTCTTGGGAAACACTTTGTGTGGAGCATGCTGGCGCCGGCATGGAAGGGACACCACCACTTGTGAGTAGCGGGACAACTGTCCCACTCTCACCTAGTAAAGGCCATTTTTCCCCGGCTGTTAGGTAGCCCAACAGACTGCCCAACTTTGTTTAGGGATGTGTCAAACACATTGAGGTTTGCAGAAATCCTGCTGACCATGTTCGCCCCATGCTGTGCTTGTTGGTTTACTTGTCTGATGTTTTTTGTCAGTGTGTCTTTGTTTGCTTGTCATGGAGAAGGGACCTCCCCCCCGGCTGTTCTAGTCACAAGGTGGTGCACTTTGTCCAAAAACACCAGGTAAACAGGTCTATCGGACCCTCCCAACGGGTGGGCAACCAACCCACCAACCCACAAAGGGGGTATTCCCTCCTCAAAAGGCGAAACCAATGCCAAAATACCTGGAAATGCTATGCACCACTCATGGGTAACACTTGGTGATCCGAATTCCCCTGGCCCTGTGTTTCCCACGTCAGTGGTGGTGAGCCCTCCAAACTTCTATGGGTGCTGGCATCGGAGGGACGCCAAAGGGCAGCAGCAATTGTGAGCAGAGGGACAACTGTCCCATTCCCAACTATGGAAAACACTTTTCCCCAGTGGCTTGGAACAAGCAATGAAAACACTTTTCTCTCAAAAAAAAAAGAAAGGAAAACAGTGCATACACCCCGAAGTCTACAATGCATGTGCCCAAGCATTTTGCTGACAATGTTTCGTCAATTTTCACTGCATTTCTGGCCATTAGGACCATAAAGCTGTGGTCATAAAAGTCCACCCACCCATCTTCAACCCTAAGCCTCCAACACACTTAGTCAGCCTTTATGACAACCCCCCCCCCCGCACACCTGGACGAGTCTCGGCGGGAGAAAAATGCACTGCGCTGGAGGAAAACAGTGTCCAGGCAATTTTGTTGCGCACTCCTTTGGCTCGTACCCATTCCACATTCCCCCCTTCGAAAAATACCCTGCCCATGCCGCCGTCCCAAGGACCCCCCCACCCCCTCTTTCCCATGTGTTGGATCCTGTCCTTGACTCTCCTGTCCCAACTGTTCCCTCTCTGGTGAAATGGAAACCCACAGCAGCTATGGGGCGGGGGGGGTAAGAAGAGCAGCGCCACGCTGAAGGATGAAGTGGGGACGGAGTTAGTCCAATCAGGTGGGGCATGCCCAATATTGGATGCAGGGGGCTGGACGCTCAAGGTGAGTTGATGTGGGAAATGTAACACAGGGCCAGGGGGTTCCAGATCACCCAGTGTTACCCCTCAGTGGCGCGCAGCATGCTGGGGCATTTCGCCTGTTGTTTCAGGCATTCACTGCCCGTGCGGTGTGCAGTGGGTGTTTCTCCCAACAACGCCCTGCTGTGGGGCCTGAGCAGTGTGCCGCTGCACCTGCAGTGGAGCCTAGGTAGTGTGTGTGTGTGTGTGTGTGAACGCCTGGCCCCGGGCTAGGGTTCATTTCCTATGTCTGCCGGAGGGTTGGGGGTCGTCCAAGGGTGTTTAGCCCTTCCAATGCTCCCTGGGGAATCCGCCTCCTCCTGCCAATTTTATGAAACCAGCAACCCGCCTGGTGCAAATGACGCATACACATGCGGCAGAGAGGTCTAAGTCAGATTCTCTCTTGCAGCTTTGAATCCAGTGCACATGACCGTCCCGCTTAGAAGCTGCACCACACCTTGGACCGCTGCAATTCCTTCAGCTTTGCTTTCCGGGAGTTCTTGGTGGACATGCTCTGCTTTGTATCGTCCTTGGCGTCCTTCACCTCAGCCACTTGGGTCTGCTCACGGCCTGACCACGCCATGAGCAGGTTATCCAGCTCCTCCTCCTCCTCTTTCTGCACATGGGGGGGGGGGGGTGCTGATAACGTAGGGGTCGCCGTAACACTTTTTGACAGGAGGGGGCCTTTGGATTTAACGTTTCGATCACGTCTATGGCTGTTCACGTGCTTCGCATGCAACCAGAGCATGCTGCATGCATATGGTACAGGGTCAGAGCTGGAGCTGGAGGTCCGCGAATGGTGAATCTACGTTCTGGCTGATCACGATAAACGGGGGGCGGGGCGTGCAGGTTCTGGCATCAGTGCTGAACAGGGGCAAAAAGAGAAACTGGGTCCTCACGACTGCCATGGTCTCTGCTGCTGATGCTGTTGCTAGTGCTTGTTGCTTGCGCTTGTTAATGGCTGCTGGTGAGGGTAGTCGCTGTGGTGTGCACCCATCGCAGATTAAAGCCTTCCGCTGCACCCAATATTCCCAGTATCCTTGAAAAATTCCGTCACACACCTCCAATCTGCGCTTTGCTTTCTGGGACAACGGCTGCTGTGGCCTTCTGTCACCTTGGGAATGACTGCGTCTCCCTTTTGCGGACTTTGACTGCTTGGAACTCTGCCACTGAGGATGAGGAATGTGCAGGAAAACGCAGTGGACGTGAAGCTGCAGGACAGCCTGTACAAGGGGCTCGTGGTGCCCTTGTACAGGCCCTTCTGTACAAAACAGCGGTGTCTCAACTGTGTGTCTGCTCCACCTTCACCTTGCTGCTTCGCAGTCTCCTGCCAAGGGGGGGGGGGGATGAGGGCCGAGTTGGTTTGCTGGTTGTTGTGTTGTCTAAAACAGTCCGTCAGTGTCTACAATCAGTAGACAGTGTCGACTTGTGTCTTCAAACTGTAGACTGGCATTCCCAATGTGCAGAGGTGAACATTGGGGGAGTGTGTATGTGAGGAGGGGCATGGGAGCTGGAGGGTAGTTTTGAGGGAGGGAGGTCACCCCTTCTCCCTCCGGCCATGCCATGGGGGTGGGGTGCCATAGCTTGTGTTTAAGGGCACATGTTTACTGGATGAATGGCGGGTATCTGCGCCGCCGTGCACGTGCCACATGCTACTTTTACGGCAGATTTACCCGGAATGGTTCCCCTTATCCCCCCTCCCAAAATGCCCTGAGGAGAGCAAATCCTCGGGTACAAGTGTAAACATCCCTTTGCCTTGCCCTATCCAGTGCCTCCAAAGGTGAAAATACATAAGATGGCCCGTTGGGTGCAACCACCACCCTAGTTTGGGATCTCCTTGCTTGATTTTTGCTACCTTGTCCTAGTAGCGGAGGGAAATTATAGCTCTTTTGGCCTGGTCACTAGTTCTGCACACCCTCCTTGCGCAGTAATGAGAGTTCTGCACTGCACACTCCCCTCACAAAACTCCCTCAATCAGAACCTCCCTCTCTCCCTTCTCAAGTCTCTTTTAAATTTTCGTCACATGCAACCAGTCAGAGCGCCCCCAAATTAGGCCCCGGCATCATGAGCGCCCCTGCGGAGTGCAGGCAATGGAGCTAGGAACAACTGCATCAGACCCGATGTCCATAGACACAGCCTGGTCTACTCTGATGAGAAACCACATGGCCAAGTATAGAGATGTGTTGGTGGCTCAACCTGGCGTGGGAGGTGAAGTGCAAGTACTAGAGCCGACCCAGGCCGACGTAGATGCAGCAGCCACGTGTTGCCAGTGTTGCATGCGACCCTACGTAACTGTAATTGTTCTATAGCTGTGCGGGCCACATCAAGTGGTCCCCCAATGAAATGTTTTTATGTGGCATGCATGTGCCACAAAATTTTTCGGGGACCTATGGTGGCAATTGTCGGGATCTATGGGGAAGTCACAGGCCCCAAAAGGGAGACCTAATTGGCCAAGATTGAGCTGAAAGATGACATGGCCAACATGAAGCACACACAAAATCAAATGTCTAATTGGCATCTTGAATCTCCAAAACAAGCATAATTGAACCTCGGAGCAAGATGAAAGACCAACAATGCCAACCTCAGCCATACAAGAACACACACACACACACAGAGAGAGAGAGAGAGAGAGAGAACAAGATGAAAGACCAACAATGCCAACCTCAGCCATACAAGAACACACACACACACACACACAGAGAGAGAGAGAGAATCATAAATGTCGCACTTCATTTATAGATAAATTTCTAGATTTGAACCACAGCATGGACCCGTCACAAAAATGATCCGCCTAATTCTGCAATTCATCCCCAACTCATGGCACACATCACTACACACAACCCAGGTGGGTATTTCTGCAAAAGGATGCTCCCCATGGCCATGAACAAGGAGTGCCCATTATTGTGCTTTGCTTGCCACCCAGATGATCTTGGCTACATGTATTGAGGACTCCAAGGCTGAGAGGAGTGACATGGCTACAAAAGCCTTGCCATACTAGGGTCTCCAAAGAATAGAGGAGTGATATAGACAACACCTACCTTGACCAATGCCCTAGACGTAGGGCATTGGTCCAACATTTCAAATTTTGGGTAACAAAAATTTGACCATAGTGGGGTTGGAACCCACCATCCCAAATTCGAGCGTAGCACTTAGACCACTGCAATGTACACACAGCTCAACGGTAATCAATGATCAAAGAATAAACGAAAGATTCAATACAGATCCTGTCCAACAGACAGGGCGAAGCAATACCTCTTAGGAAGGTCAAAAGCAGCTAAAAAAAATAGTTATGACTAGTGCAGGGTGCCAATCTTGTAGCCTAGGGAATCAATTAGTGACCCACCATAGCAAATCGCTAAATTGTTCACTTAAACATGCACAAATGACGTTTTAGCGAAAAGCAAACGAAGCACAAACGGAAGCGCATAGTTGGCATAAGGCACACGATCGCAAAAAAGAAGAAACAAGAGGTCCGTGACCTGTTTTTGAAGAATTTTGACGAAATTGTTCAGACGGTTTTATAAAACTTTAAACTGTAAACAAGAAACAACAGAACTTAAGAAAGTCAAAATCAAAAAGAAGTGAAAAACCATGACACACCAGTATGTTGCGTGTCCATAGCCAGTGTCCATTGCGTGTTTTTGTTTTTTCGTTGTTGCATGTGCTTGAATAGCGGTGTGGCTTCGATGTAGCTTTGCAATCATATTCGCTGTGCCTTGTTTTGCATTCCTCGTCATTCTCGCCTTCTTCTTTGCAGCTTCAAAGAAGTGTGTTCGCAGTGTGGCGCCGGAGTGCAAGTGCACATGCTAGAGCACGCTGAAAGTTTTCTGTTGCTCGTGCACGCTCGAAACCTACCTCCCCCTTGTATTAAAGAAGAGCACACAGCGCTCGTAGTGCGGGAGTGCGGTGAGATGAGGTGCCATGTGCACGGGGGCCGCCACCAGCGAACGTGTGACCCTAAGGGGTGTGCAACTGTTTTGGGGGGGCTCCCCCCCCCATTGGTTGACCCAAACCTTGGGGACTTGGTGGTGGCGGCGGGTGAGGCGAATGGCTTGTTGTGGGTCTGCGTCTCGCTTAGTTCGTTAGCTGCGATACACCGTCATCCCGCCCCACAGTGGCACGTGGGCGGTGGGGCGAACTCCATTGTTTGTGGGGGAGCGTGTCCAGAACAGCGCACTTGCCACCACACTGTGATCACTGAGTGCCCCACACTCTGTCGTTCCATCCTCCGTTGGTTCCTCTACCTTGCTTCCAGGTCGTGTTCGTACTCCCTGCTGACCCGCCCTGCCCTGCCCCCTTGCCCGTGCCCCACCCTACCCGACCTGCCCCCGGTGTGTACCAGGGAGAGGGACCTAGGCCCCGCCGTGAGCGGGGTGTCGGCTGCCGGGAGCGGCCCACCTAGAGTACAGGTTGGGAGGTGCATGCATGCCCCGCCAAGGTAAGTTCAGCGACCCAGCTGCTGATGCAGCCCATGCGACAGCGGTGCTCGTGCCCCTCTTGGGATCTGCCCCAATGCTGGCGGCATGGGTTCGGGCAATCCTGTACTCGGTGTGGACGTGTGGACCATGCTGTACTTGCTCTCATCCCCCCCCCCCTGTGCATAGTCCTCACCTGTGCATAGTATGTGGGGGGGGGGGGGTGACCTAATTGAAATACATAGTATGTGGGGGGGGGGGGGGGGGGGCGAGGGAACCGCCACTTTCCGTTTTGTGCTTTACTCTGCCAGTTGGATATTGAGCTTCTCCTGCGGGTTGCTGTATGGACAAGGTGGTTCATCGGGATGTTGAACAGGCATGTGTCCCACAGGCGGTTCCTGGCTCGTTTTGTGGTTCACGTGCCCTCCCGTGTCCTGAGTACCGGATAGGGTGTGTGAAGGATGTGCCAATGCTTGCATGAATGTGTGGCGGATTCTGCCACTGCATGCGTGCCTGTGTGGTACATTGTGCAGCTACATGAGTGCCTATGTGACAGATCATACACCTACATGCATGCCTGCATGACACATTAGGCAATGGTATGCATGCATATGTGGCACATAATGCGACCGTATGCATGCTTGTGTGGCAGACTAAGCATTACATGCATGCCAGTGTAGCAGATATAGCTTGTGTAGCAGAATATGCGACTGCGTGCATACACGTGTGGCAGATTATGCACATGTATTCATGCCGGTGTGGCACATACAGCGTATGTAGCAGCGTATGCGACTGCACGCATACTTGTGTGGCAGATTATGCACATGTATTCATGCCGGTGTGGCACATACAGCGTATGTAGCAGAATATGCGACTACATGCCCTGCATGCATGCATGTGTGGCAGATTATGCAACCGCATGTGTGGTAGATTAAACCCCCCCCCCTTTCATTATCATGCGCGTGATAATATTTCGGTGCGTGATAATAGGGGGTGCGTAATATTATTTTGACGGCCGCCCAGGGATGTGCAAAATCACGCTCACCCTCACCCCCCTTTGCTTTCAGAGAACGCATGTAGAGTGTATAGTAGTCCCCAGCGTGCTGTTCTCCCAAGGGAAGATGCATCCGCTCCTAAACCCAAGCCCAAGCCCAACCCTAAACCAGTTTCAAGGCAGTTGTCAATGTCCGCATTTCTCTCCAAATAACTAGACCAGGTAGCAATGGTGTTGCAAGAAATCTTGGTTTCCGCCTTTCGTGTTGCTACCTCTAACGTCAAGAATTGCATGTGTGATATTATTTTGGAGGTATAAAACATTATCATGCATGGGTGATATTATTCCGGTGCGTGATAATGATGGGGGGGGGGGGGTATGCAACTGCATGCATGCCTGTGTGGCAGATAGTGCAGTGTGTGCATGCCTACATGGCAGATTATGCAACTGCATGCATGCCTGTGTGGCACATACCACCAGCAAAGCAGAATGCGGCAGATTGTGGCACTGCATGTGTGGCAGATTATGCCGCTGCATGCGTGCCAGTGTGGTGGATAATGCGTGTGTGCATGCCTGTGTGGCAGATTGTGCGCCCGCATGCATGCTTGTGTAGCAGATACAACTTGTGTAGCAGAATATGCGATTGTATGCATACCTGTGTGACAGATTATGCAAATGTATCATGCCTGTGTGGCAGATACAACCTGTGTGCAGAATATGCGACTACATGCATACGTGTGTGGCAGATTATGCAAATGTAGTCATACCTGTTTGGCAGATATAGCATGTGTAGTAGAATGTGCGACTGCATGCAGCTGCATGCCTACCTGTATGGCAAATAATGCCGTGCATGCATGCCGGTGTGGCGGATTTTGCAACCGCATGCATGCATGTGTGGCAGATACAGCATGTGTAGCAGCATATGTGACCGCATGCAACCGCGTGCAAGCCTGTGTGGCGGATTATGTGCCTGCATGCATGCATGTGTGGTAGACAATGTGGTGCCTATGTGGCAGATTATGCCGCCGCATGCCTGCCTGTGGGGCAGATACAACTTGCGTAGTAGATTATGCGACTACACGTGTTGCAAATATAGCTTATGTAGCAGAATGTGCGACTGCATGCATACCTGGGTGACAGATTATGTAGATGTATCCATGCCTGTGTTGTTGCAGGTACAGCCTGCGTAGGAGAATATGCGAATACATGCATACCTGTGTGAAAGATTATGCAGATGTATTCATGCCTGTGAGGCAGGTATAGCCAGCGTAGCAGAATATGTGACTACATGCATGCTTGTGTGGCACAGACAGCATGTGTAGCAGAATATGCGACTCCCTCCCTCCCTCCCTCCCTCCCTCGCACATCCAAGTGTGCGTGCGTGGCTTATTATGCACCAGGTGCAGCCCTTTGCAAGCGGCGCTTGAGCCCCTCTCGGGATCTGCCTCAACGCTCCCTGCATGGCCTGTGCTATGCTATGCGGTGCTATGCTTGCTCTCATTGGCTCGCGGGGGGGGGGGGGGGGCAGTGTGCTGTCATTCATGACAGCAATATTCGGTGGTTCGAACAAAACCCTTGTGGGTAGCTAATTGTTTACCTTGGAGCGTTGTGTTGTATTAACCAATGGTCCAGTACCCTCACTGGGGTCAAACATGATTGCCAAGGCTGATTTCATTTGATCAAAATGAGTACCCCAAGCAAAGAATGGGGTGCTGCCAAGGAAGGGTGGGCTATGAACCCCCCCCCCCCATAATGAGGTGTTATTGTATGGCTAAAGTACCGGACCACAATTATGGGGGATGTTTATGGCTTTAAAATAAGTGTATAGGAACTACCACGGGCTACACGGGGGGGGGGGGGCAAGGGGATCAACTTTTTTTTGGGCAGGAACCCCCCTAGGAACCCCTTCCTAGACCCTTCCTAGACCCTTTCCTGCCCAAGAACCCCCCCCTTCTTGCCCACGAAAGCCCCCCTTCCTATGACCCTTCCTGTGCATGTAAGGTGCCCCTCCTGTCACCATGTCCGACTGTCCTTTCGCCACTGGATGGGTCAAGGCTGTCGCAGACCCCATCGGCACAGGTGGGTGCTCCCTTCCCGACGGCCAGGCCTTTCACGACACCGTCGCTGCCACCGCTACCGCCTTGACTTGGCCAGCCAGTACCACCATTGGCCAGGTGCGCATCACCAAGTCCATCCTCCGCGACCGGGACCCCTGCGTGCTATCCGACCTCATCGCGGAGACGGTGCGCCGCAACCCCACCATCACCACCTTCCACCTGCGGCCCACCCCTGGGGAATATGGGTCCCTTGTTGAGTCGCTGGCCATCTGCATGCCCAGCAACCACGCCCACATCCACAGCCACTACATGGCTGCCCATCCGGTGGATGCCGACCCCCCCCCACCAGCCTCCGCTTCGCCTCCACCAAGCCCAAGCCCACCTCCTTCAGCAAGGAGACGAGGAAGTTGTTCTTCTTCGACCCCCGGCAATCCGGGGAGGGGACCCTCCCCATCTACGCTCTCCCCTCCCGTTCCTAACGGGAGTGGGACAGGGACGGGCCCGGGTTGACGGTCCCCAGCGCGCACGCCGCCCAGGGCTTGCTCGCCCTGCCGGTGACCGCCACACCTCCGTTCGCAGCCCACGATGATCTAGTTCTGGAGGTTGCAATAGAATGCCCCATCAACAGCGATTGTACCCAGCTCCCTAAGGCACAGCACCTCTTGCAGCGCAACTTCTGGACACTGCAAGAAGTGGAGGACGCCCACAAAGAGGCTTTGGGTGTTCCGGAAGATCGCTGGGCCCGCATCTTCAACCACAACCGCCCCGCTGCTAGCCGAACCGAGGACCCACCAGAACGCAAGATGGTGTGGGGGAAGCCGCAGGACATGTCGCGGCATCCGGAGGGGGAGGATCACATCCGGCTGTGGACTTTGCCGTGCTTGACCCTCATGGTGAACCGCGGGAAGGCGACGCTGGAAGGAATCATTTGGGAAGAGCCTGTACGTGATGACACAGGGGTACATCGAGAGCATCACTCTGGTACGTCCGCTTTCTCATCATGACTTTCCTACAGCCTCACTGCCGGCCGATGGCGTCGCGCTCTCCGTCTTTTGGGCCGCCTCGATGGACATCCTGGAGGATGACGTATGTGCCCAGTTCGTTGCCATGTCCGCTTGCGCCTTCCCTTGGCGTTGGATTGTACACCGCATGCCCATGAAGAGGGGTTCTCTCTGGGTATTCTCTGTGGAGTATTGTTGTAACCATTTAGAAGAAGCGTGGGGTAAATTGCAATGGGGGTGTTACCCCATGCGTACATTGGGCTGTTGTGCACAGCGCCTATTTCGCACGCAGGTTTGGCAGTTTGTATATCTTGCGCAGTATTCCAATGGAATACGGGAACCAACCGTTCAAAAGGCATCTCAAAAACTTGATGCGCGGTTGGTGCCTTCGGCGGCCACGCATCACCCGTCTCGGAATGAGACATGTGGTGCACACCCACACCTTGAACGTTGGTTTGCAATTGTATGAGGCGTGACAAGGCCGTGGTGAGGCCGTTGTGAAGCGACGCAAACGTGTTCGACGACGTTGAGACCAACAATATGATGGGACATTAAGATTCAATGAGCGCAAACCGGCGTTGTTTGTTTTGTATACGGACATTAAGGGTCTTAGGAAGGGTCTAGGAAGGGGGGTTCCTGGCTGGGAAGGGTCATGGGAAGGTTCTAGGAAGGGGGGGTTCCTGCCCAAAAACGCCTCCACGAACCCCCCTTCCTAGCCACAAAGGGGGGTTCCTAGGGGTTCTTGGCCAAACCGGCATTTCCAAAATGGCCCCAAAATGGGTGAACACCAACCCGGCGCCTAACGTCCTCCAAAGCAGGCCCATTGAAGGTGCGGTGTTTGTGTTCAAATTGCTTGGGTGCCATCATAAGGTGTAGGGGTAGAGAACCCCTAGGAAGGGGGGGGTTCCTGGACCACCCTTCCTTGGCAGCACTCCAAAGAGGCCCAGAGGCTGGCAGAAGAAGACAGCCTTTTGGTCCGATTGAATGCTTCGGAATGTGTAGTAGTGTGCCTTGCGTTTGCAGTGTTCCCTAGTAGGCAACACCACCAAATGCGTCTGAGCACCAGCTAGACGAAATAATATCCCCCAAGGTAGTGGATATCACCCCGTTCACAACACCAGTACCTATTCTTCCGCCTCATTTGTACAATGCTTTGATGCGCGACTCTAAATGCTCACCCCTTGCCGAAGCCTCTGGTTTTGCAGTATAACACGCATGATGGGCACACCAGCGCAAGGACAAATGACTTCTCTGGCACATACACAGATTTGCACCAAATCGGAGGAATCAATCTCCAGGCAAACACCATCAATTAGTGGAGACGGGGATTTCACCACCGTTAAAATTGTGCTACCAAACTTAGGCCACGCTAACTGCCCACCCCCCTACCCACAGGCTGGGCTCCGCGGGGCCATACTGTACCCCCCCCCCAAAAAAAACAGGGTATGAATTCTGCACCAAGGGGACCCCTTGCACCTGGTAGGAAAAAATGACTATCTCTATTTAACTAAAATGCTATTCTCATGTAACCACACCCCAATTGTCAAAACACAATAAGCATGCATGCATACTGGAAAAGCAGAGCAAGAAAGAAGGTTTCTAGAATACAACAAACCTTTCCAGTGTCACACACAAATGTATCATCCACCGAGGCGATGCCGTGCAAGAAGTAGGGTAGCACACACTTGGCAAAGGTTGATGCACCCTATGTGTGCCCAAAAACTGTCAATTGTCATTCACTCAAATTCATGCATCATAATTAAGGTCTCTATTTGCCATTAATGAGACCTCCGGACGAAATTTCTTCCAGCTTTACAAAAATGTAAAAACGAAACGTGTATTCCGGAAAAACCTGAACCTGGGCGAAATTTCTTCCAGCTTTAGTAAAACACAAAAAAACAGTGCGCAAAACGGCAACAGTATCTGCAAAGACAGCGTAGAACGACATTCTGACGTGTAACAGGGAAAACATACAACACAGCAGTCAGAGCACACACCATTGTCACTCTATCGCCGCTTCCTCAGGCCAGGTGCCTTTGGTTTGGCACCCTTACCAGTAAACTGCCCACCATTTGCTTGTGGTGCCTGGTCACCAGGCATCTCACTGTTAGCACCACCAGTGGCACCACGTCCATTCTGTGTCTGCTGGGACGGTGTGAAATGGGCTGCAAACGTGCCTAGCGCCCTGTTGGGTGGAGGCTTTGATCCAGGCTTGGGGCTCTGCTGTGAGGGGCTTGCTCCAGCCTTTGATTTTTTGGCCTTGGCGGGTGTGCCGTCCCCCTGCTTGCCGGTTGACTTGGGGGGGGGGGGGGGGCGTTTCTGGGACTCACCTTCCTCTTCCTCGGGTTGGGTGGCCTCCTCTATTGATCTACATACCTCCTTCCCATACAATCTACTGGAAACCCATCTGCAAGGTCTTCACACACTCGGTCCCACTGCATTGGTGCCACAGTGTCGCAGTTCGACACAGCAGCTCTCAAATTAGTAGTAACAAATGACTCAGGAATAGACTTCTCCTCACACAGGTATGCAACTGCAATGTTCATAGGGAACATGCTTTGAATGGACAGGGCTGCAAAAAAATCTGGCTGCTGTGTGCAAACCATTACCCAACTACTATTCTGCTGAATCAAATCCAATGCATACAGCAAATAACAGAACACTTCAATAGGAACGGCAGTCGTCAGGGCCCTGAATATAAGAAAGATATCGGGGTAGGCGTGCAAAAAACTGGTGCAGACTACACAGTGCAAGAGCAGTCTATCCCATGTTGTACAGTGCTGATGGCTTGGACACGTTGTACACACATACATCGGCATGGAAAAATTCCTCAGCACAGGCTGCTTTCAGGTTGCCAACATAGGCCCAAACATCAGCAGTCTCACCAGTGACTGCCGCCAAAATACCATTCAATACAAATTGTGCCACAATATTGTGCCGGGCCAACGTCCACATACGTGGGACTTCAGATGGTAGTGCACTAATAAAGCTGGGAACAGGGCAGCTTGCCCACAAAGGGAGTAGCTCAACTCTACCCTCCTCCTTAAGAACTTTCCCTGTGTCTGTCTCTATGATGGTGTCACCCAACTTAAGACTCAGATGCCCACCGTGAGCCTTTTCAATACTTGGTGTCACACGGGGCTTGCGAAGCCTGTCACGTAACCCTTGGTATAGGTCGGAGGTCCAAAAGACTGCCTTGACAACAGAAGCCCAGGGTGGCCAAGGTGACTCGGGACTCCACACCCGGCTGCCATACAGGACCCGGATATGGGCCTTAATACGACATTGTTCTTTGCACATGGCCACAATACCCACATTTACTGCAGAGGGTATACACAGGACACTGATGAGGCAGTAAAAAAATGGTATGCTTATGAACGAAAATCGAGAGACCTGGGCAAAATTTCGCCCAGCTCATCGTCAGCAACGAAATAAAGACTACGAAATCACTACCACTCAGAGTGCAGAATAATGCAGCATACCCCTGGACTCGTGCACAACCCCCTGAGTGACTGCGTCCGGATGGAGCACATGCCAACCCCACAACTACTCAACTCTGGCCAACTTTATTTCACGTTTGATGCCCCGTATTGTGCTTTTAGTACCCGACATGTAGAGGACAATGCTTGACAGTTTGTCTGGCATTAATCCTTCGCACTCTTAGAATACCCCAAGCGCCGGTTCAACATCTCGCTTCTCCATCCCATAGACTGCGTCAACAGCTGGCTGCCCAATAATTTGACAAGCTTGCCCAACCCTGCCCAACGCTTGGCTACAATAACCATAAGACAGCAAGAGACAGGTAAAAAAACAGGCTTACAGTAATGTGTAACGGATACAGTCGAAACGTTGAACACACCACATTGCCTTCATCAACTGTAATACCAATTTCAGCCAACATGTTCTGAGCATGGGTGAGCAGGGGGGCATCTGGATCCTCCGCAATGTGCTGTGGTAGATGTGCCATCCGTTCACTGGTTGTTGACACACTACTGCTTGTGGTCTGTACTTGTTGAAGCCCTGCTAGCTTTCTTCGTATGGGCAAAGGAGTGTCTCTTCTAACCTCAAAGCCTTCAAACTCGCGTGTCCATGTAGGCAGGGGGTGATTTTTGGATTCCTTGTCCTTGCGATGTTGCATAGCAGCTGTGTAGATGTGCTGACCCCCAATGGCATACCAAAACCCAGCTGTATATGAGGTAACAGGCAGTACAGGGTAAAATCAATCGGCACTGAAGATCAAGTACAATCGAAACAGGACAGGGCAGAACATACGCACGCCAGGTACCAGCAGTAAATCGTCAATACCATCAGGTGGTGGTGCCCTTAATAAATCGTCATAGCGGGCTTGGACTCGGTCGGGGTTCAGCCCACAAACCTCGCCTTCAGAGCGGTCTCTATCAATCAGGATGTGATCCCATCGCACACGAATGCGTTTTGTGGAGGTGAGGTAATGTGGCAGATTGACTTCTGCTTTTCCTTTGGGTTTTGGCTTTGGCTTCGGTTTGGCGGATGGTTTGGGCTGTGGTTTTGGTGCGGGGGTGTCAACAGCAGTAGTTCCCTCACTTCCACTAAGAAGCTCTTCATCATTGGCCAAGTTTTCGGGCGGTGTACCAACATTTTGAGAGACTTCCATAGAAGACATTGCTTGAAAGGTAAGAAAACATCAGATGCAGAGTGCAGACATGAGGATATCTAGGTGCTCAGACAGAGATATTAGCCAAATTAGATGAAATTCTGAGAATCCAGGTTCAGAAAAAGAAACTGCCGTACAATAGGGATGACACAGTGCTGAAGGCTATGAAATTCACGTTGACTGGAAAGCTGGGCGAAATTTCGCCCAGGTATGGCAGTTTCTAGGCTCAAAATCATGAAAGTGGGGCACCTGGGCGAAATTTTGCCCGATTGGAAGCACAATAGCATATAACACAGTCAAATCAGTCCCAACCCTGTGTACTCGGTCCCAACTCCTCTTCCTCATCAAGCATTTCCAGGGACGAGTCACTACACACCTCTTCTAGGCCCTCACTAGCACTGTCAACATAATTAAAATCATCTGCCACCGGTACAGCAGCAGGCATGGGGTGTAGGGCAAGGAGTTTTTTTTGGGGGGGGGGTCTCGGGGGAGGGGCGAGGGGGGGGGGGGGGGGACTACCACCGGCACACCGCTCGCTGGAGGTTTGGCGGCTGGTTTTGGAGCGTTACCACCGGCTATGCTGATACTCTCTTAGTGTGCACTTCGCTGCCTCTGATGAACATTGGAGCGTTTGTGACTGTATGCATTCAGAAAATCCTCCACACCATTGGGTATTTTAATCTTGGCAATGAGACACCGTAGGCTATGCCGAACAAGGCTCAAAAATTGCTGCTCTGTAACCCCTGTATGCGACAACACTCCCGGAAAGTGCATGCGGGGGGCTTCATCAAGACGTTTGACCACATACTTATCCTCTTCCAGAACAGCAATGGGGAACCAGGCATGTGATATGTTCTGAATGAACTTGTCCACAGACTTGTGCGTCAGGACACCCTGGCATTTTTTCTCTCCTGGAAGTGTGGGGAGGAGAGTTAAAAAAATATCGGTTGTCTGCTGCATTGACTGGGGCATTACCAACCTCCTTCGACCTCATGAGTAGGTCACTAAGCATTGCTTCGCCGTACTCTTCAGAAAACAAGCAACCAAGTGCCCGGGTGTGCCAGTCGGACCAGAAAAATATTGCTACAGTATTGGTACGCAAGTATTCGGTGCTCGGCCACTTTTCAGAAGGTATGATATTCATCATCAAGATAGTACTCATTCAAATGCATTCTTTTGCAGCAGCAGTGGAATGCAGAGAGCGACCATTCCAGTTACATTCACGAACAATAACCCCTAGTGCCAGAAGTGCTGGGCAGTACGAGTATAACAGGGCCTTCAGGGCTAACAGGCGTCTCAGACCCAGTCTTTGAGCATCAGACAACTCAGCAAGATCACTCATAAGGACCTGGGTGGTACTATCAAGCCGTGCTTTGTTAGCAGCTGTAGCCAGGAACAAACCAACAATGGTTTTTTCCATGTGACGCAGTTCGACTTTCATGGGCACCACACCTCCTGCCTTCAGGTCCCAACCCTGCTCAAGAAATTTAATGATAGGGGCAAATGCCTTATAGGTTATTTCCACAGAATACTAATATGGGTGCCAGACACCGTAAAGCCACGTGTGTCCCAACAAAAACTGGTCTACGTGCTAGGGGGCATAGCTTGCTCCGAACGACATTTCCAGGAGTGCGTAAAAGATCTTCATGTCAATCACAAATGGCACAGTCCGTCTCGTCTTCACCTGCAAGCATTCTAGCTCCCTGACAAACTCCAATAACTCAACATGACTTCCGCATTTCAGGTGTGATAACCGAAAGGGCCTCCAGTTGAGGGATACCACAGCATTGCGAGCATAGTCCAGAGGTGCACGAACCCAAGTCCGCAGAGTAGGCCCATCTGGGACTGTACTTCTTTGCAACAGCAACCCAACACAGCGAACAAGGTAGTCAACAACCCCGGATATACGTTGTGCAACAGCATCCAGACTGGGCAGACCGTGGTACTTGGTCAGCTCACTACTGTGCAACACACCGACAGCAGTCACATTCAAAGTCTTATCAGGGCTATGGGGGTCCACCCCATTGATGTAGCGACGGTAATTGTCGAACCACAGTGTAATTTGCTGTCTCTCAAATGAATCCCATAGGCATGAAGCTTGAACACTGGCCTGGGCCGAGATAGTAGGAGCATTGATAGTGCATTCCCCTGCCATTGCCAGCTTACGGCGGATGGAGTGGGTATGAGGCTCCAGTGGCTCTCCCAGCACGGAGATATGTCAGCACTCGCACAATACTATACAGTGAGAAAACTTGCTTCTGCAGGACCAACAACCATCTTGGTGGACGACTACATCCCCAGGCAGCCCGCACATGCCCAACATTACGTCTAGTCTTTCTATTGAGACGCAAATGCAGTGCGAGGTGCAGCAGCGGGAGTGTCCTCCCTTTGTTCAATGCCACCCGAATCACAGCCTTCGGGGTCCGAACGCGAGTACCCCCCACGGCTATTTGAAGAAAACGCACATCAATCATGTCTCACAACCACATTGGCAGAAGCACCCCTAAGAGTGAGTGAACGGAACCCAACAAAGATACCACCTTGTAGGTAAAGGGTGTCAAGGCAAGCTGGAAGAAATTTCGCCCAGGTGCAACTTTATCGACTGCCCGGCCTAAGTGACAGTGAGGCAAAGGGCAACATATCAGGGACAGGACAAGCAAAGAGACAACAGGGGGGGGGGGGGCTGGAAGAAATTTCGCCCAGGACCAGTGATTCGTGTTTTTGACCTATACATTTTGCAGAAGAGGCGGAGCTGGGGGAAATTTCGCCCGGGGTCATCAAGACATCAAAATATGTGTACCTTTTTTGCTATCCGGGGGGGCTAGGGGAAATTTAGCCCAGGTCTGGACAAATTGGCAAATTGAGAGCAAAATGTGAATTTGAGTTTCAAAGTGTGTATGCATAGGACACGCAACAAACGTAGAATTATTCTTCACCACCTATTACAGCAAAGGCGACACATGGAAAACATAGACACAAAAACAAGAAAGGCGACAAAGTGCACATGTTTGGGTCGTAAGGGGCGGGTAATTAGCGTGGCCTAAGCCAAAGGCTTCAACGGGTTGTAATGCCAGCACCGATGCCTGTTCAACTTTCACGGGCTTTGTCTGGTGGGGAGAATTTCTAGCGGAAGGCATGGGAAGCCCTATCTCTCATTCACAATTCTAGGCCACAGAATAGGGTTGCATAAATCCTCAGGACCTCTTCCCCAAAACTGGGTGCAGCCAAAGGATTAATATCACGAGACAAGGGATCCAAATCCAATGTGTGTCCAACAATCAGAGAGCTCATCCCAGAGATGAATTTCTGGCGCCAGCCCCAACGGCACTACCCAACCTTGCTGCCGCCATGGTACCGCTGAACCTTGCAGCCTAAGGTCCATGCACGTACTCTTTATTCATTGCTGCAAAGCATTTGATCACTTGTGTTGCTTTTTTTTTGGTCTCGACCAAGATGAGCCGCCGTAGCTTGCTCACCGTATGGTACTCGCCCGTTCCACATGCCCGCCCGTGTAAGAAGCGCACCCCACGTGATTCGTGCAGAGTTGTTGGGGAGCACTGCCTCAAGCACCCAAGACCCTCAAACGTGTGTGTTGAGTCAAAAATGGGTGGATGCTTTTTGCAATGGACCCAGGCAAATGATATTTCTCCTTGACCCTTTGTTGTGCTGATACCAAAACACAAATTTTCATTTTTCAAATTGCAGGGTCCGGTTCACTTATGGAGGCTGGGTTTCGTCGTAGTTCTTAGGCATGTCTGAGCTCATTCTAATGGGGGATCCGGTCGCTGCGTTCACCAACCCGGCTCACTTAATTTTGAAACATGCCCCTCATTTTGGCCATAACAATGGCCCCAGATCAATTTTGGATACCTCCGTCTTTTGGTATGTTTGAAATGCCCTGAGATTGCACCCATGCCCACTCCCGACTACCCACTCCCGATTGCTGACACAGGGTGCACGGTGCTGGAAGCCAAGCGCTGCTGGCCGACAATGGTGCACCGGGGGGGGGGGCGGTGTACTGTCGCTGCCAACCATATGGAGGGGTCCTGTGCTTTGTCGCGGTCCTCCAAGGCACCGCAGGGGGGCATGCAGTGCTGCCACTGCCCGTCAGACGCCACTTGCGGCTTGGCCTAGGACGGTGATGCGATCAGAGTCATGGCCCCTCAGTTTGGGGTTCATGGCGTGTGTCCTCAGGATGCGGCCCCCGGCATACTTCCTCTCCATCCGTTCATCCATCCAAACCTTGGGGGTTGGCGGGTCGGGCGGTCAGCCACGGGGCTCCCCGGGGAGGGGGGGGGGGGGTTCCGGTTGGTACCCCAACATACATACCTCAAAATGATCCCCATGACGCGCTGATCATTTTGAAGATGCACAAGTGGGGTAGATTTTTTTCAAAAAAAATTGCCTATCAACTTAGGCTCCCATCAGCCAAGGTCCGACCTGGGGGTCGGGTCAGGGTCAAAATCCTTTTTTGTGCTTTTCATCCATTTTTGAATTCTCCACCAAATTCTCAGCATTTTGAATATAGACACATAGGGTCGAAAGAAAAAATTTCCCCCTACCATATGCCTAAAACAAAATCTTTGGCGCCCACAAAACCCATTGTTCTGTACAACCATTTTGGGTCTGCAGAGAGGGGAGGGGGGGGGGACCCCCCCCCCCCCATCGGGGTTGGGTCCTGACCAGGATCGGCCCCCGTGGCCATGTGTGAGCGTGATGTACGGTGAGTATGGTAGGTAACCCAAAGGAGTGCACCTCCTTGGTTGATTTATAATTGGTGTGGATGAAGGAGAAAAGGGGCACTATCCCAAGAACCGGCGTGTATGTGTGATGCAAAAGGGTACGGCCCCAAGGACTGATGTGCATGTCTAGTGCAACAGGGCACTGCCACAAGGACCAGTGTGACAGTGGATCGTGAAGGTCGATTCTTTCAACCAACCCTGTCGCTGTGACGCGACTCACCCGATGCGAGATCTTTGGGAGAGTGATGGTGTCTCAATTGTTTTGGTGCACGGAATACTTCCCCACCTAGAGGGGGACTGCACCTCACACGGTTCCTGGACTTTTAGAATACGATGAGGCCCCAAAAAGAAGTCCTGCAAATAGTTGCGGGGCCATAGGGACAATCGCAAATGGTAAAGCACAACTTGGTCACCAATTCTAAAGCTAGCGGGACGCCTCAGGCGATTTTGCTTGGTTGGTTCACGTTCACGAACGTGTTTTAGGTTCGCCGTAGCTTGGTTAGTGAAAATCTACTTGTGTTTGTACCAGTCTCCCACAGGACTCGTGAAATCCTTTGGAAAGGGGGGTTTGAAGAACCAAGCGGGGCGTCCTCCATGGAACAGGTGATGTGGTGTAAAACTTGTAGAGGAAGTTCTCCGTGTGTTCATGGTTAGGACAACCCATGGCGGCAAGCGTATCCAACCTTTGGTGCGCTCCTGTTCCATGAGCGCACGTAGGTTTTGGTCAACCACACGAGTCTGTCTCGGTAGTGACTTTTTCTTACTTCACCCTTACCACCTTCTTCTTCCCCCTTGGACTTAGGCCACGCAAACTGCCCACCTTCACGGAAGCATAGGTGGCAGACCAGCATCTTCGTTTGGTGCTGGTGCCAGCACCAGATGGGGGGGTCTGTGGGCTCATTTTGATGGTGTCTTATTGTAGGCAAAAAAACAGGGCCTTTTTGGGGGGTCTCAAACACGTTTCTTTCATTTTCATCTATTGAACCCAGTTCCCATTTCCTGGATTGAAGGTGTGATATCGGAGGAAAAGCACATGTAGGGCTTATTGCACCATGTAAACAGGAAGCTGTAAAATCACGTTGTTCTGGACCCCCCCTCAACTGTGGACACGAACAAGCACGCTGACACAGTGTCTCTATTTCCACATTGGGAACTTCGAATCGTATGCTTTGTAATACACTAGTAGTATCATATGCACATACACAACCATACATAGGAGTCACCGCTGCAAAGTATATGCAAAATTCACCTGTAAATTGTTGTACCTGAAAGACAGGGCTGTTTACATGAAAATCCAGCTGAGCAGCTGGGGCCAGCACCAACACCTGGAAAAATGGCAATGAAGACAAGCAATTGGGCAAAGAGTAGCTGGTGCCAGCACTTCCTGAGGAAAACAAAGAAATAGTAGGTGCAAACCAAGCAGAGGTATTGTGAGTGCTGTGTAACAACAAAACCAACGGACAAGTGCATGACTGTGCAAGACGAACACTGACAGCGCTGTAGTGCAAAGCACTGGACCAGTCTTTATGGGATCAAGAAACATGATTACTTCTTTGCAGCAGCAGCCCTGTTGATCCGGGCAGTCCAATTGGTAAATCCAAGTCGTTTGGGTTTCACAGTGTCAACAGGATCACCAGCGGCGCCTTCACTGTTGGACTTCTCCCCGCTTTTGTAGACTGCTGTGCCCCATTGCTCGTAGCCTTCCCTGGAGTTGCACGTTTCGAACTACTGCTCTCCTCATCCTGCTTCCGCTTGGCACCGGTTTTTTTGGGCTTCGGCTTTTGGGCCAAGGGCTCTGCTTCATGCTCGGCCACTTCCTCTCCATCCTCATCCTCGTCCCCCTGTTCTACGTCCTCAAGCTTGCGGAATTTTCCCCTGCAATCAATGGGTACCCCATGGAGCATCTGATTTGTCACCCCAGTCCAGTCAATATTCGGCAGGCCATCAGCTTCCTTGCATCCAGCAACAGCATGTGTGACAAAGTCCTGAATTGCCGTATCCCCAAGGATACCAACCACCACATTGACAGGAATATGAAATCGAACTGTGAGGGCCCCGGGCAATGCGTGGGAGGAGGACAATAGCAGCAGCCATATTTCTTGGTACACCACCATTTCACCGGCCAGTGTCAGCAAGTAACCAACAATCTTCACGGGCAGGTACCCCCCACTTGGCAAATCCGTCACAGTAATGTATCGAGGCACCTTAAAGGGGGGGAAAAAAGCAATTCTTCAATGAAAGGAGCTGGCCCCAGCTGCAACGAGGTGAAACGACCATTTTGTTGTGATTTTTGAGCGCGTGTCCGAACAACCAGGGTCGCAGTGTGGTCTAGATACCTTTTGTGGCAGCGGATGTTTCGAGAGAAGATTCACTTCAGTACACCCGATAGTAAATTGTGGTGACTTCTTGTTGAGGTGGTACACTGACAACTTAATAGCAGAGAACCCCGTATCTTGGTGCTGTTCACGAAGACTGTCCACAATGCCACGACAATCACCAGGCTCACCGGCAACAACAACAAGAACGCCACGCTGCAGCACTGTAGTGACCAATGCATGGATGCCCAGGGTAAAGCCACGGGGGGGCTCAATGTACACCATTGTAAAAGAGATACCAGCCACTGCTGCTGGGATGGCCGAGCCAATTGCAGCTGGCACCACCAGGAGTTTTCCGTCCGAGTCCCCTTCCAACTGCAACACATTCATGTTCCAAGTGAAGTTCCGAGTGAAGGCCAAGCCGTGGCGTCAGTGAATCGCTTTGCAACCGGGGTAGCACACAGACCTGTGAATTCTCCTCAGTGGCACCCATGTGCACGTCGACGGTGAAGAAATTGTCCTGATTCGCCTGGACGGTTGGTAACACTAGTGGTTTCGACAAAGATTCTCGCAGACCAACATAGCTGACATCCTTCCAAATCAGCGCACTGACAACGTATTTCCACGGTGGAAAAGGGTCCTCTTCTGTCCAACGCCACGTGTATGTCTTGAAATACAAATCACTTCGGCTTACCAGGAGGGATTCACACTTTTCTCGTTCACCCAGTCCACCTTAGCAATCATAGTACAAACTTTGAGACCCCAGTGTTTGCAGGCACCAAAACGGCATTTCATAACGATGGGTGCTGGCCCCAGCACCTCTCACAAACAGCCACCGCAGATGCATCCTTATGGGAGGGCAAACATACGGCGAGATTCATGGATGAGATTGTTCTCAGGATGACACAGATGCCAACTCCATAACCGATCCAGTTTCAATCGCTTTCCCATCTTCTTGAGCTGTGCTCCACCATTGGCCGTGTCAGCCATAAACTTGCAGATTGTCCGGATATCGGGGGGCACCTGTCCTTCGAAGCAACGCATTTGATTCACAGTCATGCTATGACCGCGGGCCTCCAGCATCTGCACTGCAAACGCTGCTTCACGTCCACAAGTACTCACCAACAGAGCCACAGGAGACCACTGCTTTATCATATTGGCCTACAAGGGGTACCACGGGATTCACACCGGGCAACAGATGGCGGAGTACGTTGACAAGGCGATGAAACCACAAACAAACGGACATGCTGACGGGCAGGCACACACCAGTGTGCCATCTTGAGCGCTGAATCCACCTTTCACCCACAAATTCGTCAGGTGCTCTCTGGCAGTCAAGTTCCCCTCGGTATCCCTTTCGTATTCCACCACTAGTCGCTGAACTCTCTCACACAAGGTTGGTGCTCGTGCTGTCTGGTTGGCTTGACTGATTCCTGCCAGGGACTCACGAATGGTCAACGGGGTCTCAGGCCGCACAACAGTCGCCAAGAAATGGGAACACCATCGGGGAGGGGGCAGTTTTCGCTTCTCCAGCTCCAGTTTCACGCGCCGAGCAGCCTCCACTATGTGCTGGCCAGACAGTATCCAGTAGATCCCACCTGATATTGCACCCGGTCACAAATGATCAAAGTCAACGGCAATTTTGGACAAGCGATGCTGGCACCAGCACCGACCAACGTTATTGGTAACGAAACAGCAAACTGTGCGCACAGAAGGCAGCATACTTCCATCACCCCATATTACAATCCGGATAAGGGTAGTCGGCGGGCGCTCCTTCAGGTCCTTGACCTTGTTCAGTACCTCATCCTCAGACCACTTTCGTATCTGCCCAAACTGCATCTTCTCGTCCCATCGCAGTTTCTCCAAGGGTATTTCCACCTCCTTTTTTTCACAGTGGTCCGCGAGCTTGATCTTCAATGCACTGTCTTTCTTGCCTCCTTTACCACGTGGCGCTGGAACTGGCTGTGATGCCGTCACATCTTGAGACTGGCTTAAGAATCCCCCGTTCGTTGACAGCGTCATTGGTAGAGGTGACATTGCACCAGCATCCTCAGCAGGGGTTGCATCTGACATTATGATGAAGAGTCTCATTTGAAGGGAAATGGTGTGGCAAATCGACGAAAATCGGTAATGGAACAGCAGTTTCAGCAGAAAATGGCGCAAATTGAGCGGTGTGTCAGTGGCTCTGTCCATACAAAGGGCAGCGCACATCGCAGTCAATTAATCCCCGACAGCGGCATCCGCTTCGCTACTACTGACATGGCACTGGTAAATTGCGCACTTGTTCCAAAGCCCCGGAAGGAGACGGCCGTCTCAAATGATCATGTTTCCGTGACTGGTCAGTACACGTGCCAGACTTTGATTCCATTGCATCCAGACCAAACAGAACGAACAGAAAACAGTGCGACAGACAACCGACAACACTGTGTGTGCAATGTGCAGCAGGAAAGCAGGAACAATAGGAGGGAATGCCACACCAGCTACTCATGCAGACAAGCGTAACCCTACCCTATAGTTAGGCAGGGGGGCGGGGGGTTATTCTTGGAACACTGCCCCCTCCTCCTCGTCACTGGGAGGCAAACTGAATTCGTCTTCCTCTTGAAGCAAAACCAAGGGGGGGGGGGGCATCACTCATGGTATCCACATCAACTACCAAATGCCCCAGGGAGCCAAGGGAATCAGCACTGGACACGGATATGTGGTCATCCTCTACCCCCACAAACCGATCTGGTGCATCAGCATCATCAGCATCAGGGGCACCCTTAACCTTCCCCTTCCCCCCCCCTTTCCCGCGCCTGTTCCGTGTGCGGAACCGTTCCATCAGGCTAGTGAGCTGTGCAACCTCTGCAGGGTCTCTCCTAAAATTGCATTGATCCAAGTACTCAGTAACACCTTCCGGAGGGGACCGGTTGGATAATAATAACAGCACACTCCTGCGAAAAACCTTTCGCAGAGCAGCCTCATTAACAGAATCAGGGATGGGCTTGGGAAACGTGTGTCCTTCAGGTAGAAGGCCAACAAAAGCAGTGGTTTTAGCTGTAGTAAATGGGGCAAACAAAAGCTGGGGACTGGTACACCAGGCGATAAAGCGACGGAGGCGTGCTCGAAAAAGATCGCACAGACCAGTGCGTAGCTTGCCGCGAAGGGTTTTGGTGCCCATGCGCGGGTGTGGCATGCTGAGGAACAAGTCCATTAGAGCGGGTTGCGATAATGCAGTTGGATGGAGCTTGACCCGGGCGGAGAGCCGGGACAACAGGGCCTCACCAATCTCTTCAGCAAAGAGACAACCTAGGGTATTACTCATCCACTCCTGCCACACTGCAAGTGTGACACTCAAACTGCGAACGTATTCTGTTTTGGCGTCCCAATCGCCAGTAAGAAACAGATGTAGCAACAGGCTCCATTGCAATCCTGTGTGGGCTGCCTGACCAGTGCCTGGCTGTCGCCCTGACCAATTGCAGTTGCATACCTGTACGCCTAAGGCAAAAAGCGCAGGGACATAACTAAACAGCAAGGACTGCAGTCCTTGCAACCAACGGGTAGCTGTATCCACTTGAACTGATGAGAGAGATGCTGGTGCCAGCTGCAACCATTCCAATTTGCGTTGAATACGTACACGTACAGAGTTACCTACAAGTAGTAGTGCTGCTACCACTTTCTCAATGTGGAGCAGCTTACGGTGGTGGTACACCATGGCACCCACTTGCAAATTACAGTTTTCCAAGGCAGCAAAGATAGGAAAGAAAGCCTCTGTATACCTCAAGGGCAGTGTGTTTGTAAGGGTGCCACGCATCGTACATACAAGGCAACATGGACAGATGCTCATGGAAATTGCACTGCACATATGACTCCCCGTACAAAAAACGCAGTAAATAAAATTGTATTTTCATATCAATTATTGGGGGCATGGGGCGCCGGGTGTGCCGTTGTATGTCCTGGATCTCTTGTAGAATGTGTAGCAAATCAAGGATCCCACCGGTAGTCAAATCGGTCAACAACAGTGGCCGGAATTGTAGTGACCTAACGTTGTCCCGCTTAATATCGAGGGGAACACGAATAAACTCAGGCTCCGCATCAAGCGAAACCCGTGTAACATCGTTCAAGGAGCGAAGTGCAGTAGCAGTGGAATGCACAGCTGAGTCCAGCTGTCCCAACACGCTTACCAAAGACGGATGCCCAGGGAAGGGACATAGGTCTGTAGTGTGCAACATTGCAAACACTGTCAGGTTCATGCTGGGATTGGGATGCTCTGGGTCAGTAGTAGACCTCTTCCACCACCAGTTATCAAACCACATAGCCATTTGGTGGTTTGACATGGACGACCACAGTTGTTGTGCAGCCGAGGTAGCCTTGGCACTTAGTGGTACAGGGCGATTGGTAACAACACCACAGTTTGCTAAAACACGGCGAACACCCTGCCTCAAAGGTTGACCTGTAAGTGTGTCTTTCCGTGATACCTTACTAGTTGGACGTGCAGCCTTGTGCAGGACAGACCATAGCATATATAATTGTTTCGTGAAAACGGACAACCAGCGAGGCTTCCTATTTTGCTTACTCGCAACAACGATTTGAGGTACAGTCTTACGAGTACGACGGTTGCAGCGGACCTGTGCCAAAAGGTGCACTAACATGAGAACCCCCGGCTCGCCAGCATGGGCATCACGTAATAAAGAAGACCCATTTGAATAATGTCCAGTACGTAGTAGATGCCGAACAACGGAGTAGGAAAATTTCATTACAAAAGTCTGGTGATGCAAGTAAAAGACACGATGCACGTGGTGGCAAAACACAGCACACTCCCTATCCTTCAATGAGATGCACGTACCTTATGAAGGTAAACATCGGTGGAATGCATATGGGAATGGTACTAACCAGGTTGCTCACTGGAGTTGGTGCTGGTGCCAGCACTCATAGTCCGGAACATCATCTCAGAGACTCGATTGCATTGAAAGGTGCTGGCACCAGCTACTTTGAGCCAAAGGGGGATTCGAGAAGACCATTTGAGTCAGCAGGTGCTGGCACCCGCACCTTTCTGCCAAAGAGAACCAAGGAAAGGTGAAATTGCTTGCAAAGGTGCTGGCCCCAGCTGCTTCAATGATAAACTTGATACCAAAGATACAAAGTAACAAGACATGTCCAATACGCGGTGACTATAGTAACCAACATGTGCACGATTGAATATCACCAACAAATGTAATTGCGGGACATCCCACAGGTACTTTTCGTCAAGGAAGGTGCTGGCCCCAGCTGCAATCATGGGAAACATACTTTTGAGATCAGCATTTTCAATCATCATGAAGTAGTAGTGTAGAAAGGGTGTTTTGAACCCCTAACTTCATCGGCCGCGAAAATACACGTTCAAAAAAGGGGAGTTTTTTACACTGCTCTTTTTGGGTATAGAACCGGGCAAAAGTGTGCCACGGGGGTGGGCAGTTTGCGTGGCCTAAGTTGGAGCACTAGTTGATCAAGCTAGTGGGACCCAAGGAATGTGGTGAAACCGAGAAGGGGTAGCGGGATCCCCCCCCCCCCTTCTCGGATTGGGTTGACCCCGACTCCAAACCGAACACATGTAGGTGGTCCAATTGGACGGGGGGTGTTTTCATAGCCTCTTGGGTGCCTACATGTGGAAAATTTTCGGTCCCGGGCCAAACGGCCCAGATGAGCCGTTTTTGTATTTGCCTTCTCGGACCTTCCCGGGGGGTTCCCGGAGGCACTTTCTGGTTGGGAACCCCTTCTCAAAATGACTTCTTAGCCTACTTTCTGATCAGGGACCCCTTCTCAAAATGACTTCTCGGACCCCCTTCCTGAAATTGAACATGCACAAGTGGCGCAACAAAAGACATTTCCCCAGGGCCATGTTATTCGCTCCTGTTCCTCTTTTGCCCTCTCCCTGTCGCCGTGGATGGGCTCCCAACACGTTTTAGCCCAACATCCAATCCATACATGTTGAGCAAATGCCGCGTGCCCCTCACGGAGACACGCGGATTCTTCACCAACCACCCACGAAAACTGTTTTGGATGTCCACTTTGTAGGCCGAGTTCTTCCTTTCGGTCGGCACACAACTAAAAAAGTACATTGTGCGGTACTTCCGCACAAACCACCCACTATGGCACACGGTCCAATGCACCCATACCGCTGCCTTCCACCCCATCAACTTCCAACAATCCCCCAACTTCTTGGCCCACCTTTCGGCTTCCTCAACCTCAACATCCCAAAAGTTGGCCTTTTTCCTCCACAATGTATGAAGGTAGGTTAGGGCAAGCAAAATGGTGTGCACTATAGTGTACACCTTTATTGCCCCATTCGGGCCCTACGGTTGGAGTAGTATTCCTTGAGGAGATCAACTACCCTATGTTGGTATTGTGTGTCATCTAGAAACACACGTGCGGATGTTAGGTCAAAGGCGTTTCTTTGTCAGACGCAAGGCCACACAGTCGGCTTGAGGGATGTTTTGTGAGGCTTGCATCAAGTCGCCCCACACATCCTTTCGGCGGCCAATCACCCCCCTACCGTCTCCTTCTTGCACCCAAGAGGAGACATCTTGTTGCAACATCTTTTGGGTTGCATTGCAAAGACGAGCGTTTGCATGGGCATAGTCCCCAACACGCCGGGGGGGGGGGGGGCGGGATGGCCTGGAGGAAGGCCCCCCACCTCACTTGTTGTGGAGACTTTCTAATCACGTACCCCTTCCCACACGCACTTCTCAGTCAACTTTCGCAACAAGAACCCCTTCCAAGGACCCCTTCCTCGTGGATTTCCTGATTGCATGGCAGATAGTATGCACGAAGTTGCCGCCCCCCTACCTCTCCCCTACCCCCCCCCCTACCTCCGCCCCCTACCTCCCCCCCCTACCTTCAGCTCCCTTCGCTCGATAGACGGCTCGCTTTGCTGGACGCGGGGGGTAGCCCCCGCACCCCCCTGAAACAACATAACTCCTGAGGTGGCCATTGACCGCTGTTTGTGTGTTCCGCCTTGTGTGTGCACTGCCTTCCATGTGTACCGCCTTGCATGTGGCCCCCTAAATAACATGACTCCTGTGGTGGCCGCAGGTCGCCTTTGGTGTGTTCCGCCTTGTGTGTGCAACGCCTTCTGTGTGCACGGTCTTGCCTGTGGCCCCTTCAATAACATGACTCGTGCGGTGGCCATAGGCCGCCTTTTGTGTGTTCCGCCTTGTGTGTGTACCGCCTTGCCTGTGGCCCCTTAAATAACATGACTCCTGCGGTGGCCACAGACCGCCTTGTGTGTGCAAGGCTTTGTGTATGCCCCGCCTTGTGCGTGCACCGCCTTCTGTGTGTATGATCCTACCCCCCCCCAACCCACCCCATTCCCCCCTGGCCCCCCCTACCTTCTCGACCCCCCCCCTAACCCCCCCTACCCCCCCCATACCTCGCCCCCTACAGCCCCCCCTACCTCCAACGTAAGGGGGAGGGGGGACTTCGCGCGATATATGCTGATGAACAGACACCATGAAGCATCCTGCAAGCACCACAAACTCTCGTGCATATCATGTTAGCCACAGGGCGGTACAGCAGCCCAGTACAGTCAATACCTGCCCGCATCTGCACCAGTAGGCTCCATCCTTCGATGTCTCGGTCAGCCCACACGTTAGCCCCATGCGGGGGTCCAACATTGGCTGCAATGGATGTCCCATGTCCCAACGCACGATGGAGGCCTACTCGTCTTCTTGACCCATGCCGAAGCCACCAAACTGGCACCTCAGGGCCATGATGTACCTGGGAGGAACCCTGCTCACCGTGATGGTCTGGTCCTTGGCTGACTCCAATGTCTCGGCCTCGTGTGCCCATGACCCGAGCGGGCACTCATCCCACCTGACATTAGAATGATCATCTGGTCGAAAAGGGTTGGGAGGGTGCTGGCAGGGGGTGCAAGGCAAGGTGGAGTGTGGAGGTCAAGACGGGAAGCAAGCAAGTGACCCCGAGAAACCCCAGCGCCTGAGGAGCACTAGCCGCCGGCTCGCCTTACTACCAACACTAACCTGCGAGCACGCCAGGCACAGCTCCCCCTCTTGAGTGGCACAGAGCCTTGGCATCCCACAACTAAATCAATCCTTTGTGGATTTCCTCCAACAACCCGAGATAGTACAACGCTCTGGCCCATCAACGTCGCAGCTTTCCTCCAAACCCCAAAACAGAACGTGACCTCGGACCGTGTACGAGTAAGTGACGGGAATAGTGGCAGTGCCCAAGAACAGCACTCGTCTCCACCATGACGCCGGCTTGGAAAGAGGTCTACACCCGCCCGCATGGACTAAGTCGCTGTACAAGACGAACAAGTCACCACGTCGCAGCGGAATGGGAATAGGGTCCCATGGATGGGGAAAACCCTCACGGCTATGTGGCAAGAAGACGGTGTCGGTGCCATCAACGGAATACAAGTCCTCGTCCAAGGACGCAAAGATGGACACCACCCTCTTCCCATCGGGAACCTTCATCATGTCGCGATGGTAAGATTGCATTTCACGCCCCTTGGCACCTATTGCGGCCGCTTGGTACGCCTTGTGGTCCCCACTCCATGTGTTGTTGAAAAAGCCGAGAACGAGGTTTGTGAATGACATGAGGGCCTCACATTCATGGTATCCAACACCCGATCCTTGTATGTCAACATGAGGAAGTCGTAGGGCAAACATCCTTCTATTGCCCAAGTCCGGACCACGGTGAACCCCCGGAAAGTCATTGAATACGCCATCCCAAGGGTCGCATGGTCGAGTTTCAAGGGCTTCCACAGCCTTGTCGAGCATCTCCATGGGCACCACTTCCTTCCACAACAAGTGTGCCGTCCCATCCAATTTGCTTGCGTATTCGTTGAAGGTGAACTCGGAGCGTGATACACCAACTGCGGGAGGGTCTCCCACCCCAACCAATGGCAACGGACATTGCCACAATTTTCCCCGCCATGTGGGATGGAGTGGTAATGCCCTCCACCGGATCCGCAAAGGCAAGTCCGGAATTGGTTGCCAAACTCCGAACCGGAAAGGTGTCCATCTTGGAGGCCGGCAATTCACACTCCTTGTGACCAATTGGGGCACTTCCAAAGGCACGACATGTCATCTCCGAGGGGCTCGGCTTGGTGCTTGCGAAAACCACTCAATCGTCCGCATCCTCTCCAATCCAAAAAACCACATCCTCCTGGGCCCAACCGGTGGGTTCCTTTCCCTTGGCCTTGTCCTTGGGCTTTGGAACGTGCGGCAAAATCCCCGCAAGAAGGCTCGTAACGTCCGCACTATTGAGGTGGATCAAAACGGCCCGAAGTGTAGGATTGAGCATGAAGGTGGTGTGCACCAAATCACTAACGAGCCCGGACTCCATCTCTCCAAGAACACTCTGCGGCGCCTCAATGCGACCCAACGTAGTCCCCGGATTGAACTTGACCCTTGTGGGTAGCCCGTCGATACGGATGGTCTCCTCCACCTCGGTAGGGGCGGCGGCGATAAGACGGGTGTCCAAGCGATCATTGGCTTCACGCAACCAACGACCAATGACGGGGGGCACGGGCATGGGGGTAACTAATGGACCAAAGGTGCAAAGGAGACGAAAGTGGACAAGCGATGGGCACACACACCAAATCAGAAACCCCCCGAGAAGTCATTTTGGGAACCCCTTTCTTGTCATGAACCCCCCCGAGAAGTCATTTTGAGAACCCCTTTCTGATCAAGAAGGTAAGCCGAGAATTCTCGAGAAGGTGTTCGAGAAGAGGTTTTCGCTTTTTTGAAAAACCGCCCCTTTGTTGTTTTACCCTAAACCCAGGGACGCCCCCCCCCCCTAGTTTTCATCCCCCGAACCCCTCAAGTTGTTTTGGGCCCGCTATACCTCGATTGGGGTGGGGGTCCCTGGGTGATTTTTTTTGGGGGGGTGGGGGGTTCCCGGTACCGGCTTCCCGGTTGCATCATAAAAAAGGCTCAAAAACGCACGAAATTCATACCAAATGCACTCATTACCTTCAAAGGTCACTCTTTCCATCTGAGAGAATCAAATCACACCGTGTGTACTGGTTAGACATGTGGGTATAGGGTACACCTGAGATTACCTGGACGTTGAGAGCGCCCAGTCCACGCTTGTACCACGGTGTCACTCCAGATGCGTACATCTTCATCAGTCAGAGTGCACCTGTGCTGGTTCATATGGTTCAAACCATTGTTCAACCAATATATCTACACCGTGCTCACCATTGATTTTCTTGTTGCACGGAAACAACCGGGTGAAGCGAGACAAACCACACGTTACCACTAGACAATTGTCATAGCCAACAAATTTTGCAAAACTTGGATGTGGAGTTAGCGGAATATGGGATGGGCAGGCGAGAGATCAATCCCTTATGTGTAGTGTCACTATGTTTGCTGGCATGGCAGCCACAAGCATCCACAATGGTCTGCATTTGTGACCTGGGTTCATCCAAGGTCAATCGGGAGGAAACCATCTCTGAAAAATTCCACTGAGCGGTCGGCCGCTGCCCTCAGGACCTCCTCGGCCTTGATCCCTTGGACCCGGCAAGAACCGCAAAAAGGGGCAACCTTTGAGATTACTATGCAATCAAGCTATCCAAAATCCGCGAGGGTCGGTGCGTGCGTGGCCCGTTGGCCATCGGGTTTTTACTGTTGTAGCTTGTATGCGTGCTTGACTCAGGCGGTGCCTGTGCTCGGCTTGGCCGTTGGGTGGGCGCGCTCACAGTCGGCTGCGACGACCCTCCAAGCCACGGCAGCTCACCGGATTCGACTGCAAAGGGTTCGATGGGGGATGCCATTGTGCCCCCTTCCGCAGGATGGGGAGATAGAGCGTGTTGCCGCAGGTTTCCTCCGGTAACATGGTCTGCTATTGGCCATGCTCTGGCTCCGGCGTTGGTTCCCTCGTTGGCTGTTGACGCGGATGGTCGACGTACTACGCAAGACCGCATACAATAACACAACAAGACACAACGGTACACCTCAGAACCGCAATACACCCAAAGACAGACACACAGACACCTAAGGTAGTCAATGCCCCCTAGGGAGAGTGTGAGCTCAACCGAGTGAGGAGACGTAAACACGGGCATGGCACACGAAACCCGGAGCACGTGCTTCTTCAAATCCTCTCACGCCTACTGAAAACCAACCCAGGCGGGGAGGTGCAGGACAAGCTGTTCATGAGGGCCTCGACCTGGAACGTCGGCCCCTGGATCCCAAAAACTGCAGTATGATGAGGATATGCGCCGGGATCCTCCCCCACGTGTTATCCGTCGAAAGGAGGGAATGCAAGACTCCGGTCAAGCATTGGGTTACCCCTCCCGGCAGAACCTGCTGTAGGGTACTGCTCGCGGCGACGTGCCCTGCCACCATGTGAAGGAGCCGCTTCATTGGTCGTGTGACGCTAGGGCCGTGGGTGGGCGAGGAAAAGCCGCATGGTAAGCCCTCCTTGGAGGCAACCCGGTCCCGGCGATATCTACCTACCTACCTACCTACCTTAGTAGGCAGTGGCTTTTGCCGTTCTCTAGGGCACCATCGCAGAAATTGGGTGCATATGGAGGTAGAGTAGTCGGTCAAGACCTTTGGTCCAACACCGGCGAAGGGCTGAACACACAACCTCATGCTGGAGCGAGAGTGAGACACACACATAACAAACACATAGCACACTTAGGGGTATGTATGGTACCTTCTGCAGACCTAGGTATAGCCAGTTAGAACCCCAGGGGCATTGACGAGTTAGAGGTCCTAACCGTGGGCATGCTTGTCCCCGGTTCTTCACACCTTGCGTAACCACACATTGCTTACTTGTTGATTTAGATCTAGATTTGCCACCAGTGTGTCGCTTCCCCAAGCAGAAGGAAGTGTCACAATTTCATAGTCATTTTTTGCAAGCACAATGTGCACCATTTGTGGGAAAAAAGAGGCCCACCGGGGATGATACACCAATGTAATGCGCAACAATGGCTGCCTAGTATAGGAATGGAGAAGACGTTTAAGGGTCACGGAAAGGTGTGCTTCTCCTCTTTGTCATATTAAAGACGGCCTATCAGGGTTTCTAGGCAAGGACAGCTAGGGTGTGTAAACATCAGCAGCATCAAAAATCATAGCAACCCAACTTATGCTAAGGGAAGCATAATCCACCTGCTCTAAGGCAACCAGATATCCAGGGATCTTGCAGCGCTTATTGTGTGCCCAGTGGCGCACCGGTTTGGGTAATTACCCCAGAATACGGCAAAGCAAAACATGGGAGCCATCAGCGCCCCTCTGTTTTTAGATTGGCATTGCCAAAATGATCCCCTCCTCCCTCAGACGACACTGCCCACCCTCTCCGGCTCTCATAGATGGACCGTCAACCAGTAGAGTAAAAAACGGGCAGGAGCGTTGGGTTGGGGTGATAACATCGGTAGGCCCTACACTGGATCCTAGCCAAAAGCTGGGGGCGGGGGGAAATTGCGGTCCCCCAAGCCTGAAAGAATTGCGGTAAAATTGCGGTAAAATTGTGGTAAAATTGCGGTAAAAAGTGGGGCACATTTCTTTTTGGCCCCCAGACTCTATGCCAGCCATGAGCAGCACTGGAGCACAAGATTTTTGGCAAAAACGTTTTTTTGACCAATTGCGCACCCAATTGGCAATTTCAGCACATAGCATGCAAAATGCACCAAAGCCTTCAGCACAAGCATCTAATCCAACCGTCCTTCCACGTCACCATTATAATGGGCCATGAAAGCCACATGACGGGCATTGTCGCTCATTGAATACCTTTGGTCCGTGTCAGTATATTTGCAAAACGAAAAAAACCGCTCCACAGAGCTAGTCCCCATTACCATGCAATCGAGGAAAAGGACACGGTCTGTAAAAGGTGATGCAGGGCGGGCCTTCCAGGGCGGGCCTTCCACCACTGGAGGAGATGTGCAGGACCAGTTATGCCCCTAAACTCTATCCCCACATATGCCTGCCATTCCTCTTGAGCTCCAGGAATGGTATGCAGCTTTAACAAGGGGCAATTTGCCAAAGAATGTGAAAGGTCACAGAGCCTGTGTGGGTTCAGCACACGAAGCTCCTTAAAGAATTGCACTTGATTGGCCTCCTTTTCCATGCGGTTGACAAGTGCAGTGTGCAAACGCTTCACCGCTTCTCGAAGGAGATGTCGGAATCCATCAGAATTGGCAGATTGCTGAAGCGCACACTCAAGCCGAGGGGAAAATTCTGTTAACTCAGGTGGGCAGGATCTGCGCAAAACTCCAAAATGGAGTGCCACTCCTCCCTCACCGCCACCAGTTTGTCATAAACGTAGCATGCGGCGGGCAGATCACCAGAACAAAGGTGAATCAGTGCCACCAGAGTGGCTGTGTGGTCCACCAAAAAAATCAGCCTGACCTGAACACCAACTGGCCGCTTGGAAAATGTCGTGTACCTGATGCAGCAACGGCTTCTTTTCTGCATCGACACCTGGATGTGCAGCATGGGCAGGGGCAGGGGCAGGGGCAGGGGCAGGTTTCGGCTGGGGCTGGGGCTTTGGTTCATGGGTCTTCGTTTGATGTGACACTGGCTTTCCACAGCACAAGCACCACAGTCGCTCTCCTGCATCCGTCTGTTTCATCATAAAGGGTTCGTCGGGGTATTGTGCAGCTCAAGCAGCAGGCGTCATCTGTGTGGCATAACGTGCCTTTTGGCCACCCTGTCCTTTGCCACACTTCACTGGCCTTTTGCCCTTCCCGGAATCACTGTCACAGAAGTAGACAACAATTTGGGAACACAAAAACAGAAAAGCGTCCTGCCACACAAATGACATGCAGGACATATGAGAACACATAAACGTACAGTGTGCCTAGTGACAGCGAAGAGAGAAAGATTTTTCCTCAGGGGAAAATTGAAATTTGTGAATAGAGACATCACTGAAAAACTGCGATAAAATTGCGGTAAATTGCGGTAAATTGCGGACCTCAATCCCCCCCCCAGCCAAAAGCCCCAAAATTGCTGTTTGTGCGTTTGGTGCTCGGTTGGCTGTGTGTCGATTTGGGCCCAGGTCCCATTCCACTTTTTACTTCTATATGGGCCCCCTAATCAATGGCGGGTCCGTGGTGCTATCTCCACTTTTCTAAGATTGGCCCCCCTATGGGGCCATGAGAGACTGTGGTGTGAAATCATTTAGGCTTGCAAACGGCATCACTGGGGAGGCTGAGAACACACTGCCACTGAGTAGAAACCTCTGCGGTAAGTTCATATTCTATGCCCAGAGGGGCAGGGAATTCCGGTCATACAAACTTCTGAAATGGAGATATCAGGAAGCAGAACACAAGGTGTAAACGACCAATGTTGGGTTTCTTGTGTGTGTTTTGGGGGGCCACAAAGGTCAGGTCCGTTGTGACTGAGGGGGGTTTGCTCGGCTTGAATACACTCAGCAGCTGTGTTATCACTGTTGGGGCTACATTTTACATGTAAAAATTAGGTAGCCAAGGATACAATGCTGAACAAGGGCACGGTTGCGCTTCTTGCTTGGACACGTGCCATGAAAAGAGCTGCCCTCAGCAGTGTCCCATACCTTCTGCGGGGTAGTTTCGATCTCAGCATCGCCATCCTCCTCGTCCTCCTCCACCTCTGGCTCAGCTTCCTCCTCTCCTTCCTCTTCCTGCTCCTCCTCTTGCTCCTCCTCACGCTGCTTCTGCACAGGCATTCCACATGCGCGGAGAAGCGGCAGTGTGGGTATGTGCACAAATGCTTACCAGTTTCCAGCCTCAAGTGCAGCATGGTGCTGAGGAAGGTTTTTGCCGTCACTATCAGATGGTACGGTGCTCCAGGGGATGGGAGGGATGGCAGCCTGTGACAGATTGCCCCTCTTGGCCTACACCTTACCTTCAGACGGTACCTTCAGACGGTCACAACACATGGGTGGGGTCGGGTGGGTTATGGGTAGAAAGTGGTCAGCAGAGCTTGCCCCTGCAACTGGCCATGGCTTCCTTTGAGGGCCCTGCGTTTTAAAAAGCACAGTGGGTACTGGCATCTGTAGTGAGAACACTCAACCATACATGGGGCAGAGTTAAGCCTCTGATGTGCCACACTAGAAGTTTTCCGTGCTGTACGTGAGGGTTGAGGGTATAGGTTGTGTCCGTGGTAGTTGGAATGTCCGGGTTTGTGCTGTCCAAGTTCAGGTGTTCGGGGGTCATGGCTATCAGGTCCAGCAATGATGAGGTTTATGGGGTACCACACCCACCCCAGCATTCCTGACTCAGGAAAATGGTAAGAACTGCGTGATATGGATGCCGCAGGCTTCCGATCATCAAAAACCAAACAGCGGCACACAATACTTCGTGGATTCGGGATGCAAACCTTCCTCCTCTCTTCAGCCTCGAACTTCTTCCGCCTCTCAGCATCCCGTTGTTCAAACAGCTCAATTATCTGCTGCTGCTTTGCCAATTTTTCCTCAATTTGCTGCTTCTGCTGTGCTGCCTTCTCGGCTGCCTTCTTTGCAACCTGCACGAAACATACAGCAAGACTCAAAATCCTAGACTCAGCAATGTCTCCCCAAAAAGGGCTGCTTGTCATAAAATATGTGTCCATATAACTACCGAGCTGGGTTTCCCATTGGAGGTTTTACAACACCTCTTGGGCTCCAAGGTGGGCAACGTGTAGCAGCAACAGCAGCAGCAGCAGGCAGCAGGTGATCCAAAGGTCTTCTTGGAAACACCATGGCTGAAAACCGGCATCCAAGTAGCTCAGAACCACTGCACAGCAAATTCGCATCACGGCAAAAAATTTTCATGCGATTTCAAGCTGTCTAGCCTGTTCCATGGCCGATTTGGTGTCCAAAAATGACCATTTTCAGCCTGTTTTCAGGACAATTGTCCTGAAAGTTTAGGACGATCGCTGGTGTGCCAAGTAGGTGTCTCCAGTGAGGGCCATTACTCTTCCCTTCTTCTACAGCGATTGGGCTAGCAAATGATTGCAACTGGGTGTTGAATGCAGTGTCTCTGACACCGTGGTGCCATGCCGTGGTCCATTTTGAGGTGAAAATGAGACGTTTTTGTTGCTGTTTTTCAGCATGATCGTCCTGAGCGTCTCCATCACAGCTTGTTCTTCTTCCACGGTGATTTCCTATGCATTGAGCAAGACTAGGACCCAGCTTGGTCCTAGTCGTAAGTCTTGATGGTCCAGGAGCGTAAACCATAAAAGTAAACGTAGGTGCCAGCAAGGCATCTGGGTTGTGTGTTGTTCATGTGCGTTGTCCATATGCGGAGGAGATGTTCGGCGTTGTTTGACTGTGCGCAAGGCGCAAAAACTGGCACACCCTTCACGATGCAGTGGGTGGGCTAGTCGCTTGGGTGGGGGGAAAAAGGCTTGCGGGGCGGGGGGGTCGTTCGAGCCCCTTTTCCAGATCCCCCCCCCGGGGGGGGGGGGTGTGGCTCCCGTGACGGGAGCCCAAAACGGGCCCCGGAGGGGGTCCCCTGGGGGATCCTGGGTACCCCAACATATATAGCTCAAAATGATCCCCATGATGTGGTGATCATTTTGAGGTATGAAACATGGGGGGGGGGGGGGATTCTTCAAAAATTTTCGCCCCAACCACTTTGCGGCCAAGTTTCTGAGCCATCACTGCCCTTTTGTAAAGGCTCTGTCACGGGAGCCCCTTTCCCAAACCCGACCCCGGGGGGGGGGGGGGGGGGAAGGGGGCTCAAACGACCCCCCCCCAGGCAAACCTTTTTCCCACCCCCCTTTCCGTTGGTTCCAGGGACCCGGAAACGGTGGCAAAGGGGAGGCCCGGCGGGATGCTCCCCCTCAGTGGCTGGGAGTGGCTGGGAGTCCCAGCCACTGAGGGGGAGGGAGGAGTCGACCAAACAGGGCAAGCACACAGTACATGCATGAAGCAGGAAGCAGCTGCAGTATTGTAGATGGGTGAAAATGGAGAGAAACGGGCAGTGGATGAAAGATAGCACATTGATGAGGTGTGCAATTAGCAGCATTTGGAATGTCCCTCAGTGTGTACCACGGAGTCACAGCGTAACACGCAGCAGCAGCAGAACGGAAGGATCTTAAACCTGAAGCGTTCGAATGTAAACAACGCCACAAATATGGTGCTTCTGGTGAATGGACAGTTTCGTGGTATGATGGTTTCCGACAACAATTCAGGTAGCCCAGAGGGCACCGGCTGTTCTCAGAAACGTGAGGAATGACAATTGTAATGCCTGCAACTGCAGAATACAAGCACCATTAGAAAACAGAACGGTTCAGATCTGCAATGCTGTGCAGCACCCCAGCACCCCAGCCCCAAAACACCATCATACCTCAGCCTCCTTCTTCTTCTTCTGTGACTTGCTGGTCTTCGATTGCGGTAGACCTGGGACGTAGTCTGAATAATCGACTGCAACTTTTTCCGCTGCCGCCGACCTGAGATGTGCAGAGCATAGAGTAGCGTGTGAGGCAGCAGGGTGCAGCACGGTGTTGAGGGTGTGCAATAGGTAGATCAAGGGCACTAGGTGGCGAGAGGCCAATGGGCACTGCTACATAGGGAGGTAAAGGGTTCAAGGAAAGGACAAGGGTAAATGGCGAGACTGCCACAACTGCACAACACAGAGTTGCTTCCCTTGAAGGAGGTTAGGGCGCCATAGAGGCTGAATGAGTATGCTGGGGGGTTGGGGGTTGACAAAATGCCTGCATGGATTGCTCTCTGAAGCCGGTGCAGTTGAGTCCAGAAATATCCACCTGTAGGGTCACTCCCTTGATTGGGACAGAAAACAACCTTCGGCCTGCCATTACCCCCGCTCAGTCATCCATGAAGATAATGTGGTTGGGTTGTGAGCTAAGGGTTTTGCGCCCATCACTGCACAAATTGCAAGATGCATAGCATGGGCCCAGGGACATGCCACGGCCCAACCACATGGCGGCCCTGTTGAAAATGAAAGAAATGCCATTGGAAGCACAAGACTATGGGTGTCGACAATTGCTAGAAACGGGAAAAACAAGCACTGGCGGTTCTAGGAAGAAACTCAATTCACGGTCCAATTTTTGAGGTGTCATTTTTCAAACAACAGTGTCACGCAAATGACACATGGGTTGGGAGGAACAAGATGACCGCGACCGCATTCCTGCCTGCCCTCCTTGCCTTGCTGAAGCTCCGCTTTGGGCTCCGGGGTCTGCTTGACACAAGGTAAAGTTGGCCCAATGGGCGCATAATTGCTTTATGTCTGACTCTGCTAGCATCAAACTATTGTCTGCAATTCTTTTATTTGCCATGTAATAAAAGAATCTCTCGGAGTCAAAAAGCTAGTGAGCTAGAGTCTAAACCATTTCATCACGTCCCCTCAAGTGGTCGTGAACCAATGGTATTTAGATTCTTTGTGTATGCATTGAAGGTGAATGCCAAAATAAAAGCACTAAGTTTGCGCACAGGTGGTTTCATAGGTTCAACAAAAATGGGTGTACACATTTCATGGCACTCTCAACCATTGCGAGCGATAGAAAAGCTTCCTAGGCTCGGGGAGGGGGTGCGTAGCACCACCTTCCCAAACCTAGGCACGACACCAATGCCCAAAGTTGTCTCATATTTTTCACAATTTCACAATTTCATCTTTTTTTTTCAACCATTCATGTGAGATCTTCGTGCACCGAGACAAGACACAATTGATGCCCTTAATTCTATTGACATCTTTGGAAACTTTGATCCAAGTCCACCATTGTGCCTACTTTCGTTTTAGCCCCCAAATACATGTGAATAGGCACACAAGCATCTCGTCTCGGAATCATAAGCAATACAGTAAACGAAACACGCCTAGCTCATTCGGTCCCGTGTTCCCTTTCCCTTCTTCTTCCGCCCTAGCATCATCCTTGCCTTGTTGCTTCCGTGTTGGATCTTCGACCGTGTTTGGGTGATGTATGTTTTGCCCCCGTGCTATTCATTTGTCCGCTTCCTCATTTCTTCCCGTGTTCCCTTTCCCTTCCTCTTTTCACTCTATCTGTAGGGGTGCGATGGTATTTTCAGCTAGGTGAAACACATGTGTGATGCGGAAGGGTGTGGGTGTGCGCGCGCGTGTGTGTGACGCCCATTCATTTTCAAAATCTCAAAGCGTTTGCTATCATACATCACCTCTCTACAGCAATGTCCGCACTGAAGCAATGTTTGGTTGTCCGCCTCCCGCAGCCTTTCCTCCCTCTCGGCTCAACACGAAGACTATATACAGTCTTTCTGTGCCCCCTACCGCGCCCTGCAGCCCCATCTGCCTGCTCCACGCCCTGCACAGGGGCCCTGTGGTGGGCGAGCCTGCCACAGCACATGGCAATGGAGTGACCAGCATGGTGCTTGATTCTCACAAAAACAATGTCCTCTTGACCCGCTGCATGCCCACCTGTATCTGCCTGCAAAAGAAAACCCCGGCGGCAGCGTGCCCTCCGCTCCGGGATTTGAACCCACGATCTATGCCGCGGCTGTCAAGTGCGTTTCCGGTATGCTACTACCCGATGTGCTTAGAAACCTGCCCTCAGAACCACCAGCATAAGAGTTTTTGGGCTGTGCCTATGCTCCATTATATTTCGGTACATTGTCACGGAGGACCCGCAGGGGTTACACAGCGGCGTGCCCGCTGCCCCTGCTTCCGTTTGAAGAAATGTGGCGTGGAGTCACATGTGTTTCAGGTATGCTCCTCCCTCTATGCATGGCTCACGGGTATAATTGTCTCCTGGTTGGCACTCGCCCCCCCCCCCCCCGCCCCTTCGAATCTCACTGGTTCCATTGGTTGGGGGGGGGGGGGGGGGGCTGCCACAGCACATGGCGATGGAGTGACCGGCATGGTGCTTGCTGCTTACAAAACAATGGCCGCTTGACCACCCGTCGCTCCCCTCCCTGGTGGTCTACGAGGGGGGGGGGGGCTGACCAGCGGCTCCTAGAATGCCGTTCTACTGGACGGCAGCAGATGTGACAAGTCCGTGTCGCAATGTTGCCTGTGGGCCATGCTCTATTCCCACAACGACCCCTCAGACACTGGTGTGAGCGTTCGTACCCCTAATACAGCGAGGATTCTGGTGTTAACGTCTTGACGTTGGAGTATATTGATGAAGGCGGCAATGACTCTAGCGTTAGTGTCCTAACGTTTGAATATAGCGACAACTCCCGTGACAGGTCCGGAGACAACGTTCTCATCTTTGAATACATGGACGACACCTACCTGTTCCGACTCTAGGGTCAATGTTTTGACATTGGAGTATACTGACGATGCTAGCAGCAACTGTGGTGTTGCTAGACCGCCCTGCAACAGTTCCTGCTGGTCCTCCAACCCTGGGTCCATCCTGTCCTGCACTTGCTCTACTGCCAGCGGCCGGGGGGGGGGGGGGGGGGTGCCAACCTAACCCCTTCCCTTAGAACCTCCACCAGCTCTATATATCTTTTGTGTGGCTGCGCGGTGTGCACCACCTTCCACTGCACTTGGCTTTCCCTGCAATTAAGTAGCTCAAAAGTATCTTGAAGCACACTTACCCGTCGAATGGATGACCCAATCTTGGTATACCCCCCCCCCCCCCCGATTCCCTCTGTCCAGGTTCAAAGACATGTCCATGATCCCTTGCATAGAGCAGCAGACAACCTGCAGGTGCAGCTCTGCTGGCACCACCATTAACACCCTTTGGACCGCTGCATACTCTGAAACGGTCCAAAGATAGAGGACCTTGATGTAAAAATTACTGGTTATGCGGATTGTTGACCCCGAATGTGGCCCCATACGCCGTCACATTTCCCTCCGTCACCACCGCCACCCAGTCTTTGATCTGTGTGTGCCGCCTGGTCTGTTAGTCTTAAACCTGTGTGTGTGCGCCTCTTCTTTCCTGTTACCTTGCTGGGTGTCAAAAGAATCAGCAGGTACGCCGTACCTTGCTGCCTGGACAATCCTTGCAGCTTGTCTCGCACCCTGATGATATCCTTGATGTAGTTGCATGTTCTTTGCACCACCTCTCGTGGAAGCGCCCCTTGCAGCACTGCTTTCCATGTAAGCATGACGGAGAAGAACCTCTGGAGCACAGCCGTCGGCACGTCCGGCGGCCTCTTACTAAGTGCCTCGCACTTGATCAGCCATCTCGCATAGATTGCCGACCATACTAACCACCCTTGAATTGTGGACACTGACCACTCTGGATGGTCTGTGCACATTTTGGACGGTTCATGCCAGTCATTCTTGGATACATGCACCCTCCAGAAGCGCCTCACCTGGGCCAGGCTATCGTGCAAGAAGAAGCAATTCTTGAATACGTGTGGATGATCCTCTAGCACCCCACACGGTGGGCAATCCACACTGCCCAGCACTTGGAAATTGTTCAAGCGTTGCGCCACAGGTAGCTTGCGCCACAGGGGTGCCACCACGAATTCTTTCAACCGAAACGGTACTTGCTGGGCCTGCACGTTTGCCCACACCGTCGGCTGTTGTCGCACCTCCACCTTGAGCTCCGTCCTGCACACCGCGAGTACTGTTGAGAGTTCCCATTCCGCACATCCCGGTAGAGCGCTCCACGCCGGTTTGGGCTCTCGCCCATGTGCCACATCAATATAGTATACCAAATGTCGCACATACTGTGATTTATACCATTGTGGGATTTGCTGTATCACATCCACTCGAAGCTGAACCGTGTCGGACACACAGCCCCCCACCCGTTGCACGCCCTTCGCCACCAGTCTCGGGCAGTAAAAGGTGCAGTACTGGTTTTCAGGCACCCTAGACTTCACTTGCTTGCTAAAGTAGGCCGAATGCTACAGCGAGACTCTTTCCCTAGACGGCCGCTTGGGCATCGTTTCATGAACGCTGAGTATGCCACTGGCCATGTCATTGAAACGCGCCATGAAATTTGTGCCTGCCTAAACCAGAAGAAACACTACTAGTGGATCTCGTTCAGCTTCAGTTTCGGCGCTTTCTGCATTACCCACACCTAGAATTGCCGCAGATCTTCCATTTCCTCCCCCTTTTGAAGAGCTCTCAGCACCCTTGTGTAGGCCGTGGAGTGGCACCAAAGCAGGTACTCCCCCGCCGTTCCTACACATGGTGCTGGAACGCACAGCATAGAAGGTAAAAAATGGCAGGAAACTGCTGAGCATATTGCTCAGGATATTTGGGGATGCTCAGCATTTAGGCTCAGCAAATGGGGCTCATATTGCAGGGTTGATTTCGGAAGTCCCAGCCAAAATTTCTTCCGAGCTCCGCCGGCACGGTCGGCTGGGAAGTCCATAGAACATTCCTACCGATATCAGTTGCGTTTTGGGACCCGATGTGGCTGCCAAAACTTCCTAGCATCTTTCCCGGGGATTTCAAAAACTTCCAGTGTTTTTCTATTGGTTTTTTGTACAATGAACTACACCGTTCTTGGTTCCCAAATCCCACACCTCAGCAAAGAAACAAGCAAAAAGACAAGCTGAAATGTGAATGTTCAGTGGGCAAGACAACGCCCTGTAAACATGAAACTTCTTACATTGTACAATACAAGTCCACTACTTGTATCCATTCGCGAGTTAAATGGACCCGGAGCCACATAGTGACTTGGTTGAAAGAGGCCAAGGTGAAAAGGCCATTCGATGTCTTGAGCCTGATCAAAAAAGATGCGTTCCGTGAAGCCCCTAATCCCAAAAAAAGCAGGTTGCCTGTTCATTTCAGCTTGAACTGTGAATGCTGTACTCCCCTTCGCTGAGCATCTGCACAAGACAGCCATCACTTGACATGGCATCCACATCCACCACCCCTCCCCCAGGACTATGTACAACCACACGGCGATACTTCTTGGGTTGAGGTTGCAGTTCGGGGTGGTCCCTGGATGATGAGGAAGAATCTGAGGCACCTACTGTGGAGCCACCAGATAGGTGCACATCATCATCATCCGAATCATTATACTGCACCCACTATCACTACTGCTGCTGCTGCTGCTGCTGCTGCTGCTGCTGCTGCTGCTGCTGCTGCTACTGCTACTACTGCCACTGCCACGAGGGCACACAAGTTGCTGCTCAATGTCGCTATCAACAATGGGTACACGCGCCAACTTCGTACGTCTCATGGGTTGAACACGCTGGTGCTCGTTCAAACCCATAGGACCTTGAAATGAAGCAGCACTGTCCTCGCCCTCCGAAGGGGGTACAATACAAACTGTCCCAGGCTCTACTTTGAGGGATGGGCCCCACGCGCCCCTTACCCTTTCCCTTGTCCTTGAGCGCCTTACGGCGTGCAGCACAGGACTGAAATCTGGCACAGCTCTTCAAACCCAGCTTGGGCCACTTGCAGACAGCTTCCCTGTCTAGTGGTACCCATTGACGCACACCACGCTTTGAGCCACAGGTCCCACACACACACACACCACATCACTCTCGGGATTTGCACCTGGAAAGGTGCATTTCACCGAACGTGTGTCTGGGTGCATATATAGGGAGCAGCCACCTCCCTCCTGGAAATGCAGCAAATGCTCTAAGAGACGTCCCTTGGCGCCTGTATGAAAGGTAGTTTTGTTCATCATAAATCGTTTTATGAAATATGAACGGATTTTGCTCTTGCTAGGGTACCCATGGGCCATGTTTGTTCAAAATTGGGGGGGTTGGGTCAGCACCCTTGGGGTGAGTTTTTTTTTTTGTCTGCCGGGGGTTTTTTGGAAAAATTGCCATTTTTGCCAGTTTTTGAAAATTATGGAAACCTCCTCCCCTGTTCATAATTTGGTTCATAATTCAGTTCATAATTCGGTTCTCGTTTTATGAACGCGCAAAGCGTTTTATGAACGCGTTTTATGAACGCATTTATGAACAGCAGCACAGGCACACAAAAATCGCCCACGCTTCAATCTTTCTTGTACTTGCTTGTGCTTCCTTGTCCTTGCAGGTTCATGCCGCCCTACACCTCAGGGCTGGAGCCTGTTGGGTCCCACCTCCATCCGGGGCCTGGGCATGGGTTTGGGCTGGTGGTTTGGCTGCGGGTTTGGCCGAGGGGTGCGCAGGGGCATCCACCTCCATGGGGGCGGCCTGAGGGGCAGCTTTGGGCTCGGGCTGAGGGGCTTGTACCGGATGCGGACCCCCGCGACGTCCGCCGGGTTCACTTCCACGTCCACGACCTGTGACAGTGCCATTCATAAATGCGTTCATAAAACGCGTTCATAAATCGCGTTCATGGTTCATAAACGGGCAGTGCAGGAATTATGAATTATGAACGCGGAATCATGAACGAATTATGAACGAATTATGAACGCAAATACCTCGAAATCCGGCTCTGGTTCCAATGGTCCCCATGGCGCCCAGGGCGGTCCGCACATTCGCCGCTGCACTGTGAGGGGCGCCCGGGCGGCGCCGGTGGGGCCTGTGGTGCTGCTGGTGGCCGGGGCTGCCCGGGCAAGGGGCTTGGCGGGTCGGGTGATGGTGAGGCCCTCCACGGCCCCCTCGTACGAGGCCACCTGCCCCGGGTCATACACCCCCCCCCAAAATGGATTCCCACTGGGGGATGCACTCCAACTTGCGCTCGGTGCGCTGCAGCTTCACCCACCCCCGTTCCTCCCAGTGGAGGAACAACAGCTCCCAATGGGAGCTCCGCATCAAGCGTCCCCCCGGCGCCGAAAAAACTTTGGCCTGCGTCAAATCCCCCGCCCCAATTGGTTCCGGGACGGGGGACAGGGGCTTTCCCGCCAGGGGCTTCCACGCCCATGCCTCCCCCCCGTACCGCCAGGCCCCCCCCTCCCCCTTGTTGCGGATGCGGTGCCGCAACATGCGCCGGAATGCCCAGCGCAGTGTGACGTAAGTCACATCAGGGCTCAAAAAACTGAATTATGAACCGATTTATGAACTGATGAATTATGAACGGCTTTTATGAACGAATTATGAACAGTGTCCCCCATGTCCACAGGAGCAGCGACTGGCAGCCCATGCTCAACCTCCTCCGCCTCCTCCACATCCTCAAGCTCAACTTCCACCTCAACCTCCACCTCAAGTTCCTCCGCCTCCTCAAGCCCACCCCCAACCCCACGGCGCTCAACCCGCCTCCGCCTCCCGACCCGCCGCCGACTCCTTGAGTGAGGAGTCGAGAGACTCCTCGGAGCAGGAGAGGAAGAGGAGGAAGAAGGAGAAGAAGAAGGAGGAGAAGAAGAGGCAGAAGGAGAAGAAGAGGGAGGAGAAGAAGAAGAAGAAGAAGGAGGCAACGGGGGGGGGGGTGAAGGAGGAGGAGGCCGCGGAGGACATTGAGGAGGTGAAGGCCGAGGTCGAGGGCGTGGAGGGGGAGGGGGCAAGGGGGGGGGGGTTTGGTTGCGACCCCCTGGTTGCAGGGGGCGGCAAGCCATGCCTGGGGCCTCACCCAGGCCAACCAGCGCCTGGTGCTGACCCTCCCTTGGGTGCAAGGGGCGCTGGACAGCGGGTACTCCCCCGATAACTGACGGCAGTTTCGGTTTTATGAACGCCGAATTATGAACGCAATATGAACGCGGCACACAGCATACCACCAGGGCCAACGTCGCCCTCTGGCTCTCCTCCAGCAGCTTCCTCATCTCGGGGGCGTCCATGGATTGGCGAAGAATAAGAGAGCTGGGTCGCAGAGGGCGCGTGGGTGGGGGGTGCGTGGGGGGTAGTGCTTAGAAGTGAAGCGGCGGTGCACGCCGCGGTGTGTGGGGTGTTGTAGTGCAGCAACGGCAGGTCAAAGGTTAGAAACCACCATTCCCAAACCTGCTGGACTACCATTGCTTCCCGTTCCACTGCACTCCTACCCGCACACCCACCCCTAGCACTATGCCCATTGTATCCCTTCTTCAAAATGTAAGTTACGCTCTCCACAACGTCCCCTGACACAGCAGCCAATCCCACCCCACATGCATCCGCACTCTCGAGCATGGCATCACAGTCCTCTTCGAGGAACAACAAATAGTGCGACCCCGACTCCCCGCAGCAATGTTCCCGAACTCCCCGCAGCAATGTTCCCGAAACGCAGCAGCAACAGGTCGGCACGAAGGGCGCGGCACAACCGGAATCGGCGAGTACAAAGTGCGCAGCAATGTTCGCAGCCCCACAACCGCTTGCCACGTGGGGTCCTCCTCAACGTATGCAAGCAGCGGCCCAATCTGCTCCGAGGCCCAGAACAGGTTGTGGGCCTCCTCACCGTCCAGTGCGTTGTGCACCCCCAAACGCACGCCACACCGGTTGCGGTACAAAATTTTCTGCACCTCCCCTGCAACCTCAGGGGGATGATTTCCCACCTGGGCCTCGAAGAAGGCCACAAAGAGCCTCCCGAAGGCCATGCAGCGGTGCAAAATGCACAAAAATACCCGGATTCTGGCTGTGACCAGCAACGGCTCGCCGGTGCATCCTGCCGCATCCAAACTTTTGCGGGTCATCAGATAGCGACAATGATTGTGCGCATCTGACCGCGTTGTCCTCCGAGCAGCGATGCCATTCCACTGCTTGGCCGTGTTGTCACGCACGGCCTCGTTGAAAATGGTCCCCACTTGGGGAGCCACGCTAATGCCCAGCAGCCGCCGGAGCCACGGCTGGTCCCCACCAAGGAGGATCTCTGCCGGCACCCAGTTGTCGCACCAGTAAAATTTTTTGCATTCCATGATGGACTACAAGACCTGTGTTCATAAAAGGTGTTCATAATTCGTGTTCAAAAAACGCGTTCATAATTCATAAATGGGCAGCACGGCGTTTTATGACGGCAGTTCTCGAATTATGAACGCGCGAATTATGAACAACTTATGAACACGAAAATGCAGACTACAAACCTGTAGCACCTGAGCCCAAATTTGGCCCAGGGCAACCGTATCCTTGTCCCCCGTGACGGCCATGCCGATGACCCATAGGACTGTAGGAAGGCGGGTGTACGCGCCTTTAGCCCATGGTTCAATAGCCCCACCGGTAGCTGCGACCAACTGCCACTGGCGCAAGGATACCCGTCACCCCGCACCACAAAGGTGAGGGGGCGGGTCCAGTCAATAGATTGGCACAGTGCCGGCCGGGATTGCACGTATTGTGCCCACGACCGCAGGGGCCAGCAGCGACCCGACGATGGGGGGTCGGCACATTCTTCCGGGGGGGACAACGCAAGCGGAGCGGTCAATGACTTCCACGTTGCGTCAAATTGGTCCCGTGTGGGGATGGGCCGTGGGAAGGGCAGTCCCGTGCGGGCGGTCTAGGCGTCGCCCCGGCGGGTGATGTACTCAAACAACACCCGGAAGCCGCAGCGGGGTGCACCCAACTCCAAAAGGAGCCCTATCAGATAGGGTGCGGGAAAGAGGGCCTCCGCATACGTACGGATGGCCTGCACCTTGGTTTTGTGGACAGCCGGGAGGGGAGCGTGGTCCATTGCCTCCGTAAAACGGGCCCGGATGAGGGGGGACGATGACATCCATTGGGCCAATAGGTCGGAACACTTGCTGTCCCGAAGACCGGTGGCACCAGTGAGCCGAACAAGCATCATGTTCAGCTCCGTGAAGACGGAGGGAGGGTAAGACATAACAAAATCTGTGGACAAAGAAGCGTTCATAAAAGCTGTTCATAATTCTTGGTTCATATATGAACCGTTCATATATGAAATATGAATTATGAACAATACTACTTTTCATACAGGTACCAAGGGTTGGAAGACCGCATGCCACACGGCATTGGCAGCAACCATGCACGCCTCCAGAACAACGTTTTGTTGCACCGGGATCTTCTTTTTTTTTTCTGCACGAACTTCTGATACAGCTCATGCTTCAAACTTTCACTAATACTGGCATATTGCCTAGTACTAGTCACGGGGGCATATCTCTTGGCCACCTTGAGATCCCGCTCGCCGGCCTCATCGGAATACAACATGCGTGTCCGTGGATTCAACCATGTGTGGGACCACCCATGCATATATAAGGTTGCAGTGCAACCTTCTTCAGCAAACTCGGGGATGATGTGCACAATATATGTGTACAACATCCCCATAGCTTGCCATGTGACAGGTGCCAGGTTATTACAACCATAGCATAGATGCACCATGTGGCAAAATGCCACCACCAAGGAATGGAAAGGCAGGGGGAGCACCACACCCCCTGCTAGTCTGCCCATGACTGTGCGGGCCTCGCGACCTGTGAGGCTAATGCCTGCCTGGAATCTACCTCGTACGTGACGCATGTGCTGCCTGCTATCAGGTGGCAAAGATCCAGGATCATACCTCCTTGCCACCTGTGCTATGACCTCCAGCAGCTCATAGTTGTAGGGCGCAGGTAGTGTTCGACCTATGACACCAAGATCCTGGAGGCCGCACCTTTGGTGTTGTGCAATACGGGTTGCGCAGTATAAACCTCTTCCAGGTTAGAGACCCCCTGAAACTTATGAGAACCACACACACCATTGAGACATCCCCCTTTGTGCAAAAAGAGTTCTCCCGCCCCATTCTCTTATTCTTATTCACCCACGGACACGCCACACCGCCCTTTTGCCGGCACTTAGACCACAAATGGTGGTGATCGGCGATGATTGCCCCAAACCTTATCTGTAGGGTGGTGTTGTACACTGCACCAGCATACTTCATAGGTTGCTTAAATGTACAAGAAGGCAGGGCTTGCAAGGCCTCTGCACATTTCGGTAGCGACCCCCAATCACTAACCTTGGGAAGCTCTTCCCAGGTCAACATGTCTGTGCACCTAGGCACATTGCTAGTCAGGGAACCAGTGTCCCTAGAAATGAATTATACTGATTTTTGTGTTAATATTTGGACGGCCCCGGGGCTGGTAACCCTCTGCGTAGAGGCCTAACGTCAGGGTGGCATGGGGTGGTGGGGGTTTTTGCCGCCCTTGGGCGGCCAATGACCCACACTTCTATAGAAGTAGATGGCACAGCTGTGGTAACAACTTCCTGTTGTCCAAGGAGTAGTCTACTGCAGGAAGATGCAGGTCCTCCTGCTGCCTTAAAGCAACCATTGACCAACCAACTCCTGGTGGGAGATGGTCTAACGTGCGCAAGACTGCGGCTGGCACCACATGCTCATGGCGAAGGTGAAGTGCAGCAGCCTGGCACTATGGTGCTTGGGTGACTGATGTGGCCTCTGTGGTAGGCAAGGGGCCAAGGGGCCTACGCACAACTGTGAAGGTGCCACTTGGGGGGCGCGGTAGCCGGTCTAGGTCCTTGGCCTCCAAGGGGGTAGCTGTGGGGAAGTTCATGGCAAAGGCTGACACCATGAATTGATCAGCTGGAATAGGGCATATGCTGGCAAATGCCTCCAGTTTGGAGATCTCCCCCTTCACCCATACAGCATGGTTGTTCACACCCATGGTGAAACATGGTGCCTGCAAAACACAACATTGCAAAACCTACCTACCCCTATATGGAAAGCCCCAACCAGTACCTTTCACCAGACTCTTGTTTCGCCATGAATGGTTGCATCACTTTCGAGATCCAAGGGTCCAAACTGTGCTCGACTATCCGCCCCCTCACTCTGGCCACTGTTTTGGTTTCTTTCAAAGGACCCATGTATGGAAAGCCCCAACTAGTGCCTTTCACTAGAGCCTTGTTTTGCCAGGAATGGTTGCATCAATTTCGGGATCCAAGGGTCCAAAGTGTGCTCGACTATCCGCCCCCTCACTGTGGGCCACTGTTTTGGTTTCTTTCAAGGGAGCCATGTATGGAAAGCCCCAACCAGTGCCTTTCACCAGAGCCTTGTTTTGCCTGGAAGGGTGCATGGGTTTTGAGATCCAAGGGTCCAAAGTATGCTCGACTATCCGCCCCCTCACACAGGCACAACAAGCACAGCTGGGGATGGAAGCATGAATGAATGCCAACAGGCAGTTTAGTTGCAGTTGCAGTTCATTTCACTTGCCCGTTCCAATGTGTTCACAATCAAAGACATATCAAGCGCCTCAATGCCTTCTGGTCATTTATTGGCTTCATGGATCACGATCAGAATATATACCCCCCTATCGGTCCCCTCCCTGAGGCTGAGCCTTGTGAGAGGCCGTGGCCTTGGTGTCACGGGGCGTAATGAGGAGAATCAACTCCCCTGGCCCCGAATCCCCCCCCCTTGGATGAGGGGGAATGACCTCATCCAACAGCGAGGTCGGTGGCCGGTCCCCTTCACATAGTCAAGGACTGTGCTGACTTGTGTGACTATGCGGAGGGGCAGTGACCCCTGCTCCCCTGATTCTTGCCCTGTGCCACTCCAGCCCATATGTGGGCTGGGGCTGGTCTTCTTCTTCCTCTTACCTGCAGGGGCCCCAGACTCAGGGGCCGCCCGCCCTCTCTTCACGCCTGTGGAGGAAATAGGCACTTGGGACTCTGAGTCAGATGACTCAGAGTCTGAATCCCACACCCCCTTCCCCTTCCCCTTCCCCACTGCAATGTCTGGGTCAGAGTCTGAATCGCCCCCCACTTTCACCCCCCCCCTTTCTCCTTCCCCTTCCTCTTCCCCACTACAATCTCTGGGTCAGAGTCTGAAGAGTTTGAATCGTGCCCCCCCCTTCACCTTCCCCTTACCCGCCCCAGGGATAACAGGGCCAGAATCAGGATTCACGATGCAGTAAAGTACCACAATGGGCACCATGTTGCCCGAGAGGGGGGCAGAGGTGACATGCCCTTTGCCCCCCCCAAAACAGGAGGCAACTTCTCGGAGACGTCTTTCATCTCCTTTACGGCCTCAGGGCCCCAGCTAGTGCGGCGCCACTTCCAATTCCCTTTCACCTGGGCCCATGCCAGCAACTCACGGCACGCGCCCCCACATAGAAAAATTTTTGGGAGCGGGCAGGTTGCCCCACACACTCACAGGGTGGCTCACGTGCCACAAGAGCACCCTGAGAGCCACATACATACAGTTGCGGCGAGTGCATGACTCGGGGGCGGTGTGCATCCTGACTGAAATACCACCCTCCCTCAACTTCTGGGTGCACGACTTTGAAACTGCCGTGGCAACCAGGTCGTACACCTCCCACCCACCAGGTCGTACACCTCCCACCCACCAGGATGCCCCACAAAAACCACACCATGCAGGAGCTCCTCGTGGTATCCCCGTGTCACCTCCCATTTCCCAAGAGGGGGGAGGGTGCTGGGGGGCATCTTGGGGAGGGGGGCCTTCAGGAGGCGGCGTGTTTTTGCCTGCTCCCAAGCCCCCCGCATTTGCCCCAGCAGATGATGTGCCCTTTCCTGGTGGGCAGTAGCTGCTGCCCGCAGTTTTCCCTCCGTAGTCTTTACCCCCTGCCCCCCTTGCCTCCTCCCCCCCACCCCCTCGCGCACATCCTGCTCAGCCTTCTTAAACAACTTGAGTGCCTGCTCAAGTTGTCCTGTCAACTCGGAGTACCGATCAGCTGGTAATCGGTACTCCTTGAGGATAATTTTCCTCAACTGGGCCGGATACAACACACTGCTCTTCTCCTCTACCCGTATTGCTAAGAATGCCAAAAATTGCGCCTTCACAAAGAGCTCAGCCAGCGGACCCTGCTCCACGATGGACGCCTCCCGGAGCCATGTTCCCGGGTATTTAACTTTTGTTTGTACCTTCACTGCAAACAGGACCGTCCCCTGCGGTAGAGCGTCTAGTCCTTGGCACACAATGCCGCACTTGTCTATGTTAAGCCGATAGCAACACATCTGCGCACTGGCGCACGAGCCCTGGCAGAGTTTGCAGTGTCGCTTTGACCTGCGCTGGCGTCCCCAGTATGAAAAACAAACTGTCATCTGCAAACAAAAACGACTCCACGTGTGGCAGCCGTTGCCTCACCTTGCTAATGAGCACTGCCGGGAGTAGCGAGAAGAAGGTCCGGGATAACTTATCCCCTTGCCCGGGCCCGGGTGGAGCTTTGGAGCCGCCGACCGGTTGCCGATCAATGACTATACCGCCCCGTTCAGAAATTGTATGAGAGCTCAAATCCACGCATCTAGAACCCCCAATAAACTGCACAAAGAACTGCAACAACGCGTGGCTAGTTGAGTCGAACGCCTTAGTGAAATATATGCTGAGCCACGCTCCTGGCCTGCTTGACTTCCAAATTCTATGGAGAGAAAACATGCGACTCTCCATATGCTGACCCTTCATGAACCCTACGTGCTAGCGGGGCACCACATACGAGACCGTATCCTGCAGCGCCAACTTGAGGACCCCCGTGAGCCACTTGATCTGGCATGTTAGCAGCGTGATCGGCCGCGGTTATCCACCGAAATGCATCTCTGCTGCTTGGGCACACATCTGGTCATTCATCATCCGCTGCTGCATTTCAAACCACACCACAAAATGCAACCTAAAAAATGAAGCAAGGAGGATGACAGGCAAGCACATGCAAAACTCTGGTTTGCTTTTTGTTACCGCTGCTGCTGACCCAGTCACTATGATTGTATGCGAAGCGTGAGAAATGATACACCACCAGTGGTGCCGACAAGCAACGAAGGCGGCGCAAGTGCAGCCAATGCAATCATAAATGAGGGCAACAATGACCGCAAAAGAAATGGCGCAGCAGGGGTAAAAAAGTGGCGAGTCGATGAATTCGGGCACTGCAGCGCCCAAAATTACCAAAACATGAAAAAGGGCACCAGTCTCACACTCGCGTAGAACAGGACGCGCGACAGTGTGCAAATTGAGGCGAAAAAACTACTGACATAGACACAGGCAGTGATAACCGCGCAACGTAGTCTACTTCTTCTTCGGGGGAGCCTTCTTGCCCTTGGCCTGACCCACTTTGGCGTGAAACATATTGAGGGGGGTACTGTCCTTGGCCGTTTTGGCTGGCTTTTTGGGGGGACCATCAACCTCATCCCCACTATCGTCGGAGGACAGCTTCTTCTTGCTGGGTGTGCTCCTCTTCTTGCTGTCACGACCTCCGACTAGCATGATCTCCTCCTCCTCCTCTTCCTCCACATCGTCCCCCCCCTCCTCCTCCTCCCCTATTCCAGGCTGAAAATTGTATCATCTAAAATTTTTGGTCACTGCACCCAAAATTTTGACATGGCTTTTTTCAGCCGGTTCTCCATTACACCTCTGTAGTCATCTCCACAGGTGATGTCCTACTGCAACAGCAGGCATCAAAACTTGGCTTACCCGTTATCAATGGGTCATCACACCGCGGTGTTATACTCGGAAGGCCACGTACAATGTACCTTGCCCAATCACTTCCATTCCTGTCCAAATGTGCACTTGAAAATGGACTTCCACTACTTTTGGGCACTGCAGTGTCCAAAAATTTTAAAACTCCGCATTTCACTCCTATTGGTTCCCATTGCGTAACACCTGACAAAGGACGTATGACTCATCGGACGTTGGTACTCATCCTCTGCTCATTGGAAATATATTGCCGGTTCTCTGACTGCCACCTTGGAGTGTACCGAGGCTTTGGAACGTTCCACGTCTATTGGGGGATACATTATTTGGATCTTCGCTAGCTGCTTTTGGCCTATGCCGCATCAGGTTTGTTTTGTGATGGTTCCTCTGTTTTCTTTGTCCGCTTACCTTTGCTGCCTGCCTTCAGGACTTTTGTCCATGGATGCGGCTCCCGGCAGTTCCTTAGTTCGAAGGTATATGCTTCAAAGGAGGATCTATCTGAGGTTGTGGGTAGGCATAAGGGTGCCGATGAGTTTTGTACGTGGGTGTTAGATCTCCGGTTCGAGTGGAGAAGTAGGCGGTCCGTTGGTGAATACATCCAACAAAGGGACAGGCGTACCGTTAATTGTGTGCCGGACCAAGGGTTACGTGTTGTTGAGCAAGAGGTTTTTAATATATGGTCTCTTCTACACAAGAGGTGTCGTCCACGTGCCAAGAGGGCTGTAGGTGTCCAACCCAAGAGTCGTTTGCAACGTAGGTGTTTGGGTCACATGGGTCACTATTCTTACCATGTACCCTCCTTTGCTGTTCAAGGAGCAACTGCGTGCACCACTCTTTGGCAGATCTTGGAAGGTAAACCCGCTATCCTATGGTTCGATAATTTTTATAGGCGTAACTTCCGGCCTGTGCTTGGTAATGAGAACCGGTCCCTCAATTGTACAGCCGGTGCTATCATACTCTTGAAACGACCTGTTGACGTTATGCCGTCTTTTCCTAGCCTCTCGGTTTTGCGACAGAGGATTGGGTACACTGCAGACTTGTTGGTGCGGAGCCATTAAAACTTCATAGATGGCTTGCAAGGGTTGATGGATGACCCCATCCGCCTTCAACATGTTCGTTGTCCCTTGGACATACGACGGGCTAATGTTACCAGCCCAGCTTGGACCCCCTTTTTTCTCACAGACCTAATTGTGTCTGCCACCCCTGACCTTGTCTCTATTATTCACGGGCTCCAAGGAGGTGCAGCAGCACACACAGCACCGTCTTCCTCTGTTGGTCGACGAAAATATTCACTACCGCGTCTTTAAGCTCGTTTACAGCATCAGCTATGCTCGGTACAACGTGCCCCTGTTCATTACACGTACCCCGGTAGTGTGTGGCACATGGCACCCATATAAATATTGTGTAACTCTGTGCTACAGAAGATTCTTCCCTTTATTTACCTATTTTTCCTATGGTTCACTCAATTTGGGCACTGCAGTGCCCAACTTTCCGAAACTCATCTATATGGAGCGTATGATTCTGGTGCTCTTGCACTTGGCCCATAAGTGGCGCCAACTTTTGGAACAGAAGTTACAGACTCTAAGGGGTTTGCACCGAACGGGTAACGCTAATCACAGCACACTTCTAACACAGGTGCAAGGGTGGGTAACTCTGCTCTATGGTTACATTCCAGCCTTGTTTATCATTGGGTCGCAAGTGAGGGATTGTCATAACATGTCCTCTGCCTGTGATAATGTTGTGTCCATATCACCTGGAGGACGTTGTGGCACGTGTCTACCCAGCTCTGTCATCACCTCAGCATCAACTTTAACAGGTTTAACAAGTGTTTGCAATGTCTTGGCACATAGATCTCGGTAATGCTCTGCAGTGAGCACCGTATCTAGTACACAAGGAAAATCCATCTTGGCAGGATCCCACCTGTCTTGCACGATACTCTACTTCTGACTAGACCAGACCAGGTGGGGTATAACACCAACATCAAATCGCGCCATCAATCTGGTGAAACGACGATGAAACAGTTGTGGCAGTCCCTTGGGAACATTAACGTATTGCAAGTCCTTTGTGGTCTGGCCTGCAACGGGAGTGAGTATAAACAGGTCATGCACCTGTTGCAACGTACAGTTCCCAGGGTGTTGTGCCATTAAGTGCACAACACGGCTTAACAGGGCCTCAAACAGTTCCTCACTGTGTGCCACCCCAGGTAAGCGGGCAAACCACTGGGACCACAACAACCTAGCAACAACAATGGTGCGCACATATTCAACCCTGTCCTCATAACCTAAGGTGAGCCTCAGAAGGACGTGCAGGCAACGGCATAGCAATGGCCCTGCAGCGTGCGTGCGTGATGATGGATGGGACCCGGACCCCCCCGCCCCTTCCAGAAGCAGTGTCCGTTCACAGTAATGATTCGGATGCCCCCGTGGCTGTCCAATCTGAGCTGAATGAGTTTGACCCTCGATTTTTAACAGGTGCATCCGACTCTGATGCTATTTCTGCCATCTGTGTTCAATCATCGAGCGCTGCCAGTAGTCATCAACATTAGAAGCGTGTAAATCAACAATTTGCAGCCTTGTGGCCTTGTATAGTGTGCCGTGTGACCCTTTGTTAGCCCCTTTGCTAAGCTATGCCTTCGGATACCGAACTGCCGGAAGGGGATGAGCAGCAGACTGCATCGCAAGCCGTTCACACAGCAAAGAAGACACGGGCGCAGTCAGGGCAGGCTCCAGTGAAGCGGACGGTGACAGACCGGGCAACAGAAACATTCCGGATAACGTGGATCAAGAAAGAACTGGTCAAGATACAGCTGACCAAGATAAAATCTGACACCGACCTCACGCGTGGGCAGACCAGAGAGAGGGAGGAGGACTCAGTACTATCGCGGATCGCAAGCCTGAGGACAAATCCACCCTGCCGGCCTATCTCAAACATTCTCATATGGCGAAACGAAGGTACACTACCATCCTGTCACACACACGTTGGCATTTTCACACATTCTTGTCGTTTGGGCACTGCAGTGCCCATCTCGCTGATATCTCCCATCTCCCATCTCCCTGTGGTGCATTTTTGTCTCAGCTGAAATTCCCTACTGCTTGGGCAGGGCTCATATCCTGACGGCAGTCCAAAGACTTCACCGAGAATACTGTGGGAACTCACGAGCGCTGCCGGACTGGTTACGACACGTCTACTGCGAGGAGATCAAACACGAGTGTCCTGTTGACATCAGAGAGATTATTGGAGGCGATGACAACGCGGTACAACACTCAGTGACCAAGCTGAGTATGGGACAAGTGGCCGCTCAAATTGGGACTGAAGTGCAGAAGGGCAAAGCGAAAGAGATGCTGCTGGGTAACCCATTTCTGCCCCAGAAAACAGGTGAAGATATTTGACCTTTTTTATTTTTCGAACGGGGTAACATGCTTGTTACCTGGGTAACACATGTTACCGACGCTGTTACCAATGTGTTACCCGAGGGACTTCCTATGTTACCGGTAACATGTATGTGTTACCCGAGCGCTCTGGTTGTTAATTGTTTTTGTTACCACCGCTGTAACCCTTGGGGTGTTACCCGGGTAACCATGCCCCCTTCCAATCCCACTTTGTCTCTATTAGTTACCCCCTGTGTTACCTTTCATGTAACCCCTTCATCACACTTTGTTTTAGTTACCCCATGGTGGCTGGGCACAACGTCATGCACACATAGTCCCTTCCCTCCCTGCCCTGCAAGAAGTATCACTGCGCCATAGGACTGCTGTTTCTTCTGAGTTCAAACTTTCAGTTCTGAATGCCACTTCTGGAAACAACCACTGTAGGAGTGCAAATGCACATCGCAATGAGCACACTTGAACCAAGTGCGCCCCTTGCATACTTTGCAAGTGCCCCGGGTATCTACAAGCACCGGCGTGTGCACAGCGTGCCCAGGGGAGACAAACTTTTCCAAAATATCCCATTGGAAGTCCCAAAGGGATTTCTTTTTGGGTATCAAACCTTGGAGTCGGCAGACTGTAAAGGTATTTACAATCGCGTACCTAAACAAGAAAACCTTCAAGGCACGGGTCCAACTCTTGAATCTGCCTGTCTCACGGTGTTCTAGTGCCATTTGATTGGCACTGTCAACAACGTTGGCTAGCTGCCTGTATGCAGCCACAACAGGTGGGAGCTCATAACCACCTCTGTGGCGCACCCACTCATTGTCGAACACACAGTTTGACACAAATGGAACCACACGTGGTGGTTTGCTACCCACTTTTGGGTTTTTGTAGACATGGAGGCTATACTTGCCTCCTTTGACATACGTTTCTGCTGCAATGGAGGGTCGCATACTATCCCCAGCCAGGGAAACCCCTTCCTGATCCCTTTTGCATAGGAACAAGAAGGGTTGCTGACGCTGTGCCATTTGGTTTGCCACTAGGTGGCTTCCAAAGTATGAGTCGCACACAATTGCAGTGCGAGTAGGGAGTAGGTCAGCCCATCGGTGTACCATCTCCCGGGCAGTCGGAGGTCCAGCCACCTGGGGGTGATCCCGGAAGACCCTGACCCTTTTGCCTGCATACAAAAAAATATCAGTTATAAAAGGGTGCACTGAGTCACCCAGGACATACAATTTAATGCCTGTGCTATGCGGTTTTCTGGGGATGAACTGCCGCATGGGTCCAGCCCTTTTCCCCTTGTGGGGGACAATGGATTCATCCCCTGCGGCAGCCCACCCCCATACCCACAGGCTGGACCAATGGGCATTAATAGCCTCAAGGAGCTCTGCAGTACCACAATTGGACAGGCGGTGTATTTTATAATACTCCTCCCTGGTTAATAGGGAGGCCAAGCCTTTGTGTGCACACAAAGCTGTGGGATGCCATACATCATCGACTCGTCTTGGTCGCCACATCCCCAGCATAACCCTGAATAGGATGTAGTTGGTGAGCTTGGGTATCACTTCGCTGGCCCCATTTTTTTCCAACGCCTCACTCAGGCACCGCAGGATTGGGTGGAACATGTCATCCATGGCCTCGGTAATGGTGGCATACTTCTTTTTGGGATGTCCCCCAAGGGTAGCTGCTGATAGGGCCCCTCTCACATGCTTGGGGGGTAGTCCCCTTCGTTCGAACACCATTGCTCTCTGCAATGGACGCCAGCTGGGTCGGATGGGCATGGTGGCTGTGGGAAAATGGGTGGACAGGAAAACACTCCCCCCCCCTTCCACACGTGCACATCGTTCACAAATTACCCCTGAACCCTGAGGCAAAGCTAGAAGGAAAGAATGAGGACGTCGGGGTAACACCCCTGGTAACTGGGTAATTGGCAATTGGGATACAAGGGTGGTAACATTCACCACTGACATAATAAGAACATAGAGGCCACAACAGGCCTGATCAAAATAAAAAGACCCCATCCGACGTCGCCGATGCATCAGTCCGTGAAGTCCATGCGTTCCTCGCAATCACGTCCACGATCCACAGTCTCCGCCACTCACTTTTGGGCTTGAGAACAACAGAGGATCATTGCTGAACGATGTTACCACGCATGTAACCGTGGGGGTGTTACCCGGGTAACGTGTTGCCATACCCCCAAAGGTGAATAACTGTGTGTTACCGCCCATGTAACCGCTGGGGTGTTACCCGGGTAACGTGTTGCCATCCCCCCGGAGGTGAATACCTGTGTGTTACCGCCCATGTAACCCCTGGGGTGTTACCCCGGTAACGTGTCACCACACTGCCCCATTCACAAAACCAAGGGTAGAAATAAAGAAACACACCCTTGCACATCATCACATCGGCGTCTCATCGTCGGCCCCTGGCTGCTCCTCACCCGGTGTCTCCGAAGGCGGAGATCCTTGCGGCAGTGGCTGGGGTGGTGGATCCTGGGGCCGGTACCTGTACGGGTTGGACCCATACGGGAGGCTCCCGGAGCTCGAAGGCATCTCCGGATCCCGACCGGTGTCGCCAGCATCCTCATCCTGCGGGAGCGGTGCCCCCAGGGCCGGTGGTGGCGAGTAGACCCGTGTCAAAAACGGATGCACGATTGCTACGTTTTCTACGCATTGTGCGCATGTCATGTCAATGGAAGGCACTGCGCACACCACCACTTTGCCGTCCACGGTTGCCGATGGGGTGGCTCCTTCGTCCTCGGCCTCGGCGTCTTCCTTGGCCTTGAGTTCCTCCTCGGCCTTGGGTTCCTCCGCATGGGCAGCCTAACGTTGGGCGTGCTCCCCGCTGCTCAACTCCCTCACCGTCAGGGGTGAGTAGGCCTTGACACCTGAAAACATAGAGAGACACACAGTGGCTCCGCAAAGTACGTGTTACCACCTGTGTAACCCTTGGGGCGTTACCCAGAATTTTTGTTACCCGGGCTTTCGAAAGTGTTACCGCGTGTGTAACCGATGGGGTGTTACCCCGAATTTTTGTTACCCAGGCTTTCGAAAGTGTTACCGCGTGTGTAACCGTTGGAGTGTTACCCAGAATTTTTGTTACCCAGGCTTTCGAAAGTGTTACCGCGTGTGTAACCGTTGGGGTGTTACCCAGAATTGTTGTTACCCAGGCTTTGGAAAGTGTTACCGCGTGTGTAACCGTTGGGAATTTTTGTTACCCAGCAGCAACAGAGCACAAAAAACATACCAAGGCTTGGTGGTCTGGCCTCCACTTCCATTGCCTGCACCCTCGCCAGAAGCGCGTTCCGCTCTGCCTCCAGCCGCTGCCGCGCCTCCTCCTCACGGGCCCGCCTCCGCACCCTCTTGTGCTTGTTCCGCTGCTTCCTCCGCATCTTGGCCCCCTCACTCTCCTGGCTGTCACTGCTGCTGGTTGCACTGCCAAACTCATCACCTGGGTGCATATTCCTGACCTTGTGGTACTTCCGCTTGTACCTCTGCAGCCTCTCCTGCTGTTCCTGGAGGGTCCCAACCAGACATGGACGCCATTGGCCAGGCAGTTCCAGTGGGGGTGGGCTCTTGTGGGTGGACCTCAGATGCAGCATGACCCCAATGTGGCGCCAGGTTTGAACAATCCTGGCATCCAGGTCTTCCTGGCTGAGGTCCGCCAGGTCCTGATCCTCAGCTGCAGTGACCCGGGGATACTGGGACCACTCTGCAGGCCTGCACGGAGTTTCTCCAGGTTGGACAAACCTGCAGACAGAGAATATCATTACAGACAATTACATTTGTATGTAAGTAGGTCAGTTAGTTCAACACCCCAAGATTGCAACACCATACCTGAGTATGCACTTTCAGTTTTGTGGGCTTTCTCGGGGCCTCCCTTGAGCTACGCTGCTGTAGGGCCCTCCCCCAGCCTCTCCGGCTGCCTCTTCGGGGCTTCGGCATCATCATCCTCCACGTCCTTGAGGGCAGAGCACCCGTCGCAGCTGAGCTCCACCAGCAGCAGATTCACTGTGACAAAGAGTGCAAAGCATGTTACCCGGGAGCAAAAACCTGACACACAGTGTTACCACCCATGTAACCGATGACCTGTTACCCGGGAAAAGTGTTACCCGGACACAAAAACCCGACACACAGTGTTACCACCCATGTAACCCTTGCCCTGTTACCCGCGATTTACGTTACCCAGCAGGAAAAGGCAACATACATGCTTCAGTTCGCGCTTCATCATCATTGAGCAACCCCTCGGTCCCCATCTCGTCCCGCCACTTGTGCTTCAGCCGATCCAGGCACGTCGGGGAAGCTCCGGTGTGTGCCCCTCGAGCCCCAATTCGGTTCACCATGACAGGGATGGCGATTCCCAACCTACATGGGAACACAGTGGGGAACAGTGAGATGGCAGTTGAACATACCAATGTGCTGTTACCACGTGTGTAACCGTTGACCCGTTACCAGGGTAACACGAACCACACACCTTCCAGTCAGTGCCCATCCAAAGCTTTCTCTTCTTCTTGCACTTGTGGCTCTGGGGTCTTCGGCCGCGTTGAGGGGGGTCCCATCTTCAGCCACAATGGCCGCACCTGTCACCCCCAGACACAGCTGGTAGTGGGTTGCAACCTGTTTGAGGCTGGACCCCAACTCTTCCCTGACATGGGACTTCGCCCGTTCAAGGTGTTGTAGGTAGGTTGTTGAAGTAAGAGTTTTTTCTGCCCTTGTGGGGCGGGCAGAGATGGACTTTGCCCCACCAGAAGCCGGCCCGGTAAACATAAAACTGGGGTGAGCCGTCTTCCCTTTCGCCTTTTTTGTTTTCCCCTTGGTTTGTGGTACTCGTTCGTCCTCCTCAGGGGTTCCTTCCTCCTGGACCACCACCTCCTCGTCAGTCCCTGGTCCCTGGTCATCATCATCATCATCACTGTCCACCTCCTTGTCAACATCCATTTGGGACCTCTGCCGGACTGCCTTGGCTGCAACTGAAGCTGGGGTGAGTGTTCGGGTCTGTTTTGGGGGCTTCAAGGCTGATTTGGTGGGGGCTTTGTTGGCTGCTGCTGAATGACTGCCACTGCCTGTTGCCTGCACCTCCTTGCCCCTGCCCTTCTCTTGCCCCCCTTTGTAAAATCCCCAGGTGTTCCCACACTCCTTTGCCTGAAAGGTCACTGGCCCGTGGAGGGTCTGGATGTCAAGACATTCCCCCTCATCAACGTCGTAGGCCAACGCCGTCTTCATGGTCAGGGCCGAATGGCTGCCCTTGGAAACCCAGCCGCAAACAAAGTTGGGCTGGCCTTGTTTCTTGGCCTTCAACTGCAAGGAAAGTAAGTGCAGTAAAAATGGGGGGTGTTACCACGTGTGTAACCGGTAACAGGTACGTGTTACCCAACCCGTTGAAAACAGGTCACACCAAGCAATGGTGCAAAGGGGATACCTGAAGGACCACAGGAGCCCCGGCACGGGCAACATCACCCCAGCGGACACTGTACAACGTCGATCCGGCAGTCAGCTCCTTGTGAAACTTCTTGGGAACCGTTGGAAGGGGCATAATGAGGAAAAACAGGGCCCTAATGGGACATGATTGGCATGTGTAGTGTTACCGCATGTGTAACCGCTGACCTGTTACCCAGGAAAAATGTTACCCAGAGTGAGAGATACCTCTGCAGATCTATTGGGCACATGTGTAGTGGTACCGCAGGTGTAACCGCTGACCTGTTACCCAGGAAAATTGTTACCCAGAGGGAGAGATGCCTCTGCAGCTCTATTGAGCACAATTTTAGGTCTGCAAGAAATAGGCACGTCAAATCAAGACAAAAAAATTCATTGTGGAGTGCTAGGGTGTTAAGATCAAACTGACAGGGTCGTGAAGGTCGCGTTTTCTTGAGGGAATTTTATTTTCAATTATTATTGCACCTCTGCCCATTTGGTTGTTGTTACCGCTGATGTAACCGCTATGGTGTTACCCCGTATACCTGTTACCGCGAAAGTCAAGGCTTGCAGCAGAACACACGACAGGCAGGTAACACATTTGCGGTAACAACAAGCACAAAAAGGCAAACTTTGCAATTCTTCCTGTCACATGAGTTGAATGAGAGGGTGACACTATGTTACCAAGGTAAGGCACCTCAAAAAACCCCCATATAACGCAACTTGAAAAAAATGACCTGTTACCCCAAATTTGACCCTGTTACCGCCCTAGATAAGGTCTCCCACGCGCCGGCCCACGCACTACCAGGACCCGGGCCTCGGAGCCCCGGTGCCCAGCCCAGCCCGCCCCCCCGGTGTCCCTCCGGCGGGGCCCGTCCCGGTCCGGTTCGGCCGCGAGGGGACGGTGTGGCACTCCCCCCGCCTCCACCAGGATTCGCCCCCGTGGATGGTGCTCGGCGGGGTTCGTCCCCGCTGAGCGGGGTGCGGGCCCCATCGCCGTCCGCGGCCCCCCCGTCACCAGCAGCGCCCCGGGCTCCTCGGCCGACGTTGGCCAGCCCCGGCCGCGCACCCGCTACGGACGGCCACACGGTGACGCTTGGCGGCCGAGCGCACCGACCCCCTTCCCCCCGAGCAAGCGCGCACACGCCCCTCCCACGCCCCCCCCTCCCCTCTCCCCGCACACGCCGCCCCTCCCTCCCGGTCCCCTCCCTTCCTTTTCGCCTCACAGGTGCAGCGAGAGAACCAACCTCGCGCCGTGACGTCAAGACAACTACGGGCCCCCCACCGCCGGCGGGGGTCCCAGGCCTACTCCCTCACTCCTGCGCCCCCCCCCCCCCCTCGCCCCCAGCACGCCAGGGCCGCACCAGCTGTGCTGTGCAAGCCCCACAGGCACCCCCGCACGCCAAGGCCGCACCAGCAGTGCTGTGCAGGCCCCACAGGAACCCCCGCACGCCAGGGCCGCACCAGCAGTGCTGTGCAGGCCCCACGGGAAACGGGCAGTGCCCCCCCACGCCCGCGCACGTGCGGTCCAGGGGCACGCAGGCAGATTGCCCCCTTCCCTGTCGTGGGGGAGCGGCGGCCGGAAGCAAGGGGAATCGGGGCCCTGCAGGGACCCGAAAAGGTGGTCCCTCCATCCAGCCACCCCACCCCACCTCCGTCACGCACAGGTCGGGTCACCCTCCCCCCCGCAGCGGGGGAGGGCTCCAGGGCAACAAACACAGGTGGCTCCTCCCTACTCCGTGCGCGCGCGACCCCCCCCCCAACCACACCACAACGGCCCCCACCCCCCCCCCCCCGCCCCCTCAGTGGTCGTCGGCACACGCGCGGCCAGCGTGACGCCGGCCGACTGCTCCCTTGCGCCCTGCCCATGGAGAGCGTGTCTGGCAATTTCTCTCGCCGGCACATGCTGGGTGCCCTCACAACAACAACAACAACAACATATACATATATACATATACATATACATATACATATACAGATACATACATATATATATATATATATATATATATATATATAAATATATATATATATTTTTTTTTTCGATGTCTTGCAGATATTTGTGATGGATCCCCCCCGGCGACCAGGCGCCGCGGGGGGTACAGTGAAACCCTGGCCGGGGGGCAGCCGGGGCCTACCAGGGCCGCGCCCCCCGCGGCATATGGAGTGGCTGCCCGCGGCGGCGGCTCCCGCGGGGGCTGCGGCAGCGGCGGGCGGTCACAGCGTGGAGCCAGCCCACCCAACGACGCCGCCAATAAAGGCCAGGTGCGTGCCTGCGACATGCGTGCGAAGTGTCAACACAGTGTTTTGCGGAGTGTCCTGCGTAGTATAGAGAGAGGACGGGGCAGGGCGGAGAGGGAGGGGCCAGGCGTGTGCCTGCGACATGCATGCGACATGCCAACAAAGTGTCCTGCGAAGTGTACTGCGGAGTGTGGAGGAGGAAGAGGGCAGGGGAGGGAGGGGGAGATAGGGCGGGAGAAGAGGGCCGCAGGCCGCGGGCCGGTGCGGACGGAACCAGGGCGCCAGGGAGCGGCAAGGTGGAGGGGGGGGAGTTGGAGGGGTGCCTCGCGAATTGCTCTGCGAAGTGTAAGCAGGGAGGGTGAAGAGAGGACGGGGACAGGGACACCGAGGGCCAGTGACCAAGGGACCTAGGAGGCACGAGAGGACGAGGGAGGGCGAGCAGACGACAGGACGGGGCCAAGGAGCCAGGGCAGAGAGAGAGGGCGAAGAGGGAGCGCTGCCACGCGAATTGCTCCGCATTGTGCTCGTGCTGGCCGGAGGGCAGAGGGGCAGAGAAAGCAGGGCAGGGCAGGTGCCACGACGGCACAAAAGAGCGAGCGTGGGGCGGAAGCTCAAAGGTGCCCCACCACCGAGCGAGCCGCCCGCAATGCGCAGTGGCAATGGACAAGGAGGGGAGCCGCGGCGCGTTGCCGCGAAGAGGTCCGCCCCACGTAGAGTCACACGGCGAGGGCCAGGTGCGTGCCTGCGACGTGCATGCAACTGCGTGGAGATGAGGGGGAAAGGGCGGGGCAGGAAGGGAGATGCAGGAAGCGAACCTGCGACATGCGTGCGACATGCCGACAAAGTGCCCAGCGAGGGGACAACAGGTAAGAATAGAGAGGGGCAAGGGCAGGGGAGGGAGGGGGAGGTAGGGCGGGAGAAGAGGGCCGCGGGCTGCGGTGCAGACAGAACCAGAGAACCAGGGGGCGGCAAGGTGAAGGGGGAGTGAGGGGTGCCTCGCGTGTTGCTCCGCGAAATGCATGCCGGGGGGGTAAAGGGCAGACGAGGGCAGGGACACAGAGGGCCAGGGACCAAGGGACCAGGGAACGGGGGCAAGTGGGGACGAGGGAGTGTGAGCAGACAGGGGGCAGGACAGGGCCGAGGGGCCAGGACAGAGAGAGGAGGCAAAGGGAGGGCGCTGCCACGCGAAATGCTCCGCAATGTGCTCGCGCTGGCCGGAGGGCGGAGGGGCAGAGAAGGCAGGGCAGGGACGAGGGTGTGCCACAGCGGCATGAAGGGGTGGGCGTGGGGCAGAAGCACAAAGGTGCCCCACTGCCGAGCGAGCCGCCCGCAGTACGCGGGGGCACCGGACAAGGCGGAGCGCAGCGTAGAGACATACCACGAGGGCCAGGTGCGTGCGTGCGACTTGCCTACACGGTGGCCAGCGAGAGGTAGAGGGGACACAGGGCAGGAGAGGGAGGGGGAGGCAAGGCGGGCGAAGAGTGAAGAGGGCCGCAGGGGAGTGCGGAGCGACCAGCGAGCCTCAAGCCTGGGGGCCGGGGCGCCAGGGGGAGGCAAGGGGGAGAGGGAAAGGGAGAGGTGTGTGGCGGGGAGGGTACAGCGAAGACGAGGACAAGGAGACAGGGGCACAAAGGGCTGGCCAGAGCAGAGAGAGGGGGCGACGAGAGGGACAGGGGCAAGCGCAGCGTTAGGCGAGCACAGGGGGCGAGGGAGGGAGCAGCGGGGGCAGGGTAGGGGATAGTTGCCAAACGTCGTGCCGTGCGCCGTGCGCGTCCTGCAACCTACTCTGACCTCATCCATGCGTCATGTCTTGTCCGTCACGCCTAGGACAGGAAGCAGGAAGCGACACGGGGGGACGGGCACCTACGGCGCCATCCGTAGGGCCTCCCGTGCAGTGACCCCACCAGTGGCGCAGAGGGGACGCGCACCAGTGGCGCCATCCACTGGACCCCCTGCGCCTGTTGCAGAGCGTGTGACGCAGAGGGGACGGGCACCAGCGGCGCCAACCGGTGGGCCCCCTGCGGCGTAAATTGAACTGTACTGATTAACTAGGTGGCCAGGGGATGCCACAAATGAATCCCCCATCCGCCTCCCCGCGTCTCTGCCATAGGACCTCAGGGGCCTCCATCGCGCTCGGGGGTGGCAGAGGCCCGGGGGACGAGAGCGCCCGGCCGCTTTGTAGCCGCCACTTCCAGCGGACTGATACCACGGCACCGGTATCAGGACGCTCGGAAGTGGATACACAGGCACCAGGGAGAGGATGGGAGGTCGGCCCCCCCCGGGCTGTTGGGTGCCGAAACAGGGGCCCACCCCTCGTCCAGGGCGGCGGATGGCGCAAGAAGCCTTCGAGGCGTACGGTAAGTCCTCCCCGCTGCCCGCACTTCATCATCTTCCGAATCCACCCGGGTACGTACTTCCTCCAGTAAGTATGGGCACAGGAGGGAGCAGGCACGGGACACTGAGCACCATGCGGAGACGCGGCGACTACCGCCGAGGGGGCAACAACGGCTGGTGATCCTGGAGTGCGAGGCCTTTACCATGGAGCAGGGCGGGAAGGCCCAAAGGGAAACCTCCCCCCCCCCCCCCGCGGCAGCCAAGTGCCTCGCCCCGTGGTTGTGCTGTGCCTACGACATGCCTGCGACGTGCGTGCAACGGATGGGAGGCGAAAAGGGCGCCCCACCCCCCCCCACCACCACCACCCCCCCCGAGGGCGAATGCGGGAAGGGAGGGGGCGAAAAGCGCCCCCCCCCCCCCCCCCGAGGACGACGCGGCAGGGTGGGGAGGCAGAGGAAGGAGAGTGCGAGACGAGCCACACGACCGTGCCAGTAGAGGGCGCGCTCCGTGCAAGCCCCGGCGGGGGGACCACCGGGGGTGCGGGCGTAGGATAGAAGGGGCGACGGAGGGAGCCGCGAGGCTAACCCCCCCCCCCCTGCAGAGGGACGAAAACCACGCCTCGTGCCTACGACGCGAGGGCAACGGCAGGAAAACGACAAGGCCCCCCCCCCCCACAAGCCTCCGCCCCCCCAAGGGTGGGGGTGGCGGGAAGGGAAGGGCGGGCAGCGGCCCCCCCTCACCGGCGGGGGGGGCACCGGGGGAGAGCACGCAGCGTGGACAGGGCAAAGGCAAGGGCCACGCGGCGTGCCTCACACCCCAGCAGGAGGACAAGTGCCGTGCCGCGTGCCAGTGCCGTGCCTGCGACGTGCTTACGCCGGAGGAAGGGCAACGAGGGCGCACCCCCCCCCCCCCCTCCCACCTCCCGCACCCACCAAGGACAGAGGCGAGGGCAACGGGGAGAAGGCGAGGGGACAAGAGGGATGACGGTAGCGAGCGGCGGACCCCCCCCCGGGGACGCCGCGGCGGGGTGGAGAGACAGAGGGGCGAGACGACCGTGCCCAAGGGGGGCACGCGCCGTGCAAGCCCCCACGGGGGGACCGCAAAAAGGAGGACAGCGAGAACCCCCCCCCCCCCCCGCCACCAACTCCGACGCCCACCCGCAGAAAGGGCGAGGGCGGCGAGAAAAAAAAAAAAAAAAAATAAAAAAAAAAACACAAAGCGAGCAACCAAGGACACCAACATGCCGGAGCAGGGACAGGCAGCAGGGGCAGACGGGACAGGGCGGGAGCCAAGGGGCACAGCAAGGGGCCAGGGCCCCTGGGGATGAAAGCAGGGGAGCAGGGACCAACGGGGGGGGGCGGGGTGACAAGGGCCCGCGAACGACGCTGGTGAGGTACCCGACCTCTGGGGTTTGGGGGCCCCCCCGGTGTCCGTATCGGCCCCATCTGAGCGCGAGCAATAAGGTGGGTTACGCCCGGGACCGATGGCCAGCGGCCCGAGGTGGCACCGGCCTGGGGGGGTGGCCAATGGGCCTGACCAGGAGCACTCCCCACGGCACGTACTGCGGTTCGTGTCCTGTGAGGGGCTGCGGGTAGGGCACACCGTCCATCGGGGTAAGCAAGAGACGTGCCTAACCCGCAAGGACTCCCCAGAGACCCACAGTGTACCCGACCCCGGTGTGGGGAAGGGCCGACGTACCTGGTTACGACGCAGGTCCATTTGTACTGAGCGGGTACAAATGGACGGCCCGTACAACAGAGTTACACCCTGACGGGGAGTGCATGCATCGGCCCCCCCGTGGGGAAACTCCCGGGGGGAGGGACCAGAGCCAGCGTCGGGCGCCCCCCCCCCCCCAACCCAAGGGCCAAGGGGCACACCAAGCGAGCACAGTCGGGGGCACGGGAACACGGAGGGGAGAAGGGGCAAGCAAGGGGGGGGCGCAGCTGTGTCGTGCGAAGTGTCGTGCAACCAAACGCCAATGGCAAGCGGGACGGGCCATGGAGTCCACCCGTTCTCCCGTCTCCTTAGCTCACACAGCCTTCGTTAGCTAAATGTCGCTATCTGTCCCCACCAATCCCGCGGAGTTGCCAGCCTTCCGGCGACGTGCCCGGCGCCTGGTAGACACAGTGTCTGATCTCGTCAGACACGGGCCGCACACGTACGCGGCGTTCCAGGCGCGCGTGGACGCGGACCGTCCGGCCAGGGACAACGGGTGGGACCACTTCGTCGACGTCTGCTTGCGGCAGATGTTGGCCCGCGATCCCCACCCGTACAACGCGCCCGACGTTCAGGCGCGGTTCGCAGCGGGCACGGTGCCGTTCGGGGTGCACCTGCTCAACCGACTACTCCGATGTCTACAAGATCTCGGGCAGCTCGAGGACGCGCAGCGCGGACGGCCCCCGGTGGGGTTGGCGGGGCAGCCGGGGTATGCGGCGCCGGGTGCGTTTCCGATGCCGCCGCCCCCTGGCCTCGGGCCCATGCCCATCCCGCCCTTTGGGACTCACCACCACCACCAACTTCATCTCCATCACCTACTTCATCACCCCGTCGGGTTCCCCATGATGCAGCATCACCTCCCACACCAACACGTACACCCGGCAGCTGTGCCACAGCCCCCAGTCCATCTTCACCTTCACCATCATCATCACCAACCGCACCGGCATGTGGAGTACCCGCATCCCCTGCCCCAGCAGCACCCAAGACCGCCTCAGCACACGGTGCCGGTGCAGGAACCGATGCCGGTGCCTGGGCCGGGGCGGAGTGCCCAGCAGCAGGGGGTGTCGCAAGGGGCTGTGCCACAGCACCTCGTCCACTTTCACCATCACCGTCATCATCACCATCCGCACCAGCAAGTGGAGTACCCACATTCCCTGCCCCAGCAGCAATCACTGACGCCTCAGCACACGATGCCGGTGCCGGAATCGGTTCCGGTGCCTGAGCCAGGGTGGGACGCCCAGCAGCAGGGGGTTTCGCAAGGAGCTGGGCCACAGCACCCAGTCCACCTTCACCATCACCATCACCAACATCGTCCACACCAGCATGTGGAGTACCCACATCCCCTACCCCAGCAGCACCCACGGCGGCCTCAGCACACAATGCCGGTGCTAGAGCCGGTACCGGTGCCTGGGCCGGGGCGGAGCGCCCAACAACAGGGGGTGTCGCAAGAGGCTGTACCACGGCACCCCGTCCACCCTCACCGTCACCATCACCATCACAGTCCGCACCTGCATGTGGAATGCCCTCGCCCCCCGCCCCAGCGGCACTCACGACCGATGCCTCAGCACGCCGTGTCGGTGCCGGTACCGGTGCCGGCTCCAGGACCGGGGCGGGGCGCCCAGCAGCAGGGGGTGTCGCAAGGGGAGGCACATGGTGTGCCCCCGGGCGAGGCGAAGAGTATGGGGGCACCAGCGCCGCCCCTGGCAGAGCCTCAACCGGAGGTTCCCGCGGCGGGGTCGCCACCGCGGACGGTCCGGATGCCGGACCCAGCCGTGCCGCGCGAGGCCCCGCCCGTGGTGCCGACGGGCCCGGAGCCAGTGGTGCCGGGTGGGATGCAGGGCGCGGCCCCCGCGGGGAGGACTACGACGGGGGTACAAGCGGGGGAGGATGCGGCGCAGGAGGCGGCAGTGGCTGGCCCGCGAGGCATCAGCGAGCTGCTCGCGCAGGCCCTGGAGGAGTACCGGCGGACGGCCGTGAGGAGTGGGGGAGCCGCGCCGGAAGGGGCTGACGCCGGCGAGCTAATAGCGCAGGCGCTCGCGGCTGTCGCCCCGAGGACGGACGGGGCCAAGGAGACGTCGACGGAGGCGGTTTCTTCGGGGGGACAGGACGCGGGGCGGGGTGTGCCGAAGGCGCAAACGCCAGCGGAGGGCGGCGGGGTTGTGGAGCCCAGTGGGGGACGTGCCAAGGGGGAAGGAGTGGAGGAGTGGATGTGGGAGTGGCGGGAGTGGCGCCAGGTGGCACCCGGTGTGCCGTGTCCGGCGGGGCTGGCGTACAGCATGGACCTCCATGCGGGGACCAGCTGGGCCCGGCTGCCCGACAACTTGCGGGCACGGCTGGACGCGGCAGAGGCGGCAAGGGGCGGAGGCGCTGACGAGCGGCCTCTGGCGCCCTTCCCGCCGCGGCCGGACACGCCGCCGGCGATGGTCGCAGCCGGGGACGGGGCGGAGGGGGGGCAGGAAGCGGAGGAAGTGGAGGACGAGGAGGCATACGGGCCCGGCGAGTCGGCGCTGGCCCTCATGTTTGAGGACGACGCCGGGCCCGACGTCTACGCCGGCATGGACGAGGACCCGGCCAACGAGCCGCTGCGGCCCATGCCCACTGCGGTGCCGCCCCCTCCCCTGGGGAGCTGTGAGCGGCGGCACTGCAGGTACCATGCGGCCGAGGGCGCCCACAGGCACCGCCTCACGGGCACGGGGCAGCGGGGGGCAGAGATGCTAGCAAGCGCCCTGGAGCGCTATGAGCTCCAGCGCCCAGGGCAGGTCGCCCGGGAGATGGCCCTGGCGGCGGCGTCCCCGGGCGACGGCCAGGTCCGCTGTGTCCAACTGGGGGATGCGGCGGTCCTGGGTCATCACCCCGGTGATGTCCGGGCGGCCGAGCCCCAGGAAAGCCTCCCCCTGTCGGTGCGCCTGTCCGTGGTGCGCCTGATGGGCGAGGCAAGGCTGGAGGACGTGCGGCGGGACGAAGGCCTGTACGTGGCCTTGTGGCGGGGTGGGGCTGACGCTTGGCGTCGCGAGCAAGCTGGGCGGCCCCTCACACCCCAGGCGCTGGGGTCCCATGCGCTCCTGGTGGCGTTGCACCCCGAGGGTGCAGAGGTCGTGTTCGGCGCGGACCGCCTGCTGCTGACCGGGGATGGGGCGGTCCTCGTCCCCACCTCCAGCAGCTACCGCCTTGAGAGCCGCGGCGGTGACCTCAAGCTGCTGGTGGTGGTGGGCACGCGCCTCGACGGGAGCGCCGCCCCCCAGGGGTCCGAATGCGCGATCCCGATGGGAGGAGACGGGGAAGCAGGCCGTGGCGGTGACGAGGTGGGGCAAGAGCAGCCCACGGGGGAGGAGCAGCAGCAGGATCAGCCGGAGGTGGCCAGGGAGGAGGTGGACGTGCAGGCCATTGTGGCGGCGGCCCTGGCGAGGATCTCGGATGCTGCGGGCCCGCCGCCGACGACGGAGGAACTGGAGGAGGAGGACCAGCGCAGGGGGGGTGAGGATACGCAGGTCGCCATGGAACAGGACGAGGAGCCGGAGTTCAAGGGTGAGGAGGCGCAGGGTGCCGGGGAGCAGGACGAGGAGCTGGTGATCGTGGGGGCGAGGGAAGCGCGTGAGGTGAGCCCCAGGGAGCCGGGGGTGGCGGATAAGGCTGGGCCGAAGACGGGGGGGGAGGAAACCTGCAGGCACTGGGCCAAGGGATGGTGCATGCGGGCAGATGCCTGCCGGTACGCCCACCCCCAGCCGCCGGTGCCGCGGGGAGTACCCCAGGAGTTGCTCCTGATCCTCCAGGCCATGGCCCGTGTGGGGGCTATCAGCCTGGACCGCAGCCGGGACCACGGCAGGGGCCACGGGACGTTGCTGCAGGATGCGGTGGTAAAGGCGCAAGGGGGAGGACTCCCGGCGGTGGTGTATGCGGTGGAGAGTGGGGGCCTGACCGAGTGGGCGGTGGCGTTGCCGTGTGGCATGGCGGCCCTGCTCACTCCGTTCCCGGTGGTCCCGTGGAGGGACATGGTCACCGTCCAGGAGGCCAACCTGGGATGGGTGTGCACGTGGCACACACATCCTGCCGGCATGGACCCTCGCGAGTGGCAGGCTAAGGCGGTCGTGACGTACCTGTCCTGGTCGTTGCCGGCAGCGCCGGGTGCGTGGGCGCAGTGGTGGGACAGGGCGCTCAGCTGGGCGAGGGATGGCAGTGCTGTGGCGGCCTGCCCTGACCTCCCTCGCGAGCCCGTCTCAGTCCAGCCGTGGACTGTCTCCCTGCATCTCCCCACGGTGGCGGCTCGTCTTGCGACCACGGACCCGGAGGTCTCGCTGCTGGGAGACCGAGAGGGGCCAGGGCTTCGCCTGAGTCAGGGGCTGGAAGTTCGCACCGCCCGCGTCCCCAGCCCTGTGGACGGGGACATCCTGGGGGGACTTCAGTTCACGCGGGCTGGCGGGGCTGACGTGTGGACCGCTATCCATCGCCAGCTCCCAGACGCGTGGCCCCAGGTGTACCGGCCCCCTGGTCACGAGCGTCTTGTGGGAGTGGAATGGCGCGTGTGGGCCGCCAACGGCCCGTGCCCACCGGTGGTGGTCCTGCCCAGGAGGACCAACCACCCCAGCTGGGAGACCGTGGCGGTCTTGTGGGGATGGGTGGCGGTCCGTGGGGCCGATGGCCACGTCTTCACTGCCCCAAGGGGCACGGTGATCGAGACCGACGGGGGGACGGCGTTGCAGCTCACGGCGGAGCCCCTGACCACGCATGCTGTAGTGGCCGTCCTCCAGTGGCGTGCCAACAAGCCGCAGCCCTGGCGCGATCAGGTCGCAGTGGCTGTCTGGCGGGACCTGCCGGTCCTTAGGGCCGCCGTCTGGTCAGGAGCGGCGGGGCGGCACCTCCCGGGCGCACTCCCCTGGCTGCGGGGCTGCGGAGACGCCTCTCCCCCGCCAGCTGAGTTGCGGGGCGCCCTGGAGCGAGTGTACTCCGAGCCCAGGCACCAATTCCTGGTGGCCGCGGACCATGGGGTGGAGCTCAGCGACGACGTGGTCGCGCTGGCAGCCGACGTGGTGCAGTGCCTGGCCCCCCACGCCATGATGCTCCCGAGGGAGGGGTGGGAAGGCCAGCGGCACGACCAAACCCCGGCTGCCCTCCTCATTGCGAGGTACGTCGAGCTGGGGGGCTCAGAGGCGGTGTACCTCGACCGGTTGGAGACGCCGGACATGCGGCACTGGACGGCCCACCACCTCGTGGCCCCTGACACGCGGTTGGCAGTGGACCCGCTGGGCCGGCCTGTGGTGTCGGGGGCCCCGCCCCAATGGCCGCACACGTGGGACATGGCGGTCCGGACGATGCGCATGGCACCCAGGGGCCAGAGGGCGGGATGGCCGGGTGCGGAGCATCTGCTGGCGGAAGCCCGGGCGGCACAGGTGCAGCAGCCGGCCGGCAACACCAAGGACTGTGACGTGTGCGCCCTCATGTCCGCCGTCGGTACCCTCCTCAGGGTGCCGAGGCCGGGCAACCTCCTGTCCGCGCTGGACAGGCGATGGGTGGCGGCGGTGGTCCTCAACAGGGACATGGGGCCCATCGCGCGTCTGCCGTCCCTGGGGGAGCTGCCTGCGGCGGTGTTGGAGGCCCTGCCGGCGCCCCGCGCGCCCTTGGACCTGGCAAACGTCCCGCACAACGTGGGGCTGCCCGGGGCGCGCATGCAACATGCCCTGCTGTGTATGGCAGCGGCGTCGGACGGGGGGATGTCCATGCTGGCGACAGTGTCCCTGCAGCACGTGCAGGACGCGATGCAGCAGCAGCGGATGCATGCCCCCCAGCCGTGGGAAGAGAGCGCCAAGCGGTGGCTGCGGGTGGAGAGCGTGTCCTCCACCCATACGGTGGGCATGGCGGATATGGGGCGGCTGGTGGTGTTGGAGGGGGCGGAGTATTGGGCCTGTGTTCGGGTGGAAACGGGGGGACTGGAGTGGGTCGTAGTCACCGCGTGCCGGCTCAGGAGGCAGCAGTCCAGGGGCCCGGCCTGCTACCGGGTGTTCCAGGAGTGCCTCAGTGGGCTGGGGCCGGTGCGCAGGGCGCACAGGTGCACGGCCGAGGACATCCCGTCAGCGCCGGCGGTCTTCGTGGAGGTCACGCGGCCGCCAGTGGTCCAGGGGCAGGACGTCTGGCCCGTAGTCCCGAGCAACATGTGGCAGGCTGAGCATGCAGCTGGCATATGCAGGGCGCTGCAGGGTCACGCGGCGGCCCTCCCCAGGGCCCCGGCGGCGCAGTCGTCCAGCAACAGGCCGGCAGCCTCGCTTGCACTGCTGCATAGCGCGTCGCGGGCGTGGTACTGGGTTGTGGCGGCGTTGGAGCCCCACTCCTCGGCGCTGCGCCTGTACGATCGCGGGCAGGGCACGGTGCTCACGGTTCGCCCCGCCGACCTGGAGGCCCTGCACCTTAGTACACTGAGTGGCGACGGGGGCGACGCGCTGTACCTCCAGGGGACCGTGGCAGGCGCGGCCGCGACACGCTTCCGCCGGCAGAGCGGAGGAGATGCCCTCCGCCTGGTTATGGCGGAGAACATGGGGCCGTGGCTCCGGGCGTTCTCCACTTCCAGGTGGAGGGTCGAGGGCGACCGGGAGAAGTTCGCCGACGCGTGGCGCCGCTGGGTGGATGGGCAGTTTCCCGTGGGGGGAATGCTGCACCTGCCGCAACCACCAAGCGTGCCACCAGTGCGGCCTGCGGCGCCCCCGGCTGCGGCGGCGAAGCAGGCCCCGAAAGCGGCGCCCCAGCCGCCGCCCAAGAGGAGCCCCCCGCCTCAGTATGGCGCCTATGTCAACATTCGGTACGTGCTGCGGCACTTCGGCGGTGACTTGGCCACGGATCAGCGTGGGACAAAGACGATCAACGTCTGCCCCTGGTCTCGGCTGGATGGGGCTGGTCACTGCACATGGAAAACTGGCACGCACTGCCGGCCTACCCACCTCCACCCCAAGGACCTGCTAGACCACATCCAGCGGGACCATGTGACTGATCCGGCACAACGGGACCAGGCGCTGGCCATGCTGGCTGCGTTATGCCGGGGGGCCAGGCGGGGCCTTTCGCGTCGGCCCAGGCGGGGTCCAGAGCGCTCACGCTGCCCACGGGTGCCCGCCCTGCGGCGGGGCGCGGGGCGTCGCCGTCGGCAGCACGGTCTCGGGCGATTGGGTCTGCAGCGCGGCGTGGGGCAGTGACTTCTACGGGGAGTACGGCGGCAAGTACGTCCGGCGGGCAGGCTGAGGGGGAGCCCGCCGCATCTGCCGGGTCTCAGCAGGCGACGACATCCTCGGGCGGAGGCCCACGGGGTCAGGGGCCACCTCGCCAGCCACCCGCGCCGGATGCAGGTGGTCCCCCAAAGCCTGCTGGTGGCCCCTCTCCATCCAGTGATCCGGTTCCGGCGGGGGGCCCCCATCCACACGTGCAGCCATGAAGGGGCCCCGCCTCCGACACCAGAGCGGCGGTGTCCTGGAACGTCCAGGGCTCGATGCGGGGGGACGGTGTACCAGTGACCCCAGGTATGCTCGACGGTGAAGCGGTGGCGGCGGGTATCATGAAGGCCGAGGGTGCCATCCTGGGCCTATTCCAGGAGACTGGCCTGCAGGACCCTCAGGGTGTGGTGCACTCCGAGAACCAGTGGCGTCACCATGGGTATCATACATACCCAGGGGTGGATGCCCAGGCGGCGTCGGCGGCAGCGGTGCGCGGCGGGCTCTTGATTGCCCTTCGGGCGGACGTGTTCGCCGCGGAGGAGGTTCGAGACATCGTGGACATCGTGCCGGGCAAGGCCATGGCCCTGGATGTGGTGACCGCAGGCGGCACCCTCACGGTCATCAACGTCCACGGCCCGGGTAGCGGCGGCGACTCCTGGGCGTCTAAGGCGTCCTTCTGGGCTGACGTGGCCATGTACGCGGCGGCCAAGAGCGCGGGTGGCACCAGGGCCGTGCTCCTCGGAGGGGACTTCAACGTGTGGCTGGAGTCCCCGTGGCACCCTACCACGAGGAGGTTCCAAGCCCTGTGGGAACAGTGTGGCTTCCGCAGGGCAGGCCCGGAACGGGAGGAGGACAGGAGGCCCACGAGGGCGGGGCACCGACTGGACTCCTTCCTTCTGAACTCGCCTCTGGTCCCGTGGGCGGCGCGTGAGCGCCCTCACTTGGCGCCGGGGCGGTCTCCAGCGTCGCTGGGGTCGGATCATGGCCCTGTGGTCCTGGACATCCCGCTAGCGGTGGCCGGCAAAGAGAGGGTCACCAGGATGGCCTACTCGCACGCCCAGGGCAGGCTGCACGCCATACGCCCGGACTCCCCGGGGGTTCGTGAGGCGGTGGCGGCAGTACTGCAGAAGGCCTGCGGGGATCAGCGGCTACAGGCGTGGCTCTCATCGGACCAGGACACTGCCACCATGGGCACGTCGGAGGTGCAAGCGGTCTTTGACATGCTCTACGCCTTCCGTGATGACGTGTCCAGGGTCACGGGAGTGCGCATGCCTTCCGGCGTGGACCCGCAGTACCCACACGGGCAGGCGGAAACGGAGGCGTCGCTGGACCAGGTCCTCTCGGATCAGCAGGCCCTGGCCTGGCGTGCCCATCAGCTGTGGCAACGGGACGCGGCGGCGGCCGGACTCCACTCCCAGGAAGCGACTGCCCTGCTACAGCACCTCCGGCGAGTGGACCCCGACCTGTCCCCCGCCTCAGTTGAGGACCTGCGTGCCGCATTGGACCAACAGCTCCGCCAGCTGGAGACACGCGTGGAGGAGCTGCGGGATGTCCTCAGGAGCAACAGGCGCCGGTCCATCAAGGACTACTGGCGGGGCAGGGTACCGGACCTGCAGCTCCGATGGACGGCGATACGGGGGGCCATCAACGTGGTGAACTATGCCCCGTCAGGCCTATGGTCCGTACGCGTCCGCGAGTCGGAGAAGGTGCTCTTGGAGGCCTCGGACGTCATTGGCGAGGTCCAGAGGTATTGGGAGGCGCTGTACGCCAAGCGGCCAGTGAACCTGCCGGCCTTCGAGCGGCTGGTCCGGGCCCACATTCCCAAAGGGGTGCCGGAGGAGTGGAGGTCGGTACAGGACTACACCATGCAGGACCTTAAAGACGCCGTGAGGCAGGCCGTGGCGGACGACAAAGCTCCGGGGTCCAACCGGGTCACGGCAGCCCTCATAGCAGAGCTGCCTGAACCGGTGCAGGGGCTCCTGGTGCATGCGTACAGGGCAATCCTGCGGGGTGCGGATGTCCCGGAGTCCTGGCACGAGGCCATTATCTGGCTGATGCCCAAGGGCACAGCCACGGGCAACCTGGACGAGTACACGCCGATAGCGCTGGGGCAGCAAGACATGCGAATGCTCATGACCCCCCTCATGCGGAGGTTCACGGCTGTTCTGGCACGCAAGGGACTGGCCGCGGACTGGCAGTTCGGAGCCATGCCGGGCTCCACGGCGGCTGCCCCGGTGTTCCTGGCCCAGCGCAGGCTGCAGCGTGGGATGGAGGAAAACCACGTCCTGGCCTTCGATGTGTCGAAAGCTTTTGACACAGCGCCGCACGGAGCACTGGCGCTCCTCCTGCGCCACATGGGTGTCCCGGAGGAGCTCATCAGGCTCTTCCACACCCTCAGCTGCGGGTCCCTGGTGCGCATCGTCACTGCGCATGGCCCGACGCCGAGCATACGGCTCCACAAGGGCCTGCGGCAGGGCAGTGCGGAGAGCGCTGTGCTCTACCTCCTCCTATTGGAGCCTCTCCTGCGGAGCCTTGCCTGTAAAGCGCGGGGAGATGCTCGCCACGCGGTGCCACCCCTGGTACAGGCGTACTGTGATGACCTCCTGCTGATAGCGCACTCCCTGCCGCAATTCCTGGAGTATGCGGCGATGATAGCGCGGTATCTCACGGACATGGGCATGTCCCTCAACGTGAGCAAATGCGCCTATGCCAGTACTGCTCGCATCCACTCGATTATGGTATACCTGAACCCGGGGGACACAGCGGCCCCATGGGTATGCTTACGTGCCAAGGGCACGGTACCATACTTGGGCCTGCGCCTCGATCCCAGGGGGATGGCGACCATGAAGGAGAAACATGTACTCCGGTGTGAAGCCCTGCCGGGCTGGTGCAAGAACACGCTGGGGCCGGCGTCGGTGCCTCATGAGGTGATGGCCGCCGTGGTTGGTGGCATCGTGCGGTACGCGGCGCCCTACCTGTCCGACACGGCGGAGGCGGTGGTCAAGCTGAATACTGCCATCAAGGCTGCGGCCCTGCAGTTCGAGAAGCTGCCCAAGGACCTGTCCAACGTGGCGGTGCGGTCAGGTCATGGGCTACGGTTGGCAGATGTCCAGGTTATATGCCGCGACTCCGTCGTGGCGACCGTGGCTCAGCTCACCCACCACAGGTCGATGACGGTCCGTGATGAGCTGCGGGCCATGCTCCGAGACATGCACGTGCAGTACGGAGTGTGCGGGCAGTTCATGGTGCCCTCTGCGTCATTCGCCACACACGCTGGCAATACGTGGGTGGACAGGGTGCTCAGGGCGATGGGGACGTTGCGCGTGGGGCTTCTCATGCCATCGTCGGTGTACTCGTGTGTACACGCCCATCTGCCGCAAGTGCAGTGGGCAGGGCGGAAGTGGGTATCCCAATCCTACGCCTTCAAGGGTAGGGACATCTGCATTCTCTCGGGGCCCCGCACGGATGCGGCAGTGCAGTCCCTGACTGATCCCGCAAATGACCTCCTGCATGCGCGGCTCCCCTGCCCTACGCCTGGGCACTGGGCGGTCCAGCTACAGGAGTGCCACGAGGACCACCTGCACCTTCCGCACGCGGGAGTAGGACCCCACCAGCTGGACCACGTGTGGCTCACGGGGCTTCGCGACGTCTTCCGGCCGCAGCTGCCCGGTCCGTTGACTCACCGTCTCATTCACCCAGTGCGCCGAAAGAAGGCCAGCAAACGCAATAGACAGTCCGCTGCGGGGGACGTGTATGTGGTGGGCGGATACAGGGAGGAAGGATGGGACCCGGCCAACCCGGGGCTGTCCATGCCGTTCGTCCCGCTGGCCGCCCTCCTGTTTCTGCTGGGGGACGTCTTTGAGGGCTACCAGCAGCAAGACGATCCGGCGTCCGTCCCCCTACTCACTCCCCACGCCGGGGGCGGCATAAGCCCGCCACCACTGTGGGTTGTGCACGGACAGCCAGCGTTTTCCAGGGCGTGCGCGGCGGTGCACAAGTGCAGCGAATGGGCAATTGTTCTTCTGCTACCGGCAGGCCCAATCCCGGATCCGGATGAGCACTCGGTCCCGGAAGTGGTCCGAATGTCCAACGTGCCGCATGATCCGCATGTCGCCGTCACGTCGTTGCGTGGTGGTGGCGCAGTGGAGCAGGGGTCTGTCGTGGTATACCAGCCTTCCTGCTCCGCAACGGTTTGGGGGGCGGAATACACCACCGCCCTGGACGCCATCAAGTCAGTCTGCGGATGTGACCTGGCCTGGAGACCACATGCGGTGTATCGGCCGAGGGTGGTCCTGTCCCCGGAGCTCACGGCCTCCAGCGCGGCGTCTCTGGGAAAGGTGGTGCAGAGCCCCCACTCTGACGTGGCGTGGCTAGAGCCCCACCGGTACTGCTGGGTGCCGGTGGCGACTAAAGTCACATCGTCTGACGCGTCGCCCCAGGGAGACGACGCCACAAATGTGGCGGTGGCCAGCCACGGAATCCCCACGTGGACGGGTGCCATCTACGGCACGGTCCCGGAGGCAGAGATCATTGGCGCGGCGGCGTACTTGTTGCACACGCCCCCGTCAGCGTGCACGGTACACGTGGTGGATGCGTCCGTCATAGGAGCGCATCTCCGCAGGGCGCAGGAGGCCCTGTACCGTGGCATCAAGGGGCCGACGTCACATCTAGTCAATCAACATGCACTGAGCTGGATAGTGGAGGGGCTGCGGCGGCTGCCGCGCCGAGTTGGGGGGCCGCACCACTGGGTGGTGGGGCAGAGCTCGCACTTAGCGGCGGTCCCGCTTGAGGCACCGGACTCTGCCGCGGCCCGTGCGATGGCCCCGCCAGTCCATCTTGTCCTGCCGAAGGAGCACGCCGTCCTCTTGGTACCGGGGGATAATGGTGAGCTCGAGCCGCGTGTACCATCCATGCAAGCCCTTCAGCAGGTCCGGGAGATAGAGTGGCGTTCGCTAGCGGCACGCACCAGGGCGCACACGCCACTAGCTGGCGCCTGCGAGGCTATGTCCCTGGGAGCTGTGCACCACGGCCCAACGCACAGGAATATGTTGCGGGCACGTGACGGTCGCTTGTCCACCATGCAGGTCATGCGACGGTGGAGACAGAAGCTCACGCGTGTGGCAATACCAGCCCACCCCTGTATCTTCTGTGGGGGGCCGGAGGAGGACATCGGCCACATGCGCCTACTGTGTGCGCGGGACGAGGAGGTGGCTGGGCTCCTGTGCAGGCGTGTGGAGGAGTTCACGGCGGAGCTACCCCTAACGGACAGGGCGGTGGAGTTCGTGGCGTGGAGGGAGCACGGCTGCAGGTGGGCAGAATCCCTGATGGCAGGTGTCGTACCCGGGGACCTGAAGCGGCTGTTCGCTGCGGTGCGAGCGGCGTCGTCCCGGGGTCCTGCCAAGGCCAGACTCTTTGTGGAGGACATGGTCCAGATTGGGGAAGATGTGTATGCCCGCAGGAACCATCGGCTCACCCAGATCATGCAGCTGCCGATGCAAGATCGAAGGAGGGCGGTATACGCGTTCCTGCGCGGTGACACACCCTTCTGCCCGCCGGCAGGGAGGATCCTGCAGCGTCCGCCGTGGAACCCGTTTGCCGGCCTCCCCGGCGACCTGCGGGCAACCTTTCTGAGGGCACCGCTGCACGCACTGCTGGTGTCGCGGTCGTGCATCGAGCGTGAGGAGGCCTTGTCCTTGTTCCCTCACTGGATGGCGGCGGTGGCGCAGGCCTTCGACCGGTGGATCGGTTCCTGGGTGGCGCGAGACATCACGGCATTCGGGGAGTGGTCCCGCGTGGTGTCGGCGCAGTCCTGGGCCCAGGTGCGGGGTACCAAGGTGAGAAACGCTGACGGCCAGAGTGATCCCTGGCTCCAGGTGTACGCCAACCATCCAGCTGTGGGGAACGTCGTGGGCTGGCCTCGCGAGGTGCTGCCAGTCCTTCAGCAACCTCTGTGCGGTCTCCCAGTCCTGGCGGTGGCTGTCGTACTTGACGTGGGTACGTTGTGGCTATGTGACCGGCAGCTGCGACGAGCCGTACCGGCGGTCACGGAGCAGCGGTCCATGGCAGTGTTAGTGGGCTCCGAGCAGCTGGCGCGGGTACAGGGCGACGACGCGCAAGGCCAAGTCACGGAGGCCATGTTCTCTCTGCCAGAGGGGGACGACCACGTGGCTGCCGATGCCCGTCACACCCTTGACACCCTGGGTCTCAGGGCGGTCATTGAGGCTCGGGCGGGAGGGCAACGCTTGGTTCTGGCTTCCGCCAGGGGCCCGGAGCAGGACGGGGTTGTTGTCATCGGGGAGGTCTTGCGGGACTACGGTTGGGAGCTCCTGGCGCATGGCACGCGCGGCCCCAAGGTGGCGCGGTGGCCCCGGCTGCTTGAGAGCCTGCCGGAGATGCCCGACGGACGACCGATACTCCGCCCGGTGTCCACGTGGGAGGAGGCGAGGCGCAGCCTCCTCAGTAGTGCCACAGCACGCACGCTGACAGGGGCTTTGCTCGGGCTCCAGGACGCGTGCTGCGATGTATGGCAGGACCTGTGGTCGCAGTGCTGTGATGGTAGCTGCGTT